>CM077664.1:257277979-257884944 GCA_039707655.1 Elymus sibiricus | reverse complement strand
GCACCACAAGCCTGCTGGGCGCGCCCAGGGTAGGGGGCGCGCCCTCTAAGCTTGTGGGCCCCTCGAGCATCGTCTCGCGTTGATTCTTTGGACTTCGTTTGATATGGATTTTATGCGAAACAAAAAACATGCAACAAACAGGAACTGGCACTGGGCACTGGATCAATATGTTAGTCCAAGAAAATCATATAAAATGTTGCCAAAAGTATATAAAAGTTGTAAAATATTGGCATGAAACAATCAAAAATTATAGATATGATGGAGACATATCAGCATCCCCAAGCTTAATTCCTACTCATCCTCGACTAGGTAAATGATAAAAAAGATAACTTTTGATGTGGAATGCTACCTAACATAATCTTGATCATATAATCTAATCATGGCATGAATATTAACATACGAGTGATTCAAAGCAATAGTCTATAATTTGATATAAAGACATCAATACTCAGCCATACCAACAAACAATCATGCCTTTCAGAAGAAAAATGCTAAAGAAAGTTATCCCTACAAAATCATATAATCCTGTCATTCTCCATCTTCTTAACATAAAATATTTATCATGAACAACCCCGGTTTTAGCCAAGCAATTGCTTCATACTTTTTAACGCGCTTCAGCTTTTTTAACCCCCATGCAACACATGAGCACAAGCCATGGATATAGCACTATAGGTGGAATAGAATGTGGTGGTAGAGATTAATAAGGGGAATTCAAAAAGATGAAGATAGTCTCACATCAACGAGGCTAATCAACGGGCTATGGAGATGCCCATCAATTGATGTCAATGTGAGGAGTAGGGATTGCCATGCAACGGATGCACTAAGAGCTATAAGTGTATGAAAGCTCAACATGAAAACTAATTGGGTGTGCATCCAACTTGCTTGCTCATGAAGACCTCGGGCATTTGAGGAAGCCCATCATCGGAATATACAAGCCAAGTTCTATAATGAAAAATTCCCACTAGTATATGAAAGTGACACCTCTGGAGAGTCTCTATATGAAGAACATGGTGCTACTCTGAAGCACAAGTGTGGTAAAAGGATAATAACATTTCCCCTTCTCTCTTTTTCTCTTTTTTTTGTTTTCATTTTTTTCTTTTTTTATGGGCTCTTTTTGGCCTCTCTTTTTTAGAACAGTCTCATGTACCTCATCCCCACTTTTTCAAGGACTCATTAGTCTCCACCATTATTTCCTCACTGGGACAATGCTCTAATAATGATGATCATCACACTTCTATTTACTTACAACTCAAAACTAGAACAAATATGACTCTATATGAATGCCTCTGGCAGTGTACCAGGATGTGCAATGATGCTAGCGTAACATGTATGAAAATGATGAACGGTGGCTGAGCCACAAATACTATGTCAGCTATATGATCGTGCAAAGCAATATGACAATGATGATGTGTGTCATATAAAAAGAATGGTGGAAGTTGCATGGCAATATATCTCGAAATGGCTATGGAAATGCCATAATACGTAGGTATGGTGGCTGTTTTGAGGAAGCTATAAGGAAGCTTATGTGTGATAGAGCGTATCATATCACGGGGTTTGGATGCACTGGCGAAGTTTGCACTGACTCTCGAGGTGAGAACGGGCAATGCACGGTACCGAAGAGGCTAGCAAATTGCGGAAGGGTGAGAGTGCGTATAATCCATGGACTCACATTAGTCATAAAGAACTCACAAACTTATTGCAAAAGTTTATTAGCCCTCGAAGCAAAGTACTACTATGCATGCCCCTAAGGGGGAGGTTGGTAGGAGTTAACCATCTCGCGCCCCCGACCTCCACACAAAGGAGGATAATTAAGAATAAATCATGCTCCAACTTCTTAGCATAACGACAGACCATACGTGCATGCTTCGGGAATCACAAACCTTAACACAAATATTCTTACTAAACCACAATCATTCACTAGTACCTCCCACATATCACCATCTTAATATCGCAAAAACTATTGCAAGGAATCAAACTTATCATATTCAGTGATCAACAAGTTTTATGTAGGTTTTTATGACTAACCATGCGAATGACCAATTCCTGTTGACTCTCTAAATAGATATAAGTGAAGCATGAGAGTTTAATTCTTTCTACAAAAGACTTGCCCATGCTCTAATAAATATAAGTGAAGCAAAAGAGCATTCTACAAATAACGGTTTTCCAAATGTAGAGAAACAATGTCAGTGCGGAACCGGCACCTATGGGACCACGGCGGCCCCTTCACTATTCGGTAAGGGGGAGGGCTCGCACAAAGAGCGGGTCTAGAGATCAGCGCGCGGAGGACACGTTCGTTTACCCAGGTTCGGGCCACTCGGAAGCGTAAAACCCTACTCTTGCTTTGTGTTTGATTATCTGTGTTCTTGCTCAGTCACACGGAGCGCTGGGCAGCTCTACATGTAGCTGGGCCTGCATGATGTTCTTGAGTGTCCAAGGGTTCCAAAAAGTTCCCCCGGCGTTACGCCCTGGGCATCCTTTTATAGGGGAAAGGGGTCACCAACAGTGGCGAACAGTACATGTGGAGGTGGAAAGTAGCTACAGTGACCCAAGCTTATCACTGGTAGCTTAGGGACAAAGTGCATTAAATGCGCATGCTTAGGTGTCCCTAATCTCCTTGGGAGTGGTGAAACTGCCCATCCCATCAGCGCCGCTTAATCCCTCCACTGCTAATACCATGACACGCACCCAGGCGGACAAGCCCTAAACGACGAACTGGTCGTCAGAGCTGGTCGCTGTGCTGGAGCAGTGGCACAGTGGCGAGGATCTTGCCGGGCGTGGGTTCTTGTCGGGGTAGGACCTTGCCGGGTGCAAGGCCTTACCACGTCATCGCCGGCCTACCCGGCAAGAGCTTGCCAGGGGAAAACCCTTGCCGGGAGCTTGCTATCCTCCCCGGCAAGAGCTTGCCGGGGGAGCCAGCTTCTGGTCAACTATCGTCCGATCACTGGTCCAGACGCCTGCTTGGTTGTTAGCTTGAGCTTCTCCTTGACGGTCTTGATAATCTCGAACTTGCCTTCAGCCGTCTCCCGACAGGCCTTGCCGCAGGTACGGCTATGACTGTCCGTGCACAAGTACGGGGTACTAACGAGCCCATACTTTAGTACACCGACAGGAGCCCCCGGGCCTAGGCCACACACGGGTGCGGGGCGTTGTTGGTCTAGGCCCAAACAGTGCACGGGCACGCGTGGCATGAGTGGGCTGATGCAGTTATCTCCTCATTTACTGCGCCCGCCCCCCACGATTCGCATTGAATGTGGGACATGGGAGACAGAACGGCCGCAGCGGTCGTGCGCTCACAGCCCTCCTTATAAAAAGGGGAATGCGCAGAGGCGCGGCTTATTACCTCTGCCTTTCCAATCTAGAAGCGCCATCATCTTCTTCCTCGAGCTCATAGCGCAGCCGCTCCTGTCCGCCCTCCATCCCCATGCCCCCATCAGCCCACCATCTCCACTCCCTCACCCACCTCGCTCGCTGCTTCTCAGCTGCAATGGCGCCCAAAGCAAGCAATGGGAAGGCGGTGAATATCGGCAACTCGGGTGCGGAGGCGCAGGAGGTCGACTTGGTGAAGATGCGGAAGGAGCACGCCCTCTTCGTGCCGACGCTCAATGGACGTGCCTTGATCGGGCGGTACAGAAGCTTCTGGGGGAGGGAGACGAAGGCTCACCCCGCCACCCGTGTGCTCACCACTTCTGCTTCCGCCGAAGGCGTCCCAGATATATACCCTTTCTTTGCTGCATACTTTTACTGTGGCCTCTGCCCACCCTTCTCTAATTTCTTCAACGACATTATGTACACATACGGCTTCCGCCTTCTTGATTTCACGCCGAACGCCATGATGTGCATGTCCATATTCGCGCATCTTTGCGAGAACTTTGCCAGGGTCGTCCCCAATATTGCTCTTTTCCGTCACTATTTCATTCCCCGCTTCGAGACGGGAGATGCTCTTTCCGGCTCCATCACCTGGATCTCGAGGATGTGGACCAAGGAGACTTATCCAGAAGGGCTCTACCGCAAGAAGTGGGAAGAGTGGCGGTCGGAGTGGTGCTGGATTCAAGAGAAGGACCCCCAGTCGTTCTGCGAGCCCCGGCAAACCAAAGTGGTCCACGGCAAGCACTGGAGTGATCTCGACCCCCAGGACGGCAAGCTTGCCATCGCAGTCACCAGGATCCACCGGCACAAGGCTGCCGGGCTGACAATCGAGATGATCGGGGCTGACTTCCTCCGCCGCCGCATCGTCCCTCTGCACGCCAAGGGTAGGCCAGCTTGGGAGTTCAAGAACGTGGCAGACATCATGAGACTGCGCCCAGTCTTGAATGACAACCTCACGATTATGCAGCACGCGTCCTTCTGCCAGAGGCTATTCAGGCCAGATGGGAACTTCAAGTTGGCAGCAGGCATCGTGCCGCTTTGCAACAACTCCGCCCTGAGTGCCAACATCGCCATGATGCTCGTGTGTAATGCGCACGAGCCTGACAGGATGTGGGAGGAGCCGCCAAAGGAGCGCGTGCAAGAGTTTTTCGACAACCTGTCAGAGAGATTCATCCGGGACGAGCCGGTCCTCATTCACCCCACCACCGACGAGGAGGTGGCATATATCGCCAGCCGGGCCGAGGAGGCCAATCTTGCCATGGAAGCCGGCAGCTTTGGCGAGGAAGGAGCCAGCGAGGAGGAGGTCTTGCCGGAAGAGACCCCTACCGGGTAGGGAGAGGCTGCCGGGGAACAGGGCGGCACAGCTGCCGGGGGCGCCTCCGCCGAAGATGCAGACGACGAGCAGCCACCCGAGGAGCCCTCGGCCCCAAAGAAGCGGGTTCTTCGGAAGGTCGCCTCTGGCGTCCCGGCACACCAAGCCTCCTCAAGTGGCGAGGGGGCCAACAAGGGAGAGGCCGGCAAGGCTGCACAGCGGCAGGAGGCTTGGCCGCAGCTGGTGCGGCAAACGAGGCGCACAGCCGTGGTAGCAGCCAAGGCGGCGGGCGCGCCTCACGCGACAGCATTAGCGGCCGGAGCGGCGAGCTCGCGCCCATCAGTTGCTCCTGCCGCAGCCAAGCGACCCAGATCCCCTCCCCCTCCCCCTAGCATGGAAACCTCGGAGGAGGTCGATTTCGACATCTCCTCTTTCAGTCCAGACAGGGAAGATGAGTAAGAATCCTTGCCGCGGCTTTCAATTATTGAATTATTGTTTTGTTTCTAACTCATTTGTCTCGGCTTGTTTCTGCAGGGATACAGAAATGCTGGCACAGAGAATGGCCAAGAGGGCGAAGGCTTCAACGAGCGACGAGCCTACAGCAAGCACAGTGGATGCGCCGGAGCCCATCGTCGTCAACCCGACGCCCAGCCCGCGCCACAGCCCCCAGCGCAGCCCACAGCGTGAGTACATTACTCACTTTCCGTTGGCAAGCGTCGGGGAGGCTATCTCTGCTGCTGACATTACTCGGCGTGCAGGAGAAGAGCGGCAACCAGAAGAACCGTCAAGAGGCATTCCCGTTGCGTCGCCCCCGTCAACCACACGGCCAAGAGGTGACCTCATAGAACAGGGCTCTGCCGACGAGCCCATCCTTGTCGAAGAAGAGCCGGCAAGCACAGGCATGGGCGACCCCACCCTGACAACTGACGTTGCCGAGGAAGGCTCCACCTCTCAGCAGCTCAACGCAGGTAAGCCACTGGCCTTGGTGCTCATGCTGTTTCTTCTTCAATTCTGTCTTTTTGGATCTCGATTCTTAACGTAGTTCCGTTTCTTTCTTTGGTTTTTGAGATCCCCCTTCGATGGAGCAAATAGATGTCGATGCCACCATCGAAGAGATCACCGGGGACGCCGCCGCGGAGGCCGCCAAGGCTGCAGCCGACAAGGCCGCTGCCGAGGAAACTGCCAGGACTGCCGCTGACGAGGCCGCCAAGGTGGCAGCTGAGGAGGCCACCAAGGCTGCGGCCGACGAGGCTGCCAAGGCAGCAGCCGAAGAGGCCGCCAAGACAGTGCAGGAGGAGGCCGCCAGGGAACCCGCCGGGGCAGCCGGCAAGGAGCCTGGCGAGGTGATGGCCGAGGACCGGCCATCGACGTCCGGAGCCTCCCTGTCAGGCAGGTACATCAAGGTTGGTGACAACCTCTACGTCAGCATCCCAGGAATGGCAAGCACCGGGGTGCCGGCCAAGGGAGAAGTCGAAGATATCATGAGCCGCACAGCAGCAGCAGTGGATCCTAGGAGGAGCAGCTTCTACGCGCCATGAGCAGTGACTTCCAGAAGCTCCAAGCCCTCCACCATGCCCGCAAAGAGAAGCTGGACTCTAGGGCGGCCATCATCGAGGCGGCTGAGGCAGATTTCCAGAAGCGCATCGAAGAGGCGCAGGCCTGGTACGCCGCGGCCGTCCAAGAACTGATGGCCAGCCGGGAGCAAGTCACCCGAGGCTTGGATGAGCTCATCCTGAAGCAAGCCGACATCGAGAAGGCGCAAGAGGAGGCCTCACAATGGGTTGCTGTAGATGAGGCTCGCTTGACGGAGCGCTGTGTCTTGCTTGACGCCCACAAAGAAGACCTTGCCGCCCGCGAGGAGGCACTTGCCGCCAAGCTTCGCGGAAAGGATGAAGAGGTCGGGCAGCTCGTCGCGCAACGGACCCAGGAGCTGGAGCGGAATCATAAAGAGACGCTTGAAGCTTTGGCGCTGGATCACGCCCGCAAGCTGAAGGAGGCCATCGACGCTGCCAGAGCAGCAGAGGCCGCCAGGGATGAGCTGGATGGCAAGGTGAAGTGGCTGGAAGTGGATCTTGAAGGACTCGGCAAAGAGATCTCAACGCTCAAGGCCGACAGGGAGAAGGTCGCCTATACCCTAGCGGAGATGCAGGTTGCCTTGTCCGACAAGACCAAAGCACTATCGGCAGCCAGCGACTCCATTGCCGATCTAAAGTTGAAGCTGGCGACACTAGAGCAGTCCCTTGGGGAGAGCAGGGCTCGCGAGAGGGCCCTGGCCAAGGATCTCGAGGAAGAGAAGAACTTGCTCGCCAGCGCTGCTGCCACCTACAACGACTTCGAGAAGGGTGTGACAATCTGGACTGAGCGCCTTGTCGTCGTCGCCGAGAAGCTGGACGCCAAGCTAGCCACCATGAACCTGCAGGGCTTCTCCTACTCCTCCGATGCCAGGGTGTCGTCAAGCACCAAGCTGACGATGTTCTTCGAGCGCGTGGTCGATGCACTCAAGAAGCTCCAGGCCAACCGAGCAACCCACTTGGCGAACGAGGCCCGCAAGCTTTGTCGGGCCGTTCTCTCCAAGGTGCTGATCAAAGTGGCTTACAGGAACCCTGGCATTGGCTTCAGCAACGTGCTCGCCAGACTGCCGAAGGACGCCGATCTCGAAGCGCTCGAGAAGCTCGTCGCACCCATCGTCGAGAGGGTCGGCCACGTCAAGCGAGTTGAGGGCCAGCGCAGGGATTAGCTGCGCCACCTTATCTTGTTGCCATCTGCCTCATGTAAAAGACAATGTCATCTTTTGGTTAGAGTCATAATGACAAGCAACATCACTTGACGTGTTTGCATAAATGTATGATGCTTTCCTTGTGTGATTACCTTTTTTGTACGGTTCATGCCCTTTGCTATGGGGAACTTGTTGGCGCGAGCACCAGGCCGCGAGCGCTCCGAACAGGTCCTGAGCAGCCTGCTGGCGGTGCCTACTGCCGACAAGAAATCTTGGCGCTTTCGGTGCAGCTCGGCTTGAACCGTTGAGTGGAATCGAAATGAGAATAAGGGCGCAGTCGGCCGCGACAAGATTCCCTTCCGCGTTCAGGTCTCCCATACAAAAGCCGGAATCATCCATGGAAAAGAACAGGAATCTGCTGATGCATGCTATTTCTCTTGCCCGATCCCTTTGTTTGTACGGCAGATACCCTACGCTTGTGGGAAGCTTGCCGGCATGAGCACCAGACCGCGAGCGCTCCGAACGGATCCTGAGCAGCCTGCTAGCGGTGCTGCAACCGACAAGAAACCTTGGCGCTTTCAGTGCAGCTCGCTTAATCCGTTGAGCAGACTCGAAACAGGAATAAGGGTGCAGTTGATCACGACAGGATTTCTCTCGCGTGCAGGTTTGTCATACAAACGCCAAGATCGTTCAAGAAAAACGAAACGAGTCAACAATAAGAGTCTGCTAGGGGGTTTTGCAACTTAGCTTCTCATTGCTGTACTCCTTGTTGCAGAGCGTTGACTCGAATTATCTTGAACGTCGCCTGTTGGTATCCGTACCGTCCTTCCCCCCTCGGCAAACGTGCACGCGAGGGGCCAAAAGCATGGAACCTTGGCGGTTCATAGGTACTTAACTCGTGCGCATCATCTATCCTTGTGTTGTACCTGAAATAAATCCTAGCAAGAGGCTGATGAAAAGGCAAACAAGTACTTTTCCAATCGAGCACTTAAAATTGCCGGATTTAAATAGGAGCACGTTGTTTCCCTTGTTGTATCTGTCTTTGCATGAGTGTGCCTCCTGCGCTTTTGGGAAGCTCGCCGGTGCGCGCACTTGCCGCAAGCGCTCCGAACAGGTCCTAAGCAGCTTGCCGGAAGTGCCGCTGTCGGTAAGCCACCTTGCCGGGGTGGAACGCTGCTACTAGGCTTGCCGAGCAGGCCTGAGACACGCCAGGGCACGTACTGACGGGGATGCAGCTACCATGTCTGCCGAGCAGACTCGAGGCAAGTGAGGGCGCATTCCGGTCAGCACACGACTGCCTAGCTTGTCGATCGGGGCTCGAGGCAAGGTAGAGTGCGAGCCAACTTGCGACAAGGGTTTCCTCATGCGAAGGTTTCTCGGGCAAAGCGTGAAATCATTCAAGGGAGAACGCGGAACGCGAATACAATCAAGGAAAAGGTGCTTTGACATAGCTCTGGGTCGCAGAACCGTTCATTGTGACATGTCAATCTTGAACGCCGCCTGTTGGCGTCCGTACCGTCCCCCCCCCCCCCCCCGGCGAACGTGCACGCGGGGAACCTCCTTGTCCCTGAAGGGAAAAAGAGAAGCAAAGGTACGGAACCTTGGCGGTTCGTTAATACTTCGGTAAATGCCTTCTGCACGATGTCTGCCCTGCGTTTAGGGGTAGCTTGCCGGCGCGTGTGACTCACCGCTGCCAGGAAGCTGTCTTATCGGACTGGAATGCAGCTGCTACTCTTGCCAAGCGAAACCGAGACACGCGAGGGCGCGTACCGACCAGGGACGCAGCTACCATGTCTGCCGAGCGGACTCGAAGCAAGTGAGGGCACATCCCTATCGGCACACGGCTGCCAGGCTTGTCAATCGGGGCTCGAGGCAAGCGGAGCGTGAACCGATCGCGACAAGGTTACCCTACGCACAGGCTTCATCACACAGAAATGGTTACTAGAAGCGGGTGTAATACAATATCTTGGACGAGGATCGACAAGAATTGTAAAACACTTAGCTTCATTCAGCTATGCACAGGGTCTTCGCCTGGCTCTGCACGAAGGATCACATGCCTGGCGGCAAGACTTGTACAGAAAGGTGGTTGTCGGGAGCCCCCGACAACCGCGCCTTATGGGTAGAACTTGCAAAGATGCTCGATATTCCAGGAGTTGCTCACCGGAATGCCGTCTTTAGTCTCCAAGCAGACTGCGCCAGGCCTGGTGACCCGCACTACCCGATAAGGGCCTTCCCACTTTGGCGTCAACTTGTTTGAATTCTTGGCCGACTGAACGCGCCGAAGAATAAGGTCGCCTTCCTCAAGACTCCGGGCATGAACCTTGCGGCTATGGTAGCGGCGCAAAGCTTGCTGGTAGCACGCAGCTCGCACAGCAGCCTGAAGACGATCCTCCTCAAGGAGCATCGCGTCATCTTGACGCAACTGCTCTTGCTCGAGCTCATCATAAGCGAGCACTCGAGGTGAACCGAACATGAGTTCCGTGGGGAGAACTGCCTCCGCCCCGTAGACCAGGGAGAAGGGTGTCTGGCCAGTGGCTCGATTTGGCATCGTCCTAATCGACCAAAGAACCACTGGCAGTTCCTCAATCCAGCGCTTTCCACTCCTACGCAGCTTGTCGAAAGTTCTTGACTTGAGCCCTCGCAGCACTTCAGCGTTTGCCCTTTCCGCTTGGCCGTTGCTTCTCGGGTGAGCAACAGAGGCGAAACAAATCTTGCCTCCAAGGTCCTGGACATACTGCATGAAGGTGTGGCTCGTGAACTGCGTACCGTTGTCGGTGATGATCCTGTTCGGTACACCGAAACGGCACACCAGTCCTTTGAAGAACTTGACGGCTGACTGCGCCGTCACCTTTCTCACTGTTTCCACTTCCGGCCACTTCCTGAACTTGTCGATGGCGACGTACAAGTACTCGAAGCCCCTGGCATCATGGGGAAAGGGACCGAGGATGTCGAGCCCCCACACCGAAAATGGCCAGGAGAGAGGGATCGTCTGAAGAGCTTGAGCTAGTTGGTGCAATCTCTTTGAATGAAACTGGCACGCTTCACACTTGGTTACTAGTACTGTTGCATCCTGGAGGGCGGTGGGCCAAAAGAAACCTTGCCGGAACACCTTACCAACAAGGGCTCTTGAGCCTATGTGGGAGCCACATATGCCTCCATGTATCTCTGCCAACAGCTCTAGTCCATCCTCCCGAGGAATGCACTTTAATTTCACACCGTTCGGCCTCTTTCTATACAGAACATTGTCAACGAACTGATACATACTAGAGCAACGGGCTACTTTTTCCGCTTCTTCCTGTTCTTCGGGGAGCTCCACCATCTGAAGGAACTGGACAAGGTGTTGTGCCCATGCTAGAGCATGAGGCTCGACAACAAGGACTAAAGGCGCATCTGGGGCCGAGGGAATGCTTGACTTGACGGCAAGGGCCTGGGGCCCTGCCGGAGCCCGCGGCTCCCCGGCAAGTTGTGCCCCTGTCGGAGCCGATGGCTCAACGACCAGAGCTGAAGAGATCTCCTCTGCTGGGGGAACGCTCGCTTCAACGGCAAAGGCCTGAGATCCTGCCGGAGCGTGCGCTTCCCCGACAAGCTTGGTGTTGTCCCCGGCAACTTCCTTGTCGGGGGCTTGCGGAAGCCCAGCCGGAAAGTACTTGCCGGAGCTCAACTTCCTCCTCTTGTCGGGCCACGTTGACGGCGTTACGGATGGTTGAGTCAAGCGGAGCACGAAAGTTCCTGGTTCCACAGGTAACTTAAGTGCGGCGTGTTTAGACAGGTCATCGGCAATGTTGTTCTCTGATCGAGGAACATGCTCTGCCTGCAACCCGTCAAAGCGCTCTTCCAGCTTTCTCAGTTCATCCACGTATGCCTCCATCAACGGGCTCTGATAATCTTTGTTGATCTGCCGGACGACAAGCTGCGAATCTCCCCTGATGATAAGCTTCTTGATTCCGAGGTCTGCCGCGATCCTGAGACCGACAAGCAGCCCCTCGTACTCGGCAGTGTTGTTTGTTGAACTTTCCCGGGGAAAGTACATCTGGACCACGTATTTGAGGTGCTCTCCGGTGGGTGCGACAAGCAACATGCTAGCACCAGTGCCTTGCAGCGAGAAGGCCCCGTCAAAGTACATGATCCATTCACGATCAGTTTCCTTGCCGAGAATGGTCGTTTCTTGAATCTTGTCATCTGGCATTGACGTCCATTCTGCAATGAACTCAGCCAGGGCTCTGCTCTGGATAGTTGAAGTGCTCTCAAACTTGAGATCGAAGCTTGACAACTCCAACGCCCACTCGACAATCCTGCCGGTTGCATCTGGATTCCGCAAAATCCGCTGCAACGGGAAGCGAGTGACGACAGTGATCTCTTGTGCCTGGAAGTAATGGCGCAGCTTCCTCGAGGCCATGAGGAGGCCGAAGAGCAGCTTCTGCACACTAGAGTATCTCGTCCTAGCCCCCTGCAGTAGGGAACTGACGAAATAGACTGGGTGCTGCACCATGTTCTTCTTTGGCACCGATCCATCTGGCTGCGCAGATCCTGCCTTGTCGGTGCCAGACCCTGCCGGGGATGATCCCGGGTTGTCGCTTGTCGGGCTTGCCGCCACTGCTGCTTCTTCGGGAACTTCCCCCTGCACGACCAATGCAGCACTAACCACTTGATTCGTTGCTGCTAAATATAGCAGCAACGGCTCTTGTGGCCTAAGCGCGACTAGTGTTGGCAGAGAGGAAAGATACCCCTTCAAATCTTGCAGCGCTGCCTCCACTTCCGGAGTCCATCGCATTGGACCTGCCTTCTTCAAGATTTTGAAAAAGGGCAGGGTGCGCTCAGCAGATTTGGAGATGAACCTGCTCAGAGCAGCAACACAGCCGGCAAGCCTATGTACATCCTTGACACGTCTTGGCGCCTTAATCTACTCAATGGCTTTGATCTTGTCGGGATTGGCTTCAATTCCGTGCTGAGATACAAAGAACCTGAGAAGCTTGCCGGATGGAACGCCAAACACACACTTCTCGGGATTGAGCTTGAGGTTGATCTTGCGTAGATTTGCAAACATTTCTTCCAGATCTTGAATGAGCGTAGCTTTGTCCTTGGTCTTGACCACTATATCATCCATATTGGCTTCCATATTTCTATGTAGCTGAGGCTCAAAACCAATCTGGACTGCTCTTGCAAATGTTGACCCAGCACTCTTCAACCCGAAGGGCATGCGCAGGAAGCAGTATGTGCCACACGGGGTGATGAATGCAGTTTTCTCTTCATATTCTTTCGACATGAAAATCTGGTGATACCCGGAGTAGGCATCAAGGAAAGATAGCAGGTCACAGCTGGCAGTGGAGTCAACAATCTGGTCGATGCGTGGCAAGGGAAAGGGATCTTTTGGGCAAGCTTTATTGATATCCGTATAATCGATACAAAGCCTCCACTTCTCGTTCGCCTTGCGCACAACGATTGGATTGGCCAACCAAGTCGGATGGAGCACTCCCCTGACCAAGCCTGCCGCTTCCAGCTTCCTAATCTCTTCAGAAATAAATTCTTGTCGCTCCAAGGCTTGCTTCCGCACCTTCTGCTTGACGGGCCACGCGTGAGGACAGACAGCTAGGTGGTGCTCAATTACCTCCCTCGGAACGCCGGGGATGTCGGATGGTTGCCATGCAAACACGTCGACATTCGCCCGCAGGAAGGCAATGAGCGCGCTTTCCTATTTGTCACTGAGGGTGGAACTTATGGTGAAAGTTCCCCCTGTTCCGTCCTCCTTGGCGGGTACCTTCTTTGTCGCTGGTGGAGCCACCTTGGATTTCTTGTTCATACCGGCAGAGCTCTCTGGTGCGTCCCCAACGGGAGCGCAGCACTCCAAAGAGGCGCACTTGCCAGAGTTCGCGCCAGAGGTCTTGCCGGTTTCCTCGACAGAGCCATCCTGTACATCCTCGACGGGAGTGCAATACTCTAAAGAGGTGCACTTGCCAGAGTCCGCACGGGAGGCCTTGCCGGGCTTATTCTTCCCCAGAGCTTTGGCGGCAGGAGCGGGTGCCTTGGCGGTAGGCACTGCAACTGCCTCCTGGTAGAGCTTGTCGGTGCAGATGAGCGCGTCTTTCTTGTCGGAGTTGACAGAGATGACGCTCATCGGCCCGGGCATCTTTAGCACATTGTAGGCATAGTGCGACGCCGCCATGAACTTGGCCAATGCGGGGCGGCCAAGGATCCCATTGTATGGTAACGGAATCTTGGCGACATCGAAGGTAACCTTCTCCGTCCTAAAGTTGAGCTCTCTACCAAATGTGACTGGTAGCGTGATCTTGCCTTTTGGCTGGCTCCTCCCCGGATTGATCCCTTGAAACGTGTCCGTTTCCTCGAGATCTTCATCGGGAATCTGCAGCCTCTTGATCACATCCGGCGAGATCAAGTTCAAGCCAGCCCCACCGTCAACTAGCATTTTCGTCACCTTGAGGTTGTGAATTGTTGGTGAAACCAACAATGGCAAGCACCCGACCGCGGTTGTGCGATCAGGGTGGTCCTCGGCGTTGAAAATGATAGGCGTGTGGGACCATTTCAATGGCTTCTGCGCATCGATAGAGGACTCAGTTGCGTTAATCTCAAATGCATATTGCTTGAGCTGGCGGTGAGAAGAATGCAACGAAGCACCTCCGTCAACGCACATAGTGTCGGTGGCTTTTTGGAACTCGTTCTCGCTAGAGTCGTCGCCTTGTCCGTCATCACCATCATCCCCCTTGTCTTCGTCACGGCCGCGCACGGGACCCTTCTGTTGCTTGGGCTTGCCGCGACGGCCTGCTCGACCGTTGTTTTTCCTGCCCGACCCGTCAGCACCGCCTTGGGCCTTCTCCTTGTCACGCCTTTCATATTCGGCTCTCTACTTCTCGACAAGCTGCTCAACTTGTCGGCAGTTCTGGAGATCGTGCCCTTTGGTGCGGTGAATCTTGCAGTACTGCTTGTCGGAGGTACCCGGCTGGGCGGCAGCCGCCAAGGCCTGACATGCCGCACACCCAGCAACCTCCTTGCCGGGGGCGTCAGTCTTGGTCTTCTTGGCGGCGCCAGCATTGCCGGATCCCTCGACGGCAAGCACGGCCTTGCCCTTGCGTTTCTTGTTACACCGTCGGCCCTTCTTGGTGGTGCCTTCGGCTTCAGAGTCGGTTTCCATGCCAGCATTCTCGCCGGGGAGCCTCCTCCCTTCTTCAGCCCGAGCGCACTTGTTGGCCAGAGCGTAGAGTTCGGTGACATCCCTGACCTTGTTCATCGCGAGCTCCTCTCACATCTTGCGATTACGCACGTTCTAGTGGAACGTGCTAATAACCGCACAGCATGAACGTCGGGGATATTGTGCTGGATCCGGCTGAACCTTTGGATGTACTTTCGCAGGGTCTCACCTTCTTTTGGGGGGATGAGATGGAGATCACTTTCTTGGCCATGAGCTTGGTGGCCTCCCGTGAAGGCACCAACGAACTCATGGCACAAATCCACCCAAGAAGAGATGGAATTCTCTGCCAAGTGCATCAACCATGACCTGACGTTGGGCTTGAGCACCAACGGGAAGTAGTTGGCCAACACCTTGTCGTTCCGAGCCCCGGCAGCCTGCACCGCGATGGTGTAGATGCTGAGGAACTCGGACGGGTGGGTCTTGCCATCGTATTTCTCCGGAACGTCAGGCTTGAAGTTGCGGGTGCTAGGCCACTGGACTCGCCACAGCTCACGAGTAAACGCTGGACAACCTACCTCGTAAGGCAAGTCGCTAGGATACCCTAGCGTGAGTTCGTCGACAGCAGGCCCCACACGCCTGTCGGACTGACGGCGTGCTTCCCGCCTACGCTCGATGGTGGTTCGAGCGCCTTCCTTACTGTGTTCCTGGAGAACTTGGCGCTGATCCCGACGATTTCGCGGATCGGACAACGCCGTAGAGTCGCCGTCACAGGCGTCAACTCGCCGGGCCAGCGACTGCGGCTGTGGAGGGGAACGCACGGTAGCCGTTCCGCCCCCAGTCTTCTTGCTGCCAGCTCACACCAGATCGGTGGACTGCTGGCCCGAGGGCCCCGCCAACTGCGGCTTCTCATCGTTGGCGAAGCTGATGAGGCTTTGGATGGCAGCCCTCCACTCGTCTAACTTCTCTGCAGTGGGAGGGAAGTCGAGGAGTAGCTGCGCTCGTGCCAACGCTTCTGCTGGCGTAGGCGGTGGCGACAAATGCGAAGAACGCGAGGTGCTCAAACTCCTAGCAGAGTTAGAAGGAGCGCCGTCGCGATCTTGCAGTCGCGCTCCGCTTCCACCAGCACGTTGGCGCATATGCATGCCCTGCGCACCCTGAGAGTGGTGTACAGGGGTCTTCCCATGGGGACGCCTCGAAGCACCCGCGTCACGGCGTTGCACGTCGCGCACATCCTGAGACGGGCGTGGTGCATACGCCGGCACGGTTGCCCTGGAAGGCGTTGTACCGTCCTTGGAGTTCGCTTCACCACCCCCAGGCAGCACGGCTCCGTCCTTGGAACCAGAAGCACGTGGGTGATTGGCACTGCTATGAACGACGCCACTCGCCTGGCTCTGGTCACTAGAGCGTCGTGGAGGCCCACGACCCCCACTTCCTCCACCAGCGCCCACGTTGCCGCCCGACTGCACAGGGGCGGGCAAGACGGACATGGACGGATCAGACGCCATAGCACCCTTCTTCTTGGGAGCCATGGCGATGAAGATGATGAAGAACCGGCACGCTAACCTCTAGAACAGGTTCACACAACCCCTCACACCTACCTGGCACGCCAAAGATGTCGGTGCGGAACCGGCACCTATGGGACCATGGCGGCCCCTTCACGATTCGGTAAGGGGGAGGGCTGGCACAAAGAGCGGGTCTAGAGATCAGCGCGCGGAGGACACGTTCGTTTACCCATGTTTGGGCCGCTCGGAAGCGTAAAACCCTACTCCTACTTTGTGTTTGATTATCTGTGTTCTTGCTCAGTCACACGGAACGCTGGGCAGCTCTACGTGTAGCTGGGCCTGCATGATGTTCTTCAGGGTCCAAGGGTTCCAAAAAGTTCCCCCGCCATTACGCCCTTGGCCTCCTTTTATAGTGGAAAGGGGTCACCAACAGTGGTGAACAGTACATGTGGAGGTGGAAAGTAGCTACAGTGACCCAAGCTTATCACTGGTAGCTTAGGGACAAAGTGCATTAAATGCGCATGCTTAGGTGTCCCTAATGTCCTTGGGAGTGGTGAAAGTGCCCATCCCATCAGCGCCGCTTAATCCCTCCACTGCTAATACCATGACACGCACCCAGGCGGACAAGCCCTAAACGACGAACTGGTCGTCAGAGCTGGTCGCTGCGCTGGAGCGGTGGCACAGTGGCGAGGATCTTGCCGGGCGCGGGGTCTTGTCGGGGTAGGACCTTGCCGGGTGCAAGGCCTTACCACGTCATCGCCGGCTTGCCGGGGGCAAACCCTTGTCGGGACCTTGCTAGCCTCCCCGGCAAGAGCTTGCCGGGGGCGCTAGCTTCTGGTCAACTGTCGTCCGATCACTGGTCCGGATGCCTGCTTGGTTGTTAGCTTGAGCTTCTCCTTGACGGTATTGATAGTCTCAAACTTGCCTTCAGCCGTCTCCCGACAGGCCTTGCCGCAGGTATGGCTACGACTGTGCGTGCACAAGTACGGGGTACTAACGGGCCCATACTTTAGTACACTGACAAACAAGCATCCAAACTTCAAATGATATAAGTGAAGCACATGAAGCATTCTATAAAGCCATACTCAAAAGATATAAGTGAAGTGCATGAAGCATTCTATAACTCAACCAAGGACTATCTCATACCAGCATGGTGCATTATTAAAAGAAAAATAAAAATCAAACGACGCTCCAAGAATTTATGCATATCATGTGAACAAAACAAAAACCGAGACATACCGATAGTTGTTGAAGAAAGATGGGATGCCTTCTGAGGCATCCCCAAGCTTAGATGCTTGAGTATCCTTGAATATTTACTTGGGGTGCCCAAGGCATTCCCAAGCTTGAGCTCTTGCCTCTCCTTATTCTCCTCATATCGATACTTCCTCGTTCTTCGAACACTTCATCCACACAAAACTTAACCAAACTTTTTATTAGAGGGGTTAGTACATATAACATCAAATCCCATCATGTCTTGCTGTAACATTATTGTATAATTATAATCAAACATTACCCACTGTATGCTATCACAATTCTATGGCTCCCAAGTCGACGGGGCTCAACAAGATTTCAAACATACGCAAATAAAGAAACTATAACAGCAATCTATGAAAACAGGACAGTCTGTAAAGATGCAAATGAAACATATACTTCTGTAACTCATAAAATTCTGAAAACTTAGGACGTGATAAAAACTTTGCATAGCAGTACTGTGTCAAAATTTCATAATCAATGGCCCAATGACTGGGTTACAGGTGAAGAACCCTACGCAAGTACAATGTGAGACAAATAGGATGTCCTGGTAATTGTAATATAGTGACTTACCATAACTGGTTATACAGGCTCAGTGCTGCTCCTCCTTCTCTTGAAAGGCTCCTTCCTAACATCTTGTACTTGGAAATCATGAATCTTTCCTTCGTTGCACCCCCTCTGTAAGGTGACACAAACTAGTTACAGTTCTCCTTACATGGAAGATAAATATGCATACTTTCCAGTCTCTAGGCAACACCAAAGCATGAGTTTATATAACAAAATGACACCACATAATGAAACATGCCACATCTCTAGCACACACTCAAATGAGCATTTACTATGTGTGTGCTATGTATAAACTAGGCGTACCTTCGTGAACTGGACCTCCACATACTCTTGGGGAGCCTAGTTTAGTGTACAGGCAAACCTTTATGTCACCTATGAGTTATACAAGACCCACTATAGCAGCCATTAGTGTTCAAATCATTGACAAGCTCTGTTAGGTCAAGAACAGCAAGTAATCAAAGCAAATAGTTCTAGTATGGCTGGCTGATACAAACAAGCAATTGAACACATGTGTGATCAAATCTTGCACAACACTGAATTACATATCAAGAAAACAAGCATAGAAGGAGGCTTAAAGACCATCACTTGACTGACCAGATTTAGGAGGCATTTAAACATCATGTGCAACGTATGAACTAGAATAAACATTGCATATTTCAGATTCTATAATGAGATGACATGTATTAGGTTATGCCATGTATGATGCCTAAATCTACTCTATAGCAGGCAGGAGTGCTTCATCATTGCACGCACAATTGAATTGCAGGTTAAGGACCAGTTCTTTTCCACCTTTTGAGAGCTTATTGTCAAAATAAGCCAAAAAATCTCTAAACAACTCTTTTTTGAGTTATGGGCTTGGCCTGAACTTATTTCCACCACCCATTCCTTCACAATGAGCCCGTATAAGCTCACTTAAAATTGAAGGGGTATAGCCAATGTTTTTAAGGCAGTAAGGCGAGGCAAGGCGTTGGGGGCGCCTCACTGCCTAAGCGATAAGGCATAAGGCAAGGCAGATGCCTTAGAGAGTTCTAAGTAGCAAACTAGAGTAGAACTTGGTTGGTAGGCAACTAGGCATACAGGCATACACACCCTGTATTTGTTGCTGGTTGTAAAGCCCATGTAGCATCCATCCTCTTTGCACTTTCTCTGGGAGGAGGAGCTGCTGGACAGGAGGAGAATGAGGAGCTGCTGGAGAGGAGGAGTTGTTGGATAGGAGGAGGGGGAGGAGCTGCCGGAAGGGATCTACTGCAGAGGAGGAAGCAGATCTGCTAGAGAGGAGCCACTGGAGAGAAGGAGGGGGAGGAGTGTGTGGATTGGGGGCTATTTCTCTCTCTCTCCCCCCTCTTACCTGTTGGTGCCAACAGCCTTTCTGTTTCTGCCAAAACTTTGTTTCCAGCCTAAAATAGCCCCCTGCCTGCCTGGCAAGCTAAGGCATCCAAAATGGACTAAGGCAACAACCTGGACGCCTAAGCAGATGCCTCGGATGCTCTAAAGCTTAAGGCGGACGCCTTATGCAGGTACATAAGGCAAGCTGGATGCTTCAAGCTCACAGGGTGCCCTGACGCCTAAGCGTCGCCTAGGCGACGCCTTAGGGACGCCTTAAAAACAATGGGTATAGCTAAATGACTCTATTGTTTGCCCATATTACACTGAAAATGCCACTGCTCAGGCCCGCGTCACACCCGACCCCTGAGTAAAAATTAACACGCAAGCATTCGTTCCCCTGCCCGCCCGCATCTCCTCTCCCCTTTCCCCTGCCTGTAGCGCTAGAGTTCCTCCTGCAAGCCGCCGCCACCTGTCCCATCTGCCCTGCTCCTCAATGATGCTCTCTCCAGTGATGCTCGAAGGCCTGCGGGTAGGGCTCCATCTCCCCGACAGCTCCTCCCTCTGGCGCTGCCCCTCACTCTGCTGGTCCCCAACAGTTGCTCCGCTATGGTGCGTCCAACGCTCCACTCCGGCGGCCGCCGCCCAACTATAGCCCACGCCCCACTCCGGCAGATGGCCCCTCGTTCCCGCTCCCCTCCTCCTAGGCCGTGGCCATGAGGTGCTGTTGCAGGATGAGCTCATCCAACAAGGTGAGGATCTCCTTTGATTTTTTGCCAAATTTTCATTCTGATCTGCTATATGTTGAATTGCTATGAGCTGCTGCTGCTATATGATGAATTGTTGTGAGCTGCTGCTGCTGCTATATGATGAATTGCTATGAGCTGCTGCTGCTGCTACTATATGATGAATTGCTATGAGCAGCTGCTGCTGCTATATGATGAATTGCTATGAGCTGCTGCTGCTGCTATATGATGAACTGCTATGAGCTGCTGCTGCTATATGATGAATTGCTATGAGCTGCTACTGCTGCTGCTATATTATGAATTGATATGAGCGGTTGCTGCTGCTGTTGCTATATGATGCTTTCAGGTGGTGCTGCTATATGATAAAAACAAGCCACTTGGACCATGGAATTTTGATAGATAATGATTAATCATATAAATTTAGGAAATTATCCTCTGTTTGGAAGACATTGACCAAAGTAGATTGTGCCAAGTAGAATGTATCTTTGTATTTGCATTTTGAACAAATAATGATGGTCTATTTTCCTATCATATTAATTACTGCAATGGGTTCAATTCATGATGTTTACAAGTCAAATTTATTTTCATATGGGCAGCAAAATGACAAAATATAATGAAATAGACTTTTCACTAATCATACAACAGATAAGCTGAAAAAGCAAGCAATGAAAAGAACTGATTGGCTTATTATCTCGAGATTACATTCACAGGAGATTATTTTCATAGGATAACTAAAAATAACTGGCCCTAAGAACCCTGGCCAATGGCAATGCCAAACAAATAACATCACTATGATTGCAATGGAGTGACTTACCATACCACGCTGTATAGGCTCACCACTGCCCCTCATTTTTTTGCGATGTTCCATGAAAATGCACCATACATTTTGTACTAAGAAATCTTGTACTTTTTCATTGTTGTGCCCCATCTGCAAGTTGACACAGCTAAATTGAGACATCTCTACATGATAATACATTGCATATCCCTTGCACATAATTAAATCACCAATTAACAATTGTGTGCGTCGCATAAACTACCCATGACTCTGTGTACTAGACTTACAGGCACTCTAAGGGAGCCTAATTTAGTGCACTGGCATTCCTTCATGCCACCTATGACATTGTGTAATGTATGACGTCTATATCTCTAATTTAGCAGCCAGTAGTGGTAATCATTGGCTGCACAAAGGGATTACTGGTAGAAAATCCTAGCAAAGCACACTGGTAGGCACACAACAATACAAGAGAGAGATGCACTTACAAGATCATAGAAATGCTTCAGTCCAAGAGTTTGGTTGACCAAGGTGTTAGATCCAAAAGAAACATCGTCCTTGTGGCTCTTGCCAGCCCCATAACATGTAATAGCGACCTGTTAGTATATTTGAAGTACATCTGGCAAGTGATGTTGGACGGGTTTAAAGGTGACAAGTACCTAGGTCATGGTGGCTGCTTGGCATCTTGCCAGACGGTGGGAACCAGGTTAGAAACGTCAAGGGTGATGATGATGCGGTGGCTGTCGGGGTCCAGTAAGGAGATCTAGGACCGTGGACGAGGGCGTCGGTGAAGCTGGTCCGGTGGTAGGGTTGAGGATGGTGTTGACGATGCGGATCTGTGGCCATGGACAAGGGCGTCGGTGAAGCTGCTCCGGTGGTAGGGTTGAGGATGGTGTCGAGGATTGGGATCTGCGGCCGTGGATGAGGGCGTCGGGAAGCTGCTCCAGTAGGGTCGACGATCATGTGGACGATGCAGATCTGAGGCCGTGGATTTGGGCATCGGCGAAGTGGCTCTGGTTGGGTTGAGGATGGTGTTGGCGAAGCGGCTCTGGTAGGGTTGAAGATGGTGCCGATGAAGCGGATCTGAGGTCGTCGACGGGGGCGTTGGTGAGGCAGCTCCGGGGGTGTGGACGAAGTGGCTCTGGTGCGGTGTAGGAAGGAGCCACTGCAGATGCGCTACGGTTGACGAGAGCACCGATGAAGTAGATCCGGCATGGTGGACAAGGCCGGCACTGAATGGGATGTGGTACAGTGGTGGATGAGCAGTCTACGGTTTCTAGGGGAGGTGGGAAGGGTAGATGTAGCCTCAGAAGTAGATCGGGCGAGGTGGGCGACGCCGGCAGTGAATAGGCTCTGGTACACCGGTGGATGAGCAGTCTAGGGTTTCGAGAGGGAAGGGGGTAGAATCGCCGATGAAGTACGGACGGCATGCTGTAAGATGCTTTGGTGCTGTGGAGTAGTCGTTTTTGCGGGAGGGGAGAGGAAATGGAGGTGCTGTGTGGTGGGGGGGGGGGGACAGAAGTTACCAAAGCAACCCCGACCTATTATGTAAATGAGGGCCGTGATGTTCTCCTTGCACCAAGGACAAAAGGAGAATTTCGCATGCTCCAGACTAGGTCACGAAAATTTTACAAGTAGGCGGGAGATTTTGCCGCCTGTGGGATCATTCGTATCCAGTTTCAACTAATTTTGGATAGTGCTAGCTGGAAGCCGGTGATGTGCGACTGTGTACACGGCGCACACGTCAGCAATAACCTAGATGATGCACCAATAAGGGATGGTTAATAAGACAGTCTTATCTTAAGCCTTGCATGTAATTTAGATATGACAAAAAAATATGTCTACAATGGGTTATATGTTCTAAGATAGCACCATTGTACATGCCTAACTTGTTACGATCACACGGGCGCAGCCGATCGTACGGGTGTAACTGAGGCGCGTTCATAAAGAAGGGAGCAAACGCTCAGCCTATGTATTTCTCGTGTAAATATGTAGTTTTTTGCCATTGGTTTTTTATTTCAAACACAATGCATTGACGTGTTAATTTCAATTATATTGTACAGTAACAAATGGATAATATAGATGTGCAAAAGAAATGGATATTATAGTCCGCTACTTAAAAGTGTTACCTCATATGATTACATGGCATCCATTTCATAAATTGCAGTACCCGTTGAATTCATATATGAATATTATGTATATTGATTCATAATAGAACCTTAAATCATCCCAAACTAATGAATTTGAATGCAACACTAACAATGGTGCATGTACATGATAACTACAGTGGTTGTTTGAAGAAATATCACTATAACTTTGGCATGCATGATTGAAAAAGGCTATTTGAAAAAAAAGAGTATAACTTATGCGATATATGCTTGTCCAATCTTTATAGCATTGAATCGATATTGTATCTTCGGCCATGATACAAAGTAGATATTGATTATGTTCAAGCGAGGCACGTCCTCGACCGTTAGATAGTGATACGTGAATGAATTGTGCAATCTCTCTCACACACATACAAATCTCCCTTCTCCGTGGGCATCTCAATCACACACACGCGCTCCGTCTATTTCTCTCCCTCTGTCAAAGTTAGAAATCGTCTTTCTACCTCGTCCTACAAGTCTCTCACACAAAAACACACACACTCTCTCTCTCTGTCGAACACCCCCACCCCTTTAATTCCGCCCACCCACTGCCACTCATGTCTCAAAGTATAACTATGTCACGCACACATATCCCTAGTTAAGGTTAACTCGAGTCCCCAGAACCATATGAATCCATACAATGGGATTCTAGTTGAGCACCTTTTGTCTTGATATTTCGAGAAGAGTTCTCTCTCTCTCTCTCTCACGCACACACACACACACATTGTTTCTCTCTTCATTTATTTCGGGCATTTGCATGCACACACGGTAGTTTATCTCCCTGATGTTTCAGGCATGCCTCGCACACATGCTATCTACCTGTCCCCTAATATAGATCTGTAACAAACAAACTCTCTGATGTAGGGTGGAACCCTAATGGTGCCGATCTTTCACGATTGGAGCGGATCCCGTGAAGAACACGAAGAACACGAGAGGGAAACACGAGAGAAAACAGTCAAATCAACACGATCCAATCACACATGCACTAGATCCACATACACATAGTAGGGGTACAAGATCCGAAACCAACAAAGGAGGATATACGGTAGCTAGTTCATCCCGATCCGCGAAGGAGTCGAGGTCTTGAATCCGGAGTGGATCTTCTCACATGGTTCACATGGAGGTCTTGATCTCCATGGGAGAGGTACAGATGAGAAAAGCTCTATCTCAAAGAGCTATCTACTTTGCTAACCCTAAAACGGAGGTAGGAGATGAGTATTTATAGTCTAGGTGGACGAAGGGGTACATGGGCCTCGGCCCAGACTCACTGCACGCAGGCAAGCCGGAAGTTTCGGGCAGGGCCGGAGGTTCCAAAGGCCAGAAGTTCCGGGTAGGTTCCGGGAGAGGTCTGGGCTATCCAGAGAGTTGGCACGGTGCGAGGAGGAGCTGGAGTCTGGGGGCCGAAAGGTCCAGGCGGGCCGGAAGTTCCGGGGGCCGGAATTCCGGGCGAGGGTCCGGGATGGTTCCGGGCTGGACAGAGACTTTGCACGTCCTGGGGTCGTCAGTTTCGCCAGGGGCCGGAAGTTCTGGGTGGGCCAGAAGTTGTGGGGGCCGGAGGTTCTGGGCTCTGGCCGGAAGTTCTGGGCTGGACAGAGAGTTTGCACTCCTGCCCCTTTCTTCTCCTTCGGCTCTCGGATCCTCGGGATGCTCGTTGTACCTGATCATACATAGTATATCGGATTGAGGTAGCAACCATGTCTCGTTCATGTGTAAGGGAAGCTCAAGTAGGAGAGATGTCACCTCGGATTGAATCACTAGTAGAAAACGGGCCTATAGTGCCGGTTCATAAGGGCCTTTAGTCCCGGGTCAGGAACCGGCACTAAAGGGTGGGGACTAAAGCCCCCCCCCCCTAGAGCCGGTTCAACACGGCCCGAGACTAAAGGCCCACCACGTGGCACGAGCCGGCGCCGGGGGCTGGGGGACCTTTAGTCCCGGTTGGTAACACCAACCGGGACTAAAAGTATTTCATTTAATTCTGGTTTTATGAATTATGGTTTATTTTTTCTTTTAATTTTGTGTTTTCCATTTAATTCTTTTTCATTTCAAACATATTTTACGCTACTACATACTGTACACATTATGCATATATATATAAATAGAATTTCTCGTAGAACCGATCATATATATATCATACAATTTCTCCTACAATTTGCGGATCATTACATGCAGGCATTACAGCTTGTAATGGCATTCTCATTTGGGATCTATGAACTGGTCGAGCAAAAATCCCGCTATTTCTTCTTGAATTCCTCGTACGCGATCCGTTGGTAGGAGCTTGCCCCGCATCTCTGTCAGCTTTAAAGAAGGAGATCAACATGAATATATTAGTTGTGTGTATATATATTAGATCATGATAAAAAAATTGTGGATAGTGTTCTAGCACATGTACCCAAAGTTATCTTTCAGATCTGCTCCTTTCGGACGTCATAATGCGAATGTTCTCGCAAACGTTGTATGCACATAAATTATTCCCCGGCACCTGACTCATGCACTTTACGGTAATAGAATTCAATCAGATAATAATTAATCAAGCATGATAATGGTATGAAACTAGAATTAAAGAGATGCACGGACGTAGCTAGCTAGTACTCTCTCCGTCCGAAAAAGCTTGTCCCAAGCTTGTGCCTCAAATGGATGTATCTAGCTAGCACTAAATTGCACTTTTGAGAGACAAGCTTTTTTGGACGGAGGGAGTACTACTTAATTACCTTGGGTCTCACCCATTTCAGCTGTTGTTTCCATTCGCCGCGGACCTCTTTGATGAACTTTTGCCAAGCCCTGCCCGCCGGCAAAGAAAATGAATAAAGGAGTTATTAACTAGTTGATATCAGGAAATGAACTAAAGAGGCCGACATAGTGCGATAATGATTGAAATTACTTTTCGACCATCCCCCTCATGATTGCGTATTCGGATGGGTCTTTATATAGTGAGTCCAGTACTTGAACTTTTCCCTCATGATTGTGATTTTTGTAATTCTTTTTCACTTGATTTTGCAAATACATGACAAACTTTTGGAAATACAACATTAAGATATTATACATTTTCCAAATAATATATTAACATGTTTTTGATTAATATTTTTAAGATACAACATTAAAAGAATAAAAAACTAAAAACCAGAAGAAGAAAAAAAACAATCTATGCAAATTCCACCGTTCATCTACATACATTGGGGGTTGCTCAGATGAAAGAAGAGAGCCATGCATAACTTGATGTCTTTCGATTTCTTTAGTAAAGAACCCAAAAGTTGTCAAGTTATGAATTTTTGTCTTCTTCCATCCCTGACATGTGAATATTTGCACTTGCAATTCTTGTTCTTCCGAGATAGCTTGAGTGTGATACTTCTATCTTCACATGGAAAATGATTGAGAGCATAATCGTTGGGTATTTCCTTATTGGAAAAGTGGACAATGTGATGGTCATACTGTTAAGCTAGTTATATCTGCTAGCGAGTACTCCTTACTGCTTCAGCTATCAGATATAACTAGCTTAACAGTATCACCATCTCACTATCCACTTTTTCCAATTAGGGAATACCCAGGGATTATGCTCTCAAACACGCCCCATGTGAAAATACAAGTATATATCACACTCAAGCTGCCTAGGAAGAACAAGAATTGGAAGTACAAATTGCATATCAGGCCATCCTTGAAGTCAAACATTTTGCATTAATTCCTGTCACATTGGGGTTTGCCCAAGATGGAAGAAAAGATAGCCATTCCGAACATAATGACTTTTGAGTTCATTACTATCTTACTCTCAAATTAGGGAGTAGGATAGTACAGATCTCGAAAGCCATTATGTTGTGAATGATTCTCTTCTTCAATCGTAGCAAAACCGCTATGTGTTAGGAATGAAGGATGATTGACTTCAACATTAAGCTCACAACCATCATACATTAATGCCAGTCATTTCAAACATAATATTAATTAGGTTCACAATCATAATACAAGTACGAAAAGATCCAATGCGTGGACACATTTCAAACATAATATTAATTAGGTTCACAAACATAATATTTTTAAGATAAAACATTAAAATATTATTAATTCCTCAAATGTTTTCTATACATTGTATACATAGATATACTAATTGCTATACATTGGATCAAATGTCAAAATTCCTCAACTTTTTTCTATACATTGTATACATACATATATATATACTAATTTCTATACATTGGATCAAAATGTCGAAATTCCTCAAATGTCAAAATTCCTCAAAATTCCTATACATACATTATACTAATTAATTCCTCAAATGTCAAAATTCCTCAACTTTTTTCTATAGATCTAATCATCCAGTGAAAAAAAGTCAAAATTCTTCTGAAAAATGTCAAAATTGCTATACATATATACTAAAACATACAAAAATACATATAAATCATCTAACTTAAGAAATGTGTGTGTGTGTGTGTGTGTTCATGCATGTGTGTGTGTGTGTGGGCTCTCGGGGAGGGGCGGCCATGGCGGCAGGGGGTGAGGGAGAGGGGGAGAGGGAGGAAAGGAGCTCATAGCGGGGCGACGGCGAGGTGAGGCGAGTTGGGGGCGGTGACGGTGACGGTGTCGGGGCAGGCGGCGTGGCGAGGAGCTCGATCGGGGAGGAGCGGGCACGGGCGGCATCGCGGGCGGCGCCGGGACTCAAGGAGGAGGGTGTGTCCGGCGTCGGGGATCGGCGAGGAGGCACGGGCGGCGACGAGCTCCGGCATCGGGGGAGGCGAGACGGCGCGGGTGGCGGCGCGGCGATCTCCTCTGTAGGCGCGGCGGCAGTCGAAGAAGCAGAGAACTGCACAAAAATTTCAAGTGCTGTATATATATGCGGAGACCTTTAGTCCCGGTTGGAGCCACCAACCGGGACTAAAGGGGTGGTTTTGGCCAGGCAGAGGGGCGGGAAGCCAGATCTTTATTCGCGGTTGGTGGCTCCAACCGCGACTAAAGGGTCTTTAGTCGCGGTTGGAGCCACCAACCGCGACTAAAGGTGGTGTGCCAGGCGAGGGGCGCGGTGGATGTTTAGTCCCACCTCGCTAGTTGAGAGGAGCTCGCACCGCTTTATAAGCCCCGCTGCGGCTACCGTGTCGAGCTCCTCTCTAATGCAGGCCTTCTGGGCCTATCGCACCTGTGCCGCCCAGTGGGGCTTAGTGGGCCATACGGGCCTGCATCCTAGCCCAACTAGAGGTTGGGTTTCTAGTCGTATGCAGGCCGTGGCGGCCCAATAGGCGGGCTTTTTTTAATTTATTTATTTTTCTTTTTTTTTGTTTTCTGATTTATTTATTTTCTTTTTTTTCTGAGTTGTTTTTTGCTTTATTTAGAGTTTCTTTGTGAATCTTTTTGCTTTAGGTAAAAAAAATTATAAACTTTTTGTTAGTGCCAGTAGTTTTCAAATTTGAATAGTTTAAATTTGAATTATTTGAAATTTGTGTGAATCACTAGTTTGTGAATAACTTTACTTTAAAAATAGATTTTTCAGTGATTCTTTTTTCTGCTGTTTAATATTAGTGTGTTTTATCATTATATTCAATTTGGTAATTCTTAGGATATTTAGAAAAATGAAATGCCTTTGTAGCGGGCTTTTTTTTAATTTATTTATTTTTCTTTTTTTTTGTTTTCTGCTTTATTTATTTTCTTTTGTTTCTGAGTTGTTTTTTTCTTTATTTAGAGTTTCTTTGTGAATCTTTTTGCTTTAGGTAAAAAAAAATATAAACTTTCTGTTAGTGCCAGTAGTTTTCAAATTTGAATAGTTTAAATTTGAATTCTTTGAAATTTGCGTGAATCACTAGTTTGTGAATAACTTTACTTTAAAAATAGATTTTTCAGTGATTCTTTTTTTTCCTGTTTAATATTAGTGTGTTTTATCATTATATTCAATTTGGTAATTCTTAGGTTATTTAAAAAAATGAAATGCCTTTGTAACAGATGAGTTTTCGTGAGAAACCCTGATACTTCGAAAGAGATTGTCCAGTTTGTACACGAAGTGCATCCATTTTTTGACGTAACCCTCTCAACTTTTTAGCACATGCTATGTGGGTGAAATGATGATACCATGCCAACTTTCAACATTTTCAGAGTTCATTTGTAGTGCTTTTCAATTTCAGGGTCATTTAGCTCAAAAATCAAGTAAATGCATGAAAAATAGCAAATGAAGTCAGAAAGGGTTGAAAATTGATGACGTGGCTTTTGATATAATATTTATTTGCATTTCAAATGCCAAAACACATAAGTACCCTAACTATTACAAAGATTCCCTCCGGTTTGTCCGAAGTCGGACTTTCCAGATATATAAGTCCGAAAACTCACTAGAGAAGAAAGTGATGACAGTGAAGCCAGTCACATCCTAGAGTGGGGTCTTTGGGTATAAAACTTTTTCTTCGCGTGTGTCCCTTTGCGCCGTAACCATGGACAATCTTCATCGTTTAACTGGATGCTCGGGTCAATATTCACTGTGAAGGGAGCAATTTCATGAAACTTTTCATAATCTTTTGACATGTCTGTCTTGTCCTCCACTCCCACGATGTTTCTTTTTCCTGAAAGAACTATGTGGCGCTTTGGCTCATCGTATGATGTATTCGCTTCCTTATCATTTCTTTTTCTCGGCTTGGTAGACATGTCCTTCACATAGAAAACCTGCGCCACATCATTGGCTAGGACGAATGGTTCGTCTGCGTACCCAAGATTGTTGAGATCCACTGTTGTCATTCCGTACCGCGGGTCTTCCTTTACCCCGCCTCCTGTCAGATTGACCCATTTGCATCGAAACAAAGGGACCTTCAAACCACGTCCATAGTCAATTTCCCATATCTCCTCTATGTAACCATAATATGTGTCCTTTGGCCTATTGGTGTTTGCTGCATCAAAGCGGACACCACTGTTTTGGTTGGTGCTCTTTTTATCTTGGGCGATCATGTAAATTGTATTCCCATTTATCTCGTACCCTTTCAAAGTCAATATAGTCAAAGATGGTAACTTGGACAGCAAGTACAACTCATCTATAAGAGTGTCGTCATGCATGAGACGTGTCTGCAACCAACCGGCGAAAGTCCCCGTTTGTTCATGTGTAATCCAGTCGTCATACTGCTCCGGGTGTTTGGAGCGTAGAATATTCTTGTGTTCCTCGATATACGGAGCCACCAAGGAGGAACTTTGTAGAACTGTGTAGTGTGCTTGCGCCCAAGAATGCCCGTCCTGGCATATTACTGAATTCTTTCCTAGCGTGCCTTTTCCACCCAGTCTGCCCTCATGCCACGATTCAGGAACACCAATCGGCTTAACGTCAGGAATAAAGTCAACACAAAACTCAATGACCTCCTCTGTTTCATGGCCCTTGGAGATGCTTCCTTCTGGCCTAGCACTATTATGAACATATTTCTTTAAGACTCCCATGAACCTCTCAAAGGGGAACATATTGTGTAGAAATATACGACCCAGAATGGCAATCTCTTTGACTAGGTGAACTAGGACGTGCGTCATGATATTGAAGAAGGATGGTGGGAACACCAACTCGAAACTGACAAGACATTGCACCAAATCATTCTCTAACCTTGGTATGATTTTTGGATCGATTACCTTCTGAGAGATTGCATTCAGGAATGCACATAGCTTCACAATGGCTAATCGAATGTTTTTCGGTAGAAGCCCCCTCAATGCAACTGGAAGCAGTTGCGTCATAATCATGTGGCAGTCATGAGACTTTAGGTTCTGGAACTTTTTCTCTGCCATATTTATTATTCCCTTTATATTCGATGAGAAGCCAGATGGGACCTTCATACTGAGCAGGCATTTGAAGAAGATTTCCTTCTCTTCTTTGGTAAGAGCGTAGTTGGCATGACCCTGATACTGCTTTGGATCCATGCCGTCTTTTCCGTGCATACGTTGCTGGTCCTCCCATGCCTCCGGTGTATATTTTGTCTTCCCATACACGCCCAAGAAGCCTAGCAGGTTCACGCAAAGATTCTTCGTCACATGCATCATGTCGATTGCAGACCGGACCTCTAGGTCTTTCCAATAGGGTAGGAACCAAAATATAGATTTCTTCTTCCACATGGGTGCGCGTCCGTTAGCGTCATTCAGAACAGATTGTCTGCCAGGACCCTTTCCAAAGATTACTTTTAAATCCTTGACCATATCAAGTATATCATCACCAGTACGGTGGCGAGGCTTCTTTCGGTGATTTGCCTCACCTTTGAAATGCTTGCCTTTCTTTCTTACGGGATGCCTGCTCGGAAGAAATCGACGATGTCCCAGGTACACATTCTTCTTACATTTATCCAAATATATATTGTCAGTATCATCTAAACAGTGCGTGCATGTGTGGTATCCCTTGTTTGTCTGTCCTGAAAGGTTACTGAGAGCAGGCCAATCATTGATGGTTACAAACAGCAATGCTTGCAGGTCAAATTCCTGCTGTTTGTGCTCATCCCACGCACGTACACCTTCTATACTCCACAGCTCTAAAAGTTCTTCAACTAATGGCCTTAGGTACACATCAATGTCGTTGTCGGGTTGCTTGGGGCCTTGGATGAGCACTGTCATCATAATGAACTTCCACTTCATGCGCAACCAAAGAGGAAGGTTATAGATACATAGAGTCACATGCCATGTGCTATGATTGCTGCTCTACTCCCCAAAAGGATTAATGCCATCTACACTTAAACCAAACCATACGTTCCTTGCGTCATCTGCAAAGTCCTTCCACTTTCTCATGATTTTTCTCCACTGCGATCCGTCAGCGGGTACTCTCAGCTTCCCGTCTTTCTTACGGTCTTGTTTGTGCCATCACATCAACTTGGCATGCTCTTTGTTTTGGAACAAATGATTCAACTGTGGTATTATAGGAGCATACCACATCACCTTGGCAGGAATCTTCTTCCTGGAGCGCTCGGCCTCAACATCACCAGGGTCATCGTGGCTGATCTTATAGCACAATGCACCGCATACCGGGCATGCATTCAAATCATCGTACTCACCACGATAGAGGATGCAGTCATTAGGGCATGCATGTATCTTCTACACCTCTAATCCTAGAGAGCAGACAGCCTTCTTTGCTTCGTACGTACTGTCGGGTAATTTGTTGTCCTTTGGAAGCTTCTTCTTTAACATTATCAGCAACTTTTCAAATCCCTTGTCAGATACACCATTCTCTGCCTTCCATTGCAGCAATTCCAGTGTGGTACCCAGCATTTTCTTGTCATCATCACAATTTGGGTACAACAATTTCTTGTGATCCTCTAACATGCACTGCAACTTCAGCTTCTCCTTTTCACTTGCGCAGTTTCTCTTTGCATCAGCAATGGCCCGACCAAGATCATCAGCGGGCTCACCTGATGCCTCTTCTTTAGCTTCTTCCCGCATTGCCGGCTCAGCTTCTTCCCCCATTGTTGTACCATCGTATTCAGGGAACCCATGGCCAGGATAGTTGTCGTCATCCTCTTCTTCTTCATTCTCTTCCATTAGGACCCCTCTTTCTCCGTGCTTGGTCCAACAGTTATAGCCGTACATGAAACCGGACTCAAACAGGTGGACATGAATGGTTCTTGAGTTAGAGTAATTTTGATCATTCTTACAGCCAGCACATGGACAATACATAAAACCATCCGCCCGCTTGTTTGCCTCAGCCGCAACCAGAAAAGTACGCACGCCATTAATGAACTGGGGACAGCATCGGTCATCATACATCCATTGCCGGCTCATCTTCATTACACAACACCGAAAAGACCAAATTAATACAAGTTCATACACACTTGTTCTCATAAAACAACATACAAAATCTCTAGCTAAAGCATTTAAATGCAACAACAAATGTGATCAAGATCGCAACTAAGGTAACAATTGATCCAACAGCATAGTGATACCAAGCCTCACTATCAATGCCATATTTTTAAAAAAAATTAATCTTCAAGCGCATTGCATCCATCTTGATCTTGTGATCATCGACGACATCGGCAACATACAACTCCAGTTTCATCTTCTCTTCTTCAATTCTTTTCAATTTTTCTTTCAAATACTCATTTTCTTTTTCAACTAAATTTAACTTCTCGACAAGATGGTCGGTTGCAATTTCCGGTTCACATACCTCCTAGATAAAAATATCTATGTCAACTTGATGGGCATAATTGTCATAAATACGAAATGCAACAAATATTTATAAAAGAGAATATACCACATCCGAATCATAAACCGGATGAGGGCCCATGGGGACGGATATCAAAACCATGCCACTGTGTATAACAAACAACATATGGGTAAGAAAATTATACAAGTAACTATCTAAATCACACAAACATGATTTTCTTTTTATAAAAAGGATATAAACAAGAGGCTCACCAAGGTGGTGCCAGCAACGGGATGGTGCGGGCGATCGACGGTGGTTAGGATGGGGACTGGAAGGCACTAAGTAAACCACACCTACACATCCAAACTAAGAAGTTAATTTGAGCTCAAATTGCATATAAATCAAATAAACTACCACATATAAATACTCCCAAACTAAAACCCACAAATCACTATACTTGTAGAGCATTGCAAGAGCTAATCTAGCAATGAGAGATGAAAGGACAAAGTTGCTAACCTTTGTGAACACTTGGATGGATGGGGTGCCTCCAAATCTTGAAAAATTTTGGCAAAAATGGAGGATGAGCTCGAGAAAGAGGGGAAGAACAGAGAGGAGAGGAAAGGGGAAGAACAGAGAGCTAGGGCAGGACGAAGGGTTTATATAGGAGCATCTTTAGTCCCGGTTCATTACACAAACCGGGACTAAAGTTGAGCCTCTAGTACCGGTTCGTGACACGAACTGGAACAAAAGGTGATTGTGGGGCCCCAGCCTTACACCAGCCTGCCACCACCCCTTTAGTCCCGGTTCGTGTCACGAACCAGTACTAGAGGTTCAACACGAACCAGGACTAATGATGCCCGCCCCCCTAGCTGTTGGAACCGGTACTAATGGTCACATTAGTACCGGTCCGTTTCCAAACCGAGACTAATGGGGCTCACGTAAAGTCCTTTTTCTACTAGTGAATAGCACGTGCACGAGATCTTCTCATGGGTCCACTTGGTGCTTGGGTAGTTGGTGTAGTGTCCATGGGGATGACCGTGGGATGCGTCGCATCATCTCCCCCCCCCCTTGGGAAAGATCCGACCTCGGATCGAAAACCTCATCACCATGGTAGGGAGAGAGAACGTGGATGTTGAAGATGTCGCTGACGTTGTACTTCTCGTGTAGTATGTCGATCTTGTATGCATTGTTGTTGTCGCGTGCAATCACCTTGAAGGGTCCGTTGGCTCAAGGGAGTAGCTTGGATTTGCGCTCATTGGGGAAGCGTTCCTTGCACAGGTGTAGCCACACAAGATCTCCAATGTTGAATATCATGGGTTTCTTGGTGTTGTTGATCTTGGTCGCGAGTCGTTGTACTTGGCACTCGATGGTGTGCCTTGTATCTTCGTGCATCTTCTTGAGATAGCTCATTCGGCCACTCGCGTCCATGTTGATGCGCTCTTGTAGAGGTAGCGGTAGAATGTCCAATGGAGATAATGGATTGAATCCATAGACGACCTCAAATGGGGACTTGCCAGTAGTAGAGTGTTGCGCTCGATTGTAGGCGTACTCGGCTATGGGTCAGCATTCCTCCCACTCCTTGATGTTCCTCTTGATCAACACGTGGAGGAGAGTAGATAGCGTCCGGTTTGTGACCTCCGTTTGGCCGTCTGTTTGTGGATGGTATGCCAAAGAGAATAGGAGCTTGATTCTGAGCTTGGCGCATAGCGTCTTCCAAAAGTAGATAAGGAACTTGACATCGTGGTCCGACACAATAGTCTTTGGCACTCCATGTAGACGCAAGATTTCCCTACAAAAGAGATTCGCAACATGTGAAGCATCGTCTATCTCGTTGCATGGAATAAAATGTGCCATTTTGGAGAATCGGTCCACAACAACAAATACCGAATCTTTTCCATTGCGGGTTCTTGGCAAACCAAGCACAAAGTCCATACTAATATCTTCCCATGGTCGATACGGAATAGGAAGAGGCATATAAAGGCCATGAGATTGAGCTTTAGACTTAGCTTTGCGGCATGTAGAGCACCGGTTGGTGTAGCGAGAAACGTCTCGAAACATCTTTGGCCAAAAGTAGTTCTTGGAGAGGGTAGTGAAGGTCTTGTCGCGTCCAAAATGTCCCATGAGTCCTCCGCCATGAGCTTCTTGCAAAAGTAGCAAACGAAGAGAAGACTCAGGAATACAAAGTTTGTTAGACTTCATAAGATAACCATCCGTCAAGTAATATTGCTCCCAAGTTTTATGTGGTAAACATTTGGCATAAGGAATAAAAAATGATGCATCATGCGCATACAAGTCTTTAATGTGCTCAAATCCTATAACATTCAACTCAAGTTGAGTAACCAACATGCATTTGCGGGAAAGAGGGTCCGCCACAACATTTTCCTTACCTTTGATATACTTGATAACATAAGGAAATGACTCAATGAACTCACTCCACTTGGCATGACGCTTGTTCAATTTAGTTTGACCCTTAAGGTACTTAAGCGTTTCATGATCCGTATGGATGACAAATTCACATGGACGGAGATAATGTTCCCACACATGCAAGACTCTCACCAAAGCATATAACTCTTTGTCATAGATAGGATATTTAAGTTGCGCGCCGGAGAGTTTTTCACTAAAATATGCAATAGGTCGTTTCTCTTGCATTAACACACCACCAATACCATTACCACTAGAGTCACAATGTACTTCAAAAGTTTTCTCAAAGTTGGGTAATGCAAGTAATGGAGCATGTGTAGGCAAGTTCTTAAGCTCATGAAATGCGGCATCTTGAGATGGACCCCAAACAAATGGTGCATTCTTCTTATTCAATGCATGCAATGGCGATGCAATGGTGCTAAAATACTTCACAAAGCGACGATAAAATCCTGTTGGGCCAAGGAAACTATGCACTTGAAGCAAATTGGTTGGTTGTGGCCAATTCTTAATAGCATCAATTTTAGTGGCATCAACATGAACACCCTTAGATGAGATAACAAAGCCCCAAAAGACAAGCTTATCAACACCAAAAGTGCATTTTTCCATGTTAGCATAAAGTCGCTCGTCTCTAAGAATTTGCAATACTTCTCTAAGGTGTTTGACATGATCTTTGAGAGTTTCACTAAACACAAGGATGTCATCAAAGTAAACCACAACACAAATGCCAATTAATTTGCGAAGAACATAATGCATCACACGCATAAAGGTGCTAGGAGCTTGCGATAAACCCATAGGCATGACTAACCATTCATACAAGCCAAATTTAGTTTTGAAAGAGGTTTTCCATTCATCACCTTCTTGCATGCGAATTTGATAATAGCCACTTTTAAGGTCAATTTTAGAGAAAATTGTGGCTCCACTAAGTTCATCTAGCATTCATAGGATGGCAATCGGAACACATACGATAAGTACCATCTTTCTTAGGCACAAGAATGACCGGAATGGCACAAGGACTCAAGCTTTCGCGTACATACCCATTCTCCATGAGATGTTGCACTTGCCTTTGTATCTCTTTGGTCTCCTCGGGGTTGACGCGATAAGGTGCCTTGTTCGGTAGAGGTGCGTCGGGGATAAGGTCTATACGGTGTTCGATTCCGCATAGTGGAGGAAGTTTGGGAGGTAGCTCATCGGGAAACACGTCCGCGAATTCCTGCAATAAATGAGACAATACCAAAGGAAGATGTTGTGAAGTATTAGTCCGCACCACTTCATCTTTGCACACAAGCACAAAGTGAAGAACACTTGATGGGCTCTCACTCACATCCCTCAAATCTCTTTTGGTGGCTAAAAGAACTAGATCTCTTTTGTCACGCATCGTGGAGTCACTCATGTTTGGCTTGTGGCTCTCACTCTCTTTTTGGTGTTTCACTCGCTCACTTTTCTCTCCACGATGGGTAGATGCTTGCTTGTCCGCGATGACTTGACTTGGTGTCATAAGTCGAAGAACAAATTCCTTGCCCTTGAGCTTGAAGCTATAGTGATTGGTACATCCGTTGTGGATGACACCGTGGTTGAATTGCCAAGGTCGTCCAAGGAGGAGATGGCATACGGACATGGGAACCACATCACATTCCAACGTATCTTCGTAGGCGCCGATCTTGAAGGATACTTGGACGGTGTGCTCTACTTGAATTGTGTCGGAGTCACTAAGCCATTGGACCTTGTAGGGGCGAGGGTGCTTCTTCTTGACCAATTGGAGCTTGGAACGTAACTCATCACTTGCCAAGTTGTGGCAAATTACACCGTCGATGATGACCTTGACGAAACGTCCTTGAATTCCCGCTTTGGTATGGAAGATGTGGCAACGCTGGTCTTCAACTTGATGTTGTTGAAGTGTCAAGACCTTGGAGACAACGAGAGTGGGACTCGAATCATTGTCGCAAAACACTTGATCACCATCTTCTTCATTCACTTGGCGGTGCATGGCCACTTGCTCGATGGCTTCCATTTCATCTTCACTCATAGAATCGTAGGTGTCATCGGTGTTCATGATCATAGTGCATCTGGTTGGGCACTCGAAGGACTTGTGGCCTCGTCCTCTGCACGTAAAGCACTTGATGTCACTTGTTTTGTCGATGGCATCCGATGGAGTTGTTGATGACGAAGCTCTTGGCTTGGAGTTGCTTGTAGTAGGAGGAAGACGACTCAAAGATGTCGTTTGTTGCTTGGAGCTTGACTTGTCGCCGGTACTTGGTGTAGCTCGAGTCGTGAAAGGAGTTGTGGAAGTCGTTGAAGCTTGAGTGTATGAACCGTAGGTCTTGGAAGAGTACTTGGAGTACTTGTAATATTCTTGTACTTATCGCTCCGCTTTGGTTTGTTGGTGCACTAGCTCGAGGAAGTTGGAGTACGGTTGGAAGTCCGCAATTTTCTTGATTGGATAGTTGAGACCATTCAAGAAATGCGCCATTGTTTGTTCATCATCTTCCTTGACGTTGGCTCGTACCATTGCAATTTCCATCTCTTGGTAGTACGCTTCAACCGACTTGGTGCCTTGCTTGAGGAGTTGTAGTTTCTTGAAGAGGTCGCGGCTATAGTGTGTGGCCACAAAACGAGCTCGCATGACATCCTTCATTTGATCCCAAGTTGTGATGGGTGGTTCGCCTCTCTCTTGGTGCCGTTCGATCGAGAGATGCCATGGCAATCTTCTTTTCCTCATTGTAGTTGTGAAGACCGAATATCTTGTCGACCTTCAATGCCCATGAAAGGTATTCTTCGGGATCATTTCCACCGGAGAATTTAGGCATGGTGAACTTAAGCTTGCCGTAGCGCTCCTCATTGTGTTGGCGGTGGTTGTGATGATGCTCGTGCCGTGGAGGTAGATCTTCTAGGTCATCCTCGTCGTGTTCATCTTGATTAACTTGATGTGGTGGCCTTGGGATTCGTGCATGGTTCCGCATCTCTTGGCGCTCCTCAAGTCGTGCGGCTTCTTCTTGTTCGTGCACGCGGCGGTTGCGTTCGGTGACGTTGCGAGTTGATTCACATAGGGCACGTTGAGCTTCAAGCGCTTGCTCCTCACGACGTTGTCGTTCTTGGTGTAGGGCGTCGTCGTCTTGGTGCACTTGACGTTGGCGTTGTGGAACTTGATCTTGGTTCCCGTTGGCTGCAGCTTGTCGTTGTTGTCGTTCGCGCTCTCGGAGGCAGTCTTGCAAACCATTGCCATGGAATGGGTTTCTTGAAGCTTGCCGGTCGTCATGTGCTTGGGGATAATGAGAGTGTGCTCGTGGAAGACTTGCATCTGAAGAAGTGTCCGAAGAGTGTCGGCTCGAATGGCGCCGTCTTGATCTTGATGATGACAAAGTGGAAGAATCACGGTTGAGCATCATGGTTCGGAACTCGTCCATTTGAATTGATAGCTTGTCATCAAGGGTTTGTCGAAATTCGGAGGCGAGTTGTTCAATGCATTTGCCCAATGTGTCGCTCTCTTGATGTAATGCTCATTGGATGCCAAAGAGGTGAGCCTTGGTGACGTAGTCGTTCGGTGCGTCTTCTTGCTCATCGAAGAGGGGGTTGGTAGAAGTGCTCGGCCTATCCATGATTCTCAAACAAGTGTTAGTGGAAGAAAGAAACGAACTAGACCAATGTACCTTATCCAATGTTGAAGATGGATCAATGATCACCCAATATGGTATTATGGAAATAGTGCAATTGGTACCGGATCGTGTCAAATCTCACACCTACACAAGTAAGGCTTTTGGAGGAGTTTGGCTAGGATAGTGGCACAAAATATCTGCAATTTGCAAGTAAGATATCAATAATGTTGAAAAAGATTCACAAGATTGCAAGTGTAACAAGTAGACCAATAGCAAAAAGTGTCACACGGAAACACACGCACGGATAGAAAAATGTGGTCGTGCAACCAAGGAACGAGCTCAAAATGTGGAATCCACAGAGAATGCTCTTGTTGCACAACACTAGGGAGACGCTAGCACGCTTGCTCAATAGGCGGATACGAACTTGTGCACAACCTATAAGAGACAAAACGTAATGCTTTCTATCTCACTTATGCTATGTATGTATGATTCCCGGTGAACTTGTCACAAAGATCCATGATGATCAAATATGTTATGTAATGTGGTGATGCTATGGCTATTGCTTACAAGCTTTTTGCTCTTTCTCTTTTGCTTAAAAGCTTCTATTTCTTTTGATCTTTTCCTTTTGGCGACTTATGCAAAATGCTCTCACGATGGTAGCAATGATGTATATGCAGGAACCCAATTTGGCACAAGAGATGATATGAGTGTATATGCACGCTATGATAGCTATGTGGAATGGTATCACTAATGTGCACAAGTAGCGTTGCCCGGCAATACTCAAATGGCTAGTCTCGTAGGAAAGCTACGCAAAAGATGGTCTCGAGGTCTCACAAAGCAATGGCAAGGATATGACCAAGTTGTCGTTGATGTTACCGTCCTTGCTTACGGTGAGGGTGTCTCAATGGTGGAGATGGTGTTGTCGATGACGTGATGCACGGTCTCCAGTATGTTGGCGGAGACGCCGCTGCCCCGTGGTCGAAGATGACCAACTTGCAGAAACGAAAAGGCAGTGAACAACTTTCTGTCAAGGCCGGAAGTTCTGGGCGGAGGCCAGAAGTACCGGTGGCCGGAAGTTCCGGGCAGGGGCCGAAAGGTCCGGTGGACGGAAGGTCTGGGTGGGGCCGGAAGTTCTGGGGGTCGGGATTTCGCCAAGAATAGAAAATTGCATATCGAGAATTTGGGTGGAAAAACTTCAGGAAAAACCCAAATTGGAAGGGGTAAAAGAAAATTTTGGGTGGAAGGGATGGTGGGAAAGCTAGATCTACGTGCTACACATGAAATCCATGGATTAATCTTAACAAAACATCATCAAAAACAACAAATCACAAAAAATTTGGGAGGGCTATTTTTGGTGGGGATTTTTGAATTAGGACAAAAACAACAAAATCAAGCTAGAAAACGGTGGGGAAGACTCCAAAATTGTGATCAACGTGGCTCATGATACCAAGATGATGTAGGGTGGAACCCTAATGGTGTCGATCTTTCACGATTGGAGCGGATCCTATGAAGAACACAAAGAACATGAGAGAAAACACTCAAATCAACACGATCCAATCACACATGCACTAGATCCACATACACATAGTAGGGGTACAAGATCCAAAACCAACAAAGGAGGATACACGGTAGCTAGTTCATCCCGATCCGTGAAGGAGTCGAGGTCTTGAATCCCGAGTGGATCTTCTCACATGGTTCACATGGAGGTCTTGATCTCCATGGGAGAGGTACGGATGAGCAAAGCTCTATCTCAAAGAGCTATCTACTTTGCTAACCCTAAAACGGAGGTAGGAGACGAGTATTTATAGTCTAGGTGGACGAAGGGGTACATGGGCCTCCGCCTAGAGTCACTCCGCGCAGGCAGGCCGGAAGTTCCAGGCAGGGCCAGAGGTTCTGGAGGCCAGAAGTTCTGGGCAGGTTCCGGGAGAGGTCTGGGCTATCCAGAGAGTTGGCATGGCGCGAGGAGGGGCTGGAGTCCGGGGGCCGGAAGTTCCGGGCGATGGTCCGGGATGGTTCCGGGCTGGACAGAGACTTTGCACGTCCTGGGGTCGTCGGTTTTGCCAGGGGCCGGAAGTTCCGGGTGGGCCGGAAGTTCCAGGGGCCGGAGGTTTCGGGCTCTGGCCGGAAGTTCTGGGCTGGACAGAGAGTTTGCACTCCTGTCCCTTTCTTCTCCTTCAGCTCTCGGATCCTCAGGATGCTTGTTGTACCTGATCATACATAGTATCTTGGATTGAGGTAGTAACCATGTCTCGTTCATGTGTAAGGGAAGCTCAAGTAGGAGAGATGTCACCTCGGATTGAATAGCACGTGCACGAGATCTTGTCAAGGGTCCACTTGGTGCTTGGGTAGTTAGTGTAGTGTCCATGGGGATGACCGTGGGATGCTCCGCATCGCTCTCTCTCTCTCTCTCTCTCTCTCTCTCTCTCTCTCTCTCTCTCTAAGTGTCTCTGGCACCCTCCCCCCTCCCAACACTAGCAGGACTCGGGTGACACCTTGATCTTGATCTTAATCTATCTACTGGCTTCTCTCTCAGACACTGTCGGAAGTCGGACTCCGGGGACCCAAAGGTTTGAACACTGGGGTGAGCTCGTTCCTACCACCTCGTCCCCTACCACAGCTAAACCACAGCGAAGCTATGGCGAGAGCGCGCTAGTAGGAGCGGACCGAAGACACAGCGGTTTACCCAGGTTCGGGCCACCTTGCGGTGTAAAACCCCACTCCTGCTTGGTTGTGATTGCTCTAGCCCGAGAGAGAGAGTACAAGGCTTGGGGTCAAGAGTTTGTCCAGAGACCAGCCTCTGGAGTCAATCCCCTCTATAGCTGCACCCTGCCCTCCTTTTATACCTGCCTTGGTCCTCTTCCCCGAAAAACATTGGTGGGATGGGTTGCCACACAACAGCAAGTTTGAAGGGGGACAGGAGCGCAGTCTATCCTGACAAAAGGTGGTCTTCGCCTGCAAAGCGACCATCCATGATGCACCGGTGGGCTCTGGGATGACCTCCACCCTGCGCGCCCGCCGTCTTGGTCTTCTTTCACTGATCGGGCAACCTTTGGGGGTTGCTTTGGGAAGTGGATTGCTGACCTTGCTCCCTTAGCACAAAAGGGGAAATCCTCTCCATCCGCGCCTGCTGGCACGGCCTCTGTCGCTGTTCGTTGCCGCGCGTGTCAGCCACGTGGTGAGCACGAGACCGCGCGACCAAGCCGAACCGCACCTGTCTCGTGTGCCCTTGGGAGGGTGCCTCGGGAGGCAACCTCAGGAGCCCGCCTCGCGAGAGGGCCTCGCGAGGCTCTCGGTGAAGTGGCTAAGTCCTGCTTGCCTGCTCCCTGAGGAGGGTCCCCAGGAGGCCAAGCCTCACGAGGGGTCTTGCATGAGGCGCCCGCTGGTGGACGCAAATTGGGCCTTCGCCAGGCGCCGTGATTTGGGCCGCAGGTAGACGGGCCTGGATACCCCGGCTTCCATGGGCCTGACAGTAGCCCCTGGGCCCGCGGCGCGCACGTTACCGCCTATTCTGGGGCGAAACGGCGCGGGCCCTAACCGCCTGTGGGCCAGGCGCGATGCGTGGTGCACGGTGTGGCGGGGGACGCCCCCACTTCTCCCACGACGCCTCGGTAACCGCCCGCACTGACACAAAGCCTGCCCCCGCGCGACGTGAGACCATCATTGCCTTATTTGCGCACCGCCGTCTCCCTGCGCCTTCCTTCTTGCGCACAGCTTCCGTTCTCTCTCCAGATGTTTCGCCGCCTAGGTTTCGGCCATGCCGCCAAGGCGCCCCCTGGTAGGAAGGGAAGGGTGGAGGAGGTGGCGGTCGTGGAGGTGGTGCCGGAGCCTGCTCTGGGTAGGCCCACGATCGTCAACGCCGAGGGGCTTAGCAAGGTGCTTCCGATGACCGCAGCCGCCTTTAATGAGTGGGGGGCCACTCGGATCTGGCCGGCTTCGCGCCCGACTGCCGACCTTGATACCACCTCCGCCGTCCTCTTCCTTCATGCACTCTTCGCCGGCCTGCTGCTGCCATTCTCCGATTTCTTCAATGCCATCCTTTCACACTACCAGGTCCATGCGCTGCATCTCAAGCCGAACTCTGTTCTTCTTCTTTTTGCCTTTGCCTTTCTATGCGAGGCCTTCTTGGGCATGACACCCTCAGTGGCGCTCTTCCGCCACTTCTTCAGCCTGCGGCTGATCGTGGCGAACCAATGCTCCGGGTGCGCCTCGTTCTGTGTCGTAGACGAGACGGCAGGCGATGGCATCGACATGAGGCTCACCAAGGAGGTAGAGGGATTCAGACGGCAATGGGTGTACGTGGACACAGCCCAGTTCAGCACCCTACTGCAGCTGTCGACATCTCCGGTGGCGAGGAGCTCTGGATGGGGGCATGAGAAGCTTGCCGACCCGAGGTTGGCGTGGGTGTGGAGGAGGTAGGCCGAGCTGAGGGCCGCGAAAGTAATGGTGGTCATGGTCATGAGGGAGTTCCTTCATCGACGCATCACTCCCCTCCAGCGACACTCCCGCCCGATGTGGGCCTTCACCGGCCCGGAGGACCCGATGCGGCTGAGCGCGGACAGCTTGTTGCCGGAGGTGCTGAACGGGGTGCTCCACACCTTGACTGGCAAAGAAGCAGACGAGCCACCCAAGGATGGGCTCCCCTTGTATCGCTACAGAAACAAGGTGGCGCTGGCCGGCGCAATGTCGCACTTCGACCAATGGGGGCCGCTTCCAGAGGGCCTCGAGGGGCCCCAGGACAACCCCTTTTTGGCGGTTCCTGGCTCAGGTGACCGCGGCAACGCCGGTGCCACGGTGGGCGTCGCGAAGGATGGCGGCAGCCCGGCCCAGCGGACCCGCCGCCGACTCGTCCGGGGGCTCGGAGGCAATGATGACATCACCCCGCCTCGGGCCATGCCTGCCGTGCTCGATGAGACGGATGGTGCGAGGAGCCCCCGCGCGGAAGCTATGAAGCCATGGAACAACGGAGGCGGCACCGAGGATGGATCCCGTGGTTCTCCCGCAAAGGGGGTCGGCGCTGAAGCCGGGGCCACTGAACCCCCGGTCCCTCCCCCGGGAAACGGTCTCAAGAAGGGGCCCCGCGAGGATGGTGGCAGCAGCGTCCTGCCACGGCTGCTGAAGAAGAGGAGATGGATTGCCAAGGATGAGTAAGCGTCTGCCTTCCCCTTCCTTGCACTTGGCGTGTCATGTGTGCCTGAGTCTTTGTTTTACACAGGACCTCCCCGAGCAAGAGGAAGACGAAGAAGAGGTCCCCCGACCTGGTAGGGGCCACACCACCGGTCGCCAGGGCCAAGGGGCGTGAGGAGAACACCCGCCGTCTTGTCACCGGGGCTGGGCTTGCGAAGGCAGAGGGGCAAGTGGCCCCTCCTAAGCCGCAGAAGGACGCGGCTAGGGAGGTCCAAGCAGGCGAGCCTCAGGAGGCGTCATCAGGAGGCGGCCCCGTGGTCCCTGGGGCGCCCATTGCCGGGGAGGACGTCGTAACGGTAGAGGCGGAGACGCCAGCTCTCCCACCATGCATCGCGGGTGGCGGCGGCGCCGCAGAAGGCCCGCAAGACTCGCTGGTGCGCGGAGCTTCCGTCGGGAGGGCGCCGAGCCCACTGGGCATGCCGCCATGGCAAGACGAAGAGGAGGTCCCTGTGAGCCCTCCGCTCCTGGCGAGCGGCACCGGGCCCTCACGGGGCATGACGGCAGAGGGTGGCGCTGAGACGCATGTTGGCTGGGCCCTGCAGCTTGTGAGCAGTAGCGCCGTGCTCAAGCACGGGACCCTGCAAGGTGCTAGGGCTGCCCTTGATCAGCTTGACACAGAACTCCAGGCGGAGGAGGCGCGCATCATCGAGGAGCGCCAGCGCTTCGTGGAGGGATGGCGCCAGCTCGACATGGCCATCAAGCTGGGCCGCCATCAAGATGACACCGCGCGGGAGAAACGTGAGAAGGACGCCCAGGATGCGAAGGAAATCTTCAAGAATGCCATCAGGGAGGCCGGCGAGGCCGACAGGCGGCGCGAGGCAGCAGAGGCCCATGAAAAGGAACACCAGGACCAGAACACCGTGCTGGAATGGCAGCTCCAGGCGCGGAAAAATGCCATCTTCAGCCTCGAAGAGGGACTTGTGGCCCGTGAGGCGGACCTTGAGATTCGCGACCGGGAGCTCGCACGGTCGGCATCTACACAGGACCTGGAGCGTGAACGGTTGGAGTTGCTGGAATGAGAGGTGTCTGCCGCTTAGGGCTCCTACGCCCAATGCCTAGACAAAGCCAACGCCAATCTGGCGGCCAAGGAGAAGAAGATTTAGGAGGATGCCGACAAGAGGGTCGCGTAGAACCACAAGGCACTTGCTGAGGAGAATAGCAAGAAACTGAAGCTGCAGGAGGACCACTTCAAGGCGAGGAGCGAGGAGTTCCAGGTGGGGGGTGTCTCCGCCGTCATGGAGCAGGCGAGGGATGAGGCGGCCTGAGCGCGGGGGCGGCAGCTCAAGCACTCCAAGATGTTCCGCACCCTCGAGCTCCAAGTCCGCCTCGCCTTGGGCTCCATTTGCAAGGAGGACGTCAGCAACCCCCTCGAGACCCACGACGCTAGCTACCTTGACTTCTTCACCAAGCTCGTGGAGCGGCTCGAGGTTGGTGCCAAAAAGGTGGGCAGAATCGTCAAGGAGGAGTGTCGCAATCTCCTCACCCAGGCAGCGACGCGCATGTTCAGCCACCTTCTCCATGCCGACCCCAACTTTGACTTCAAGAAGGTGATAGCTCCCGTCCCGAAGGAGCTCCGTGGTGACCTAGGAAAGGCGGTGGAGGACCATGTGGATGTGTTGCACACATAGTTCGCCCACGACAGCAGCAAGGTCCTAGGAGGAGCCGAGGAAGGTGAAGGCGATGATGGCAGCACCAGCGGTGGTGGTGGCGCGTCCTCTTAGGCCATTTCCTCATTATCCTGCGCATAGTTAATCGTGGCCCCATGGGGGTGTGAAGACAATGACTTTTTCTTAAGTACATTATGACTTGCTGTAACAAACGCTTGTTCCCTCGTGAGTCTTTCTCTTGAGGCCTTTTTTTCCTTTTTGCTTGCCTTTGTGCTCTACATCATCAGGTCCCAGCCCCCGAGCGGGCTACAGCCATCACTGGTATGTCAGGTCATGATGCCCGGACAAGGCCAGGAGGTGAGGGCATTGGGAGCTAGTAAGGGCTCCCGAGGCGCGATGCTCAGGGAGCCCCCCTTTGATGCGCAAGCGGCTCGCGGAAGGAGAAACGCTGGCGCTCGTGAGGTTGCTAGAGGGGAAAGCTTGGAAGATGGCGAGGGCAGCTCGCGAGGTAGTTAGACTTAGCTCTTGCGGAGGGTGGTGTCTGGCGGACCACCACTTGTAGGGTGTGCCTTGCGAGGTTTCTGCTCGCGAGGTCCCCTGCTAAGATGGCTGTCATAGGTTGGCTCCCGAGGCAAGGTCTGCGAAGCTTCCTGAGACTCAAGGGGGGCGTCTTGTCGTTGGGCCGCCTCGCGAAGCGTCCTTGCGACGCCTTCCAGGTAACCTGTTCCTGAGATAACTGCATGCGGAGAGTCATCCAATAGGGGAGCAGTGTATGCTCGCCGGCTTGCTCATGGGCATTACGCGAGGAGATAAGACACCAAGGACCTTTGTGGGGTGGCGTGCATGGGGGCAGGCCCGCGAGCCAGAGCCCGGTTGCTTGGGTTTTTCAGCGCTGCTGGGACTGACGCGAGCACAGACACCGTGTCCAGCCCCCGCTCGCATGAGGCTCATGAGGGAGGTCATGAGCGCGCACGGCTCATGAGTCAAAGGTATGAAGAAGTACACCATGTATGGAAACTGAAGCTTTACTGATGCAAGATAGCAGATTTCATTACACAACCAAAAAGAGGTGCGGCTGTCATGTCCGGCACGGGTCAGCTTGAGATTGGTGCAGCCCGTGGGGTGCCCTCAGTTACACACCCAAAAGAGAAAAAGAAGGGTTGTCGTGTCCGACACGGGTCAGCTTGAGGTTGGTGCAGCCCGTGGGGCGCCCTCAGTTCATTATTCCGCCAGCGCGGAGCATGGGGCTTCCACCGGGGTGTGGGTATGATCGCGGCTCGATCATTCCGCCAGCGCGGAGCATGGGGCTTCCACTTGGGCATGGGCGGGAGCTCTCGTGTGCCCGTTAGGCGAACGCATTGAGAGTCTCCAGTGCATGTACAGCCCCATTTCGTTTGTACGCGTGAGGGTCACGGGTAGAACTTGCGGAGGTGTTGGATGTTCCAGGCGTTAGGCACAGGAACTCCGTCCTCCATGTCCAGCCGGGCGGCGCCGGGCCTGGAGACATGAGCAACCCTGAAAGGGCCTTCCCACATGGGTGAGAGCTTGTGGAGCCCCTCTCTAGAGAGGATCCTGCGTAGGACGAGGTCGCCGACCTCGAGAGTGCGAGGGCGGATGTTGCGGCTGTGGTAGCGGCGCAAGGCCTGCGGGTACCTCGCGGCGCGAAGAGCGGCCTGTCGGCGGGCCTCCTCAAGGAGCAGCAGTTCAGCCTCCCACGAGCCATCCTGACGCGCCTCGTCAAAGGCAAGGACTCGCGAGGAGCCGTGCTTATGCTCTGAGGGAAGGACCGCCTCAGCTCCGTAGACGAGAAAGAAAGGGGTCTCGCTGGTAGGCTTGGTTGCCATTGTGCGGATGGACCACAGCATAGCCTGCAGCTTGTCAAGCCAGCCCTTGCCGCAGGCTTCGAGCTTTTTCTTGAAGCTCCTCATCTTGAGGCCCTTGAGGACCTCAGCGTTGGCACGCTCGGCTTGGCCATTACTTTGCGGGTGTGCCACAGATGCGTAGCAGATCTGCGTGTCAAGGCTGGCGTAGTAGGACTTGAAGAGGCCGCTTGTGAATTGAGAGCCATTGTCAGTGATGATGCGGTTGGGGACACCAAAGTGACTCACGAGGCCCTTGATGAACTTGACGGCAGAGGCTGCCGGGATGGCGCGCACGGGCTCGACCTCTGCCCACTTGGTGAACTTGTCGAGGGCGACATAGAGGTAACGGTAGCCGCCAGCCGCGCGAGGGAAAGGCCCCAGGATATCCAGCCCCCAGACCGCGAAAGGCCATGAGAGGGGAATCGTCTGGAGGCCCTGCACCGGCTGGTGGATTTGCTTGGCGTGGAACTGACAAGCTTCGCAGGATTGCACCAGCTCAGTGGTGTCGTGGAGCGCGGTGGGCCAGTAGAAGCCGCTATGAAACACCTTGCCGGCAAGGTGCGCGACGAGGAGTGGTGGCCGCAGTCCCCTCCATGGATGTCGACGAGCAGCTCACGACCTTGTTCTTCAGAGATGCACCGCAGCAAGACGCCATTGGGGCGCCTATGGTACAGCTCGCCGTCTTGCAAGCAGTAAGAGGTGGCCTGCTGGGCTACACGCTCTGCTTCTGAGTCCTTCTCTGGAAGGGTGCCGTGGAGCAAGTAGGCCTTGAACTCAACGGCCCAGCTATCTGCTTGAGGCTCCAGCGCCAGCAGCAGGTGCGCTCCTGAGGCTGGGCCGCAGTCTGGTGTGCCCATGGGTGGCATGGGCGGGAGTTCCTCGTGAAGCAGTGTGGTGCTTGCAGTGGGTGGCGCAGCAGATGGCTGCAGGAGTCTTTCCTCAAAGACGCCAGGATCTTGAGGCTCACGATGAGATGCCTGCTTGGCGATGTCATCTGCTTCTTTGTTGCTGCCGTGGGGCACGTGCTAGAGCTCCAGGCCTAAGAAACGCTTTTCAAGTTTATGTACCTCCTCTAGGTAGGCAGCCATGTGCTCATCTTTGGGCTTGTAGCTTTTGTTGGAGAAGTTGACGAGAAGCTGCGAATCGCCCTTGATGGTAAGAAACTTGATGCCTAGAGCAAAAGTAGCCTTGAGGCCAGCGATGAGGCCCTCATACTCCGCGATGTTGTTGGAAACTTTGTCGGTGTGCCTGAAGCAGAGCTGCACGGCGTAGTAGAGCTTGTCTCCCGTTGACGAGGTGAGCATGACGCCAGCCCCCGCGCCCTGCCAGGAGAAGGTGCCATCGAAGTGCATGGACCATCTGCCAGGTGCCTTCTCCCCAGGCAGGAGGGATTTGTCCTCGCGAGGCTCCCCCTCGTACGTGTCTGTCCACTCCACCACGAAGTCAGCCAGAGCTGCGCCTTTGATGACTCCGGTGGTGCAGAACTCCAGATGGAAGGCTTGCAGCTCAATGTTCCATTCGGCGACGCGACCAGCGGCATTGGGGCTGCACAGGACTTCCTCCAAGGGGTAAGAAGAGATGACCTTGATGGGATGGCCTTGAAAGTAGTGACGTAGCTTCTTGGAGGCGATGAGGAGCGCGTGGAGGAGTTTCTGCCGCATGGGGTAGCGTTCGCGCACATCCCTTAGCACCGTGCTGATGAAGTACACGGGGTGCATGACGAGGCGCGTAACTATGACGGCTGCTTGCTCTTCAGGTGGCTCGCGAGGCTCGGCGGGCTCGGGAGGTGGCTCACTGGGGGCCTCCTGAGGCGAGGCCTCGGCAGGTGACGACGCGACCTCGGGAGGTGGTGACGCGGTAGGCCTCTTCTGCGCGGGGACGCGCTCTTCTCGAACTGCCACCAGAGCCGCGCCGGCCGTCTGGGGAGTGCCCGCCAAGTATAGGAGCAAGGGCTCATGAGAGCATGGCGCGACCATGATGGGCGGGCTCGTGAGGTACCTCTTGAGGTCTTCGAAAGCAGCGTCGGCCTCAGGAGTCCACTTGAAGGGGCCGGATCTCTTCATGAACTTGAAGAACGGCAAGGCACGCTCGCCGAATTTGGAGATGAAGCGCCCCAGGGAGGCCATGCACCCCGCCAAGCGCTGCATTTCCTTAAGGGTCTAGGAAGGATGCATTCTCTCAATGGCCTTGATCTTCTCAGGGTTGGCTTCGATCCCATAGTGGGAGACCAGGAAGCCGAGGAGCTTGCCGGAAGGAACTCCAAAAACGCACTTGTCGGGGTTGAGCTTGAGGTTGACCTTGCGCAAGTTGGCGAACATTTCCTCGAGATCCTTGATGAGGGACCCGGCCTCACGGGTTTTGACCACGATGTCATTGACGTAGGCCTCTGCGTTTCTGCCCATCTGAGGCCCCAGCGTGATGCGCATCAGCTGCTGGAAGGTGGCGCCAGCACTCCTCGAGCCGAAGGGCATGCAGGTGTAGCAGTATATGCCGCAAGGGTTGATGAAGGCCGTCCTCTCCACGTCTTCTGCCACCATCTTAATTTGATGGTAGACTGAAAAGGCATCCAGGAAGCATAGCAAGTCTCATCCAGCGGTGGAGTCCATGAGCTGGTCGATGCGCGACAGCGGAAAGGGGTCTTGAGGGCAGAACTTGTTGAGGCTCGTGAAGTCGAGGCACATGCGCTCCTTGCCGCCCTTCTTGGGCACGACGATGAGGTTGGCGAGCCACTCGGGATGGCGCACCTCTCGGATGACTCTGGCTTCTTGGAGCTTTTGAACTTCCTTGACGATGAAATCTTGCTTCTCTGGTGCCTGGCACCGTGCTTTTTGCTTGATGGGGCGTGCGTTGGGGCACACCGCTAAGTGGTGATTGATCACCTCCCTCGGCACACCGGACAAGTCAGATGCTTTCCAGGCGAAAACATCCAAGTTTGCCCGAATGAAGGTGATGAGCGCGCTTTCCTATGCAGGAGGAAGGCCTATGCCGATGGTGAAGGCAGGGCCTAAGCCGCTACCATCCACCGACACCTTCTTTGTCTTGGCACGGTCCTGAGAGAACAGCTACTTCTTCTTCGTGGGCGCGGCCTCAAGAGGCTCAACCGCGTCCTCGTCAGCCGGATGCGTGGCTGCGGCAGCCTTGTAGGCATGCTCGAGGGAGCAGACCGCGTCCTTGTCGTCGCAGGTGACGGTGATGATGCCGCTGCAGCCAGGCATCTTGAGGACGTTGTGGGCGTGATGAGACACCACCATGAACTTGGCGAGCGTGGGGTAGCCCAAGATGGCGTTGTAGGGCAGACCGAGATGGGCGACATCGAAGTCGATGAGCTCAATGTGGTAGTTCTTGTGGGTGCCGAAGGTGATGGGGAGGCGCACCTGCCCCAGAGGCAACGTGGAGCCGTTGGTCACGCCCGAGAAGGGCCTTGTTGGCATGAGCTGCTCGTAAGGCACCTGGAGCTGCTCAAAGGCCTCGATGGAGAGCACGTTGAGGCTGGCGCCTCCGTCGATGAGGGTCTTGGTGACCATGACGTTGATGATGGTGGGAGTGCAGAGCATGGGGAGTGTGCCAGCAGCGGCCGTGGACTTGGGCTGGTCCTTGGAGTCGAAGGTGATGGCGTACTGCGACCACTTGAGGGGCCATGCGGCCTCAGGCTTTGGGAGGGCAGCGTTCACCTCGCGAGAGAGCAGCTTGAAGTGGCGGTTGGACGTGGGAGCCTGAGCTCTGCCGAGGATGCAGGCAATCGCGCAAGGCTCCTGGTAGCCCCCAGCGCCCTCGTCAGGCTGGTTGACGTCGTTCCTCCGGGGTGGCGGCGGTAGTGGCGGACGAGCGGCGTTGGCCTGAGGGTTTGCCTCACGAGGCTGGTCGCGCCAAGTAGCCTCATGAGGCTGGTCGCGCCAGCCTTGACGGAAGTTGCCGCTGCCGTTGCGGCTGTCCCAGCGGTTGCCGCCGTGGCCACCTCCGCGGCCAGCGCCGCGATCGTTGCGGTCGCCTCGGCAGCCTAGGCGCTCGTCGCGGAGCAGCTTGAGCTCTTGGCAGTCTTCAGTGCTGTGGGAGTGCACGTTGTGGTAGACGCAGAGCGGGCAGCCGTCCTTGCTGGGCTCGTCGCGGTCACGGCCGCGCTTCTGCTCAGGCTCCGCCGCTAGCACGGCAGGGCCCTTGCGCTTCATGTCCTTACTCTTGGCTTTGGCGGCATCGGGCGCCGCATCGGGGTCATTGTGGACGAAGAGGCGGTCTTCCTCAGCCTTGGCGCACTTGTCGGCAAGGTCAAACCGCTCAAGCACCGAGTCCAACTCGTCGTTGATGGCGAGCTTCTCACGCATCTTGACGTCTGTGATGCCGGTGGAGAGCGCAAAGATGACGGCCGCGTCGGAGGCGCGCGGAATCTTGTTGTGCACCTGACTGGAGCGCTGGATGTACTTGCGGAGGGTCTCGTCTGGGCGCTGCCGCACATGCCGCAGGTCCTTGATGGTGAGGGAGCGGTCGTGCGTGCCCTTGAAGTTGGCGACGAACTGGCTGCAGAGCTCGCTCCATGATGAGATCGACGCCTCAGGGAGGTTCATGAGCCAGGAGCGCGGGCCATCCTTGAGGGCCATGGGGAACCAGTTCGCCATGACCTTGTCATCGCCGTTCGCCGACTCAACGCTCAGCGCATAGAGTTGAAGGAACTCCACGGAGTTGGGGGTGCCGTCATAGCGCGGAGGCAGTTCTGGCTTGAACTTCGTGGGTCAAACCACGTGACGCAGCTCACGCGTGAAGACATGGCAGCCCATGCCGCTCGAGGGTATGCCACTGGCGAGGGCGGCGTGGTTCTGGCGCCTAGCAGCCGTGACCTCCTGGACCACCCGGTCATGGCACCAGCACTGCTGCTCGAGGAGCACACGCGCAGCAGGCAGCACACAGCGGATGATCTGGTAGCTGGCCTCATCCCGGACCGGCGAGGATGCACCGCGGGACGGCTCACACGCCCGCGCGTCGTGCGGGGGCCCGACGAGCTCATCGTGCAGAGGAGATGGCGGGGAGCACCATGCGCCACATCCCCAGTGCGAGACGGTGGAGGGTGAAGCGAGTGGGAAGGCGCCGGAGCGTCCCCGGCAGCGTTGACGAGCTCGGTGATGCAACCAAGCCAGGCAACGTAGCCGGTGTCAGACGGACGGTAGCGGAGCAGCTCGCGCGCCATGAGTAGCATGGCCTGCGCGTTCAGCGGCCCATGGCGGGCGAGGGAGGAGGAGGCCGTGGTGGTGTGGCCATCTACCTGCACGGAGGGGTGCAGGGAGGAGTCCTGCTGCTCTCGGGCAGCAAGGTCGGCGGTGGCAGCGGCCTCGATAGGCCGGTGGCGATTGCTGCAGCCCACCGGCTCAGTCATGGCCACGTGGCTTGCCCTGCGTTCGGCGCGCTCGCGACGTGCGTCGGCAATGAAGCTGGTGGAGTGGAGGACGGAGAAGAAGAACAGTAGCGCACCCCTACCTGGCGCGCCAAATGTCGGAAGTCGGGCTCCGGGGACCTAAATTTCGAACACTGGGGTGAGCTCATTCCTACCACCTTGTCCCCTACCACAGCTAAAGCACGGCGAAGCTATGGCGAGAGCGCGCTAGCGGGAGCGAACCGGAGACACAGCGGTTTACCCAGGTTCGGGCCACCTTGCGGTGTAAAACCCTACTCCTGCTTGGTTGTGATTGCTCTAGCCCGAGAGAGAGTACAAGGCTTGGGGCTCAAGAGTTCGTCCAGAGACCAGCCTCTGGAGTCGATCCCCTCTACAGCGGCACCCTGCCCTCCTTTTATACCTGCCTTGGTCCTATTCCCCCGAAAACATTGGCGGGAAGGGTTGCCACACAACGGCAAGTTTGAATGGGGGCAGGAGCACAGTCTATCCTGACAAAAGGTGGTCTTCACCAGCAAAGCGACCGTCCATGATGCGCTGGTGGGCTCGGGGATGACCTCCGCCCTGTGCGCCCACCATCTTGGTCTTCTTTCACCGATCGGGCAACCTTTGGGGGTTGCTTTGGGAAGTGAATTGCTGGCCTTGCTCCCTTAGCACAAAAGGGGAAATCCTCTCCATCCGCGCCTGCTGGCACGACATTCTGTCACTGTTTGTCGCCGCGCGCTAGTCACATGGTGGGCACGAGACCGCGCGATCGAGCCGAATAGCACCTGTCTCGCGTGTCCTCGGGAGGGTGCCTCAGGAGGCAACCTTGGGAGCCCACCTCGTGAGAGGGTCTCGTGAGGCTCTCGGTGAAGTGGCTGAGTCTTGCTTGCCCGCTCCCCGAGGAGGGGTCCTTGGGAGGCCAGGCCTCGTGAGGGGTCTTGCATGAGGTGCCCGCTGGTGGTCGCCGATTGGGCCTTCGCCAGGCGCCGTGACCTGGGCCACAGGCAGACGGGCCTGGATACCCCGGGTTCCACGGGTCCGATAGACACACACACACTTGCTAGTTGTGTCTCTGTGCCTAGCACACGCACACTCTCGATACGCCTTTCTCTCGCTCTCCCCCCTGCCCCTCCCAACAAAGACAGGAGCAGGGTGACACCTCAATCTTGATCTTAATCTATCAATTGGCTTCTCTCTCAAACAAACACACTCTTGCTAGTTGTGTCTCTGTGCCTCACGCACACACTCTTGATACGTGTTTCTCTCCATAGCCCCTTTAGATATGTAGATTTCTTGGTGGTCGTTGATGGTGCGGCCGGATTCGCGCGTGCAAAGGTGCATTGACGATGACGCCGAATTGCAGCCTCGATGATGCTTTTCTCTTCGACAACATGTGTGCATTCTTGTGTGTGTAGCTAGCTCGCCCATTGTGCCTTGTTTTTACGGGCCTCAAGTGATGGTTTTTGCCTGGTTTTCTATTAATTAAACGGGCAACTCTTTTCTTTGTTATTAATAAATGCGAGATCCTTCGGGGCAGACATAAAATATATCACTTTAAACCAATTATCATAGTAACTATATAAAAAGGCAGATATCTCTTGCTTATTTGAGGAAGAACATCAGGTGGAGTGGTTATCGCCCGATGTTCGAAACGCGTTGACCTGAGTTCGAATCATGTCAGAAACTTTAGTTTATTATATGTTTTTATATATACTTCTTTTCTCTACCTTACTGACAGTGGAACCCACAGATAAAATGAGAGCGAGCACCTTGCAACGTAGGTGGATTTAATAGAGAGTACTTAGAATACAAGTTTAATTTTTTAAGGATTGATTTGTTTCATTTTTTAACTTTTTGTACGAATATGTACCCACCGTGCAAGTTCATGTACTGTACATGCAATTAACTTTTTGTTTTCAGAATCATACATGCAACTAACAAACAGGGATTTGATGTGACTATAATTTCCAGCATAAGGCATCTCTAACAGCAACCAGCAAATTTCCTCCCACATCCGTTCGCGAACACGACGACATCCAACGCTAGCCGCATACATTTTGACAACTCGAACCAACCGGACAAAATTCGTGCAAACACGGACGGATTTCATATAAACATGATAGAATTCATATAAAAATGCTGGATTTTAATATAAACATGACGGATTTGATTACCTTTACATCAACTAAGCAGTGCTAGTCCAGCTCTGGATGTATAATTAAAACCTAATCTAAATGGTCGCCCGCGGATCCCTTTGTCTTCCTCATGTCCGGCATCCCAACTGTAGGATCGAAAGTATGTCTAGAGGGGGGTGATTAGACTACTTGACCAAATACAAATCTATCATTTTCCCAATTTTAGTAGTGGGAAGATTTTAGCAAGTACACAAGTCAAGCAACACCCTACACATGCAATTCTAAGAGTATAGCAGCAGAAAGTAAGCAATTGCACATGTAAGTAAAGGAGCGGATCGGAGATTTCAAACGCAATGAAGACACAACGATTTTTGGCATGATTCCGATAGGTGGTGCTATCATACGTCCACGTTGATGGAGACTTCAACCCACGGAGGGTAATGGCTGCGCGAGTCCACGGAGGGCTCCACCCACGAAGGGTCCACGAAGAAGCAACCTTGTCTATTCCACCATGGCTTACGTCCACGAAGGACTAGCCTCACTCGGGTAGATCTTCACGAAGTAGGCGATCTCCTTGCCCTTACAAACTTCTTGGTTCAACTCCACATCATGTCGGAGGCTCCCAAGCAACACCTAACCAATCTAGGAGACACCACTCTCCAAAAGGTAATAGACGGTGTGTTTTTGATGAACTCCTTGCTCTTGTGCTTCAAATGATAGTCTCCCCAACACTCAACTCTCTCTCACAGATTTTCCTATGGTGGAAGTAGGATTTGAGTGGAAAGCAACTTGGGAAGGCTAGAAATCAAGGTTCAAATGGTATGAATGGAATCTCTTGATCTCAACACATGAGTAGGTGGTTCTCTCTCAGAAAATGTATGGTGGAAGTGTAGGCATGTTCTGATGGCTCTCTTCACTGAGGAAGAGGGGGTGGAGGGGTATATGTAGCCTCCACAAAAAATCCAACTGTTACACACTTTTGACCCAATTCGGTGGCACCGATCTGAAATCTCGGTGGCACCGACCTATGTAAAAGATATGAACGTTAGGAATATTGGTGGGACCGACTGGAATAACTTGGATGGACCGATGTGTAATGGTTAGGGCAAACCTCATCTCAGTGGCACCGATCGCATCAACTCGGTGGGACCAAAGTGAAGCAATAAGGCAACAGAGAGTTGGCAAGCCATCTCGGTGGTACCGATTGCAATTTCGGTGGGACCGATATAGTTGCAACAAGTAACAGAGAGTTGGCAAGGTCATCTCGGTGGGACCGAGATCCATATCGGTGGATCCGATTTGTTAGGGTTTGGCAGTGGCTAAGTCCAGATGAACTCGGTGGCTCCGGATAGGAAATTTCGGTGGAGCCGAGTTGGAAAGTGGGTTTTGGACATATTTGGACGGAGAAAGTGGTTGAGGGTTTTGGAGCAATGTCACTAAGCACTTGAGGAAAAAGACCATTAAGCAACACCTCATCCCCTTTTAATAGTATTGGCTTTCCTATGGACTCAATGTGATCTTGGATCACTTAACCAAAAATGTAGAGTCTTGAGCTTTTGCCAATCCATGTCCTTAGCATTTTGAGGGGTCCACATCTCTAGTCCTTGCCATGCCAATCATTGAACATCCTGAAATATTTAACTTGAATGGACATTAGTTCAATGAGATATATGTTGTTATGAATTACCAAAACCGCCCGAGGATTAGTTGCACTTTCAATCTCTCCCTTTTTGGTAATTGATGAGAACATATAGATCAAAGCTTCGAAAAATGATTAAATGAATGAAATACATCGTCGCTTTGAGAAGTATGTGATAAGCAAGAGCTCCCCCTAAATTTGTGCATTATTAAAAAAATTGCGTTTGAATGCAAATGCACAATCGATTAGGATCATGGGTCACTCTTCCATGTCACATTCAACTTGGTGGAGCGCACAAAATGATATGAATGGAATAGTTAGCACTCATTACCAAAAACACAAGTGAATGATCATACAAAGATAATGATAAGGATAAGTGTTAAGCATCACATGAAGCATAGTATGATCAATCACACACATAGTATCTCACAGGCACATAGTATCTCACAAGCACATCAAACCGAAGTAGCATAAACCAAATAGTAGCAGAAACTCAAGAAAAACCAAATAGCAAAAGTGAGACACTCTCTCTCGAAGCCTAATGATCTATACAAATTCTCCCCCTTTGGCAACAAGTACCAAAAAGTTCGAATAGGTATAGAGCTATACGTCTCTCTAGGCACGATCATCGGCAGCTCCTGAAGGTGATCTCTGGCTGGCAGCTCTGGTGTGCGTAGATGGCGTTCAGAGAAGTGTGTATGCAAAGGCTTCAGCTGACGTCTGCTATTCTGGTGGAGTAGAAATTGGAGGTGGTACTGTAGCAATAGCAGTAGGTGTAGAAACTGTAGTCCTCGTATCTGAATCAGGCACTGCAGCAGACCTGGGTGCCCTAGGCATTGTCTAGAACCTGTCAGTCGTCGGTCTGTCATCTCCACTGTCCTCAGCAGCAGCTCTGGTTGTATCAACATCATCTTGTAGCTTCTCCACAATAGTTTGAACCTCTGTGATCTTCACATCAAGATCATAAATCTTAGACTCGACTATCCGCTCTAGGCTCGCCTGGTTCTTGGTGAGGTTGGCCAGACTTCGCTCAATCCTCAGGGTGGCTTCCAGCAAATAAGTCATTTGATCATTCTTGGACTTGAGGTTAGCAATAGGTGCATTGGGAGCAGAGGCCTTCTGAGCTTCTTTTGCTGCTGCAGCTGCCCGAATCTTTTCTTGAGCTTGGGCAGATGTAGGGTGTGAAGGGTCCATCACCACTACATTGTCCTGAAACTCTGGACACAATGGGAGATGCTCATGATCAAGTAGATATGTGCTTGTTCCAACCTTGGAGTTGATGATCATTTGAATGTGTGGAGCATATCCACAAGATCTCTTCTGGTCAGCTGCGGTTCTCTTGATTGTTTCAACAATAAGGCTCATGACTTTGAACTTCTGTGGTGTATCAAACAGGTGTAGCAGGTTGATGGAGTGGCCACGTATCATCTTGTCATCTCCAGACTTGGGCAAAAGAGTGTACCTCAAGATTGTATTGGTGGTGGCCAAACCAGGAAGTAAATGCTTCACAGAACCAAGCTTGTGTGTCTCAATGTCTCTTTCTGGAATTGTAGTGTACATATTAGCCATGGAATTGTGGTCCATCTTGAGCTTGGCATATATATCAATATCATCCTCATCATCTGAGGTTCTCTTCTTCCTAGTTTTGGTGGCTGCTTTTGGAAGAACAGGAGAACTTCTCTCTCCTTCATAAAAACTTTCCTCAGGACTTGATCCTTCACTGAGATATGCATGCTATTCTGACATATTCTGGCTGTCACTATCATCTGACATCTTGCAAAGCTAACCCTATGAATAGATGGGTATGGGCAGATTAGATGAGTCATCACAAAAAGCAGATATTTTTCAAGAAAATTGAGTTCAAATCTTAGTTTCAAGATTTCACAGAAGGCATTTCGGATCCACCGAGTTGATCATCTCGGTGATACCGAAGCACTTAACAGAAACATAACACACCATTTCGGTCAAACCGAGATGTCGTTTGGTGTCTCCAAGATGCTAGGGTTTCACTGAGACTTTACTTTTGGTCTCACCGATTCATACAACTCGGTGGCACCGAGACATACTAGTGCAATGGCCTGGGCCAAATCGATGACTCCAAAAATCTCAAATCGGTCGATCCGAGATGCTTTCAGCGGAAACTTAAACTTAAATTTTTTGTTCAAAACTAATCTACGGAATTTGCAGTGTAAAAGGAAGGTTTCAATCCATGGCAAGAATAATGGCAATCCAACCATGCATTGAATCAGAATTTGAGCACAGAGGGGGTCGAATCTCACCCTAACTTGGTGGAGATCCTCTACGGCGGCAACGGCGGGGAAGATTCCCGTTGACGGCGATGGATTCCGGTGGCGAGGGCACACAGGAGACAAGGGCTATGATCCGAAGACCAAGGCGACGGCAGCAACGGGGTGCGGGGGTCGTGACATTTGAAGTAATTTTCAACGTACGGGCCGCGAAGTATATATACCCGTGTGCTGTCGGTGGCTCCGAGTGGAACAACTCGGTGGCACCGATATGTGTAACTGCAAGCAGTATAGCACATCGGTGACTCCAAAACGTTCAACTTGGTGACACCGAGATGGAAACCTAGATCAATCAAACTATTTCGGTGAGTCCGAATAGGAGTGGATTGGTCACGCCGAAACAAATTTGAAGGTTTTGGAGTTCAGCCCTTTCAGATCGGTGGCTCCGAGTGCTCCTCACCCAGAGGGTCTGAAAATGACTTGTTCAATTTTTGTGATGTACCAGGAATAGAACTTGAGACAAGAAAGCATAGATAGCTAGAGAAGGTGCTTAGGCATTCTTGTACATCCACTTGGCCAGAAAAACCAAGACAATCAAAACAACAAATGGATGTCCTTGAATGAACAAAACATGCAAACCAACATGCTCACACAATAAGATAGCAAATGAAATATGTGTCAGACATGCACAACAAATTCTAACATCTATCAAGCAATTGGCGATGACTAGGTCATCTATATATGAGTATATTGACTTAGGAGTCAAATGAGAACATTTGATCATAGGTCATAATCATCGTTTAAGCACAAGTGGGGTTGCCACTTTTACATAAAGCATTAATGTGTTCACACCATTAGAGTTGCTTTAGCTCAATTTTTAGAGCAAAGCTCCCCCTAGATGTGATACCCCCCCCCCCAAAGAGGGATGAACTAACCTTGTGTTTTGTCGATGATGACTTCATGTAGATGTTGAAGATGTGGATGCTCAATGTTGATGTAGACCATCAAGAGTTGGGAGCAATCCTTGGAGTTTTGCACTTTCAATACCTACATGGGTTAGTCCCACACAAGGAACATACAAGGATATCCATAGACATTGAGTGAAATACACATATGATGATGTACATGGATGCATTGAATACCTTGTCCCTTGCCTTACCAACAAGAGGGTTTGTGACTCCATGAACTAGTGCAAGATGTTGAAGTTGGTTGCACAAGTTCTTGCCATAAATGAATGTGGGTGAAGTTTGTTGGTGGAGTCACCCTCAAGAACTCTCTAGTTCTTTTTCTTTTCGACCCACATCAACTTGATGGGAATCCTTGGAGTTGTAGTAGCACTTGATGAAGTAGAACTTGATGAAGTCTTGGGAACCCACTTGACCAAGGCTTGAGGTGCTTCTTCAAATGAGTCAATCTCTTCTTGAAGCTTGTCATTGCCTTTTAGCTTATGGTCTTGTGGTGGAAGATCATCTTGAGCTTGTGTTCCCTTGAAGGAAGTAGGATCATACTTCTCTTGTTGAGGAACAAACTTCGTCTTGGGGTATTGATCTTCTTCCCACTCAACTCCATTGGCATTGAACTTTTGTTCAAAACCAACACCTTGGTTCTTCCGGTGCCTCCCTTGCTTGGGTACAATTTCCTCAAATTGCTTACTCCCAGCAAGGCTCTTGTAGACACCTTTTTCTATAATTCCTTTCAATAGATTGTTTTCTTGCTCAAGTGTAACTTGGCTAAGAGAATCATTAGTGGAATCAATAGAACTACTAGAAGCAACAACATTGGATATAGCATTGTTATTGTTACTACTAGAGGTAGAACCCTTTTTACCCTTGTTACTAGTTTGATTAGGTTTAACTTGTGGCATAAAGGTAGACAACAATAAACATTTGTCAAGATATGAAGAACTCTTCTTTCGAATATCATCATTGATAGCTTTAAGAAACTCATGCTCTTGCTCTAAATTTAGCTTCTCGAAGTGTAGCTTCTCATGAGTTCTTAGAAGTACTCTATGATCCTCTTGAGTTGTTTCATGAGCTAACTTAAGAGCATTTAGTTCTTTAGTTAGATGCTCAATATCCTTCATAGCATTGTCACTCGTTTCCTCTTGACTATCATGATTACTAGCATTTTCATTGTAGCTCACATCACTAGCCTTATCAACAAGTAAATCATCATCACCAAGCAAATCATCTTCATCACTATTGAAGTCAAAGTATTCGGGTGTGATACCTTGGGGCCTTTTGCCATGAAGCATCTTCCAATTCCTTCATTTGGTGAGTTAAAGAGATCATAGGAGTTGGATGACACAAGAGCAAGTCCGGCAACACCATCATCTAGACTATAGTCAAAGTTGGAGTGATAGCTTCTCTCGGAGTGGTTGTCGGAGTCGGAGCCGGATATCCATTCACCAACATGAGCTTGATGTCTTCTTCTTGTGTAGCTCTTGGATGACTTGTCTTTCTGATGTAGGGTGGGACCCTAATTGACGATCTTTCATGAATTGGAGGGTGATCCTATGAAGAACACAAAGAACACGATGAACATGAGGGGAAAATGGGGAGAAATCATGAGAGGAAACACTCAAGAACAAGTCCAATCACACATCCACTAGACTAACAAACACATGGATCCACAAGGTACAAGAACAACAAAGGGAAATTGGTACAAGATAGAGTTCATCCCAAATCCAAGAGGAGATGAGGTCTTGATGATTCACTTGGGGAATCCTTCTCCCTTAGGAGGTCTTGTACTCCAATGGAGTCTTCTCTCTCTCAAGAGGAATCCCACAAGGGGAGGTACATGAGCTAAGCTCTAATGTGTAGTTCTAATCTTAGCTAACCCTAGAATGAGGAGGGGAAGGGGTATTTATAGTCTAGCCATGATGTGGGAGGGGGAAAAAGAGATACATGGGCCTCGGGCCCTGTCCACGCACGCAGGCGGCGCCAGATGTCCGGGCTGGGGCCCGGATGTCCGGCCTCTCATGACGCACCGGATGTCCGGGCTATTGGACGGATGTCCAACCTGGAAGTGGCCGAGCTTTTGTTGCCAATCGCTGGATTTCCGGGCTGGGGCCCGGATGTCCGGGCGGCGCCGGATGTCCGGTCGCTGATGCCCTTGCCGTCTATTGGTGCAGCCCCTCTCGGCTGCACAGGCGCCGGATGTCCGGCCTCTGGCCCGGATGTCCGGCCGCTGTAGCGCCAGCAGCATCGTCTTCTTCCGTCTCCACTTCCATGCATCCCTCGCGGATGGTGTAGTTGTTCCTTGGCGCTTGCACTCCTCCTCGACGTCCGTGAATCTCCGACAATACTTATGCATGCACACGGCAAAAGTGTCAAGTAGTATACCATCCTCGAAGGGGTCAAGTGAACACGTGTAAAGGAGATGATTCACCTTTATGTATGTGAAGTAGATGTCGCACGTGTCACTTGCCGAATGGACTCTTGACATGCTGATGTCCGTAGGATGCTCCGCATCATCCCCTCCCCCTTGGAAAAGATCCGTCCTCGGATCGAAAACCAAATCACCATGGGAAAGAGATGTCGTCGCCGTGGAGAAGTGGACGATCACCAAGAACTTATCATCTTGTAGCTCGAAATGGGCACTCTCCAATGTCACACCGTCTTGTGATTCCTTCAAAAGGAACAAGGACCACAAACACTTGGAAAAACAAATGTGGTTAGCGTTAGTGCAAAACCAAGCATTCAAGCGGTGATTCACCCAACAAGTGTCGTCGTCATGTATGGCATAAGGTGTGACAAAGGAATGAGACATGGCATGTAAGCACATAAATTGAGCACAAGCAAGATCATCATGGAAACAAGCATGCAAATGGGAGGTCGAGATGCTAATATATGTGACAAGAGAACAAGCATCTACCTCAAGGTCATAGCAAGCATGCATCAAGGGGTCAACAAATGGTTGATGGTAGGCATAGGAATCAATCACAACACCAAATAAAATGACATGTCAAAACATATGGGTCAAGTGCAAGACAATCCAAGCATAACGTGCATATGGTGTAGTGAACATAGTGTGGCACTCAACACAATAGAAAGAGCAATTGTTCATCATGTGTGAGGCAATCAAGTCAAGCATGTAGCAATCAATGGGACATGGCATATGTGAAGAAATGACATTGTTTCAATCAAACACATGGGAATAGCATGGGATAATCATGTTCGATGCAACACACAAGGCATATATATCATGAGGAATGGCAATGTGGCAATGACAAGTCAGAAGAAGATCTCTAGCATGTGTGCAATGTGTCATGGTGCAAGCAACACATGAAGTATGATCCACAATATTCATGCTCATGGTTTTTGGGTTCTCAAAAGAGAAGGATATCACCTCGAAAGCATGTCCTTGTGCATCCTTCACAATGCCGAAGTGGTAGGAAATGTGTTGGAGAAGCACGTTGGTGGAAAGTGGCTCGCTCTCAAGAGCTCGAATGGTCAACTCACGGGAAGTGGAAGTTGACACGATGTCGAAGGATCCTACACATGCACACAACAAAGCAAAGAACGCATGTACATGGTAGATAAACACATCATCCATCATGATGGGTCTCTTCTCTTGCACATAACCATTAGAAGCAAAAGTGCATGAATAATATGATGCAACAATCTTAATGGTCATGGCACTATGCATAAGGTGCAAAGAGGTAAGACAAGTATGCTTCACATGAAATATGTCAAAAGCTCCGAGTATATGGGAGAAAGCTATGGGGGCAATCTCATTAGCAAGACTAAAAGCATTGTTGCACTCAATACATGGTAAATCATCTAGGATGAGAGAGGCAACATATGGAGACATATGACAACATGTAATATCAATCATATGCAAAGCTTGTGAATGGATGCCATAAACCACATGAAACGAGCAAGTATGAATCATGGGTGATGCACTACACAAAGCAAGCATAGTAGTCATGTCGTGCAAGATAGTAGTGCGAAGATGCAACATACTAGAAGAAATCATGGCAATCATGTCATGTGAGCAAATAGTAGGCATAGGCAATGCACATGACATAGCACAAGCATGAAAAGAAAACATGATCAAAGGATCATAATAGGCATGGATCACAAATGGAACATGGCAATAACAAGCAATATCTCCACCAAGCATGCAAACACACATACAAGTAGCAGAATCATGGATCATGTGTAATGCAAAGCATAGGTCACCAAAGCATGTCATCCAAGTGGAAATGAGCATATCATGCAAAGTGAACATGGCAAGATGGGCATAGAATATGTAATGGACAATAACCCATAACCATGTGAGGGCCATGTAGAAGAAATGCGTGAAGCCTCGTCGCGAAGAGGGCAGGTGGAGGGTAAGTACTCCATGGTGGCGCACATCTTGATTTCTCTCTAGAGCTCATTTCTTCAACTCGTGCACATATGAATCATTCACAACACCAAAGGAAATGATGTGTCTAAACACATGGGTCAAGTGCAAGACAATCCAAGCATAACGTGCATAGGGTGTAGTGAAAATAGTGTGGCACTCAACACAATAGAAAGAGCAATTGTTCATCATGTGTGAGGCAATCAAGTCAAGCATGTAGCAATCAATGGGACATGGCATATGTGAAGAAATGACATTGTTGCAATCAAACACATGGGAATAGCATCGGATAATCATGTTCGATGCAACACACAAGTCATATATATCATGAGGCATGGCAATGTGGCAATGACAAGTCAAAACAAGATCTCTAGCATGTGTGCAATGTGTCATGGAGCAAGCAACACACGAAGTATGATCCACAATATTCATGCTCATGGTTTTGGGGTTCTCAAAAGAGAAGGATATCACCTCAAAAGCATGCCCTTGTGCGTCCGTCACAATGCCGAAGTGGTAGATAATGCATTGTAGAAGCACATCGGTCGAAAGTGACTCGCTCTCAAGAGCTCGAATGGTCAACTCACGGGAAGTTGAAGTTGACACGATGTCAAAGGATCCTACACATGCACACAACAAAGCAAGGAATGTATGTGCACGGTAGATAAACACATCATCCATCATGATGGTTCTCTTCTCTTGCACATAACCATTAGTATCACAAGTGCATGAATAATATGATGCAATAATCTTAATGTTCATGTCACTATGCATATCGTGCAAAGAGGTAAGACAAGCAAGCTTCACATGAAAGATGTCAAAAACTCCAATTGTTGGTGCAATAATTTGCCTCCTTATGTTTTGGAGATTGTTGACAAACAGTGAGGGACTGATGTGTTTGCTAGTGCACACAGAGTAACAAGTCCCTGGAGTCAAGAGGAGTTTGGTTTCAAACTCCGAAGAATATTCCCTGCGAAGCAGTGAAGGTTATTACCGAAGATTATGACGACAAGAGTGACCCCTCAAAAATTGCTGTCGTGAAGCAATTGGTTCGGTGCCTATCCGAAGGAAGTGACTGCGTCCGAGAATATTGAAGACGAAGAGAAGACGTAGCATTCTTTTTTGTTGTTTCTTTTCTCTTATTGAGTCATAGGGCCACCGTACTATTAAGAGGGGTGTAGCGTTTGAAGATTTGATTCGCTGATGCTAAACCCAAATCCTATGAAAGCTGCGAGAGAAATCTCTTTGTGTTCCGAGCAAATACTTGCCAGCAAGAGACTGTGATCTTCATCGCTGTGAGAGATTTGTCTCTGACCGAGGAGTTAGCATTACTTGCTCTTCAAGTAATGTTACCGTTGCTCCCAAATCCGACCGTTGTGAATGTGTCGGTTGGCCATTGGCTGGACCGTGTGTCCAAAATGGTCATTTCCCATCAGGGAAGGCTGTGGCTATAAATAGCCACCCCGCACCGACGCTGTCCGGTGGCTGCTCCGTTTGATTCTGAGAAGATTGTTGAGCAACCCCCTCTCCGATTGATTTGAGTTTAAAATCCACCGAGAGAAAGCCATAGAGCCAAAAAATTAGATAGTGGTTCAGCATCACTCGAATCTAAGTCCAGTACGCTCCGTCTATTACTCTTGAGAGCTGCGAACTCTCTAGACGGTTAGGTGTCAATTTCTTCAGAGACCAAGAGTAATTGTGGTTCTCGAAGAAGAAGTTTGTAAAGGTTTGGAGATCACCTCAAGCATCTACCATGAGTAATCGGCATTGGTTGACGAACCAAATTGTCGAGGAGAATAGGATGAAGAGAGTTTATCTTCTGTGTTAAATCACAACCCCTCCAACCAGACGTAGTCCTTTTGCAGAAGGGCGAACTGGTCTACCAAATACCTTGTCGCCGTCGAGCATCACTAGTCACCTCTGCAACCTCGCTTTACATTCGATCTGTGCCATGTGATATGTTTCAATTATGTGATTTACCTCGATGCATGCTTTTCAGTTTCCATTCGGTAATTTTTATTCGCTCACTGTTCACTGTTTTCATTCATTCCGCTGCTGGGTTCCAAGAGTTTTGATATTTCCGAAGAAAATTTAAAACTCCCATTCACCCCCCCTCTGGTAGACATACTTCATTCCTACAATTGGTATCAGAGCAAGGTACTCCTTGACTCTGCTCATTTTGGTCTAACCACCTTGGAGTTTAAGTATGTCTTCAGTGAGCTACAAGTCGCACATCAAGATTCCCATCTTTGATGGGACGGACTATCCCTTCTGGAAGGAGAAGATGAAGATCCGTCTCCAAGTTATTGATGATGATATGTGGAATGTGGTGCAGAATGGATTCACGGTTGAAGTGCCCCAGGTTCCCACTGATCATGAGAAGAAACTCATTCAGATGGATGCTCAAGCCAAAGATGAAATTGGTGGCCATCTCTCTCGTGCTCAATTTCTTCGCTATCGTCAGTGTGAAACTGCAAAGGAATTGTGGGACATTCTCGAAAAGATTAACGAGGGTGTTTCAACTCAGAAAGAAGCTCGCATTGATACTCTTCGGGCCAAGTTCAATCGGTTCAAGCGAATTGGAAATGGAAGCTGCCAGCAAACCTTTGATCGTCTGAGTGACATCGCAAACGAGCTACAAGGTCTCGGCGCCAAAGACATCACTGATCACGAAGTTGTGAAGAAACTGCTCTGATCCCTTGATAGTTTGTTCGATACTCTAATTCGGGAATGAGCTGACTTCAAAGTTCTTGACTCTGCTGATATCATGGAAAGGCTAAATACTCACGAAGAACAGGAAGAAGAAAAGAGAGATCTCTATGGAACAAATCACCAAAAAAGTCATGCTCTCAAGGCTGCGGCTGATTCTTCCTCAAAAGGAAACGGCGATGAAGATTCAGATGACCCAGAAAGGATCAGCAAGGACCTCGCATTGATCACGAAAAGATTCCAACACTTTCAGAAGAAAAATCACTTTCAGAAGAAAGGATCTAGCAACTCTGGCGGCTCCAAATCTTCATCAAAACCTACTGGAGAATACACGTGCTTCAAGTGTAAAAGGCCAGGACATTTCATCTCGGACTGCCCTCTCTGGGAAGCTAAAATTCGTGCCAGTGGAACATTTGATTCAGGACACAACCATGGCAAAGGCAAGAGCAAAAGCTACGACTCCGATGATGAGAAGAAAATGAAGAAGTTCTTCAAGAAAAAGGAGAGTTCCTCCAAGTCCTCGTCAAGATCTTCCTCAAGGAATCCCTCCAAGTCCTCATCCAACCGCAAGAACACTTCTCGCAAGGCCAAGGCGTACATCGGCAAGGAGATGGATTCCGATGAAGAAGCGTCATCTGACTCCAAAGAAGTTAATGAATCCGATGAGGATTCTGATTCCGGCATGGCTGGCATAGTGTGTGCTTCTACTCTTGCCTCAAACTTCTTCGAGAATCATTCGAGCGACAACGAGTCCCCTGTGTACTGCTTCATGGCCAAAGCTTCAAAAGAAAAGGTATCCTCTAAACATCACAAGGTTCACTCGAGTGATCAATATTCTTCTGATGAGGATGACCATGCTAAACTGATCAAAATTGCTAATATGCAACAAAATTCTCTTGAGAAAATTGAGAAAACCCTCAGGAAATCTGAAGGGTTGTTGGTTGAGGAGATGGAGAAAAATCAGTCGTTGACCGAAGAGCATTCTGCCCTCGAGTCTCGAATGAAAGAACTATCAGATCATCATGATTTTCTCTCAGCTGACCACAAAAGATTAACTTATGATTACCTGAAATGGAAACAGGAACTCGAGTCGCTAAGAGAGGCTCATGATGACTTGATCAGAGAAAATTCTCTTCTCACCCAACAACTCAAAGAGAAACCTGAAGTGTTTGTACCTCCTTGCTTAAAATGCCTTGAACGCAGTAACACTGAATCAAATGCTGAATCTTCTGTGAATGCTAACCCCTCGGTCGAGCAAAATGGTTCTGTTTCTGATGAAAATGGCAGGTTGAAGGATCTTCTTCAGACAGGAATGTTCAAGTCTCTCAAAGGGCATCAAACCTTGTGTGATGTTCTAAAGAAATTCATTCTTCACAAAAATCCCAAAAAGGAAGGCATCAGTTTCGAAAGGAAACTAAATGAGAATGGCTCCTACTGGGAACCTGATCAATATCCTCGCACTGTATGGGTACCTGCTAAGAGCAAAACGCTCTATCCAGCTTTACTTTCGGGATATGACTCTCCTATCCCTGAGTACTCATATGATGATTCTCTGAACAACTATAAGTTGTTCAAAAACCAACATGGTGAGGCTGTTGCTCGCTATGTTGGACCAAACAGCAGGAATGGCCCCCCAAAGGAATCTATCTGGGTGCCCAGGAAAACTATTGAAGCATTACCTGTTACTAGACTACTAACCATGCAGGAAGAAAATGCTCGATATATCCTTGAAAAGATTCGACAGAATGAGTACATACTTGTCTCACCCAACCGCTATACTCATTCGTCTGGGAGAAACTTCAATGCTTACTCTTTCGATTATGCTCGTACTCATTCAAGTTACAATTCGTATATTTATCAAAAGAAATCATATCCTGTTCGCTCATATGTTTCGAAGCCACCTACAATGATGTGGGTGGTTAAGAAAGCCTAATTTCTCTGTAGGACTTTGTCTCCGGGTGTACAGAATGGATAATGGATAGTGGATGCACTAGTCATATGACCGGAGACAAGTCGTTGTTTGTCGACCCCAACTTAACGACTTCATCTAAGAAGTACAATACCTTCGGCGACAACAACAAAGGAAAGGTAATCGGGTTAGGTAAAATTGCTAGATCCAAGGACAAGAACATTGATGATGTCTTACTTGTTCAGTCTCTTGGGTTCAATCTCATGTCAGTTGGCAAGCTTTGTGATCTAGGCATGCTTTTTCTATTTTCCAAATGCAAGTGCATCGTATTTTTGGCCACTGACAATTCCTTCATTTTCAAGGGAAATAGAAAAGGTGATTTATATATTGTGGATTTATCTAAGGGTCCCTCAGTCCGAACTTGTTTGCTTGCAAAAGCAACTGAAGGATGGCTGTGGCACCAAAGACTTGGTCATGCAGGTATGAGAAATTTGCAGACTCTCGTGAAGAAAAATCATCTCCGTGGTATTCCTGATGTAAAATTTGGCAAGGATCATCTCTGTGCTGTGTGTGAAGCTGGTAAATTGGCAAAGAAGCACCACTCATCAAAAACAGTCATGACCACAACAAGACCACTGGAAATTCTTCATATGGATTTATTCGGGCCTCAAAACTATGCAAGATTCGGAGGCAGTCATTATGGTCTGGTTATTGTTCATGATTTCTCTCGATACACTTGGGTATTCTTTCTCGAAGACAAAACCTGCACCCAAGACATCTTCAAAAGTTCGCTAAGAAGGCTCAGAATGAATATGATGTGCGAATTAAGCACGTCAGAAGCGACAATGGCACTGAGTTCAAAAATACTCATATAGAATATTTTCTCGATGAAAATGGTATCACTCATGAATTCTCTACTGCATACACTCCCCAACAGAATGGAGTTGTTGAGCAAAAGAACAGAACTCTCATTGAAATGGCAAGAACAATACTCAGTGAGTATAAAACCCCCATTCTTTTCTAGGCTGATGCTATTAACACTACTTGCCATGTTGTGAATCGTGTTTATCTTCATAAATTCCTTAAGAAAACTTCATATGAGCTTATCACTAGCAAGAAACCGAATGTTTCTTATCTACGTGTTTTGGTGCACCGTGCTATATTCGTGACATGAATCATAATTCTAAGTTTGCACCCAAAGCACATGAAGGTTTTCTTCTTGGTTACGGCTCGAACTCGCATACTTATCGTGTCTATAACTCTCACCACGGGAAAGTTATGGAAATGGTAAATGTGCGGTTTGATGAACCTAACGGCTCTCAAAACGAGCACCTGCCTAATGTGATAGATGAACCTCCGATTTCGGATGCTATTCGGCAAATGGCTATTGGGGACGTCAGGCCAGTCGAAGGAAATTCACCAGACTCTTCTGATGATGATGCTCCCATTGCTCGACGTACACGCCAATCTACTGCCGAAGAAAAAGCAACACCGAACACAAATGGCAACCCCAATGCAAATGCCGATCAAAATGGCAATCAACATGAAAATGGCGATAATAATGCCAATCTGGATGCTGATACTGAGGAAAATGAAAATGATCATCAAGAAGGAAATCCTCTTCCACGAGTGGCAAATCGAGTTGACCCTGCATTAATCCTCGAAGATCTCGAGAATCCAGGTTACCGACCCACAACTCGCTCTCGCACTCGTTTAGCTAACAACTGTGGTAGTTTCTCCTTTGTCTCATTGACAGAACCTACCAAGTATGAAGAAGCTATGAATGATCCCGATTGGATGAATACCATGTAAGAAGAGTTGGTGCAATTCGAATTGAATGATGTGTGAGAATTGGTTGACAAACCGAATCCTAAGAAGCACAATATCATCGGCACAAAATGGATTTTCCGAAACAAACAAGATGAAAATGGCATTATTGTGAGAAACAAAGCACGTCTTGTCACTCAAGGGTATACACAGGTAGAAGGTATTGATTTCGGTGAAACATATGCTCCTGTTGCTCGCCTTGAGGCAATTCGTATTCTTCTCGCTTATGCAAATTACAATGATATTCTGCTTTACCAAATGGATGTGAAAAGTGCTTTCCTCAATGGTGAACTTGATGAGGAAGTATATGTTAGGTAGCCACCTGGCTTTGAAAGCCCTCAGTTTCCTGACAAAGTTTTCAGGTTGAAAAGGCGCTATATGGGCTAAAGCAAGCCCCTCGAGCTTGGTATGACACTCTGAAGAGGTTTTTGCTCGATAAAGGGTTCAAGCCAGGATCCACTGATTCCACTCTTTTTACTCGTGCTATTGGTAGTGATCTATTCGTATGTCAAATTTATGTGGATGATATTATTTTCGGCTATACTAACAATGCTTGTAGCATGGAATTCGGGCGAATGATGTCCGAGAAGTATCAAATGTCCATGATGGGTGAACTTAAGTTCTTTCTCTGGCTACAAATTCGTCAATGGGACAATGGAATTTTCATATCTCAGGAGAAATATCTGAGAGACTGCCTTAAGAAGTTCAAAATGCAAGATTGCAAATAGAAGGGTTACAAAACTCCCATGCCAACAAATGGCCAGCTGGACACAAACGTGTACGATAAAGATTATGATCAGAAAGCTTATCATTCGATGATTGGTTCCTTGCTTTACCTATGTGCATCCAGACCTGATATTATGTTGAGTGTTTGTATGTGTGCTCGTTTTCAAGCTGCACCGAAAGAATCGCATCACCAAGCGGTCAAGCGTATTCTGAGATATTTGGCTCACACCCCCACCTTAGATTTATGGTATCCTAAGGGAGCACAGTTTCACCTCATTGGATATTCAGACTCAGATTATGCAGGTGACCAGGTTGACAGGAAATCTACTTCGGGTTCATGCCATTTCCTCGGTAGATCATTGGTATGTTGGTCATCAAGGAAGCAAAATTGTGTCTCACTCTCTATGGCTAAGGCTGAATATATTGCTGCTGGCGCTTGCTGTACTCAGTTACTATGGATGAAGCAGACTTTGAAGGATTATGGCATCAAGGTCAAGAAGATCCCTCTATTGTGCGACAATGAGAGTGCGATCAAAATTGCAAACAATCCTGTGCAGCACTCTCACACCAAGCATATTGAGATCAGACATCATTTCCTACGTGATCATGTTGCTCGAGAGGATATTGTTATCAGTCACGTCAATACCGAAGAGAATCTCGCTGATATCTTCAACAAGCCTCTCGATGAGAAAAGATTCTGTGCGTTACGGTGTGAGCTAAATATCCTAGATTCCGCAAACGTGTAGTAAGCTGAACTCAGCACCCCTACCAACACTTCCACATCTTAGAAGGAATGGGTGCATAACACTTGAAGAGCCTAAATTTTTTGACAAAGTGAAATTTTCGTTCTGAGAGTGAATACATTAACAAAGAACTAGACTCACCGGGTGCCATGATAATTGTGCGACACTCGGGGTCATACAGTTATTATACGGTGGGTAACGCCACCACAAGTTTTCTTCGCTGAGTTGCATTTGAAGATTTTGTGTTTGTCCGAATGAATTTCACTCATAGCTTTTCTCTCGGGTGTTTGTGTTTCTTCGTCTGGGTGAAATACCTAGGACCCTATTTTTCCCTCTATTCTATCTCTTCCAGTTTATGCTACTCCGTTATGAATGCACAAAATTTCATCTTGGAACGAAACTTTATCTGGTGTCCTTGCCCACGTTAAAGTTTCGGTCTGAACTTAATCTGTTTTTGGCGTAAGCCGTCCAAAATTTGGGGTTTCCCGCCTAAGTCTGGACCACGTTCATGGTTGCCATGAGCTCATTATCAACTACCAGCTTATCTGATCCATTGAATCGCAATAGTCCATTGACCCTGGTTGTCCGATCAGATTCACCGGGGTGCGGTTATTTCCTCCTCGCATATAAATGCTGAGCCGCTGCCCTCCTCGTTTCACTTCGTATCTTCTCCATCGCCACCTTCCGAAGCCCTACCGCACTGCTCCTCCTCGAGCTCGACGACATCGACCTTCCTCGCCGCTTCACTGCCGGAAAGAGGTCGCCGGAGTCATTCCTCGCCGCCGCAGATCATCTTCCTCTCCACGCCGCCGTAGTCGCTGCACATCACCAAGTTAGGGTATGTGTAGTGCGAACTCATTCCTCCATTCATCTAGTTCGAGTTCATCCACGGTAGAAATTAAATATTTTTACTGTATTTCTTAGATCTTTACTGCTAGGTAACTTATGCGGATGTGGTTTCTAGTTGTCCCTCGCATCCGGATTTTTTTTTCAGAACTAGGGTTTGTGTTATGTCTCGAACGAACGGAATACTTAGCACGGTTACTAGTATTTTCTTTGAACCTACTATTTCGTTCTACACATTTCCTTCGCCCGAAACGTTTCTCAAAGTCTGCATCTACTTCTTCATCAGGAAAATGCATTCTTTTTCAAAATCTTCGCTGTGTGCATTCGTAACCCTGTCCCCATTTTCCCTCGCATCTATCTATGTTCACAGAAAAATGCAGTCAGTTGAGGATTCAGCTAACCCAGCAAGTCAAGCTGATAGAGATGATGTTATCCTTGGCACCACTGATGAATCCAAAGCTTCGAATGCTAAGGGCCCAACGGTAGGCCCATCAACCAGCAAGCGAAAAAGAACAGAGCAAAATGCCGATGAGCAAGAAGGAAATTATCTGAAGAAGAAGAGGGGTGGCAGACAGGCATATGTAGGAGATATTCCCTAGAGGCAATAGTAAATGTTATTGATTATCTCCCTATTCATAATTAGGTTTATGTTCCATGCTATAACTGCTATGGTTCTCGAGTCTACAATAACCACGAGGCTCGGAGGAAGACTCATATGCACGTGTGGAATAATAAACGGTAAAATGTATTCCTAGTCAAGCCTCTATGACTGGCTCAAGTATTGCATGATGATCCTGTTTTCCTGATCATGGGCATGACTATGCCGGCAATTTTGAGGGCACAATTGTTGGTAGAACACTTGTGTTGAATCGACCCGAATTGATGTTATGCTATGAGATACATTCGTCACTAGTTAATGGTTAATAACACAGAGATGGTTTACATTTGCATGATTCCTTAGACCATGAGAGTATCGAGTTTATTCATGCTTGCTTCATGAACTTTGGGGTTTGTTAAACGTCATCTGTACATGGGTGGCTATTACGGCAGCTTACGGGTTCATGGAAAAGTATGTCAAGTAACTTGATAGCTCAAGATTGGGATTTGCTCCTCCGACGATGGAGAGATATCTCTGGGCCCTCTCGGTGTTACGGTATCCATCATCGTCTGGCCAGACACTTTGTGATTTGATCACGGGGATGCTGAAACACGGGAACGAGAAAAGAGAACAATACCGGTAACGAGGTAACTGGCATAGTGGACAAGTTGTTGATCCACGGGGATGCCAACATGTCTCACCTCGGGTATTTGTAACATATCACGAAGCAACAGGAATAGCACACGACAACTGGAGGTTCACTCGAATATTCATTCGTGTGGGTATAGGGGTCAATATGGGTGTCCACGGCTCCGATGTTGATCAATGATCGGAAGGGGTTCCGGGTCATGTCTATACTTCACCGAACCTATAGGGTCACACGCTTAAGGGTCATCTATCTGTTGAATACTAGACAGGGAGTCTGAGAGAAATTCACCGAAAAAGTTTCGGAGACAACGGAAGAGTTCCGGAGAGAGAACACCGGAAGAGTTTTGGTAAAACCGAAAAGTTGTTTTGGAGTGTACCATAAAGTCAAATTGGTTTCGGCACATGCCTAGAAATTATTGGAAGGTACCAGAATTGTTCCGATAACTTCTGAGATTTTTTAGAGACAAAAACCGGAAATGTTCCGGACTGCCGGAACCGCTTTAGTTGCTTTTCACAAATGAAAATCGCTAAACCAAAAAGTTGTTTCGGAGTACACCATAAAGTCAAATTGGTTTCGGCACATGCCTGATAATTCTTGGAGGGTGCCAGAATCGTTCTGGAAACTTTCTGGAATTTTCCGGGATGAAAACCGAAAATGTTCCGGAGCTGCCGGAACCGCTTCAGATGCTTTTCGCAGATGAAAATCACTAAACCGGAATTGTTTCGGATCGCATTGAAAATTATTTTAGTGGGTACTAGAAATTTTCTAAGCCCACATGAATATTTTCAGTTCGAACGGACGCTGAAATATGTCGTCGTGAATAGTGAAAGTGCTTTTTGGATTACTTTATGGAAAGCCACCTATTGGGGCTTTACTCACAAATATCTTTAGGGATGACATGGAAGGATAAGGGCTGCCCACTAGCTTTTACCTTTGTGCCCTTGTGAAGGGCATTTGTGTATTTCTAGTGTCACCCTACCCCTTGGATTTTCCTATAAATAGAGGTGGAGATGCACTCTCCACACTCACTCTTTCTCACATACACATGCCATCTGATGTTATCTGGCTTCTCTCTCCCTCCCAGCGAAATAGTTTCATAGAGCTGAAAGGCTGTCTGGGTTCCGGTGGGAACTAGTTCTGGACGGCGAAGCCCTGCCGGATAGATGACACCGTATGTGTGCAACTCTGTAGAGAGATCGTAGTTTCGGTCTTAGTTCGAGAGTGCCTCCCGAAGGGCTGTCCGAGTGACTGTCCGAGTTTCGTGGGTCCTCCCGAAGGGCTGTCCGAGTGACTGTCTGAGTTTTGTTGGTCCTCCCGAAGGGCTGTCCGACCGCCTCCCGAAGGGCTGTCCGAGGGGCGGATGAGGGTATACATCCTCGCGGTTGGGATGTTGTAAATCCTAGCTGCGGGGATCTGCACCGCCGATCGTCATCGACTCTACTTCCGCTACGCTACGAGTCGGTAACGAAAAAGATCAAACCTTGTATGCAGTCTCCATAGTGGTCCTGGGCTGGTGCGTAGGTCGGAAATTTTTGTTTTCTGCTGCGTTCCCTTACAGTGGCATCAAGAGCCGTGCTATGCGTAGATGCAGGTTGCGATCTAGAATACATAGAGATGTATGGGTGTTGCACAATATAAATAGGTAGTAGATGAGTTCTATTACTGAAAATTATTTGTGCGGGTAGCAGATGAAATCTGTTACCCGATGTTCTTGTTGCTTCCCCTGAATTTGCGTAGTCCTGATCTTGACGGCATGGTGGAATCTCACAAAGTTCTGGCAATCCGCGATCCTTTCATGCTGCTCCTGAGTATGCTGATTGACAGATCAACGAAGTGCTAACAGTTCTTTGGGTTCCACCATAGTTAAAGAAAGATGGATGTTTCGCAGACGAAAGGGCAATGCAGATATGATCTGCATGGGGGTCACGCGTATGACGAAGTTTAGTATGGGGCTCGAGATTTTATTATCTCGTGTTTCATACACCCCGCAATGTTAATCTAGCGACTTGGATTATCATGCTTGATGATGGACGTTGGTAGCTTCGGTTTGTTTCGAAACCTTAGAAGCCACGTAAAACAAGTATTTGCATAAACCGATTAGAGGCGTCTAACTTGGTTTTGCAGGATGGTTTGCATGTGCATATGATGTGGTATAGCAGTGCTCATATTTAATTTGATTATGTATGAGATGACTATATGATGTAAATTGATTAACATGACCTGCGTGTCATGATTCGGCATGATGGCTGGAGCCATATGATTGTCACTTTAATGACCTGCGTGTCAACCTTAAGTAATGCACTTATTTTATTAGCTATAGAGATAGCAATATTATCTAGTGCATCGACAAGGTGGTGGCAATCTTCGCGAAGGTGAACACCGACGCGAATGCCGAAGATGAAGAAATGAAAGACTTCTCCGTCAGAAAGGGCTATACCATATCATGCTATTATGAATTGCCTGAGATGTTTATCCCTTATGATGCACCCTTTCGATTGTGCGGTAGTTGCTTTTATTAGGGTGATCTCTCACAAAAATATCAAGTAGTTAGTGTTCTCCCAAGTGTAGCACCGTCACAGCATCCTTCCTTTCGAGGTGCGCCATGACCTACATGGGTACGAACGATTGTACGGGTGTAAGGCGGGTGAGGTCAGACCTCGCAGCGAGATCACTTGGTTGTCTTGACGTTCATGGCAGGATCGTCCTGAGCTCGGAACACACGCATCGAAAGATGAACAAGAGTCACATAGAGATGTGATCGGCAAGTTTGCCTACCAATTGAAGTTCGCGCCATCAGTGTTCATCTCGAACAATGGCGTTGAATGGAAATGTGGGTCTTGAATCACTCACAATCAATTATGAGAGATATTGATTTGAGTGGGACCGTACTATAGAATTAACTTGTTTAATTCTCGGTGCAATTAATTATGGACACTGTCTAAGTGTGATTTGCATAATAGTTGTAGAATAATGGCTCGCGTTTCCACCTTCCCTGTTAAAATTGAATAGCTGTTAAATATCTGGTTAAAACTTTACGGTTGGTAACGTAATGTGAGGATTGTGCTCAAGAGTGCCGAGAAGGACTTTGTCCTATCGCATGCTTTCGGTGTTCTCCCGCTAATGCTATGGATCATGTGACTCTCGTCCTTTGATCCAAAAGCTAGAATTCCTTTTCAGTCAAAGTGCAATATGTTTGTTTCCATGAGACCCGAACTTCGAAAGTTTGGATACTTATGTGATATTCATGGAATCTGAAAATCATTTTCAGAGACAGACAAACGCTAAAAGATATGAGATATCCAAAGCAATGTTTGTTTGCAAACTATTAGTAAAGGAGTTTACTATGCATTAGACTGATAAGAGAGGGATCCAGGAGAATGCCTGTCATATGATGAAAGGTGAATAAAACAAGAACTTAAAGAGAAAGGAAGTATTCGAAGGGTGTTAGTGAAACTTTCACGCCTAGGAAGTCCGGGGCTAACACCACTCTTAAGTTGGGTGCTTCTTCTGAGAGTAGGAGAAATAGTAAAAGTTAAACTGTTAGAAGTATAATGGCAGAAAGAAAGAAGACTGGAATATCCAGCTCATGTATGAATGTCATACAAGTTTTTGATGTATAGAAGGCTGGTAAAAGATATAGTTCTTGGGAATTATGGTTAAACATGTTAATCACTAATTCTTGGGTATTGTGAGTTGATCACAAAGATACCCGCTCGATTGCATTATGTTGCAACTCGATGTAAGAACTACTATGGCCTGAAAGACTAGCCAGGAATGAGGTTTTGATATGCGCTGGAAACATAGTAAAAGTTACTATACCTTCCATCGGTGTATTACCTATGTATTTACTTTCATAATTTATTTTAGAGTTTCATATACTCTAGCCCTTTGCATAAGGTATCTTGCAAGAAGGTTGTTCATAAGAGAACTTTTAATGTTCGGTAATATGAATAACATAAGGGCCATACTTTCATTATGAATGAGATGTATGTTATGAATACTGATAATAATACATTACCTCTACATTTACTTTTATAATTCATTTAGAGTTTCATATACTCTAGCCCTTTGCATAAGGTATCTTGCAAGAGGGTTATTCATAAGAGAACTTTTGATGTTCGATGTTATGAATAACATGAAGGGCCATGCTTCCATCCAGGATGGGATGTATGTTGTGAATATTGATGGTAATATGATACATCCATAACACTGACGCTAAATGTTGCAAGACTAAAAGAATACCACATATGTGTGGCACTGCATTTGGTCACATTGGAGAAACCCGCATGGAAAAGTCCATTATGATGGATTTTGAAGTCGTTTGATTTTGAATCATCTGACACTTGCAACTTTTCTTTGAAAAGTGAAGTGACTGAAATACCGTTCACAGGACATAAGGAACGAGCAAAGAACATATTGGTGATCATACATTATGATGTGTGTAGTCCAATAAATGTTGTTGCAAGTAGTGGATTTATCTCTCTTCAGAAATGACTCAAGTAGATATATGGATATTTACTTGATGAGACGTAAGTCTGGATCTTTTGAAATCATTCGAAAGGTTTTCAAAAATGAAGTAGAAGTTGTTGTAACAAGAAAATTATGTTTCTACAATTCGATTGCAGAAAGGAATATTTGAGTTACAAGTTTAGCAAATGTCTGATGAGTTGTGAAAGGGGTTTCATAACTTGCACCTCACGGAACACCACTGCAAGTGAAAAGTCCGTGAAGATGTAATCGAACCATTTATGACATGGTAAGATCAAAGATGACATAAATAAATTTGCCATTATCCCTTTTAAAGTGATGCTTTAGAGACTGCGGCTTTTACACTGAAAAGAGCTCCATCGGGTCTGTTGAAATGACGTCATGGAATGGTACGCCCAACCATGTTATATATTTTCTTAACATTTGGAATATGGGGCTTGTGTAAAAGATTACAAACCTATTCCAAATCAGACAAGTGCTACTTTGTAGGTTATCCCAAGTCATTGGGTATTTCCCCACCACTATACCAAGGCAAATAGGTTTGCCACAAAGAACGGTATGCTTTTTGAAGAAAATGGTTCTTTCAAAAAGGTGAGTGGGAGAACAGTGCAACTCGACGAGATAAACAGTATCTTCGTCATCAGATCAAAGGAAAGAGACCTTGGAAGTAATTCCGGAGTTTCCTACTGCGACTGATACGGAAGTCTCTACAATAAAATGTATGGACTTCGGTCGAACTTGCAGCTGAACCACGTACGCAAAGCTCATGCAAACCTATCAGGTGCGCAAATGAGATATTGTTGTTAGACAATAGTATACCTACGATACACAAGGAAGCGTTGATGGGCCCTGACTCCGGAATTGGCTAAATGCCAATACAATCCGAGATAGTTTCCATATAAGTGATTCAAGATTAAGATCTTGATACACCTTTCGGAAGACTTAGAGTCTAACGAATATTAATGGAACTAAAAACTGATACGGATAAAAATGTTTTATCCATAAAGCTCGACTTGTTGCAATAACAAGTTCAAGGAGTTGACTACGATGAGATTGTCTCACCGTAGCGATGCTTAAAGTCGGTTCGGGTTGAACTAGCAATTAATACATATTTCAATCACGAGATATGAAACATGGATGACAAAATGATTTCCATCTGATGGAAATGAAACCTAGGACTTGTATGTGATACAGTCCAAAGTAATTTGTCGATCCAGAGGATGCTAGTAAGTATGAAAACTTCAGAGTTCCAGCGATGGACAGAAGAGAGCAAAGTGGAGTTGGAATCTTCGTTTTTGATGGAATGGTCAAAGGGGTTTGACTTCATCAAATGGGTATCGAAGATGCTTGTGATTCAAGAAAGTAAGTGGGAGCATAATAATATTTCTAAAAACCTTGTGTACTTGACACATTGTTAATTGGAAATAAATTTCTTGACACGAATTAGGACTTCGTTTGAAAATAGTTTTTTCTATGAAGTGCTTGGGCTAAGTAGCCTTGATATTAGGCATGATGATCTATGGAGATAGATTTACCTAATGGGGCTGAGTAAAGATACATATTGACAAAATGCTAAAACCTTTTAGCATTGAAAAACCGTCAAGGAGTGATTCTTGCCGAAGTCACATGGAAAGAGTTTTTGCAAGACTTGGTGTCCCAAAACACTGATGAGTAAAATACATGATGGAGATTCCACACACTCTTGTGTTTGGATTAATCATGTATTCCATGGTATGTAAAACCAACCAGATATGTCCAATACTCCAAAGTTGTTGCGAGTATAGATACCAAAGTGATCAAAAGCACTGATCACGGGACAACAGTGAAAAAGGGTCATTGAGTACTAAAGTAGCACTGATGACATGTTTTCTCGCAAGCAGAGATCATGAAGAGTTCATTGTAAAAGGTTACATCGATACTGTCTTCACCATTTCTCCATGCGATTTTCGATTTAATTTGAGGGTTTTGTGTAACACACAATATGGTAGCACGGTAAGTTGGAATTGTTCTTAACAGGTTACTGTGGCGAATTCTATAACAAAGACTAAGTATGTTGACGCTTTAGAAGCGACAAAGAAGTTGTTGAATCATATAGTTCATTCATGAACTTAGTATGGTTCCAAGATGGCTTTGGTCTATAGGACACTATTGCAGATAGTTACTCCATAGCTCAGTCTGAGGAATTAGATTTTGACCAATGATTCACACATATGCAAAGCCAAATCCACACAAAATATGAATTTTGTGAAAGCATGAAAAATGCAAGGATAAGCAAAGTTACACACGGAGCTGAAGTTGTCAGATCAGTTGGACATCAGTCTATACCACAAGCGAAGCATATTTTACACCAGTATGCCATAGGTGTAAAGTGCATTAGCATTGACTAGATTATTGACTCTAGTGCAAGTCAGAGTCTGTAGGAGATATGCCCTAGAGGCAATAGTAAATGTTATTGATTATCTCCCTGTTCATAATTAGGTTTATGTTCCATGCTATAACTGCTATGGTTCTCGAGTCTACAATAACCACGAGGCTCGGAGGAAGACTCATATGCACTTGTGGAATAATAAACGGTAAAATGTATTCCTAGTCAAGCCTCTATGACTGGCTCAAGTATTGCATGATGATCCTGTTTTCCTGATCATGGGCATGACTATGCCGGCAATTTTGAGGGCACAATTGTTGGTAGAACACTTGTGTTGAATCGACCCGAATTGATGTTATGCTATGAGATACATTCGTCACTAGTTAATGGTTAATAACACAGAGATGGTTTAAGTTTGCATGATTCCTTAGACCATGAGAGTATCGAGTTTCTTCATGCTTGCTTCATGAACTTTGGGGTTTGTTAAACGTCATCCGTACATGGGTGGCTATTACGGCAGCTTACGGGTTCATGGAAAAGTATGTCAAGTAACTTGATAGCTCAAGATTGGGATTTGCTCCTCCGACGATGGAGAGATATCTCTGGGCCCTCTCGGTGTTACGGTATCCATCGTCGTCTGGCCAGACACTTTGTGATTTGATCATGGGGATGCCGGAACACGGGAACGAGAAAAGAGAACAATACCGGTAACGAGGTAACTGGCATAGTGGACAAGTTGTTGATCCACGGGGATGCCAACATGTCTCACCTCGGGTATTTGTAACATATCGCGAAGCAACAGGAATAGCACACGGCAACTGGAGGTTCACTCGAATATTCATTCGTGTGGGTATAGGGGTCAATATGGGTGTCCACGGCTCCGATGTTGATCAATGATCGGAAGGGGTTCCGGGTCATGTCTATACTTCACCGAACCTATAGGGTCACACGCTTAAGGGTCATCTATCTGTTGAATACTAGACAGGGAATCTGAGAGAAATTCACCGAAAAAATTTCGGAGACAACGGAAGAGTTCCGGAGAGAGAACACCGGAAGAGTTTCGGTAAAACAGAAAAGTTGTTTCGGAGTGTACCATAAAGTCAAATTGGTTTTGGCACATGCCTAGAAATTATTGGAAGGTACCAGAATTGTTCCGATAACTTCTGAGATTTTTCAGAGACAAAAACCAGAAATGTTCCGGACTGCCGGAACCGCTTTAGTTGCTTTTCACAAATGAAAATCACTAAACCGAAAAGTTTTTTCGGAGTACACCATAAAGTCAAATTGGTTTCGGCACATGCCTGATAATTCTTGGAGGGTGCCAGAATCGTTCTGGAAACATTCTGGAATTTTTCGGGATGAAAACCGAAAATGTTCTGGAGCTGCCGGAACTGCTTCAGATGCTTTTCGCAGATGAAAATCACTAAACCGGAATTGTTTCGGATCGCGTTGAAAATTATTTTAGTGGGTACTGGAAATGTTCTAAGCCCACATGAATATTTTCAGTTCGAACGGACGCTGAAATATGTCATCGTGAATAGTGAAAGTGCTTTTTGGATTACTTTATGGAAAGCCACCTTTTGGGGCTTTACTCACAAATATCTTTAGGGATGACATGGAAGGATAAGGGCTGCCCACTAGCTTTTACCTTTGTGCCCTTGTGAAGGGCATTTGTGTATTTCTAGTGTCACCCTACCCCTTGGGTTTTCCTATAAATAGAGGTGGAGATGCACTCTCCACACTCACTCTTTCTCACATACACATGCCATCTGATGTTATCTGGCTTCTCTCTCCCTCCCAGCGAAATAGTTTCGTAGAGCCGAAAGGCTGTCTGGGTTCCGGTGGGAACTAGTTCTGGACGGCGAAGCCCTGCCGGATAGATGACACCGTATGTGTGAAACTCTGTAGAGAGATCGTAGTTTCGGTCTTAGTTCGAGAGTGCCTCCCGAAGGGCTGTCCGAGTGACTGTCCGAGTTTCGTGGGTCCTCCCGAAGGGCTGTCCGAGTGACTGTCTGAGTTTCGTTGGTCCTCCCGAAGGGCTGTCCGACCGCCTCCCGGAGGGCTGTCCGAGGGGCGGATGAGGGTATACATCCTCGCGGATGGGAGGTTGTAAATCCTAGCTGCAGGGATCTGCACCGCCGATCGTCATCCACTCTACTTCCGTTGCGCTACGAGTCGATAACGAAAAAGATCAAACCTTGTATGCAGTCTCCATAGTGGTCCTGGGCTGGTGCGTAGGTCGGAAATTTTTGTTTTCTGCTGCGTTCCCTTACAGCATACACTAACACAGCTGAATATATCTCTCCTGATCGGTATAACATGGTTCCAGGCGAGACAAAACACCAAAGAGATAAGCGTCAACAATGGATTCATCATCACTAGGTGCGAAAATGGTTCAACTATGAATTTGTTCATCCTCGGTTTGCTCAGAACTTTGCGTTTCATCCACCGTGGGGTGAATGCCGTGAAATTTCTCTCATCAAGCCCAATGGTACCCAAGAGAGACCACCTCCTCCGCCAAACGCTGATGAGTCATCCCTTCGCACACCAGCATCTTATCCTGAAGAGCTAGCTAAGCGTCAGCGCAATGCCCTCAAGCGTGCTCAAAGGGCCGAAAAGCAAAAGGCTCGTGAACAGGAAAACCTTCGCCTTCTCAAAGATGATATGGAGAAGAAAAAGGCCGAAGGCAAATCTGAAGGCCGAACTAAAAACAAGCATGATCCTAGTGCTGCTGCAAATAAAAAGAGCGCTCCAAAGAGGAAAAAGGCTGAACCAGCTGTTGATTTTCGCATGGATGATTCTTCTTCTGATGATGATGATCCTCCGCTCACCAAGGAAGAAGTTGTTGCTACTCTCAGCGAGCAAGTAAACATTACCACATCTACTGTGTTGCCTGATCTTCGAATTAACTTGGCTGATGCACCACTGAAGAAGATCCCTGCTTGAAAAACCCCTGCTACTACTGTCACGATGAAACAGCATGTAGACACAACTCCTCATCCAGATGCTATCAACTTGAAGGATTTGCTAGTTGACACTCCGGTCCGTTCTGCAAAACCGGGCGAACATATTCCCAAGCCTGACTTGAAGAAAATCAAGGCGCGTACCGAGCAAGTTGCTCCTCCGGCTGCTGCTCTGAAAGAGACGGCTGCTAAGTTTGCCCCCACATTGACACATCCATTGGCTTCTAAGCCTCCCTCCGAGAAAGTTCCTGTCTCGATGGTTGCCTCTATCAAGTCTGATGCTCCTCATTATTATAATCACATCTTCATCATGGAACAACTCGATAGATTTGTGGACAATCCTTTCGATGGAGAAGTGGCTTCACTACCTATTCATGCCGAAGTAATTACTCAAGCCACTTCTGTTGTTCAAGAACTCAGAGAAGATGCAGTTGAGATCAATTCTCTTTCTGCCGAGCTAATGGACCTTGATAATCGAATGAAAACCGCCTCTTCCAAATTTGTCATTAATGCACTCGAAGACTCCTACAAGGATATCAATCGTGCTATGACTCTTCTTCGCCACCGAAGGTTGCGTTTTCACACGGATCTCGATGAAATTGTTTGGAAGATCTGTGATGCACATCAAGCCAAAGTCACTGGATACAATGATCTGGTCAAGGGCCATATTGATCAAGTTGCTCGGCAAAAGAAGCAACGAAAGCAGCTGGCGAAGAAAAATGTGCCTCCTGCTCCGAAGGAACCGTCGCCTGTTCCCCAAGCTGTTCGGTCTCCTGCTCCGCAAGAAAAATCTCCTGAGCCAGCAATTCCTTCTCCACCCACTTTTAAGAACTCAGATGCTCCTCTCTCGCCAAGGCCAACTGAATCAGTGCATGTGGCCTCCCCTGCTCGAGCTGATTTTCCCTCGCAACAATTCGTCTATGAGGAACATGAAATCCCTCGCTCCAAGCCCCAAGCTTCTCCGGCTCATGAAGCTCCAAACGACTCGGTCGAGCAACAATAGACTCCAATCGAACAACAACCTCCAGTGATTGATCCTGCTCTGCTGCCTTCTACCACGGCACCTCCAACAGTTGCAACACCTGTTCCATCTCCACTCAAGATTTCCATCGACACAGCTATTCAAATGCCAGATGTTGGCCCCTCCGAACGAAAATTTGCCTCTGCTCGCCGCACGGACTCGATTGTCTATGGTGATGAATATCTTTCTCCTGAAGAAGAACTTAAGTATTCATATCCTCGTGAAGAACTGCCATTGTTCTCATCAGGCGCAGGCGCAAAAGGTCCGCTTTTCAATCGGAATGCGCATCCCAAATTCTTTCAGACAAATCCGTATGATGGGCCGCACACTTCAGATTCGCCTCGTTTCTAGACTAAGGAACAGGCCATCTATTATTCTCGGGTCCTCTATGAAAGCCGAAAGATATTTCCTCATGAATATCTAGACATCCCAGCTATGCGCAACATTGGCTATTTCAATCAATTGCTTCAGGATCTGGATGATTTCTGCCTTACCAAAGTCTTTGAGTTCGAGCACCCTTGGAACAGAGAAATCATTCTTCAATTTTATGCTACCCTATACATCTCTGGCGATGAATCTGACAGCTCCAAATGGGTTATGAAATGGATGACCGAAGGAAAATGCATTAAATCCACTTCAACGGATTTTTTCTCGCACTTCCATTTCCCTCGCTTTGAGCATGGTAACACTGAGATTCGGGTCCATAATATTGATGTCATTTCGAATGAAAATTTTCGGTGCACTATGGATCCTGAAAAGATTCGTGACTACTCTGGTCCTCCTCGTCCTGAGCATTTAACTTTCGACAATCAGGCGCTATTCCACATGCTCTCCTATACCATTTGCCCTTTGGCTGGTATGAATCCAGACAAGTCCATCTCAAATGTTCTTCGCAATGCTATATATGCCATCTCTGAGCGTTACATTTTCGATGTGGAAGACATGTTCCTACGCATCCTGAAGGATTCTGCCCAATATTCCTTCTGCATCAAAGTGTTTGCACCTTGGATCCAGAAAGTTGTTGATCATGCAATGCGCACAGTGTATCTTGCGAAGGAAAGCCATAAGGGCTTCATTCCTCCTGTTCGCGATACTTTGAAAGTCATGGATGATATTTCGTTGGGAAAATCGCCCGCATCAAGCTCCCAAGTCTATCACCAGCAATTTGATGGCCCTCGTCTGCCTCAGCGCGACTGAAATATTTTGCCACTCCCTCCCTCGCAACTCGAAGTTAGTTTGCGTACACAACAGCTGCTACTGCAACATATCACTGAGGATCATCACGAGAAAGAACATCTCGCCTCCGAACTGAATGCAATTAACAATCGTACTAGGATAATGCATCTGATAGCTGATGAAAACAAGAAGAGACTCTGGAAATTGCTTCGCAAGTTCTTCACCGAGAAACAATTACTGAACGTCAATCTCCAAGAGCTTTATGACTATATTGACAAAGGCTTCACTATTGAAGATTTTCAAGATCGAAGTACTCCTCTGCCTACTCATGAGCCTACAACAGATCTTCTTCCTCTCAAGCTTCACAAACTACTTGATGAATCTGAAGTGACCTCACCGACTGAGAAACCTGCTGAAGGCAATATGCATTCTTGTGTTCCTCCTGTGGCCACTCCAGCTATTCCATCATCTGCGTAGCCCCACACTGCTCTTCTTGAAGGAAAATCTATTGCTGCCGAAGACGAAGACAATCCTATCACTTCCGAAGAAGAACTCACCTTGGATAGCTCGTCTGGAGATGCCACTGATTGAGTCAAGCACTGTGCTCCTTTACTCCTGTTATTCCTCACCTTTTTGATGCTTGTTGACTAAAGAGGGAGAATTACATCGAGTCTTGATAGATTTGCTTTTGGTGTTTCATTTGATTTTGGTTTCGTGCGAGTTTGCAACTTCTGATCTATATCTTATCCATACTATGTTGTAAATCTTGATAACTTCTGTGATGTAATGCTTATTACCCCTGCTGCTGCACTATTTCTCTCAAAGCATTTGTCTTGCAGGTGGAATTATTATCAGAAGTTATATTTGATTGCACTACGATCTCGATGGATTATATCTCATCAGTGCGAATCAATGTCTCGAATGAATGAAATTTCCTCCATATACCTCAATTCTTGTAGGAGAATTTATCTCATATCTTTCTTCCCTGCATACATTTAGGGGGAGTCTATTTCATCTTCGAGCAAAGTAACACTCACTCACTCTTGTTGGAATTGTTTTTTACTTATCTATCTTCACTGCGATGATTATCTGTTTTGTCATCAATCATCCAAAAAGGGGGAGATTGTTGGTGCAATAATTTGCCTCCTTATGTTTTGGAGATTGTTGACAAACAGTGAGGGACTAATGTGTTTGCTAGTGCACACAGAGTAACAGGTCCCTGGAGTCAAGAGGAGTTTGGTTTCAAACTCCGAAGAATATTCCCTGCGAAGCAGTGAAGGTTATTACCGAAGATTATGACGACAAGAGTGACCCCTCAAAAATTGCTGTCGTGAAGCAATTGGTTCGGTGCCTGTCCGAAGGAAGTGACTGCATTCGAGAATATTGAAGACGAAGAGAAGACGTAGCATTCTTTTTCGTTGTTTCTTTTCTCTTATTGAGTCATAGGACCACCGTAATATTAAGAGGGGTGTAGCATTCGAAGATTTGATTCGCTGATGCTAAACCCAAATCCTATGAAAGTTGTGAGAGAAATCTCTTTGTGTTCCAAGCAAATACTTGCCAGCAAGAGACTGTGATCTTCTTCGCTGCGAGAGATTTGTCTCTGACCGAGGAGTTAGCATTACTTGCTCTTCAAGTAATGTTACCGTTGCTCCCAAATCCAACCATTGTGAACATGTCGGTTGGCCATTGACTGGACTGCATGTCCAAAATGGTCATTTCCCATCAGGGAAGGCTGCGGCTATAAATGGCCACCCCGCACCGGCGCTGTCCGGTGGCTGCTTTGTTTGATTCTGAGAAGATTGTTAAGCAACCCCCTCTCCGATTGATTTGAGTTTAAAATCCATCGAGAGAAAACCCTAGAGCCGAAAAATTAGATAGTGGTTTAGCATCACTCGAATCTAAGTCCAGTACGCTCTGCCTATTACTCTTGAGAGATGCGAACTCTCTAGACGGTTAGGTGTCAATTTCTTCAGAGACCAAGAGTAATTGTGGTTCTCGAAGAAGAAGTCTGTAAAGGTTCGGAGATCACCTCAAGCATCTACCACGAGTAATCGGCATTGGTTGATGAACCAAATTGTCGAGGAGAATAGGGCGAAGAGAGTTTATCTTCTGTGTTAAATCACAACCCCTCCAACCAGACATAGTCCTTTTGCAGAAGGGCGAACTGGTCTACCAAATACCTTGTCGCCGTCGAGCATCACTAGTCACCTCTACAACCTCCCATTACATTCGATCTGTGCCATGTGATATGTTTCAATTATGTGATTTACCTCGATGCATGTTTTTCAGTTTCCATTTGGTAATTTTTATTCGTTCACTGTTCACTATTTTCATTCATTCCGCTGCTGGGTTTCGAGAGTTTTGATATTTCCGAAGAAAATTTAAAACTCCCATTCACCCCCCCCTCTGGTAGACATACTTCGTTCCTAAAATTGGTATCAGAGCAAGGTACTCCTTGACTCTGCTCATTTTGGTCTAACCACCTTGGAGTTTAAGTATGTCTTCAGTGAGCTACAAGTCGCACATCAAGATTCCCATCTTTGATGGGACGGACTATCCCTTCTGGAAGGAGAAGATGAAGATCCGTCTCCGAGCTATTGATGATGATATGTGGAATGTGGTGCAGAATGGATTCACGGTTGAAGTGCCCCAGGTTCCCACTGATCATGAGAAGAAACTCATTCAGATGGATGCTCAAGCCAAAGATGAAATTGGTGGCCATCTCTCTCATGTTCAATTTCTTCGCTATCGTGAGTGTGAAACTACAAAGGAATTGTGAGACATTCTCGAAAAGATTAACAAGGGTGTTTCAACTCAGAAAGAAGCTCGCATTGATACTCTTCGGTCCAAGTTCAATTGGTTCAAGCGAATTGGAAATGAAAGCTGCCAGCAAACCTTTGATCGTCTGAGTGACATCGCAAACGAGCTACAAGGTCTCGGCGCCAAAGACATCACTGATCACGAAGTTGTGAAGAAACTGCTCTGATCCCTTGATCGTTCGTTCGATACTCTAATTCGGGAACGAGCTGACTTCAAAGTTCTTGACTCTGCTGATATCATGGAAAGGCTAAATACTCATGAAGAACAAGAAGAAGAAAAGAGAGATCTCTAAGAAAAAATCATCTAACATGAGAGATGCAACATATGGAGATATATGACAAGAAGTAATATCAATCATGTGCAAAGCATGTGAATGGATGCCATCAACCGCATGAAACGAGCAATTATGAATCTTTAGTGATGCAACAAGGCAAGCAATCATAGTAATCGTGTCGTGCAAACTAGTGGAGTGAAGATGCAACACACTAGAGGAAATCATGACAATCATGTCATGTGAGCAAATAATAGATATAGGAAATGCACATGACATATCGTAAGCACAAACACAAAACAATATCAAAGTATCATCATATGCATGGGGTACAAAGCAAACATGGCAATAACAAGTGATAGCTGCACCAAGCATGCAAATACACATACAAGTACTAGAATCATGAATCATGTGTAATGCAAAGCAAGGGTCACCAAAGCATGTCATCCAAATGGAAATGAGCATATCATGCAAAGTGAACATGGCAAGATGAGCATAGAATATGTAATGGACAATAACCCATAACCATGTGAGGGCCATGTAGAAGAAATGCGCGAAGCCTCATTGCGTAGAGGGAGGGTGGAGGGTAAGCACTCCATGGTGGCGCACATCTTCATTGCTCTCTAGAGCTCGTTTCATCAACTCGTGCGCTTGCGAGGTTGACAAGTAAGCATGGGTACCTACACAACAAATAGGTAAACGAAAGAAAGTGTGTGCGTGGTAAATGTACACATCATCCATCATGATGTGTATGTGCACGTGAGAGTCAGCACAAAACAAGCAATGCTCAAAGAAATTTGAGGCATGGTATATGAACATGTCATCCATCATGAAAGAATAGTTGTTATGTATAACACGATGGGGACACAAATTGAGCATGCAAGTATATGGCACAACAATAGCATCGTTATTCATGGGTAGCATATTGTGCATACAATTATCGGGATTATACAATGTATATGAGTGATCAAAATCTCCTAACATGTATGAGGAAACTATGGGTGTCTCCTCATGAGCAATAGTGAAAACATCATATGGAGAAAATTGACAACATGGCAAATAATGCATGTCCGAAGCTAGGTGGTCATGGCATGGCATATATGAACAATGATGCAATGGAAGCATATAAATATCATCACAAGAAAAACAAATGCCAATAACCATGGGCTTGCCATCTATGCCATATGTGCAAATTGGGTTTATTTTAATGGCATATGCATAGTTACTACGATGAGATTGCAAAGATGCGATATGGTTGATCTCATGCATAGCATATGACAAGTCAAGCAGATTGTCAAACATGATGTGACCGAGATAATTATTACAAGAAGTCCTATGAAACATGGCATCACAACTAATAGACTCCACATGGCAATCATCAAACTCATCATAAATGGGTATATCATCGCATGGGAAAATCATATTAGCATGAAGCATGGCAATAGGAGGATCATCATCATGCAAGCAATCAATGTCCACTAGTGGGACTAGCTCATCACCTTCACCTATGTTACCTTTGACATTCCACTCATGTGGTGTAGGTGAGGTGGAAAAGACCAAATCGTGGTCATCGTCATCGTGATGGAACCATGTGGGGGGTGCATCATATTCCACCATGGCCATCGTCTTGTCCATAAGAGGGACGAAGTCGTCGAGGGAAGGCGCATCATCATATATGGGACCTAGCACCAAATGAGAAGACACAATAGAGGTAGAGGTTAAGTTGTTAGAAATCGAAATGGCCTCACATGCCCTGTCAACTACCTCACTTTCTCTATGTGGTGGCTCACTCACTCCCTCAAAATAGGTGCACTCAAACTCACATATGGTGGAGTCACTCATCTCACTCAAGTAGTGGGGGTTGTGGCTCTCCTCACATGGGAATTGGGGCAACTCGTCATATACGGGGCTAGTGGTGAACTCGCTCTCACTCTCAATATGGTGGCTCATGTCACTCAACTCATCTCCAAACGCCGCCGTGGTCGAAGGGAAAATACCATGCTCAACCATCTCGTCACCGTCGCCGAGGATGAAGGCCGAAGATGGCACATCATCACTCTTGCCTCCAAAGATGGAAGCATCATCCTTGCTCGCCACCTTGTCGCTCGCCTCCAAATCATGTTCCTTGAGAGGCTCCGTAGTCATAGTCGTCGCCACGCCATTTTCAAAAAGAGTCATGGTATACTCGGCATTGTCAATGCCACAAAGAGGGATGGCGGTGAAGTCGAACTTAGGAGCGTCGTCTTGGAGCTCGTCGGGCTTGGACATCATGGTGGTACTATCCTCTTGCTCGCCATCTTGGAGCTTGGTCTTCATGAAGTGAGCTTGGGGTAGAGAAACCTTGGCCTTCATGTGTTCTTGTTCCGCCTTGAGAGCACCAAAGTAGATGTCGTCAAGGAACTCGTAGTTGTCAAGGAAGATAGTCTTGGAGATGTCGCTGTTCAATCCCATCAGAAAGTAGAACTTCATCCAAATGGGGTCGTCCATGCCGGCTCGTCGCAAGGCTTTCTTCATCTCATTGAAGTACTCGTCGAGGGACTTGGATCCTTGTATGGTGTTCTCCAATTGGCGTTGATGATGTTCCGTGTAGGTGAAAGGCACAAATTCTCGCCGCATCGCTTTCTTCGTCTTGGGCCAACTCATGTTGAAGCTCGTCGAAGGTGTGTGAAGCCACCATGTCGATGCGTAGTCGTGGAAGTTACTTGTGGCGCACTTCACTTGATCTTTGGAGGGGACTTGATGTAGCTTGAGGTAGTCATCCATCTTGTGCTCCCACTCGAGATGCTCCTCGGGGTCTTGAGTCCCATAGAAAGGAATCTCATGGTCGATGTCGAAGTCGTAGTAGCTCGTGGAAGTCGCGGACTTGAGCTTGGGGAGCTTCTCTTGAGCGTAATCTTGAGGTGCTTGTCAACGAAGATACCGCATGTCCAAAGGCGAAGATGCCTTGAAGTCGCTTGGCGAAGATGCCAAGGTAGATGGTGAAGTCGTAGAGCGGTGGTTGGTGTTGAGCTCTTGACCTTCATGTTCTTATCGTTGATGCTGTCGATGCCGATGTGATCTTGCCGGAGATGGTAGCTCGGAAGCGTGTGCACATGAGCGTCTTCTCAAAGATGAGGAAGACCTCTTGCCGGTCTTGATGAGGGCTTTGAGCTCCTCCATTTGAGCATCCATCTTGGCGTCCAAGTGGTTCTTGATGGCATCAAACTCATCGTTGTGGTTATAGACCGAAGTATAGATGTGCTTTGCCTATCCATCACAAGACTCGAGAAAAGGTGAGTAGGAAATGAGATAAACAATACCAAGCTACCTTTTCCCAAAGTTGAGGATGTATCCCGCGTCACTCAATGTGAATTGAGAGAATAGTGGAATTGGTACCGGACTTGCTCACTCACACCTATAACGTAAAGCTTATCAAGTGGCTTGGTTAGGACAAGTGGCACAAAATTCAAGCAAATGTTAGTCCAAGAGTATCGAAAATGTTGAGTAAGATTCACAAAATTGCAATGTAAAGCAAATAGATCAATAGCTATAGTGGCACAAGAAACACACACATGAATAGATAGATGGGATCCGCACAACCAAGGAATGAGCACAAAATGTGTTACCATGCAAAAAAGCTCGTGTTGCACGGATACTAGAGAGACAATAGCTTGATCGCTCAAATGGGCTAGATACGCTTGTGCACCAACCTAAGCGAGTAACCGTGCTGTCTTCAATCCCAAGTATGCTATGTATGTATGCTCCAAGAGTATGTACTATGCAAGATGGCTCAATGCTATTTCTATTGCTTACAAGCTCTTTTGTATCTCCTCTTTTGCTTAAAAGCTTTTGCTCTTTTTTTTGGTATGTTTTGCCACAATGCTTGATGCTCGAGCCAAGTATGATATGAGACAAGTATGTATGATATGCACGGGAGAGACTTATGGCACAAAGATGATAGCAAGATGATTGCACGCTAAATGTAGCTATGCGGCGTAAGCATATCACTAAGGTGCACAATGAGCATGGCCCAACAATTCTCAACTCGCTAGTCTCGATGGGTAAGTGACGCAATAGGCTCAAGGTGATCAATGCAATGGCAAGGAAATGTACAATGATGGCATCGAGGTTACCGTCGGTGGTTCTCGTTTGTAAGCAAGGACGGATGATGATGAAGTGGACAATGTCGATGTCGAGTCCGTGGCGATGATGAGTGGCGGTGTTGTCGATGTTGAACCGTTCCTAATTAGCCGAAACACCTTAGTAAACGGAAACCGCAAACTCAAAATCTCAAATGTCAAATGGTGGTAGCGGAAAGCGGTGGTGGTTGCGGAGTCGTCAAAGCGGAAGTGGAGGTGGTGGTTGATGAAGAAGTTACCATCCCTAAGTAGCCTAAACACCTTAGGAGACTCGAATCACAACTCAAGCAACCACAAATGCAATGGGGATCAAAATGGGATAGGTTGCGGAAGTCGGTGGTGGTAATGCGGATGATATGGTGGAGGGCCTAGGCAAAGATGACAAAATGCACAAAATTTGATGGAGTCAAATAATGGTGGAATTAATTTTGGGTGATGGGGGATGTAAATAGCTACAAAACGAGCTAAAGAACGTCAAAATCGGACTCCGTATGAATTAGTTATGGCCAAAACGGTGAAACACGGGAGGCTGAAATGTCCAGGGGCCGGATATCCGGGGTGGAGCCCAGAAATCCGGGGCTGTATGTCCAGAAACTTGCGCGATTTTGTGCTCCAGGAGCCGGATGTCCGGCCGGGGACCCGGATGTCCGGCCCGACAATTCCAAATCGGGATTTGGACTTCGAAACTCGATTTGGGGCGGAAATTGATGATTTTGGGGGCAAAATTGATGGGGGAAAATATATTTTTGGATGGATTTCATGGTGGGGAAGCTAGATCCACTTGCCAAACAACAAAATCATGGATCAAACACAACAAAATCTCACAAGAACCAACAAAATGCAAACCATTTGGTGAGGCTATTTTTGGTGGGGATTTTTGAAATTGGGCAAGAACAAACAAAATTAGGCTAGAAAGAGGGGGTAGGATTCCAAATTCATGAACAACGTGGCTCATGATACCAAGATGATGTAGGGTGGAACCCTAATTGACGATCTTTCACGAATTGGTGGGCGATCCTATGAAGAACACGACGAACACGAGGGGAAAATGGGGAGAAATCACAAGAGGAAACACTCAAGAACAAGTCCAATCACACATCCACTAGACTAACAAACACATGGATCCACAAGGTACAAGAACAACAAAGGGAAATTGGTACAAGATAGAGTTCATCCCAAATCCAAGAGGAGATGAGGTCTTGATGATTCACTTGGGGAATCCTTCTTCCTTAGGAGGTCTTGTACTCCAATGGAGTCTTCTCTCTCTCAAGAGGAATCCCACAAGGGGAGGTACATGAGCTAAGCTCTAATGTGTAGTTCTAATCTTAGCTAACCCTAGAATGAGGAGGGGAAGGGGTATTTATAGTCTAGCCATGAAGTGGGAGGGGAAAAGAGAGATACATGAGCCTCGGGCCCTGTCCACGCGCGCAGGCGGCGCCGGATGTCTGGCTGGGGGCCGGATGTTCGTCCTCTCGCGAGGCGCCGGATGTCCGGATGTCCGGCCCGACGGTGGCCAATCTTCTGTTGGCCTTCGCCGGATTTTCGGGGGAAGGCCGGATGTCCGGGCTATAGGCCAGATGTCCGGCCTGGAAGTGGCCGAGCTTCTGTTGCCAATCGCCGGATTTCCGGGCTGGGGCCCGGATGTCCAGGCGGCGCTGAGGCACCGGATGTCCGGCCGCTGATGCCCTTTTGCCGTCTGTTGGTGCAGCCCCTCTCAGCTGCACAGGCGCCGGATGTCCGGCCTCTGGCCCGGATGTCCGTCCGCTGTAGCGCCAGCAGCATCGTCTTCTTCCGTCTCCGCATCCATGCTTCCCTCACGGATGGTGTAGTTGTTCCTTGGCGCTTGCACGCCTCCTCGACGTCCGTGAAGCTCCGACAATACCTATGCATGCTCACGGGAGAAGTGTCAAGTAGTATACCATCCTTGAAGGGGTCAAGTGAACACGTGTAAAGGAGATGATTCACCTTTATGTATGTGAAGTAGATGTCGCACGTGTCACTTGCCGAACGGACTCTTGACATGGTGATGTCCGTAGGATGCTCCGCATCACCTTCCTTTCCGAATCCTTGCTTCTTTGAGAGGGTCTTCGTTCATAATGATCATCTCTACTCCTTCTCTCCTTATGAGGTGATTCATCTCTTCTATATTTTCCTCTTGGTGATTCGTCTCTTTTCTTGTAGGCAGCCGTCATTGGAGTAGTGTCCGGGTCTTCCACAATTGTAACAATTTCGGTTATGACTTGATGATCTTCTCTCATAGTGTCTTGAGTTAGAGCTTCTTTCTTTCCCTTTGTTCTTGTAAAACTTGTTGAATCTTTTCACCATTAGGCTTATCTCTTTATTGGATACTAGCTTGTCACTTGAAGTTGTTGGAGCATCGGTTGAGGCTTTGTAAGCAACACTAGATTTGTTGTGTAGCTCCTCTTTGTCCTTGAGTGACATTTCATGAGCAACAATCCTTCCAATGACTTTCGTGGGCTTGAGATCTTTGTAATTTGGCATCATTTGGATCAATGTGCAAACGGTATCATATTTTCCATTCAAAGCTCTAAGGATCTTCTTGATGATGAACTTGTCGGTCATCTCTTCATTTCCTAAGCCGGCAATCTCATTTGTGATGAGAGCAAGCCTAGAGTACATTTCAGCGACTCCTTCACCATCCTTCATCTTGAACTTGTCAAGTTGACTTTGAAGCACATCCAACTTAGATTCCTTGACGGACTCGGTACCCTCATGCATATCAACCAAAGTATCCCAAATTTCCTTTGCATTCTCGAGGCGGCTGATCTTGTTGAATTCCTCGGGACACAAACTGTTGAAGAGAATGTCACAAGCTTGAGCATTGTATTGCAACATCTTCAATTCTTCCGCGGTTGCTTCACGATCCGGTTCCTTGCCATCCTCAAAGAATTCACCTTGCAAGCCAAGACGAACAACAGCCCAAACAGCGGGGTTATGACCGAGAATATGCATTTTCATCTTATGTTTCCAACTAGCAAAGTTTGTACCATCAAAATATGGACCTCTACGGTGATAATTACCCTCACTAGATGCCATACTCTCCTAGGTTGTGAAACCAAGGCTATGATCACCAAAGCAATGGGAATCAAGGCTTACGGAGACCAAAGCTCTGATACCACTTGTAGGGTCAAAAGTATGTCTAGAGGGGGGTGATTAGACTACTTGACCAAATAAAAATCTATCATTTTCCCAATTTTAGTTGTGGGCAGATTTTAGCAAGTACACAAGTTGAGCAACACCCAACACATGCAATTCTAAGAGTATAGCAGCGAAAAGTAAGCAATTGCACATGTAAGTAAAGGAGGGGATCGAAGATTTCAAACGCAATGAAGACACGATGATTTTTGGCGTGGTTCCGATAGGTGGTGCTATCGTACGTCCACGTTGATGGAGACTTAAACCCACGGAGGGTAACTGCTATGCGAGTCCACGGAGGGCTCCACCCACGAAGGGTCCATGAAGAAGCAACCTTGTCTATTCCACCATGGCTTACGTCCATGAAGGACTAGCCTCACTCGGGTAGATCTTCACGAAGTAGGCGATCTCCTTGCCCTTACAAACTTCTTGGTTCAACTCCACATCATGTCGGAGGCTCCCAAGCGACACCTAACCAATCTAGGAGACACCACTCTCCAAAAGGTAATAGACGGTGTGTTGTTGATGAACTCCTTGCTCTTGTGCTTCAAATGATAGTCTCCCCAACACTCAACTCTCTCTCACAGATTTGGCTATGGTGGAAGTAGGATTTGAGTGGAAAGCAACTTGGGAAGGCTAGAAATCAAGGTTCAAATGGTATGAATGGAATCTCTTGATCTCAACACATGAGTAGGTGGTTCTCTCTCAGAAAATGTATGGAGGAAGTGTAGGCATGTTCTGATGGCTCTCTTCGCTGAGGAAGAGGGGGTGGAGGGGTATATATAGCCTCCACACAAAATCCAACTGTCACACACTTTTGGCCCAACTCAGTGGCACCGATCTGAAATCTCGATGGCACCAACCTGTGTAAAAGATATGAACGTTAGGAATCTTGGTGAGACTGACTGGAACAACTCGGATGGACCGATGTGCAATGGTTAGGGCAAACCTTGTCTCGGTGGCACCGATGGCATCAACTCAGTGGGACCAAAGTGAAGCAATAAGGCAACAGAAAGTTGGCAAGCCATCTCGGTGGTACCGATTGCAATTTCTGGTGGGACCGAAATAGTTGCAACAAGTAACAGAGAGTTGGCAAGGCCATCTCGGTGGGACCGAGATCCATATCGGTGGATCTGATTTGTTAGGGTTTTGGCAGTGGCTAAGTCCAGATGAACTCGGTGGCTCCGGATAGGAAATTTCGGTGGAGCCAAGTTGGAAAGTGGGTTTTGGTCATATTTTGATGGATAAAGTGGTTGAGGGTTTTGGAGCAATGTCACTAAGCACTTGAGCAAAAAGACCATTAAGCAACACCTCATCCCCTTTTAATAGTATTGGCTTTCTTATGGACTCAATGTGATCTTGGATCACTTAACCAAAAATGTAGCGTCTTGAGCTTTTGCCAATCCATGTCCTTAGCATTTTGAGGGGTCCACATCTCTAGTCCTTGCCATGCCAATCATTGAACATCCTGAAATATTTAACTTGAATGGACATTAGTTCAATGAGATATATGTTGTTATGAATTAACAAAACCACCCGGGGATTAGTTGCACTTTCACCGACCAAGACACTTGCGGGGTCGACGAAGGTCCTCGCAGTAGAAGAACTGGCAAGACACCGGCTACGAACGCCATCGTCACCTAGGCGGTGGACTTCATGGGACCCAAGCGGTGGCGGCCTCCCGTGTTCTTCTTCTCCTCAATGATGGCGGCGCACGCGGACGTGCTGGCCACCAACTCGTCGCTCTCCACGCACCCGGCTTCTGTCTCTTCTTGCATGGTGCGGCCGCAGGCACGGGAGGCACGGCCATAGGAATGGAAGGCGTGGTCGCAGACACGGGAGCGACGACGCCCGTGCCGGCGTGGAACAACTCGCCACTCCTCATCGAGCTGGCCTGGAGCGGCGAGTTGCTCAACCACGCGCTTTCTTGGGGCGACAACTGGCTCCGTTGGGCTAGGCGAGGGAGGTGGAGCAGCGAGCTGCCTCGCTTGTATCCGGCGGGCTCGGCGGGCCACCCAGCTGGCTTGTATGCCGGAGAACTTCTCCTCGGAAGCCATCGGAAGAGTGGAGAAAATGGTGAAGGAGGAGATGGGGGAGCGGCGGAGGGGTGCAATTCTTGCCCGTCATCTGGCCTCAGTTAAAATAGAGGGTGGACGGGAGGAGCTCGGCCAGCGTTGCATTTAATGCCGGCCCGCTTATGTTGTTGGACTAGGTTTCTAGGCTTTCACACGGGTTTAATGGAGGCGTTTGAATGCGGCGAGGAGGCGTGTTCAGCCGGGCATGCAGCGGGCGGCGCCCTTGAGAGTAGTACTTTTTTTTGAGAAACAGAGGGTAAACTAGTAAACCAGGACAGTTCCCGATATGGTTTGAATGCAGACGAGGGAGAGGGTAGCGGTTCCCTAAACGTTGAATGGCCAATGATGCATCCTCCTTCAATTAGCATGCTGAGGGAAGTAATTAATGGGAGAAGTGGAAAGGAGGCAGCACGATGTGAATGCGACGCAGTTTGCACTCATATAAAGGTGCCCCTCCACTCCAATGCATCTACCAGATCGTACGCACCTCTGCACCTGCACTAAGCGCAACAGTGCTCACTCCAATTCCCATACCAAGTGACCAGAAGCCAGACCCATGGCGGCGATGCACGCGAGTGGCCTGCGGCTATGCCAGATGATCCGAGACGCCAGCCTGCTGCATGGCACCATGGATCGTCTCACGTCGGTGCTTTGGACTAGCTGGTTTATAGCCCGCTTCGATGCCAGCTACGACTCTCAGTTGTACAAGATGATCGTCGACACCATCAACAAGTTCACCGTCTTCAAGAAGCTCGGAGACGACATCGCCGTACTCCTCCAACCCACGCGCCCAGACTCCTTGTTGCCTGCAACCCTAATCGACCTCCATGGTGAGAACCTCTTTCAAGCACTGGTGGCCCTACGACTGCCCGCCGACATGACGAAGAATGTCCACCTCGAGGTCAAGCTCGCCGCGAGGCGCCTTGCCCTGGAAGCATTCATCGACCTACACATCCACGTGTACGATCAAGTCGTGCACACAGGCCTCTACAAGGCCAGTGAGGACGCTACGATGTTGGCCTTCCTCAACCGGCTGGGAGCCTTGGACGCCTTTGTTTAGAAGCACCTTGACCTCGCCACAAAAGTCGCTGCTCCTCAGCCATCGGTTGGTGGCCCGGCGCACTGAGTCAAGGAGGAGGAGGTCGTTGATGGATGCATCTTTCCTCTTGCCTCCTGTAACCATCACTGCGATCGCGTCGTCGTGGCCTTAATTCTTATTGTATTGCATTCTCATTCCAGTCGATAAAGACATGTGTGATCCCTTTGCTCACATTTGGCGTCAATTTATGCATCGTAGTACCTCCGTCCTAGCCCGCCGTTCAACGCGCATTGGCTAGGCATATAGTATCACTAACATGTGGGACTGCATGTGAGGAAACCGATGATGTGCCAAACAGGCTAACTCACCCGCTTACCGCGTGGGAAAAGCCCCACCCTAGCGTTTTCAATCATCATTTCTATCTATTGATCGCGCCGAGGAGAACCAAATGTTACAATTTATATTTCAAAAAATAATAATGTTACAATTTATACTCCATCGGTTTCTTTTTAGTCTGCATATAAAGTTTGGTCAAAATCAAGCTTTGTAAAGTTTGACTAACTTTATATTAAAAAATATCAACATTCACAATGTGAAATCAATATGAACAGATGCACCATGAAATGTATTTTCATAGTACTATATAGTTTTAAAATGAAAAGCATGCCGCGTTCGAGTCGCACGCCCACACGGTCGGGACTCGGGAGTACTCCACGGTCGGTCCAGCACGCCGCATAGCTAGGGAAGGCATGTTGCCTAGCATTTTCACTGTCATGTGGGACCGCAGTTCAGCAAACCGACTATCGGCAAACCCCCACCCCTCTTGCCGCACGTCGGCTGAGTTTGAATTGGAAGAAAGAAACGAGGAGGGGAAGAGCGTTGTAGCACGGATGCCAAGAAATTTGGTGTCAGATGGGAGTCATGTCGATAGAGTAGGAGCACTCCGTACTAGTTTGTACTAGTACAACTGTACAACTACTAATGTACAAAGTTATACTAGTACTAGAGTACTAGTACTCCGGTACGTGCACGACACAGCTTCGTAGGAACAAAAAAATTGGGGCAAGATATTGTTTCGGGTGATTTCTCTCTTTTCTCAGTCAATGTACTATTACGAATAATATGATGTGGGGGGGACCCATGAAGCCACATGGCACATCTGGTGGTCTTGTTGCGAGCTTCTTGTGTGGATCGATCACACTGTCGCGCTGCTGGTTCGAGAAGAATGTGTCTGGGTACAATTAGGTTATAGTAGATCCGAATCCCAGCCACCTGGACCATTGGATCAACATCAATCAACGGTTTATATCGTATACGTGCAAATGCACGCATTGACTACATAAAAATAATGAATATATAATATATAATACATAATATGGCATATTAGGTTTCTCTAAAGCCAAACTTTGTATACTTTCAGCAAGTTTGTAGAAAAATATATTAACATATACACAACCAAATATATATCATTTGATTCATCATTGCATATATTTTCACATCATGTAAATTTGTTACTGTAAATGTTCACATTGTTTTCTACAAAGTTGGTCAAGGTTTATAAAGTTTGACTACAGTCAAAGCTATATGCGGAGTAAACAAAAACGGAAGGAGTAGTATAGATATAGATATAGAAATTAAAAAAATCTAGTACTATAGTTTATAGATATAGATATATAGCCACCTTTTTTCTATATTAAAACTCGCATTTTCGTTTAGACATTGTTTACCTTCGCTACAATTTGCATCTGCGAGATGTGTATGACTAATGCCTTGTTCAGATCGTCTATTAGGAACCCCACCATTATCCTTGATTAATTCATATTAGAAATTTAGATTGCATTATCTTAGTTCTTGTCGGTTCTTCGGTTGCTTGCTGGAACTCGATCTCGTTATTCATGTTGATCATGCATACGGCAATATCAGTGACCATGGGAGATTGGTTTAATTAGCGATTGTCAATTCGTATCATCGCATATGATGTAGTTGGATCGTCAATGTCAAAATCTACCAAATCAATAGTTATTCCCACTCTCATCGAATGATTGGGCCGCCATGACATGGCTACCAGCTAGACAATTCCTTCTGTGAAACATATACATGAACACCCATCTCAGTATCTAGGTCCACGCCTCCTTCTTTCTCTCTCTCGGAACACACACACCTCTCCACACGATCCATGTCTATTGGTATCTCTCCCATCCCATAAAAAAATAGGCACACCGCCATTCTCTCCTTCTCTCGGCCCCTATCTATGTAGTTAGGTCTCCGTGTGACACACAAGCAATGCTCTCTATCTCTACTCTCTTTCTCTCCCACACATAACCTTACCCCTCCCCCCCTCCCGGTGAGCTATGTTGATGACCTCTATCTAGCTCTCACACACGAAAACAGATGATGTCTGTGTGTCCTTCATTGCACGCACACACTATCGCTCGCCCAATATCCCCACCCCTGTAACCTTGTAGATCCCCTCTATGTTTATATCATGTAACAGGTTGACATTACACGCACCCCCCTCACTCTCTCTTTCTCTCACGCACATGCACACACCCTCTTCCTCCCTTTCGGACACCCCTCTCTCTCGGACACACACACACAGTCTTTCGAACATGCATATGCCCCCCTCTCTCTCTTTCGCTCACGCACACGCACACATGCACCCACTTCCTCCCTTTCGGACACTCCTCTCTCTGTGACACACACATAGTCTTTTGAACACGCATATGCCCCCCTCTCTCTTTCTCTCACACACACGCACACACCCTCTTCCCCCCTCTGGGACACTCCTCTCTCTTCGGCAAACACACACACACACATCAGTCTTTCGAACACGCATATGCCCCCCCCTCTTTCTCTCACGCACATGCACACACCCTCTTCCTCCCTTTCGGACACTCCTCTCTTTCCGACACACACACACACGGTATTTCGAACATGCATATGCCTCTCTCTCTTTAGGTCTCACTGCCACCCCCCTCGGTCTTTGTGGCACAAATATTCTCTCTATATCTAGCTATCTCTCGCAATAATACATGGGTAGTCTAAATTGGAATCAAGCAAAGGACCACACTTCTCTTGATTCTCTCTTGGAAAACTGAGCTCCAATTACAAAAAGTGAATCCACTCTCAAACATAATATATGAACATAGGGTGAAATCTTCCACACAAATGTTTGTTGCATGCATGCATGTCAATGATATGGATGTAGTACTACTCGTACATCCACGCTGGCCCAACTCACACAAATTACATCAAAACCCTTCTCAAAATATCGTGTACATGTGATGTTTATTGTACTACTCCTAATAGCCAGCCCCCGACATGTTCCAACATATTGTGCTACTTTAGATTCTATTTTTCTCGGTCAGACGATGTGTAAGTGTAACCACGAAAAGGTCAACCCCCGCCCCCATTGGTACTATAGCTCCAAGCTCCCATACAGACACAACACCCATCGGAGCACACCGCCGTTGCCAAAGTGGATGGCGCCACGGCCTGGGAAGACGATGGAGTCTCTGACCTCGCCAAGGTGGAGCACGCCCTCGACGGCCGCGAGTAGCACGCCCTCACTGGCAACGCGCCCACGCGGAGGACAATGTGATCCAGCGGCTTGCCCTCGTCGGCCACGAGGGGGAGCGCGTGCTCCAACAGCATGCCCTGGTCAGTCACAAGGAGGTGCATCGCATCCTTGCTGCTCACAAGGCGGACGAGTGCATTCTCCAGTAGCATGCCCGCGAGCATCGCATCCTCGCGGCTCTCGACGTGGACGAGCGCGTGCTCCGGCAGCATGCCCGCGAACATCGCATCCTCGCCACTCAGTTGCACGAGCGTGTTCTCCAACAGCACGGCCGCGAGCATGGCATTCTCATAGCTCACGCGGTGGATGAGCGCGTGCTCCAGACAGTACCCCAGGAGTCGGGACGCGAGCATCGCGCCCCTTCATGGTGGCCATTGTGGTTCAGGAAAATCCCGTGACTCCGCCGTGCCAGGGAGGAGCGCGAGCTCTAGTGGGTGCTCGAGGAGTCCCGCGCTGATATGCAGGTGGCGGCCGACGTGCAAGATTATCCTTCGAGCTCTCCTCCTCCTACGACAACTCCTCCAGCGCGCCCGTCCTACGTCCTCTGCCTCGGCTCTGGCGGACCTTTGGAGTTTAGTTGTATGGAACATGAATATTTGGATTAATCATACGACTACTTAAAAAGAATGTCATTTCTAACAAAATGTGAAGGATTAAGACTAATGCAAAAAACAACCTATGATTAACAGGCATGAATAGATGATGTGGTAGCATTGCATGCTGGAGAGTAACGCAATATATTGCAATTTATGGATTGCATGCATGCCTAGCTTATGTGGCATAGTTACATGGCTAGGAAAGAAAATAGATATTGCATTGTATAGATATTTAGGAATAGAAGATACTATCCACATGCACACTTGCTCTCGAGCATATAAAGATCTTTAGAGTGCACTCCAATATTTTTTCAGAGGCTTAGGTGCACCGGATGCCGTGCCACGTTACAAAATGTTAGAAAAAAATAAGAAACAAATCTCGAGTTTGGCACGAGTGGGAAAATATCTGGTGCTACCGCACCTTATATGCTACCATGATATGGACGCACCAGGGCCATTAGATCTGTGATCCAACGGACAACATCTCAGGATGTGGACTAAAGTGCCATTTCAAAAATGTTTGGGCGTTTTATGCAAAACTCGCACTGACCGATGCTGGCCACTTGATCCACGATCCAATGGCTCAGAATCTTGTATGAAGGTAGCATTTAAAGGTGTGGTAGACGAGCACGATGGGGTGCAGCTCTCGGCGCACACGGCGGAGGGGTGGTGGGGCCGTGAGGGGGTGAGGCGCACGTCGGGGGACGTGGTGTCGTGGGTTCGAGCGGCGTCGTGGGAATCGCGTGTGGCAGTGGTGGAAACATGATGGTTGTCATAGTTCAGCGTCCATGGACAAGCTGTCATGTCGTCTGACACATGCATTGCATACTGATCATTGCAAGGAGTAGGAGAGAAAACTAGGCGGATAAATACTTCATTATATTCAAGCAGACCAATGCTACTACATTTATTCGAAACACATGCACACCAGCGAAATAGTTCATCTATCCATATATACAGAGAGGAAATATATTTTTTAGGAACAAGAGAGGAAATAGTTCATCCATCTATAGTGCCCTGCTTCTTCTTCTTCTTCTTCTCATTTTCTGTGGGGGACGGCTTCGCTACAAGCTCCTTCGACCTTGCAGCTATCTCGAAACTCACACGGGCATCGAGGGCCGCATACTTTATTCACTCATAGGTCAATGGATAAATCTCCCATCCAGACGTCCTTAATTCTAGCATCTCGTCGCCCTTGTCAAGCTTTGTCCCGAGTACAAAATTTGCTACATCGAATAAGGATGGTGTTTGTTTGTCACAACCCCTCTATAGGAATTTTGGATTGTAGGTCGGCGGTCTTTTTCACATCAAGGTTGTACGGCACCAGCTTTTTTTGTCCCCTTCGATGGCTGCTCCATAGAAGAATATGTCCTCCCGAGACAAGAAATTGTGGAGCTCACCAAGTATGGAGGGCGCGTGCATGATGTGATACACCAAAACATCATCTCCGAGGCACAACTGAAGGACGGCGGCGCGTTGAATCTCCCCAGTGACACGCGTAGTGTACTCTGCGTCGAGACCAACGATCTTCATCTCCACATTTTCGAGGGAGTTGGATACATTGTTGATCCACTCCGGAACAACCCTTCCGTGGTCGGTGACGGTGGCGGCTATCCTCAACGAGCCTCCGCTGATCACATGTTTGACGCTAAAAACCTGCATACGGATCTCTTTCTCCATTTGGAACCACCGGACCGGAGGGCTATGGTTTGGAGTATTAGGATTAGGTGGCTAAACAGAGTGGAAGAAGATGGTGGTTAAACAGAGTGGAAGAAGATGATTATTTAAAGGGGGTTTAGAGGTATGTGAAGAGGTTAAAACAGTGTGAATCCAGTGGGGTTTGAATGCAAACGAAGGAGAGGTGAAGAAGCCGAGGAAAATCGGTTCCCGATGGAGAATTAATGGAGAAGTGGCATGCAGGCAGTTTATTAGATGGCTAGGTAGACCGGCCTGCAAAATGAAAAGCCTATGCGAGTAGGTGCCGGTTCAGATGGATATTGGCGCGTGCCTGCGACACACAACTTCTGCGTTCGAATACCCGCAGAGCTAACCATTTTGTTTCAGTTTTTTTCTTCCCATATTGTTGTTCTACTCCACGTACACATATCGGTTTGGCATTTCCCGTTACACTTTTCTCTAATTCCCGAGACATTTTATTGGGGGGGACAATAGACAGTTCACGTGCGTTATCAGAGAACATGGCACAGAGTTCGAGATCCCAAGCCTTCTTCTGGTGGTTTCTCGATGATTCTGCGTGTGTGCTACGTATGTGTGTAACCTTTTCTGGTTAAGTAATATGCGGTTATATTCAAAAAAAGAAAAAAAGGCCTTTTTCGCGCTTCCGCATGCACGAGAATTTTGGTCTGCTCGCAATATGGATGCTACCTGGAGGATGAAGTGAACCCAGAGGCATGCTAGCACAACCTCTTTCCTACTACTTCTATGTTACTAGTACTAGTAGTAATACAAGTGTAGTAGTACATGTTGGTCAAAATATTATTCATCTGGTCCTCATAGTGAAGTGACAAGACCCTGCGCCCGAGGTGACCCTAGTCCAGGCGGCGTGTTTGGGTTACCAAAGTCAGCCTCACCCTGTGATGTCACTATCACCGCCGCTGTATAGCATGCATGCCTCGCCTCGTCTCCCTCTCCCCTAGCACCACTCCATGTCCATCTCGCCGGAGATCCTGAGGTCACTCTTCTTCATCTCACAGTTCCCCCTTGTACCCTCTCGCCTCACTCGCTCGCCTTCCCAAATACCACTATTCTACTCGCTAGCCGCTCCAGCACCGGGAGCCTTCTCCCCCGTAAATCAAGCCTCAAAAAACCCCACCTTCCAAACTCCACCATTGTCAAACCCGAACCGCGCAGCATCCGTATGAGCCATGGCTGGAGTGATCTCCCCATGGACATCCTCCACTGTTGTTTGCGTATGGATATGTCCAGCGCCGTGCGGCTGGCTGCATGCTCGAGGGACCTGCACGCGGCCATCGTCGAAGCGAGGCCTGAGATTTTCAAGACACCCTGATACGTCCATTTTCCATCATGTTTTCCTACTGTTATTTATAGTGTTTTTAATCAATATAATACTTTGTGGAGCAATTCTCATGCCTTTTCTCTATTAATATGCAAGATTTACACAAGGAGAGAGATTGCCGGCAGCTGGAATTCTGGACCTGAAAAAGCTATGTCAGAGATACCTATTCTGCACATCTCCAAATGAGTTGAAATTTTATGGAGATTTATTTTGGAATAAATAAAAAATACTAGATAAAAGAAGTACCAGAGGGGGCCACCTAGGTGCCCACGAGGCACCAGGGCACGCCACCACCCCAGGCGCGCCCAGGTGGCCTGTGGGGCCCCTGGCCAGCCTCCGGTGCCCATTTTCTGGTATATAAGCCCATTTTCCCTAGAAAAAATAATAATAAGACTTTTGGGATGGGGCGCCGCCGTCTCGAGGCGGAACTTGGGCAGGAGCACTTTTGCTCTCCGACGAAGTGATTCCGCCGGGGATACTTCCCTCCGGGAGGGGGAAATCAAAGCCATCGTCATCACCAATGATCCTCTCATCGTGGGAGGACCAATCTTCATCAACATCTTCAACAGCACCATCTCATCTCAAACCCTATTTTATCTCTTGTATTCAGTCATTGTCTCAAAACCTCAGATTGGTACCTGTGGGTTGCCAGTAGTGTTGATTACATCTTGTAGTTGATGCTAGTTGGTTTATTTGGTGGAAGATTACATGTTCAGATCCATTATGCTATTCAATACCCCTCTGATCTTGGACATGAATATGATTTGTGAGTTGTTACTTTTGTTCTTGAGGACATCGGAGAAGTCTTGTCATAAGTAATCATGTGAATTTGGCATTCGTTCGATATTTTGATGATATCTATGTTGTTGATTCTCTTAGTGGTGTCATGTGAATGTCGACTACATGGCACTTCACCATCTTTGGGCCTAAGGGAATGCATTGTGGAGTAGTAATTAGATGATGGGTCACTAGAGTGACAGAAGCTTAAACCCTAGTTTATGCGCTATTCCGTAAGGGACTGATTTGGATCCATATGTTTAATGCAATGGTTAGATTTATCTTAATTCTTCTTTCGTAGTTGCGGATGCTTACGAGAGGGGTTAATCATAAGTGGGAGGCTTGTTCAAGTAAGAACAGCACTCAAGCACCGGTCCACCCACATATCAAATTATCAAAGTAGCGAACGCGAATCAAACAAACATGATGAAAGTGACTAGATGAAATTCCCATGTGTCCTCGAGAACGCTTTGCTTATTATAAGAGAATGTTCCGGCCTGTCCTTTGAAACAAAAGGATTGGGCTACCTTGATGCACTTTAGTTACTATTACTATTTGTCACTTGTTACAAATTATCCTGCTATCAAACTACTCGTTATCGATAATTTCAGTGCTTGCAGAAAATACCTTGCTGAAAACCGCTTGTCATTTCCTTCTGCTCCTCGTTGGGTTCGACGCTCTTACTTATCAAAAGGACTATGATTGATCCCCTATACTTGTGGGTCATCAAGACTCTTTTCTGGTGCCGTTGCCGGGGAGTGAAGCGCCTTTGGTGAGTGGAATTTGGTAAGGAAACATTTATATTACGTGCTGAAATTTATTGTCACTTGTCACTATGGAAAGTAATCCTTTGAGGGGTTTGTTCAGGGTATCTTCACCTCGACTGGAAGCAATAAGAGTTTCTCCTCAACCTACTGCACCTACTGAAAATATTTATTATGAGATTCCTTTGGGTATGATAAAGAAACTGCTAGCTAATCCTTATGCAGGAGCTGGAACAATACATCCTGATATGCACCTAATCTATGTGGATGAAGTTTGTGGATTTTAAGCTTATAGGTTTACCCGAAGATGAAGTTAAGAAGAAGGTTTTCCCTTTATCTTTGAAGGGAAAGGCATTGACATGGTATAGGCTATGTGATGATATTGGAACGTGGGATTGGAATCGGTTGAAATTGGAATTTCATCAAAAGTTTTATCCTATGCATCTGGTTCATCGTGATCGGAATTATATATATAATTTTTGGCCTCATGAAGGAGAAAGCGTCGCTCAAGCTTGGGTGAGGCTTAAGTACATGATGTACACATGCCCCAATCATGAGCTCTCAAGAGAAATTATCTTACAGAATTTTTATGCTCGGCTTTCTCATGATGATCAAACCATGCTCAATTCTTCTTCGACTGGCTCCTTTATGAAGAAAACTATTGAATTCAGATGGGATCTTCTGGAAAGAATTAAATGCAACTCTGAATATTGGGAACTTGACAAAGGTAATGAGTCGGGTATAATACTTAAGTTCGATTGTGTTAAATCTTTTATGGATACTGATGCTTTTCATAAGTTTAGCACTAAATATGGACTTGACTCTAAGATAGTAGCCTCCTTTTGTGAATCACTTGCTACTCATGTTGATCTCCCTAAGGAGAAGTGGTTTAAATATCATCCCCCTATTAAAGAAAAGATTGATGAACCCATTAGTGTTAAAGAAGAAACAATTGTTTACCAAGTTGATCCAGTTGTGCCTACTGCTTATATTAAGAAACCACCTTTTCCTGTTAGGATTAAGGAACATGCTAAAGTTTCAACTGTGGTTAACAAAAGTAATATTAGAACACCTAAACCCTTGGAACAAATTAAAGTTGAACCAAATGTTTCTATGGTTAAGGATCTCTTGGTCAATAATATAGATGGGCATGTTATTTACTTCTGTGATGAAGAAGCTAGAATTGCTAAACCAGATCCTAAAGATAAAAGTAGACCTGTAGTAGGCATACCTGTTGTCTCTGTTAAAATTGGAGATCATTGTTATCATGGCTTATGTCATTTGGGTGCTAGTGTGAGTGCTATTCCGTTTACCTTATATCAAGAAATTATGAATGATATTGCACCTATTGAAATAGAGGACATTGATGTTACTATTAAGCTTGCAAACAGAGATACCATTATGCCGCTTGGGATCGTTAGAGATGTTGAAGTCTTGTGTGGAAAAATAAAATACCCTACTGATTTTCTAGTCCTCGTTTCTCCACAAGATAATTTTTGTCCCATTATATTTGGTAGACCTTTCTTGAACACTGTTAATGCCAAGATTGATTGTGCTAAAGAAACTATTAGTGTTAATTTTGGTGGTATGTCTCATGAGTTTAATTTCTCCAAGTTTTGTAGACAACCTCATGATAAAGAATTTCCTAGTAAAGATGAAATTATTGGTCTTTCTTCTATTGTCGTACGTCCTACAGATCCGTTAGAACAATATTTGCTAGACTATGAAAATGATATGCACATGAATGAAAGAAATGAAATAGATAAGATGTTCTTTGATCAACCACCTATCCTTAAACACAATTTGCCTATTGAAACTCTTGGAGGCCCTCCTCCACATAAGGGTGACCCTGTATTTGAACTAAAACAATTGCCTGATACATTGAAATACGCTTATCTAGATGAAAAGAAGATATATCCTGTTATTATTAGTGCTAACCTTTCAGAGCATAAAGAAAGGAGATTACTAAAAACTCTGAGTAAGCACCATGCTGCTATTGGATATACTCTTGATGATCTTAAGGGCATTAGTCCCACTCTATGTCAGCACAAAATTAATATGGAGCCTGATGTTAAACCAGTTGTCGACCACCAACGACTATTAAATCCTAAGATGAAGGAGGTGGTAAGAACTGAAATATTAAAGCTTCTGAAAGCAGGTATAATCTATCCCATAGCAGATAGTAGATGGGTAAGTCCCGCTCATTGTGTCACTAAGAAAGGAGGTATTTCCGTTGTTCCTAATGATAAATATGAACTCATTCCACAAAGAATTGTAACTGGTTATAGGATGGTAATTGATTTTAGAAAATTAAACAAAGGCACTAGAAAGGATCATTACCCCTTACCTTTTACTGGTCAAATGTTAGAAAGATTGTCTAAGCATACACACTTTTGCTTTCTTGATGGATATTCTGGTTTCTCTCAAATACCTGTATCACAAGCCGACCAAGAGAAAACCACCTTTACTTGTCCTTTTGGAACTTATGCTTATAGACGTATGCCTTTTGGTTTATGCAATGCACCTACTACCTTTCAAAGATGTATCACTGCTATATTCTTTGACTTTTGTGAAAAGATTGTTGAGGTTTTCATGGATGATTTTTCCGTTTACGAAACTTCTTTTGATGATTGCTTAAGCAACCTTAATCAAGTTTTGCAGAGATGTGAACAAACTAATCTTGTCTTGAATTGGGAGAAGTTCCACTTTATGGTGAATGAAGGTATTGTCTTGGGGCATAAAATTTCTGAACAAGGTATTGAAGTAGATAAGCATAAAGTTGATGCAATTGAGAAAATGCCATGTCCTAAAGATATTAGAGGTATAAGAAGTTTCCTTGGTCATGCTGGTTTCTATAGGAGGTTTATTAAAGACTTCTCTAAAATTTCTAGGCCTCTTACTAATCTCTTGCAAAAAGATGTTCCATTTGTTTTTGATGATGATTGTGTAGAAGCCTTTGAAACACTTAAGAAAGCCTTAACCTCTACACCTATTGTTCAACCACCTGATTGGAACTTGCCTTTCGAAATTATGTGTGATGCTAGTGATTATGCTGTTGGTGCTGTTCTAGGACAAAGAGTTGATAAGAAATTAAATGTTATCCATTATGCTAGTAAAACTCTAGACAGTGCTCAAAGAAATTATGCTACTACTGAGAAGGAATTTCTAGCAGTTGTGTTCGCATGTGATAAATTCAGATCTTACATAGTTGATTCTAAAGTAATTGTTCACACCGATCATGCTGCTATCAAGTACCTTATGGAAAAGAAAGATGCTAAACCTAGACTGATTAGGTGGGTTCTTTTGCTGTAAGAATTTGATTTACATATTATTGACAGAAAAGGAGTTGAGAACCCCGTAGCTGATAACTTGTCTAGAATGGAAAATGTTCTTGATGACCCACTTCCTATTAATGATGATTTAACTGATGAACAATTAGCTATCATAAATGCTTCTCATAATACTCCTTGGTATGCAGACTATGCTAATTACATTGTTGCTAAATACATACAACCTAGTTTCACATACAAACAAAAGAAAAAGTTCTTCTTTGATTTAAGACATTACTTCTAGGATGACCCACATCTTTATAAAGAAGGAGTGGATGGTATTATTAGACGTTGTATACCTGAGCATGAACATGAACAAATCCTACGGAAGTATCATTCCGAGGTTTACGAAGGACACCATGCGGGAGACAGAACTGCACACAAGGTATTACAATCTGGTTTTTATTGGCCTACTCTTTTTAAAGATGCACGTAAGTTTGTCCTCTCTTGTGATTAATGTCAAAGAATTGGTAATGTTGGTAGACGTCAGGAAATGCCTATGAATTATGCACTTGTTATTGAACCATTTGATGTTTGGGGATTTGATTATTGGACCTTTTCCTTCCTCTAATGGGTATACACATATTTTAGTTGCTGTTGATTACATTACTAAGTGGGTAGAAGCTATTCCAACTAGTAGTGCTGATCATAACACTTCTATTAAAATGCTTAAAGAAGTTATTTTCTCGAGGTTCGGAGTCCCTAGATATTTAATGACTGATGGTGGTTCACATTTTCTTCATGGTGCATTCCGTATACTGCTTGCTAAATATGATGTCAACCATAGAATTGCATCTCCCTATCACCCTCAATCTAGTGGTCAAGTTGAATAGAGCAATAGAGAAATAAAGTTAATTTTGCAAAAAATCGTCAATAGATCTAGAAAGAATTGGTCTAAGAAACTTGATGATGCATTATGGGCTTATATAACTGCTTATAAAAATCCTATGGGTATGTCTCCTTATAAAATGGTTTATGGAAAAGCATGTCATTTACCTCTTGAGTTAGAACATAAAGTGTATTGGGCAATCAAAGAACTCAATTATGATTTTAATCTTGCCGGTGAAAAGAGGTTATTTGATATTAGCTCCCTAGATGAATGGAGAACCCAAGCTTATGAAAATGCCAAATTGTTTAAAGAAAAAGTTAAAAGATGGCATGATAAAAGAATTCAAAAACGGGAATTCAAAGTGGGTGAGTATGTTCTATTGTACAATTCTCGTTTTAAATTTTTTGCAGGAAAACTTCTCTCTAAATGGGAAGGACCATATATCATCGAGGAAGTTTATCGCTCTGGAGCCATTAAGATCAATAACGCCGAAGGCACTAATCCGAAGGTGGTCAATGGGCAAAGAATTAAGCATTACATCTCAGGTATGCCTATTAATGTTGAGACTAACATTATTCAAACAATGACACCAGAGGAATACATAAGAGAGACCTTCCAGAACACTCTAGAACCCTGAAAAGGAAGAGGTACGTGATACGGTAAGTAAACCGACTCCAAAAATTCCATAAAAATACTTTCTGTCAATTTTGGAATATTAGAAAAATACAAAAGTAAGAAACAGCCTAGGGGACCCACGAGGTGCACACGAGGCACCAGGGCGCGCCACCCCCCCCCAGGCGCGCCCTAGTGGCTCGTGGGCCCCTCGTGAGCCTTCTCGACTCCGTTTTCTTCTGGAATACTTGTTTTGCAAGATAAAAAATCTTTATATATACTCCCGGATGTTTTGACCACTGTATCGCAGAAATACTCTCTGTTCTTGTTTTGTGCTATTTTCTGTCAGATTTCGAAGCCAGGCATCATGTCTTCCTCTTCCTCCAACAATGTGGGAGACGACGCTTGGTTGATGCAGATGGACGAAGGAGAGGTTACCATGGAAGAAGATGATAGAGATTCGCTTGACGTCTACCCTCCGGCTTCTGAGAGGGGTACCCTTGCTGGCATCTCCACAATCCCAAATCCTCATCAAGCCCGGAGAAGCACTACGAGCCATGGGAATCCAGAGGTGCAAGGAGAGCTTCCTCCTCGGAGGCCCTTACACAGGTTACATCATAATAACTTTCATAACTTGGTTCACAATTACGGGGTTGAAAATACTCCTCGTATGCACATACCCTCCAATTGGGACATCTCTCGTCCAAGTGAAAGTGATGCAGGAAAGAATGCTTAGGGGCCAGAGAATAAGCATATTATGGCCGAAGTCCAAAAGAATACAGAGATGATACAGCATGTGCTCCGGGAAATCCAGAGCCTAAAGGAGATCCTAATTAATGTCATGAAGGACAAGCCCACTACTTCATCACCACCATCATCATCAAAGAAAGAAATTTGAGTACATGGGTATGGGCACTCCCCTTGGCTTGTGCAAAGCTTGGGGGAGGTGCCCCGGTATCGTATCACCATCACTTTTATTATCTTTACCTATTTTTAGTTTGATCCTTAGTTATTTCATGATTTAGTTGAATAAAAGTTTAGTATGATCTATTTTCGAGTGCTAGTTTCGTGATCTATCTATCTATGTAATTGAGTTGAGAGTTATATAATAAAGAGTAGTTTGAGTTTTTGCTTCTCTACTTTTATGTTTCAAACCTAGCAATGAAAATAATGAAAAAGATAATAGGATAATCTTATGGAAAGTAATGACATTACATAAAGAAAAATATAAGTGGTAAAATTTATTGAAAGTTAAGAAGCATAGCATTGGTCAATGATGTAATTCATGAAAAAATTAATAACGAAGAAAAGATTCACATGCAAATAAACTATCTTGGACATCTTTTATGATTGTGAGCCCCCATTAAGTATTTTATGTCAAATTGTTGATGTTGGACAAGGAAGACAATGTAATGAATTATGTTTGCTTATATTCATATAGAAGTTATATGGTCATAGATCCTCCAACATGTGGTGCTTGCTCAATATCTTTGCTAGCCAAAAATCCGCACTAAGTAAAGATACTACTTGTGCATCCAAACTGCTTAAACCCAGTTTCATGTTATAAGAGTCCACTATATCTACCTATGGATTGAATAAGATCCTTCAAGTAAGTTGTCATCGGTGCAAAAAGCAATAAAAATTGCCTCCAAATATGTATGAACTTTTATTGTAAGGGAAAATAAGCTTTGTACGAACTTGTGATGGTAAAGAAATAAAAGCGACGGACTGCATATTAAATGTTGCTATCACAAGGGGCAATATAAAGTGACGTTCCTTTGCATTAAGAGCTTGTGCATTCAACAACAAAAAGCGCATGACAACCTCTGCTTCCCTCTGCGAAGGGCCTATCTTTTACTTTTATGTATTTACTTTTTATGTAAGAGTCAATAGTGTTCTCCTCTATTCCATTTTATTTTCTCTTTTGCAAGCATCATGTGGTGGGGAAAGATCTAGGCACATATATCCAGTTGGATATGAGTGATCATGAGTTATTATTGTTGACAATTACCCTTGAGGTGAATAAGTTGGGAGGCAAAATTATAAGCCCCTCTTTCTATGTGTCTGGCTGAAACTTTTTGCTCCATATATATGTTGTGAGTGTTGGCAATCATAGAAGACTAAATGATGGTTGAGTATGTGGACTTGCTAAAAAGCTCCTACATGAGACCCTTCCTGAAAATATGATGAATTGCAATTGCATTGTTGACTGAGAACATAGTTTGTTAGTTTTCAAGAAAGTTTATGTCTTATACTTCATTGTTGTGATGAATTGTTACTTGCTCATGAGAAGTTCTATGATAATAAATATTGCTGTTATAATAATGATCATGATGCTACTATGTCCGTATTTTGTTTTTATCGACACCTCTCCCTCTAATGTGGACATGATTATCGATATCGGCTTTCGCTTGAGGACAAGCGAGGTCTAAGCTTGGGGGAGTTGATACGTCCATTTTGCATCATGTTTTCCTACTGTTATTTATAGTGTTTTTAATCAATATAATACTTTGTGGAGCAATTCTAATGCCTTTCCTCTCTTAATATGCAAGATTTACACAAGGAGGGAGATTGCCGATAGCTGGAATTCTGGACATGAAAAAGCTATGTCAGATATACCTATTCTGCACATCTCCAAATGAGCTAAAAATTTATGAAGATTTATTTTGGAATAAATAAAAACTACTGGAGAAAAGAAGTACCAGAGGGGGCCACCCAGGTATGTACTTTAGTTACTATTGCTACTTGTCACTTGTTACAAATTATCCTAATATCAAACTACTCGTTACCGATAATTTCAGTGCTTGCAGAAAATACCTTGCTGAAAACCGCTTGTCATTTCCTTCTGCTCCTCGTTGGGTTCTACACTCTTACTTATTGAAAGGGCTATGATTGATCCCCTATACTTGTGGGTCATCACACCCTGCTTGCTGCTATCTGATGTTGCGGGATGGCGTGCTCACCATGATACGGTGGCGCACATCATGCCCCTCGACTTCGATCCGACCACCATCACCCGAAACTTCTTGTCAGGTATGTACTGGGTCGGCATGAACTCCCACTGGATGGATGCCGTCGGAGAATACCGGAAGAAGTGGGTGCTCATGAACGTCCACACCTCCCATGAGATTATCCTTCCGCCCTTGGATCATATAGGGATTCGCCGTCGCGGCCCACTTCCTGTAGATTACCAAGTCATTTGTACGGAACTTGTTTTGCTGATGGTTGTAATTTGCCAAGTGCCCATGACATATGGGAATTACACAGACTTCAAGCTAATTGCCTTGTTCGACCGCAGAGTCGCCTATCTTTGCGGCGGTGGCGACTATAGGTGGACACTACTCCCCTCGAAGAGCTGCATCGATGGTGATCCACAGTTCTGTGATGCTATTGAACATAATGGCATCATCTACGCGATCGACAATGCAGATGGCACCACATGTTGTAGGGACGCCTCGTGTAAGTTGTTTTTGTCTGATTTTAATGATAACGCCATTACATTGTTTGAACTTTTGTGATGATTGGCATATCCCTGTTACAGCAGAATTTGAGTAGAACTATGGCAATTTATTAGAGACGTCGTAAATCAGGAAATAAAATAGGGAGATTTGGAAGTCCAAATGGTAATCTCTATATTTGGAAGTAGTTAAATCATGTGATTGTGACCATGTCTATACATCCAATTTGTACCCTTGAATAATCAAACGGCTAGGAAGATATGGATATTCTTCTAACTTTCTAGTAATCTTTGTACAACTAAATATGAGTGTGTATCAATAGCCATGTTAGCTTCCTCATTTTCATGATGTAGAAACATGCATAACACTATTGGTTTCATCTAACCATACATTAGTAGGGAAGTAAAAGTGCATATGGAAAACTCTATACTTGGAAGTAGTGAAATCCTGTCATGCTTACCATGTCTACATGCCTATATTCGCCCTTCAGCAATCAATGGCTAGAATATTATCCTCACAAAAAATTTGCACACAGAACATGAGGAGAAATGCTACATACACGGGCTGCTTTTTACAGAATCAACGGAGAGGCTGAGCTGGGATTTTCTTATTGGGTAGAAATCAGGTGAAGGGCCCACCCCAACTGAAAATCAGGGGGGATGAGATTAGTTATAAAGCAGGTCCCGTAAAACCTCCATAGTTGGCCCGTGCGTCTAGAATTATCGGAACATGAGTATATAACAATGCATGGTGTGTTAGTTTCCTCTGAAGAATTTATTTGTGAGAACAGAACATGACTACATAACATGCATGGCTATATTAGTTTCCTCTGAAGAATCGACTGCGAGATAACATGAGTATAACCATAACCATGCATGGTACTACTATATTTTCGACCCCAGTATACATTTCCTTCTATTTTCCTCTCAGTTCCAACAGGGACAGATCAATGTTGTTTCTTACATTATCCTGCTCATACTCTGAACATTGATGATCTTACATTAACAATGTATGTCCTTTTTGTCTCCTTTCTGATATGTTGCAGTGTCCATACGGCTCCTACCCTTTGTAATCACACCACCTTTGCCGAAAACAGGGAAGCACAACTAGTTCCTCGCTTGATCAGATGATGGCGAAAGACTGATGATCATTTGCACGCATCAGTCGACAAGTTTATATTACAAAAACCCCACTGTGTACAAGCAGCGTGAAATACGTGAGTATCTGGAGAATGTATGTTACGTCTATGAGCAGGATACCAGCTTGTTGGGGCCTTCAGGATTTTTGAGTTGGAGGCGGGTAAACAGCCTTGGTTCACACTCTCTGTTTCTCGGACTCAATTATCCGATTAACTAGGAGATCACCTCCAAGGATCCTGATGGCAGAGAGGCTTTGTTTGCTAGGGAAAATTGTGTGTACACGGTGAACCGATCTACGGGATCAGCCGCCCCAGATTGTCAACGATATAGCATGCAGCCAAAAGGTGAGAATGCGAAAGGCATCTGGATTAACTTTGATCCTTGGATGTCTCAACTTTGAAAGCCAGTGATGTGGTACAAGCCTTGAGGTTGGTAGGTAATGGGGCAGTTGCGTCGAAAGGGTAGGTAATGAATCACTGGTGGCTGAAGGGGAGCTGCAAATTATTATGGCGCTGGATCATCCCTCTTTGAATGACTTGCTATATTAGCTGCTTGTTCTGTATGGGTGATGTTCTCTTTTGTTATGCAGACTCCTTGTAATTATATCATCCTTGTCTATGTCACTCTTACTATGTACAAGTTCGCTCTATTTAGAACTTTGCGATTTGTGTGTGGATCACAAGAGTCTGAGTGCTTCAGATGGGTGCGTTTTGGTGGTTTAGCAAGACTTGTGAACTTTCATGTCTTGCTATTTATGTCAGTAGTAGACCATGTTGTATATATCGTTGTTTTGAACTGTTTTTTGTTTCAAACTGATGATGTGCCAAATGGGGGCATCACCATTCTCCAGTGTTCGGTGTATATATCCTTTTTCAAGTTATAATTTGAGCTCAGTGACTTTTCGGTGATGTACACTTGTTTGGGCCATGTGAGGTGTCGTTGAATATGGGCCGAGTAGTAACGCAATGCCAAACAGGCCAATTATGAACTCTGATGGCGGGCGCTCAAAAAAAATATTAGTCCGACATGTGGGCGCCACCGGTGTTTTCGTGCGGTTGCGCGGCAAGAGCGTACTAGCGCGCATTTGAAATTCATGCTACCTTTTCACCCCGAATCCCTCGCCCCTCCCCCACCTCTGGAATCTAGATTCCTACCCCAGTTCCCCCAAATCCGCTTCCTCTACTCCCTGTACTCAAGCGCACTATCATGTCGCCGGTCAACGCGGATCTCCCAGCCGGAAATCCTGAGGTCCGTCCTGCCATTGGGCGCTGCATGCTGTCGCTCAACAGTGGCATGGCGGCGCTTGACAACCAGTTTGCCAACAAAGTGTTGATGGTAACCATCAACGGCAACCGGCCTCCCGTCTCGCCGGACGACCTAGTCAAAGCACTTGGCATTGGGCATGGCATCCAAATAAGTGACTTGCTCGTCGAAGTCTGTCCGCCACTGTGAAGCCCCTGCTCGACCATGCACTAATCATACACGCAAATGCACATGATCGAGATCAGAGACTCACGGGAAGATATCACAACACAACTCTAAACACAAAATAAAATAATACAAGCTTTATATGACAAGCCAGGGGCCTCAAGGGCTCAAATACATAAGCTCGAGTCATACAAGCATCAGCGGAAGCAAAAGTATCTGAGTACAGACACAAAGTTAAACAAGATGCCTTAAGAAGGCGAAAACAATCCACGACTCTGATCGAAAGAGGCAAGGTCTCCTGCCTGGGAGCCTCCAAATCTACTCCAGGTCGTCGGTCACCATGTAGTAGTAGGCTTCATCGAGGTAGAAGCAGTCATCGACGGGATCAGCTGGCTCCGGGGCTCCGTCATCTGGTCGTAGCAAACGGTATGGGGAAAAAGAGGAGCAAAGCAACCGTGAGTACTCATCCAAAGTACTCGCAAGACTGACATCAAAACTATACTAAGTATGCATCGGTATCAAAGGAATGGGGCTATATCTTTGGACTAAACAGCAGAAATGCCGGATTAGAGGGGGAAAGCCTAGCCTATCGAAGACTAGCATCTTCAGCGTCTTGCAGCATTAGAAGAGTGCAGATTAGCATAATATAATTAACAAGCATGTAGAAGCAAAGCCCAGAGATCTTTCCTCGACTCCCTACGAGAAAGCAATCCTAGAGCTTACAATTAATTACCATGTATCCAGTTCAAGTAGTAATAGATCAGGATACAACACTAAGCGTCCTGTTACCGTGGACACGGCTATTCGAATAGATAACTTCCCTGCAGGGGTGCACTACTGTTACCCAACATGCTCGATTAACTCTGGCGGACACACTTTTCTGGGTCATGCCCGGCCTCGCCTGATCGACACACTGCAGCCCTACCTAGAGCTCAGCAGAGAGGTTCCCGCCGGTCTACATCCTAAGCGCTCTGGGGTTCTGGGCCCATCGCCCTTTGCACTCCGGGTCATTACGCACATGGTTAGATCCAGGCACCACCTCTGCCCTGGATGGCGCCGATCCTGCCGTGCCGCACTGCCGAACTGGACGTCTGACAAAGCTTTCAGCTGATACATACGGCGTAGAGGGCCCCATTAAACCATTATCCCACGTGATGGTAGTGCGTATAGGCCAGTGGCCAACTCAGATCAAATACCCAAATCCATTAGCGAATTATTAGGAGCTCGCGATGACGATCAGTATTCCTATTGTCCTGTCTCGAGGAAGTGCAACAAGGGTCAGGCACATCCCTCTCTAGGGCGGTCTCTGCCTGCCCGGCCGCGCCTCGTAATTATCTCGCCGGTACCTTTGGGTCAACCCGACTTCACATCTCTCGTGGGTACCCCTCGGGGTCGGCCTGACTTTAACCAGGGGGGTGAGGTAAATTCAAGGTATCCATGTGTCTGAAACATCAAAGGGGAATCCGAGGAATCACCCTCGATGGATTCCTACTCGATGTAATCCGTTAAGGAGAACTAGGAAAAATCACCCTCGATGGTCCCCACTTAAAGGAGTTGCACGACAGAGTCATCATCGGGAAGGGGAGAGCGAGGAATCACCCTCTGCAATCACCACCGATGTGCTATACTACAGAGATATCATCAGGAGTGCAGTATGAGGTATCGCGCTCGGCACTCGATAGTAGCCCTGTAGAGCCGTACAACTTAGGGGGTGTGCGGTGATGTGACGGTATCTGCACATCGATCACAATGATCGAGGCAGTGGTACTAAAAGTGGGGCAACAGGGACAAGGGGGAGGGGTCACTGGTGGATCACTAACCAACCTATTCTAAGCAGTTTAGGATGACAGGTAAAGTAACAATAGTAGGTTACAAAAACAGGCTATGCATCAGGATAGGAGAAAGCAATTACATTAGCAAAATCTAATGCAAGCATGAGGGAGAAGGAATAGGCGATATAGGAATGATCAAGGGGGTTTTGCTTGCCTGGAAGCTCTGCTGAAAAGGAAGGAGGGTCGTCGGGGACATAGTTGATCACAGGGGTAGCGTCGGTCTCGGTGTCTATCGGAGAGAAGAGGGGAGAAGAAACAATAAATACAAGCAACAAAAGCAATCGTAGATGCATGGCACGATAGCACGCTATTCGAGGAGTGCCCTAATGTAGTACTACGCAAGCTAGTCGGAGCGGGAAAACATCTGGAGGTGTTTTATCAGCTCCGGGCATTTATCGGACAAATGAATCAGAGGGGAAAGTTCCATGTTCACCTAGATAGGAGTGATGGTCAAGCATTTTGACCACATATTCGAAATCTTCATTTTTTTTTATCATTTTTCATATATAAATTATTTTCATCCGAGTTACGGTTTATTTTATATGATTTTTCAAAGTTTTAATCATTTTCTAGAATTTCTGGATTATTTAAATTGAATTATCCGAAACAGTGCGGGGTGACGTCGGCATGACATCATGGTGACATCAGCAGTCAACTGAGCTGACCCTGGTCAAACTTGACCAGTGGGTCCCACTGGTCAGTGACTCAGAGCTGATTAGAGTTTAATTTAAACTAATAGAAGTTAATTAGCGAGTGGGCCCGGCCTGTCAGTGTCTAGTCAGGTTAATTAATTAAGTTTAATTAGAAAATAATTTAATTAGATTAATCATTCGAAGGGGGCCCACTTGTCAGCGACTGTAGATGCCACGTCAGCACGTTGACTTAGTCAGTGTGGTCAACTAGGCCCGCGGGGCCCAGCTGCCAGCGACCCAGACGCGTCCACGTGGGCGCCACGTCGGAGTCACAAGAATCTCGCCGCCGGCGACCCGAAACGCGACGGAGAGCCTCGGGCATCGCTGGAAACCTGTTGTGGTGCACCGTTTCGTGTGATTTTGGTCGCGTTCGAAGAAGCAGTTCACCCCGCGTCGATCTAGGGCAGTCCCAGGTGCGGGGGTGGCCGGAGTGGAGCTGGGTGTCGATGGAGGCGGCGGTGATCTCGGGTGGTGCTCGATCTTGTTGCTACAGCGCACGCACGGGCAAAATAAGCGGCTAGGGAGAAGCTATGCAAGGTGATGAGCGCAACGGGCACAGCCGCGGGGCCATTTGGTCGCCGGAATGGCGCCGACGACGTGCCAGACGGTGGCGGGTTCGGCCATCCTAGGGGCGAGTGCTAGAGCTCGAAACGGACAGCGAGAGGGAGAAGGGATCGGAGAGGAGCTCACAGCTGAGCCGTAGGGAGAGGCAATGGGCTCGGGGAGGGCCTGTGGCGGCAGATCGATGTCGGCGATCACCGGCGCCCGAGAGGGGGAGGCGAGGTATTGCGGCTCGTTGTAGAGGCTCCCGGCTTGGGTTCAAGGTGGCAGCCGGAGTAGCGCAAGGTGGCGGAGCCCGTGGACAAGCAGCGACAACGAGAAGGCGACAGAGGGAGCGAGCTTCATGGCGATGCGGCCATGGCGCCGTTCGGGTGAGGGAGAAGAGCACAGGAGAGAGAGGGGGAAAGGGCTAGGGTTTGTCTGGGGAGCTCGGGGCAGTCCTTATCCCCACGGGGCGCCGTCAGATGATCGACAGCGGCAGCAATCCGCACGTGGACGGCTGCGCGCGCGTCGGCCATCGCCATGGCATTCGGCCAGCGGGAGTAAGGGGAAGGCCGAGGTGGGTCGGGGTGAATTGCACTATACCACTCAAGCCCAAGTGCACAGTGAGTTTCTTTCCCTTTTCCTTTTCTTTTCTATTTTCTGTTTCCACTTCTGTTTTGCAAATGTTTGGCCACCTTTTGAGTTTTGTAAAATATGTAAGTGGTCAAAACAAATACTTGGCAATATCTAGTACTGCCATAAATTGATCGGGGAAATATTTGAATTCACTTTAATTTGTATTAAATAAAAAGGTATTAAATGTTGTTGTTTTGTACTGCTTTGATGATGTTAGGGTCATATAGGTAATTTAGGTGATGTTGTTTTTCTTTACATAATTAGTTAGGGATTATTTGCTATTTAATGAACATTTTAGTTTCCAAATTGGAACAACTTTTATTTTTACTTTAAATTTGAATTTCAATTTGAATTGGAATTTGAAATGAGATATGATTCTAAGGTGATCAAGCATTGCAATTAATGATGACTTGGCATGTTTAGCAGATGATCACTGTGCTTACTACATGGGGATGTTACAATTCTCCTCCTCTAAAAGAAATTCTCATCCCGAGAATTAAGAGGTAGAAGGGAGTAGGTCGGGATATTCATACCAAAGAAGCTTGGCATGGGCCCGCGGAAGAATTTTCCATTAACGGATTGTGCAATGGTTCACATCTAATGTCATGCATGAATGCAAAAAACTTTTGACAGGAACGAGTGCAATGCTCCTAAATAATTTAAAACAAAAGCTGGTACTGAGTTGATCAAGAAGAGTACCGTTCATAGTGGGAAGCTGGTCCTGAGCTTCATTCAGATCAACATGGTAAGCTTGACCACGACCATAAGAAGGTCTGGCATTATTGTTGTGGGGTTGATTGTTACCACGGCCAGCAGAGGGAAGTGCTAGATGATTCTGATTCTGAGGGCATTCCCTGGAGCGGTGACCTGGACGGCCACACTTGAAGCAGAGCCCATCATTGGGACGGGGAGCAGGAGCTCGAAGTAGTGGAGCCTAGGATCTTGGCTGCCCCGGCGGTGGAGGAGGTGCAGTTGGATGGTACGTGCTATGAGGAATCAAGAAGCGGTGCTTCTGGGATGACGAGCCCGAAGATGAGCCAACATCATGGTGGCGCTTGGTGGCATTCTTGTGTTCTATCTGAGCGGTCTCGACCTGGATAGCCTTGTTCACCAGGGTGGCAAAGTCGGTGAAGTCATGAACAGCAAGTGCAAGCTTGAGGTCTGGGTGGAGTCCATTACAGAATTTCTCCTGTCTACGAGCATCAATGGCAATGTCTTCTTCAGCATAACGGGATAATTCAAGGAATTCCTGCTGATAAGCTTCAACAGTTTTATTGCCCTGAGTAAGGTTGCGAAACTCTGTTTTCTTCCGGTCCATGATTCCCTGAGGAATATAGCGGGCACGGAAAGCAGTCTGAAACTCGACCCAGGTGACGACTGTCCCAGCAGGTAGTGAACGCCTGTGGGTGTCCCACCATTGAGCAGCGGGACCCTTCAAGAAGTAGGACGCAAAAGTGACGAGGTTGTCAGGGGCAACATTGGCAGATTCCATCTCGAAGGAGATGTCGTGAAGCCAGTCATCAGCATCCAGTGGCTATTCAGAGTTGTGGTAAGTAGTAGGGCTGAGACGCACAAACTCCTGCAGAGTTATTGGGGCAGGTTGCTAATTCTGAGCATTCTGGTTCTGGTTTGGAAACTGAGCCATGATCCCAACCATGAACTGGCGGTTCAACTCAAATTGTTACATCATAGCTGCCATATAGTCTGGCGGGGGTGGATCGTTGGCAACACGGCCACGACCACGACCACCTGATCTAACCATCCTGCTAAAGATTCATTAAGGGGTAGTTTAGTAAATACAACTGCAAGTGTTTAAAGACAAGCATGATGTAACACGACAGTGAACAAGCAGTGCAATAGATTCATAACAGTAGCTAATTAAGACATACAGATCCATACACAAAGTCGGTTACATGCGGACAACATAAGTCCGGAAATTCAAATAGCTAGACATACTAGGCGGCGCGCAGGCACGCAATAGGGAGTACAACAATGGGACATAGCAAAGGCTACATCAACGTCAGGGAATACCACAGAAACTAGGTAACTGCAGGTGCGGACGATGAGTGTCCACAGCGGTAAGATCATGCGCTCCGTGATTACTCTGATGCAGAACCCGATCTCAAACTGGAAGGAGAGGTCCATGTGTGGGGGTGCGACCTCCAACAGCAGGCCAATCGATACCTGCAGGCATCTGAGTCCTGCACGGGTAAAGGATGTACTCTGGCTGTATCCCTGCCCGAACAACTGGCAGCAACTATGTCATGGACTGCCATACCAATCATCACACCGATACCGTGAAAAGTGTGCAACTCAGTGTCGGAGTCGTCCCGCTGATCAAAGATACGAACATCAGCATGGTACTGCTCCTGGTTGAACTCGCGAAAATACTCGTAAACCATGTACTCGGGGTACCAGCGGTAACCCAATCTGGTCAGGAGAGCGATCATGATAGCTGGAAAACCAGTCGCGTCACGAGCACAAGTCTGAAGTACAAGCTGCGTCGTGGGACGCGGTAGAAACAAGCGATCCATCTGTAACAGAGGAAATTTCAAGATTGTCAAATGACAATGTGAAAAGCATATAATAACTTGGAGAGAAAGGTTAAACAGACCAATGGAAAAGAAAATGTGATTATCAGACTAATCAAATCAATGGGAAGGAATAAGTGCAGACAATCCAGCTCTCCGGGTGGATGTGATCACGTGAACCTAATGTCAGAGTTAGCAAAATTTTAACCCGAATAGAAGAGCATTCAGAGTCCCAGAGTATGGAAGAGGAATAAAAGATCCTAATACCACCCATTTGGCGACGTGGGCCCGTAAGACACACAGCCATGTTAGCAAAACAGTTTTCAAGTCTAGACCCAACTTCGGCCAAGGAGTTGGAAAGGGGGCTACATACAGGCAGTCGGCTCTGATACCAACTTGTGAAGCCCCTGCTCGACCGTGCACTAATCATACACGCAAATGCACACGATCGAGATCAGAGACTCACGGGAAGATATCACAACACAACTCTAAACACAAAATAAAATAATACAAGCTTTATATTACAAGCCAGGGGCCTCGAGGGCTCGAATACATAAGCTCGAGTCATACAAGCATCAGCAGAAGCAAAAGTATCTGAGTACAGACACAAAGTTAAACAAGATGCCTTAAGAAGGCAAAAACAATCCACGACTCTGATTGAAAGAGGCAAGGCCTCCTGCCTGGGAGCCACCGAATCTACTCCTGGTCGTCGGTCACCACATAGTAGTAGGCTTCATCGAGGTAGAAGTAGTCGTCAACGGGATCAGCTGGCTCCGAGGCTCCATCATCTGGTCGTAGCAAACGGGTATGGGGAAAAAGAGGAGCAAAGCAATCGTGAGTACTCATCCAAAGTACTCGCAAGACTAACATCAGAACTATACTAAGTATGCATCGGTATCAAAGGAATGGGGCTATATCTTTGGACTAAACTGCAGAAATGACGGATTAGAGGGGGAAAGCCTAGCCTATCGAAGACTAGCATCTTCAGCGTCTTGCAGCATTAGAAGAGTGCAGATTAGCATAATATAATTAACAAGCATGTAGAAGCAAAGCCCAGAGATCCTTCCTCGACTCCCTACGAGAAAGCAATCCCGGAGCTTACAATTTTACCATGTATCCATTTCAAGTAGTAATAGATTGGGATACAACACTGAGCGTCCGATTACCATGGACACGGCTATTCGAATAGATAACTTCCTTGCAGGGGTGCACTACTGTTACCCAACACGCTCGATTAACTCTGGTCGGACACACTTTTCTAGGTCATGCCCGGCCTCAGCTGATCGACACACCGCAGCCCTACCTAGAGCTCAGCGGAGAGGTCCGCGCTGGTCTACATCCTAAGCGCTCCGGGGTCCTGAGCCCATCACCCTTTGCACTCCGGGTCATTACGCACATGGTTAGATCCAGGCACTACCTCTGTCCTGGATAGCGCCGATCCTGCTGTGCCGCAATGCTGAACTGGACGTCTGACAAAGCTTTCGGCTGATACATACGGCATAGAGGGCCCCATTAAACCATTATCCCATGTGGTGGTAGTGCGTATAGGCCAGTGGCCAACTCAGCATGTTGACTTAGTCAGCGTGGTCAAATGGGCCCGCGGGGCCCAGGTGCCAGCGACCCAGACGCGTCCACATGGGCGCCACATCGGAGTCACCGGAATCTCGCCGCCGGTGACCCAAAATGCAGCGGAGAGCCTCGGGCATTGCTGGAAACCTGCTGTGGTGCACCGTTTCGTGTGATTTTGGTCGCGTTCGAACGAGCAGTTCACCCCGCGTCGATCTAGGGCAGTCCCAGGTGCGGGGGTGGCCGGAGTGGAGATGGGCGTCGACGGAGGCGGCGGTGATCTCGGGTGGTGCTCGATCTTGTTGCTACAGCGCGCGCGGGCAAAATAAGCGGCTAGGGAGAAGCTACGCAACGTGATGAGCGCAACGGGCACAGCTACGGGGCCATTTGGTCGCCGGAATGTCGCCGACGACGTGCCAGACGGCGGCGGGTTCGGCCATCTTGGGGCCGCGTGCTAGAGCTCGAAACGGACAGCGAGAGGGAGAAGGGATCGGAGTGGAGCTCACAGCGGAGCTGTAGGGAGAGGCAGTGGGCTCGGGGAGGGCCTGTGGCGGCAGATCAACGTCGGCGATCACCGGTGCCCGTGAGGGGGAGGCGAGGTATTACAGCTCGTTGTAGAGGCTCCCGGCTTGGGTTCAAGGTGGCAGCCGGAGTAGCGCAAGGTGGCGGAGCCCGTGGACAAGCAGCGACAACGAGAAGGCGACAGAGGGCGCGAGCTTCATGGTGGCGCGGCCATGGCGCCATTCGGGTGAGGGAGAAGAGCGCAGGAGAGAGAGGGGGAAAGGGCTAGGGTTTGTCTGGGGAGCTCGGGGCAGTCCTTATCCCCACGGGGCGCCGTCAGATGATCGACAGCGGCAGCAATCCGCGCATGGACGGCTGCGCGCGTGTAATCCATCGCCATGGCATTCGGCCAGCGGGAGGAAGGGGAAGGCCGAGGTGGGTCGGGCCGAATTGCACTATACCACTCAAGCCCAAGTGCACAGTGAGTTTCTTTCCCTTTTCCTTTTCTTTTCTATTTTCTGTTTCCACTTCTGTTTTGCAAATGTTTGGCCACCTTTTGAGTTTTGTTAAATATGTAAGTGGTCAAAACAAATACTAGGCAATATCTAGTACTGCCATAAATTGATCGGGGAAATATTTGAATTCACTTTAATTTGTATTAAATAAAAAGGTATTAAATGTTGTTGTTTTGTATTGCTTTGATGATGTTAGGGTCATATAGGTAATTTAGGTGATGTTGTTTTTCTTAACATAATTAGTTAGGGATTATTTTCTATTTAATGAACATTTTAGTTTCCAAATTGGAACAACTTTTATTTTTACTTTAAATTTGAATTTCAATTTGAATTGGAATTTGAAATGAGATATGATTCTAAGGTGATCAAGCATTGCAATTAATGATGACTTGGCATGTTTAGCAGATGATCACTGTGCTTACTACATGGGGATGTTACAGCCACCGGCTGATTTTTTTCGTCAGGTTCTGGACAACTTTCGACTGCAGTCATGTGTTCGAATCTTCCCGGCGTTTGTTCTACGATGGCTCGCTGGTGAGCTTCGATCAGTGGCACCCAGGATGGGGCTCGATGCCCTCTGAGCTTGAGTTTTTAACAAAGCATACCTTCCACGGCATGCCTCGACGGGCTTGGAACAACGAGTCCATGAATGAGCTTATCAACGGCCTATGATGTCAGCTCTTAAGTATGTTTATTCCTCCACACAGCTGGGCTCTGATGGTTAAGGCATAGATGAAGAAGTCATCCACCATACCGAAGGTGATTGGTGTTGAGATACCAGTGCAGGAACCGGGGTTGTACTATTCGTCACCACCAAGGCCGCCGCGGACCACGCTATGTATGTACCTGTATCGAGTCTTCGTGCATGTCAAAAAAGTGGTCAATCCTTCAATCGAAGTCCTGCCGCCGCTGGTGGCGGGGTCCGTCGATGACGTCCACTATAGGAGTCAACGTCAGACTTTCCCCGTGTTGCTCGGAATGATGGATGGCACAGGGCCTACTCCATCGCGCGGCGGAGGCCACTGCTTCTTTGGGAGAAGAGGTCGGGCTGGCTGCCTGGATGATGCGGAGCATCCTTCGATCATCCCCATGGATACCTCACCACCTCACCAAGCTCCAAGTGGACCTATGACACGAGCTCGCACACGTGCCATCAAGAACGAGGTGAACTCACTCCTTTACAACTTTCATATGGATATGGATGGAACTTGGATGCTACTTCACAAAGGAACTCTATGTATCATTAGGAGTGAAGGAATCGACCGTCAAGAGGCTAAGGACCGTCGCCAAGACCAAGAGGAACCACGCCAAGGCCATGAGGACGACGGAGGAGCAAATCCCGAAGAGGACAGCACCTCCCAGGCGACCCCGTGCGCACGGGCCCCCATGACCCCATGCCCACGGGAAACTACAAATCTACTGGACACCCCGTGTCCACGGGCCCCCAGGACCCCGTGCGCATGGGCCTCGCCGCTGTAGCACCCCGTGCGCACTGGCATGTACCGTGCACACGGGACCCCCGTGCGCACGGGGCCTACTTAGCCCGTGCGCATAGCCCCTCCCAGCGAGCTGGCTGTGTGTGGTCTGTTTTGCCCCCACTTCGTCCCTTACCTCCCACCTACTATATATTCTGAGGATAGACCATTTGTTAGGGTTAGCAAAGTGTATTGAGATATTCATAGAGGGCTTTGCTCATCTACCACTCCTCTTGGAGATCAAGACCTCCTAGAGAGAAGATCCCCTAGTGGATTCACGTCCCCTTCTAGGGAAGTATCCCCATCATAGGATCATCAAGACCTCACCTCCTTTGGAGTGGGAAGAACCTTACCTTTGTGCTATTTTCCTTTGATTATGTATGCTTGTGGATCTATGTATGCTACTCTAGTGGATGTGTGATTTGGGTTTGTTTGAGTGATTTCTCTCTTGTGTTCTTGTGAGTTCATCCCTCTTACACTCCAAGTGTGAAAAGATCTTCCCTTAGGGTCTCCACCCTACAACATCTTGGTATCATGAGCCACGTTGATTCACATCTTGGAGTCCCTACCCCCCACTTTCTAGCCTGATTTTGCTTTGTTTTGTCCCAATTTCGAAAATCCCCCAAAAATAGCAATACCAATTTTTTTTCTTTTGTTAGATCTTGTGAGATTTTGTTGATTTGGTCCACAATTTTCAAGTTTGACAACTGGATCTACACCTTTTCCACCTTCCCCCATCTTTCCCACCGCCAATTTCCTCAAAATTTTGAGATTTCGCCACGGATTTGGGGCTGTTCTTCCGCAGCCGCCAACCCCGTGCGCACGGGTCCCTGCGACCCCGTGCACACGGAGCCCCGTGCACACTGGCCTCTGATACCCCGTGCGCACGACCTCACCAGAGATCTGTCACATCCTGTTTTACACCAGTTTTGACACACATTTGCAACACTTTCATCTTCCGCACTGACACACGTGTTTCTTTGAGATTTTGAGTTGCGCTTGCCGTGTCCTAAGGTGTTTTGGCTACTTAGGGACGGTCCTACATCATCTTCACCGCCATTCATCATCGCCCCGACCTTGACTTCGACATCGACCACTTCATTTCATACAAACCGTAAGCAAGGACGGTAACCTCGACGCCATCTTGTACTTACCCTTGCCATTGTCTTGATAGCCTTGAGCCATTTTGCATCACTTACCGATCGAGACTAGCAAGTTGAGAATTGTCGGGCCACGTATTTGTGCACCATAGTGATATGCCTACTCCGCATAGCTACATTTAGCGTGCATTTATCTTGCTATCATCATCATGCCATAAGTCTCCCCCATGCATATCTTACTTACTTGTCTTAGATATCGGCTCTAGCATCAAGCATTTTGGCATAGTCAAAAAAACAGAAAAAGATTTTAAGCAAAAGAGAAGAAACAAAGAGCTTGTAAGCAATAGCATTGAGCCTTTTGCATAGTACATAATATACGACCATACATACATCATACTTGGGATTGAAGACAAGCATGTTACTCTCTTAGGTTGGTGCACAAGCGTATCTAGCCCATTTGAGCAATCGAGCTAGTGTCTCTCTAGCATCCGTCCAACAAGAGCATTTTCCGTGGTTCCACATTTTGAGCTCATTCCTTGGTTGTGCGGATCCCATTCATCTTCGTGTGTGTGTTTCCAAGTGTTCTACTAGGGTGTTGATCTATTTGTCTTACTTGCAATTTGTGAATCTTCTCAACATTTTCGATATCTTGACCAACACTTGCTTGAATTTTGTGCCACTCATCCTAACCAAGCTACTCCATAAGCCTTACTTTGTAGGTGTGAGATACAAACCCGATACCAATTCTACTATTGTTGCATTACATTGAGTGATACTTGATACATCCTCAATCATCGGAAAAGGTAACTTTGGTATTGTTCTCTCATTTCCTACTCACCACCACTTGACTATGATGCATAGGCCAAGTACATCGGAGAACCCGCTCTTTGAAGAGCAAGATGAGACGCGCGACTACGTCACCAAGGGTCATCACTTCGCCGTCCAACGAGCGCTACACCAAGAAAGTGAAGCTTTGGGAGATCACATCGAGCTACTCGCCACCGACTTGCGCCACTCCGAAACACAGACAAGGGACTACTTCCACGGCAAGCTTTCATCTCAAATGGAGGAATTGCGAGACTTGATGGCCAGCCGCGCCACTTCCATGACTTCATCTTCAAGACGGCGTCACTCAAGTCGACACTCTTCGGATTCTTCTTCATGCTTAAGTCCATCTCAAGCACGTTCTCATCGGCGCAACAATCATGAAGATCATCAAGCTCCACACAATCCATTTCATGGCAATGGGTTACAAGACCGACTTCGAGCGCGAGAACGTCAAGTGCGCCAAGGCCAAGTACCATCATGTCCAAGATAAAATGACCAAGACGGCGACGCCCTCCGGCAAGAACTACTACGTCGAGAAGAACAAGCACTTGAAGCACAACGTGCTCTCCGAGAAGCAACTCATGCCGTGAACGAGCGTAACCATCGTGTGCGTGAACAAGAAAAAGTGCTATGACATGAACAACAAGACGAAGAAGCTCACCTTGAGGAGCGCCAAGAAAGAAGTAATCGAGCTCGGATTCCACCTCCACGACCACCGCGCCAAGAAAATCAAGCGGAGCATGAGGATGACAATCCACCTCCAAGACCACCGCGCCAAGAAAATCGAGTGGAGTATGAGGATGACGATCCACCACCACGGCAAGATCGACCTCACCAACGGCGACATGATGAGGAACAATGATTTGGCAAGCTCAAGTTCACCATGCCCAAGTTCCACGGCGGCAACAATCCCGAAGAATATCTCTCATGGGCATTGAAGGTCGACAAGATATTTCGCCTTCACAACTACGACGAAGAAAAGAAGATCGCGATGGTATCTCTAGAGTTCCAAGACTATGTTCTCATTTGGAGGGAGCAAGTGATCGCAAAGCGTCAAGAGAAGGGCGAACCACCCATCGCGACTTGGAATCAAATGAAGGATGTCATGAGAGCTCGTTTTGTGCCTACACATTACAACTGCGACCTCTTCAAGAAACTCCAACTCCTCAAGCAAGGAACCAAGTCGGTTGAAGAATACTATCAAGAAATGGAAGTTTCCATGATACGAGCCAATGTCACGGAAGATGATGAACAAACCATGGCGTGTTTCTTGAATGGCCTCAACCATCCCATCAAGAAAATAGCGGACTTCCAACCGTACTCCAACCTCCTCGAGCAAGTGCACCAAGCAACCAAGGCGGAGCGACAAGTGCAAGAGGACTACAAGTACTCCAAGTACTCTTGCAAGACCTACGGTTCATACACTCAAGCTTCAATGACAACGACAACTCCTTCCATGACTCGAGCTACCACAAATACCGGCGACAAGTCAAGCTCCAAGCAACCTTCGACATCTTCGAGTCACCTTCCTACTACAAGTAGCTCCAAGCAAAAGCCTTCATCATCGACACCTCCTACGGATGCCAACAAGACAAGTGACATCAAGTGCTTCACTTGCAAGGGCCGAGGCCACAAGTCATTCGAGTGTCCAACTCGACGCACAATGATCCTCAACGACGACGGCACCTACGACTCAATGAGCGAAGATGAAATGGAAGCCCTCGAGCATGTGGCTATGCTCCGACAAGTGAATGAAGCCGAAGATGCACAAATCTATTGCGATAATGATGTGAGCCCCGCTCTTGTTATCTCCAAGGTCTTGACACTTCAACAACATCAAGAAGAAGACCAATGTTGCCACATCTTCCATACCAAAGCGGGCATCCAAGGATGTTCCGTCAAGGTCATCATCGACGGCGGAAATTGCCACAATTTGGCAAGTGAATAATTATGCTCCAAGCTACAATTGGTCAAGAAGAAGCACCCTCGCCCCTACAAGGTCCAATGGCTTAGCGACTCCAGCACAATTCAAGTGGAGCACACCATCCAAGTCTCCTTCAAGATCGGTGCCTACAAAGATACCTTGGAGTGTGATGTGGTTCCCATGTCCGTATGCCATCTCCTACTTGGGCGACCTTGGCAATTCGACCGTGGCGTCATCCACAATGGCCGGACCAACCACTATAGTTTCAAGATGAAGGGCAAGGAATTCGTTCTTCAACCAATGTCTCCAAGTCAAGTCATCACCGACAATCAAGCATTGGGCCATCGTGGAGAGACTAGTGACAGGGAGAACCACCACAAAGAGAGTGAGCGCCACAAGCCAAAATTGAGTGACTCCATGATGAGCGACAAGAAAAACATAGTTCTACTAGCCACCAAAAGAGATTTGAGGGATGTGAATGAGAGCCCATCTAGTGTTGATCACTTTGTGCTTTTATGCAAAGGTGAAGCTGAGCGGACTAATACTTCAGAACATCTTCCTCTAGTGTTGTCCCATCTCTTGCAGGAATACAAGGACGTGTTTCTCGATGAGCTACCTCCCGGACTACCTCCTCTACGTGGAATCGAACACCGCATTGACCTCATCCCCGGCGCACCTCTACCGAACAAGGCACCATACCGCGTCAACCCCGACGAGACCAAAGAAATCCAACGGCAAGTCCAACATCTCTTGGAAAATGGGTATGTACGCGAGAGCTTGAGTCCTTCTGCCGTTCCGGTAATTTTTGTGCCTAAGAAAGACAGTACCTATCGCATGTGTTCCGATTGCCGTCCCATAAATGCTATCAATGTTAGATATCGTCATCCCATTCCACGCCTTGATGACATGCTTGGTGAACTTAGTGGAGCCACCATTTTGTCAAAAATTGATCTTAAAAGTGGTTACTATCAAATACACATGCAAGAAGCTGATGAATGGAAAACGGCTTTTAAAACCAAATTTGGCTTGTATGAATGGTTAGTCATGCCTATGGGTTTATCGCAAGCTCCTAGCACTTTTATGCGTGTGATGCATTATGTTCTTCGCAAATACATTGGCATTTGTGTTGTGGTCTATTTTGATGACATTCTTGTGTTTAGTGAAACTCTTGAGGATCATGTCAAGCACCTTAGGGACGTATTGCAAGTTCTTTGAGACGAGCGAATTTATGCTAACAAGGAAAAATGCACTTTTGGTGTTGATAAGCTTGTTTTCTTGGGCATTGTTGTCTCTTCTAAGGGTGTTGAAGTTGATGAGTCTAAAATTGATGCTATTAAAACTAGGCCACAACCAACCAACTTGCAACAAGTGCGTAGCTTCCTTGGTCTAGCTGGATTTTACCGTTGCTTCGTTAAAGACTTTAGCACTATTGCTTCACCATTACATGCTTTGAGTAAGAAGAACGCTCCTTTTGTTTGGGGACCTTCCCAAGATACCCCATTTAATGAGCTTAAGAATTTGCTTACACATGCTCCAATTCTTGCCTTGCCAAACTTTGAGAAAACATTTGAAGTGCATTGTGACGCTACTGGTAATGGCATAGGTGGAGTTTTCATGCAAGAAAAGCGACCCATTGCATATTTTAGTGAAAAGCTTTCCGGTGCTCAACTTAACTATCCCATCTATGACAAAGAGTTGTATGCTTTGGTGAGAGTCTTGCATGTTTGGGAGCATTATCTCCGACCTCGTGAATTTGTCATCCATACCGATCATGAAACGCTTAAGTACCTCAGAGGTCAAACAAAATTGAACAAACGGCATGCTAAATGGAGTGAATTTATTGAGTCCTTCCCTTACATCATCAAATATATCAAGGGAAAGGAGAATGTTGTAGCGGACGCTCTTTCACGCAAGTGCATGATAGTTACTCAACGTGAATTGAATGTTATTGGCTTTAAGCAGATTAAAGATTTATATGAGCATGATGATTCATTTGCCTCCTTATGCCAAATGTCTTGCTAACAATTATTGGTAGTGATATTATATCAAGGATGGATACCTTATGTGCGCTAACAAACTTTGTGTTACCAAGTCTTCTCTTCGTTTGTTGCTTTTGCAAGAGGCTCACGGTGGTGGACTTATGGGACATTTCGATCGCGACAAGACTTTTGCCATGCTCTCCAACAAGTACTATTGGCCCAAGATGTTTCGCGATGTCGCACGCTACACCAACCGATGCTCCACATGTTGCAAAGCTAAGTCACAAGCTCAATCTCATGGGTTACATATGCCACTTCCTATACCATATCATCCATGGGAAGACAATAGTATGGATTTTTTGCTTGGCTTGCCTAGAACAAAAACTGGACAAGGCTCGATATTTGTAGTTGTTGACCGTTTCTCTAAAATGGTACATTTTATTCCATGTCACAAGAACGACGATGCTTCACATGTTGCAAATTTTTTTTGTAGGGAAATCTTGTGACTTCATGGAATGCCCAAGATGATTGTTTCGGACCGCGACGTCAAGTTCCTTAGCTACTTTTGCAAGACACTATGCGGCAAGCTCGGAATCAAGCTCCTATTCACATCGGCCTATCACCCACAAACCGATGGTCAAACGAAAGTCACCAACCGGACGCTTTCTACATTACTTCACGTGTTGATCAAGAAGAACCTCACGGAATGGGAAGAATGCCTACCGATCGCCGAGTACGCCTACAATCGAGCAAGACACTCTACCACGGGCAAGTCTTCCTTCGAAGTGGTCTATGGCTTCAACCCTTTGTCGCCATTGGACATCCTACCGCTACCACTACAAGAGCGAGCGAACTTGGACGCAAGCGCACGAGCAACATATATCAAGAAGGTGCATGAAGACACAAGGCTCACGATAGAACGCCAAGTACAACAACTCGCCAACAAGCTCAACGCAACCAAACATCCCATGGTGTTCAACCCTGGTGATCTCGTGTGGCTACACCTTCGCAAAGACCGCTTCCCCAATGAACGCAAGTCAAAGCTTCTACCTCACGCCGATGGGCCATTCAAGGTGCTAGCATGCATCAACGACAATACATACAAGATCGACATCCCGCGAAACAAGTACAACGTGAGTGACACCTTCAATGTCAAGGATCTATCCCCCTACCATGGTGATGAGGATATTGATCTGAGGGCGGATCTTTCCCAAGGGACGGAGATGATGCGGAGCATCCTTCGATCATCCCCATGGATACCTCACCACCTCACCAAGCTCCAAGTGGACCTATGACAAGAGCTCACGCACGTGCCATCGAGAACGAGGTGAACTCACTCCTTTACAACTTTCATATGGATATGGATGGAACTTGGATGCTACCTCACAAAGGAACTCTATGTATCATTAGGAGTGAAGGAATCAACCGTCAAGAGGCTAAGGACCGTCGCCAAGACCAAGAGGAACCACGCCAAGGCCACGAGGACGACGGAGGAGCAAATCCCGAAGAGGATAGCACCTCCCAGGCGACCCCGTGCGCACGGGCCCCCATGACCCCGTGCCCACGGGAAACTGCAAATCTACTGGACACCCCGTGCGCACGGGCCTCGCCACTGTAGCACCCCGTGCGCACGGGCGTGTATCGTGCGCACGAGGCCTATTTAGCCCGTGCGCATGGCCCCTTCCAGCGAGCTAGTTGTGTGTGGTCTGTTTTGCCCCCACTTCGTCCCTTACCTCCCACCTACTATATATTTCGAGGATAGAATATTTGCTAGGGTTAGCAAAGTGTATTCAGATATTCATAGAGGGCTTTGCTCATCTACCACTCCTCTTGGAGATCAAGACCTCCTAGGGAGAAGATCCCCTAGTGGATTCACGGCCCCTTCTAGGGAAGGATCCCCATCATAGGATCATCAAGACCTCACCTCCTTTGGAGTGGGAAGAACCTTACCTTTGTGCTATTTTCCTTTGATTGTCTATGTATGCTTGTGTATCTATGTATGCTACTCTAGTGGATGTGTGATTTGGGTTTGTTTGAGTGATTTCTCTCTTGTGTTCTTGTGAGTTCATCCCTCTTACACTCCAAGTGTGAAAAGATCTTCCCTTAGGGTCTCCACCCTACAACACTGGATGTGCTCTAATTTGAGGTAACAACTGAATCTTCTCAGATAGAGTGCTACTTATATCCAAGATATAGGTGTCAAGCTCTAATGTGCCAATACATTTGATTATGACCTGTTCTATTTTTGTACCTAATTTTTTTCGGAATGGGTGTACGTCAACTTAATGTGCTAGCAGAACTTATTGTGTTTGTCTGTCTGTTTTCTTTGCACTGCATTCAAGATATTTCCACGTCATTGATCAAGACGATGAATGATGATGTACGAGTTTGTTGGTTTCAAGATAGCCCTACCCGTAGCAATCCACTACTTCCACCCCTATTGTGCCGCCCGCGTGAAATTGTTGTATGCAAGCTCAACGTGCTATGATGTTGTATATCATTATGTCAACAATATAAGTTTGTACCGAGCATCAGCAATGCATATGGCTTAAAAATGTATGCACGAGCATCGACCGATCGGTTTCTCTCTCTCTCCCGCTAACAAGTGGGACCCGCTGCATTATTTCTTCGCTCATGACAGCTTTTAAATAGGTTTCACTGGACTCTACCTTTTTTCTTAACTTATAATTTGAGTTCGGTGATTTTATAAAAATGTACAAAAGACTTGTTTGGGCCATTTCAGGCGTCGTTGAATGTGGGAGTACCTATGTAAAGTTGTATTGTACTACACATGCCTTGTTCGTTGAATATCATCAATGCAACTGGGCCGAAAGACGCGTGCCAGCCCAGGTTTTCTTTTGACCTAAAATAGTGTAGTGTCAAAAACACTCTTATATTATGGGACGGTGGGAGTAGCTCAGAATTATTTTTTTATAGGAAATGCTCTGTTCATACCAACATTGTTTTTTCACCCATCCCAGAAAATGGGTCTATTTCTAATCTTTTTTTAATAATCGGGTCTATTTCTACTAAAAACAAATGGGTTGTAAACTAACAGATATAATAAATGGGCTGCATGTCCGCATTTTTTTTACCCATCCTAGTAAATAGGTGTATTCGAACAAATAATTAGATGGGTTGTAAATTCTCAGAAATAGTAAATAGGTATTTTTCACCCAGACCAGGAAATAGATGTATTGGAAAACAAAATCAAATGGGCTTTAAAAACTAAATAAATGGGCTGCATGTCCGCCAAAGCCTTCGAAGCTTACTTTGTTGGCCCATGCCGAGGAGTTCTCAAAAAAAGTATGTTGTCCCATGAGGACGAAGCCTGCGCAAGGTGTGTCCATTTAGTCAACAAAATGATTTATAATGGTCAAAAAGAAAAGTCAACAAACTATTCTGACAACTGTAGCTGTTGGATTGACATCCGACGGCCATCCTGCTTCTTCAATCTCTGATCTTGTTGCTCTAGCCACCAAAAGCCCAAAACCATCGCAGGCGGGAGCGCCTGCTTCTACCTCCTGTGGCCGGCCGTGCTACTGCGCAGGCCTCGCCGCCCCACACTACTCCCACCGATGGCCAGGTCATACCTGTACTCACCAGTGGCCGGCTGTGCTGCCGCGCAGGCTCGGGGTCGTTCCCACCCTTAGCCTAGCTGTCGTCCACCGCCTTGGTGCTCTCAGACGGCGTTGTCAATGCGGTCAATGAACGACAACCATCGGAAGAGGACTGTACATGGAGAGGCTAAGAGCTGGGACCCACGAGGTCCATGGTCATACGCCATGAAGTGCCTCCTTATCATGCGCAAGAAAAATGATTCCTCCCCCTGACAGCTTGGGCCCACAAACTACATCTTCGCACGCAAGGAAGTGCCTCCTTATTACACGCAAAAAAATTGACTTGTTCCACTAACATCCGGGACCCACCAGCTACATCTTCGCACGCAAGCAAGTGCCTCCTTATTCCGCGAAAAAATGATTCTTCTCCCTGACAGCTGGGACCCATCATCTATATCTTTGCACGGAAGGAAGTGCCTCCTTATTACACGAAAAAAACGATTCCTTCCCATGACATCGCGGACCCACCATATTTGTAGGCCGACTTGTAGCCTACTAAGTTGACATGTACATAGGGCTTTGTCAACTTAGTTAACAAACGATTCTAGCAGCAGCGGCCGTTGGATGTTAATCCAACGGCCGTGCTGCTTCTTCAATCTCTGATCTTACTGCTTCAGCCGCCCAAACCAGCTCCGGCGGGACCACCTGCTCCTACCTCCCATGGCCGGCTGTGCTTCCGCGCAGGCCTCACTGCCCCACCCTACTCCCACTGCTGGCCAGGCCTTCCCTCTACTCACCCACATCCCTTGTTATTCTCCGGCGACAGCAGCCTCACACCGCAGCCGAACTAGTCAACCCTCGTACTCCCCTCTGCGTGGGCATCCACTGCCATGTCTTTCCCGGCTCCACGTAGTTCCCTTCCTAGGACTCGCTGTCATCCACCACCTTGGTTCTCTCAGTGTGGCGTGGTCAACGTGGTCAATGAACGACAGCCATCGGAAGAGGAATGTACGTGGTGAGGCTGATAGCTGGACCCACCAGCTACATCTTCGCACGCAAGGAAGTGCCTCCTTATTACGTGCAAAAAAATGATGCCTCCCTCCTGACAGCTGGGACCCAGCAGCTATATCTTCGCACGCAAGGAAGTGCCTCCTTATCCTCCCTGTCAGCTGGGACCCACCCGTTCGAAGCGTACGTAGCGTTGTCTGTCTGGTCGCTAACATGTACGTACATACTGGTCGATCAGTCTCTCTGCAACGATGAACCGTGGGCATGTAAGGAGCGGCACGTGTCGTAGTAGAGCCCTCGACGTAGTAGTTCAAGCGGCCCCGTCTAAATCGTGTACACGTACGTACAGCCACACGGCAAAAAATACGGGAACGTACATATATACGGGCGGGGTCTTACTACTTGTGATCTGCGTTGGTTTTTCCCCGAAGAGAAGGGGGTGATGCAGTACAGTAGAGATAAGTTTTCCCTCAGTTATGAAACCAAGGTTATCAATCCAGTAGGAGAATCACGCAACACCTCGTTAACAGTACCTACACACAAAACAACAAATCCTTGCACCCAACGCAAACAAGGGGTTGTCAATCCCTTGGCGGTTAATTGCAAGATTAAATTGTATGGTGATAGATAGAACTAGAATATAAAATAAAATAGATAAAGTAAAAGTGTAGCAAGGTATTTTTGGGATTTTTAATATATGATAAACGTTGACCCGGGGGCCATAGTTTTCACTAGAGGCTTCTCTCTTGAAAATAGCATACGGTGGGTAAACAAATTACTGTTGGGCAATTGATAGAAAAGCAAATAATCATGACGATATACAAGGCAATGATCGTGTATATAGGCATCACGTCCGAGACAAGTAGACCAAAGCGATTCTGCATCTACTACTATTACTCCACACATCAACCGCTATCCAGCATGCATCTAGAGTATTAAGTTCATAAAGAACGGAGTAACGCCTTAAGCAAGATGACATGATGTAGACAAAGTAAACTCACGCATGAATAAACCCCATCTTTTTACCCTTAATAGCAATGATACATACATGTCATGTCCCTTTCTGTCACTGGGATTGAGCCCCGCAAGATCGAACCCATTACAAAGCACCTCTCCCATTGCAAGATAAATCAATCTAGTTGGCCAAATCAAATCAATAGATCGGAGAGAAATACGAAGCTATAATAATCATGCATAAAAGAGTTCAGAGAAAACTCAAATAATATTCATGGATAATCTGATCATAAACTCACAATTCATCGGATCCCAACAAACACACCGCAAAAAGTGATTACATCGGATAGAACTCCAAGAACATCAAGGAGAACATTGTATTGAAGATCATAAAGAGAGAAGAAGCCATCTAGCTACTAACTATGGACCCAAAGGTCTGTGGTAAACTACGCATGCATCATCGAAAGGGCAGCAAGGTTGATGGAGAGCCCCTCCGTGATCGATTCCCCCTCCGGTTGAGTGCCGGAAAAGGCCTCCAGATGGGATCTCTCGAGAACAAAAGCTTGCGGCGGCGGAAAAAGTATTTTTTGGACTCCTCTATTGGTTTCCTAATTTTAGAGAATTTATAGAGGTGGAATTAGGTCAAAAGGGGCAGAGGTGGGCCCATGAGGCACCAGGGCACGCTTGCCCCCCCCAGGCGTGCCCTGGTGGCTCGTGGCCACCTCCTCTGTCATCTGGCCCTCTCCCAAAGCTTCTAGTGTCTCTTATGTCCAGAAAAAAATCTCCAAAAATTTTCATGGCATTTGGACTTCGTTTGGTACTGGTATTCTAGAAAACCAAAAATAGGCAAAAAATAGCAACTGGCACTGGGCACTAAGTTAATAGGTTAGTCCCAAAAAATGATATATAATTGCTTGTAAATGTATATAAAACATCCAAGATTGATAATATAATATCATGGAACAATCAGAAATTATAGATACGTTGGAGACATATCAGGTCTCAAATGCGTACTCACGCATACGTACGGCCAGGACCCGTGTACATGGAGAGAGAGGCAACGGACGGCAGCAACGGCCTCCCGTTCATCGTCAGCCAACCGGCTGGGTCGGAATGGAGGAAACAGCGCCGTGTTCATCAGGAGCCAAGCGACTGGGTCGGAACGCGTCCTGTTCATCGGGAGCCAACCGGCCTGGACGAAACAGCCGAAACGGGGTCCTATTCATCGACTCGGGGTCTGGCGTACCGCAAAACGGAGGAAATGGCCTTCTGTTCGACCTCCTACGGTCGGTCGAAATAGGGTCCTGTTCATCGGCTGGGGGTCTGGCGTACCGCAAAATGGAGGAAATCGACTTCTGTTCGAGCGCCTATGGTCGAAACGGGGTCCTGTTGATCGGGGGGGCTCTGGCGTACCGCAAAACGGAGGAAACGGACTTCTCCCCAACTGCCTACGGTCGAAACGGGGGTCCTGTTCATCAAGAGGGGTGTGGCATACCGCAAAACGGGACTCCATGGGCTACTGTTCATCCACGGTCAACCTCCCTCCACACCCTCCATTAGCTATTGTTCATCCACCGTCGACTTCCTCCAGCCTCCACCGGCTACTGTTCATCCAGCCTCCACGGGGTCCTGTTCATCCATCCGCAACCGGCTGGCCTCCTCGGGGTCCTGTTCATCCAGCGCCAACCACCTTCACACGGCCAGGATACTGTTCATCCACAGCCAACCCACCGGCTGGGGTGAGGCGTACGTACGAGCAATAGGCAGCAACGTGAACTATTCATCCACAGCCAACCAACCGGCTCGATCGATGCATCTCGACTCGTGTCTACGTGTATCATGCACGCGGCAGCAACGGGCACTGTTCATCGAGAGGCAACCCAACACCGGCTGGCTACGTCTCGCACGGGGGCTCGATCGGCTTCAGTAAGCAGCGAGAAGGATCGATCGGGTTCAGTTAGAAGCGAAGGGATCACTCAGGTTTAGTTAGAAGCGAAGGGATCGCTCGGGTTCAGTTAGCAGCGAACGGATCGCTCGGCTTCAGTACGTAGTGGGATTGATCGCTTGGGTTCAGTACGTGTAGTAGTGCGAGGGATCGATCGGTCGCTCGGGTTCAGTAAGCGAACGCCTCGTTCAGGTTCAGTTAGAGAATGCCTCGCACACGCGCGCGCGTACGAGAGAAACGCGCAAACCATACTGCATCGCTCGGTCCTGACCACCCACCGTAACTGGGAACTCCCCGAAAATTTCCTCGCCCTCACTTCTACCATGATTTTTTATGTCATGGACGGCCCAAAGAATGTCATGCGGGTGCGTCTCCGGCCCGCCCAGGACAAAAAGCCCATTTTTTGTCATAATTTTTTGTCATAGAAGTAGGAGCCCACCACAGCTATGATGATACGTGTTTTCATCACAATTATTTTCATAGAAGTGTCACAACCATGACAGAAAAACTTTTCGTTCGGGCCATAATGTCACAGATGTGTCTTTTTTTTGTAGTGACTACGATTGATCCCCTATACTTGTGGGTTATCAAGACTCTTTTCTGGCGCTGTTGCCGGGGAGTGAAGCACCTTTGGTGAGTGGAATTTGGTAAGGAAACATTTATATTATGTGCTGAATTTATCTTCACTTGTTACTATGGAAGATAATCCTTCGAGGGGCTTGTTCGAGGTATCTTCACCTCGACCGAAAGTGGTAAGAGCCGCTCCTCAACCTATTGGACCTACTGAAAATATTTATTATGAAATCTCTTTTGGTATTATGGAAAAACTGCTTGCTAAATGATACGTCCATTTTGCATCATGTTTTCGTATTGTTATTTATTATGTTTTGGGTCATTATTTCGCTTTATGATACAATTCTTATGCCTTTTCTCTCTTATTTTGCACGATTTACATGAAGAGGGAGATTACCGGCAGCTGGAATTCTGGACCGGAAAGGGGTGAAATAGAGATAGCTATTCTGCATACCCCCAAATGACCTGAAAATTTATGGAGAATTATTTTGGAATATATAAAAAATAATGGCTGGAGAAATACCAGAGGGGGACCCACCAGGAAGCAACAAGCTTGGGGGCACGCCCCCCGAGCTTGTGACGCCCCCGGCAGGCCTCCAGGGCCCATCTTCTCCTATATGAAGCCATTTGCCCTAGAAAAAATTAGAAGAAGACTTTCGGGACGAAGCACCACCGTCTCGAGGCGGAACCTGGGCAGGAGCAATTTTGCTCTCCGGCGGAGCGATTCCGCCGGGGATACTTCCCTCCGGGAGGGGGAAATCGAAGCCATCGACATCACCAACGATACTCTCATCATGGGAGGACCAATCTTCATTAACATCTTCACCAGCACCATCTCATCTCAAACCCTAGTTCATCTCTTGTATTCAATCTTTGTCCCAAAACCTCAGATTGGTACCTGTGGGTTGCTAGTAGTGTTGATTACTCTCTGTAGTTGATGCTAGTTGGTTTAATTGGTGGAAGATTATATGTTTAGATCCTTAATGCTATTCAATACCCCTCTGATCTTAAACATGAATATGATTTGTGAGTAGTTACTTTTGTTCTTGAGGACATGGGAGAAGTATTGTCATAAGTAATCATGTGAATTTGGTATTAGTTCGATATTTTGATGATATGTATGTTGTTGCTTCCTTTAGTGGTGTCGTGTGAACGTCGACTACATGACACTTCACCATCTTTGGGCCTAAGGGAAGGCATTGTGGAGTAGTAATTAGATGATGGGTTGCTAGAATGACAGAAGCTTAAACCCTAGTTTATGCGCTATTCCGTAAGGGGCTGATTTGGATCCATATGTTTTATGCTATGGTTAGATTTATCTTAATTCTTCTTTTGTAGTTGTGGATGCTTGCGAGAGGGGGTACTCATAAGTGGGAGGCTTGTTCAAGTAAGAACAGCAACCAAGCACCGGTCCACCCACATATCAAATCATCAAAGTAGCGAACGCGAATCAAACAATCATGATGAAAGTGACTAGATGAGAATTCCCATGTGTCCTCGAGATTTTCTTTGCTTTATATAAGAGATCATCCCGGCTTGTCCTTTGCTATAAAAAGGATTGGGCCACCTTGCTGCACTTTATTATACTTGTTACGTGTTACGAATTAGCTTGCTATCAAAACTATCTGTTACCGCTACTTTCAGTACTTGCTGAGAATACCTTGCTGAAAACCGCTTGTCATTTCCTTCTGCTCCTCGTTGGGTTCGACACTCTTACTTATCGAAAGGACTATGATTGATCCCCTATACTTGTGGGTCACCAAGACTCTTTTCTAGCGCCGTTGCCGGGGAGTGAAGCGCCTTTGGTGAGTGGAATTTGGTAAGGAAACATTTATATTACATGATGAAATTTACTGTTACTTGTCACTATGGAAAGTAATCCTTTGAGGGGCTTGTTCGGGGTACTTCACCTCGACCGGAAGCATTGAGAGTTGCCCCTCAACCTACTGAACCTACTGAAAATATTTATTATGAAATTCCTTTGGGTATGATAGAGAAACTGCTAGCTAATCCTTATGCAGGAGATGGAACGGTGCATCCTGATATGCACTTGATATATATAGATGAAATTTGTGGATTGTTTAAGCTTGCAGGTTTATCCGGAGATGGAGTTAAGAAGAAGGTATTCCCTTTATATTTGGTGGGAAAGGCATTGACATGGTATAGGCTATGTGATGATACTGGAACATGGGATTGGAACCGGTTGAAGTTGGAATTTCACCAGAAATTTTATCCTATGCATTTGGTTCATCGTGATCAGAATTATATATATGATTTTTGGTCTTGTGAAGGAGAAAGTATCGCTCAAGCTTGGGGGAGGCATAAGTATATGTTGCATACATGCCCCAATCATGAGCTCTCAAGAGAAATAATTATTCAAAACTTTTATGCTCGGCTTTTAATGATCAATCCATGCTCGATACTTCTTCTACTGGTTCCTTTATGAAGAGAACTATTGAATTCAAATGGGATCTTCTGGAAAGAATTAAACGCAACTCTGAAGATTGGGAAATCGACAAAGGTAAAGAGTCGGGTATAAATCTTAAGTTTGATTGTGTTAAATCTTTTATGGAAACTGATGCTTTTCATAAGTTTAGTACTAAATATGGACTTGACTCTGAGATAGTAGCCACTTTTTGTGAATCTTTTGCTGCTCATGTTGATCTCGCTAAGGAGAAATGGTTTAAGTTTCATCCACCTATTGAATTAAATGAAGAACATGTTAGTGTTAAAGAAGAAACAATTGTTTACAACGTTGATCCAGTTGTGCCTACAGCTTATATTGAGAAACCTCCTTTCCCTGTTAGGATTAAGGAACATGCTAAAGCTTCAACTGTGGTTAATAAAAGTAATATTAAAGCACCTAGACCTTCTGAACAAATTAAAGTTGAGCCTAATGTTGCAATGGTTAAAGATCTTTTGGTTGATAATATTGATGGACATGTCATATATTTCTATGATGAAGAAACTAGAATTGCTAAGCCAGACACTAAAGATAAAAACAAACCCGTAATTGGCATGCCTGTTATTTCTGTTAAAATTGGAGATCATTGCTATCATGGTTTATGTGATATTGGTGCTAGTATGAGTGCTATTCCTTTTACTCTCTAACAAGAAGTCATGAATGATATTACACCTGTTGAGATTGAAGATATTGATGTCACTATTAAGCTTGCAAATAGAGATACTATTACACCACTTGGGATTGTTAGAGATGTTGATGATGGGGAACGAAGCATGAAAATCAAAAAAAATCCTACGAACACCCAAGATCTATCTAGGAGAAGCATAGCAATGAGAGGGGAGAGTGTTTCTACGTACCCTCGTAGACCGAAAGCGGAAGCGTATATAACGCAGTTGATGTAGTCGTACTCTTCGCGATCCGATCACGATCCAACCGATCTAGTGCCGAACGGACGGCACCTCCGAGTTTAGCACACGTGCAGCTCGATGACGTCTCCTCCTCCTTGATCCAGCAAGAGAAGGCGAAGAAGTAGATGGGATCACAACCAGCACGACAGCGTGGTGGTGATGGTGGTGGTGGAGTCGGAACACCGGCAGGGCTTCGCCAAGCGCTGCAAGAACGAGGACGGAGGAGCTACGGAGTAACGGGAGAGAGAGGGGCGCCAAGGGCTTAGTGTGTCCTCTTGGGGTGCCCCCTCCCCTCTATATATAGGTGGAGGGGTGTGGGGAACAACCCCTCCAAGCCCTAGGGCGCAGCCAAGGGGGAGAGGACTTGGACTCCAAGTCCAATCCTATTCCTACTAGGACTCCCCTTTTTTCCCTTCCCTAGCCACATGGGCTTTTGAGGACTTGGTGCGCCTAGCCTAATAAGGCTAGGGCGCCTTCCCTCAGCCCATGCCAGCCCTTGGGACATGGTAGACCCACTTGTGGACTTCCGGACCCCTCCGGAATCCTCTGGAAGCTTCCCGGTACAATACCGAAAAAACTGCACCTTTTTTCGGAACCCAAAATATGACTTACCATATATAAATCTTTACCTCTCGACCATTCTGAGACTCCTCGTGATGTCCGGGATCTCATTCGGGACTCCGAACAACATTCGGTTACCAATCATCAAATATCCCAATACTACTCTGGAGTCAACGAACGTTAAGCGTGCGACCCTGCGGGTTCGGGAATCATGTAGTCATGACCGAGACACCTCTCCGGTCAATAACCAATAGCGGGACCTGGATGTCCATATTGATTCCTACATATTCCATGAAGATCTTTTATCGGTTCAACCACGATGTCAAGGATTCGGTTAATCCCGTATGCAATTCCCTTTGTCCTGGCGATATGTTACGTGCCCGAGATTCGATCATCGGTATCTCCATACCTAGTTCAATCTCGTTACCGGCAAGTCTCTTTACTCGTTACGTAATACAAGATCCCGTGACTAACCCATTAGCCACATTGCTTGCAAGCTCTTTATGATGTTGTATTACCGAGAGGGCCCAGAGATATCTCTCTGTCATACCGAGTGACAAATCCCAGTCTCGATTCGTGCCAACCCAACAAACACCTTCGGAGATACCTGTAGAGCACCTTTATGATCACCCAGTTACGAAGTGACGTTTGGATACACACTAAGTATTCCTCCGGTGTCAGGGAGTTGCACGATCTCATGGTCTAAGGAATAGATACTTGACATGAAGAAAGCTGTAGCAAATAAACTAAACGATCTAATGCTAAGCTTACGGTTGGGTCTTGTCCATCACATCATTCTCCTAATGATGTGATCCCGTTATCAAATGACAACTCATGTCTATGGTTAGGAAACCTTAACCATCTTTGATCAATGAGCTAGTCTAGTTGAGGCTCACTAGGGACACGGTGTTGTCTATGTATTCACACATGTATTTAAGTTTTCGGTCAATACAATTCTAGCATGAATAATAAACCTTTTATCATGAACAAGGAAATATGATAATACCCAATTTATTATTGCCTCTAGGGCATATTTCCAACAGTCTCCCACTTGCACTAGAGTCAATAATCTAGTTCACATAGTTATGAATCTAACCCCCAACCAGTTTTGGGGCTGATCATGTTTTGCTCATGGGAGAGGTTTTTAGTCAACGGGTCTACAACATTCAGATCCGTATGTACTTTGCAAATCTCAATGTCTCCATCCTTGATACAATCACGGATGGAGAAGGGCGTTAAATATGCGCTTCACATATAAATCCCGCCTTTACACTCGGTTTGGAACTACTCCAAATGACTGCTCCACTTTACGTATCCTGTTCGAGACTCAGAGTCATCCGGATCTGTGTCGAAGCTAGTATCAACGTAACTCTTTACGACGAGCTCTTCATCACCTCCATAAACGAGAAACATGTCCTTAGTCCTTTTCAGGTACTTTAGGATATTCTTGACCGCTATCCAGTGATCTACTCCTGGATCACTTTGGTACCTCCCTGCCAGACTAATGGCAAGGCACACATCAGGTCTGGTACACAGCATGGCATACATTATAAAGCCTATGGATGAAGCATAGGGAATGACTTTCATCCTTTCTCTTTTCTTCTGCCGTGGTCGGGATTTGAGTCTTACTCAACTTCACACCTTGCAATACAGGCAAGAACCCTTTCTTTGACTGATCCATTTTGAACTTCTTCAAAACTTTATCAAGATATGTGCTTTGTGAAAGTCCTATTAGGCGTCTTGATCTATCTCTATAGATTTTGATGCCCAATATATAAGCAGCTTCACAGAGGTCTTTCATTGAAAAACTCTTATTCAAATATCCTTTTGTGCTTTCCAGAAATTCTATATCATTTCCAATCAACAATATGTCATCCACATATAATATTAGAAATGCTACAGAGCTCCCACTCACTTTGTTGTAAATACAAGCTTCTTCGTAAGTTTGTATAAAACCAAAAGCTTTGATCACCTCATCAAAGCGTATATTCCAACTCCGAGATGCTTGCACCAATCCATAGATGGACCGCTGGAGCTTGCATACTTTGTTAGCATCCATAGGATTGACAAAACCTTCTGGTTGCATCATATACAATTCTTCCTTAAGAAACCCGTTAAGGAATGCCGTTTTGACGTCCATTTGCCATATCTCATAATCATAAAATGCGGCAATAGCTAACATAATTCTAACAGACTTAAGCATCGCTACGGGTGAGAAAGTCTCATCATAGTCAACCCCTTGAACTTGTCAGAAACCCTTTGCGACAAGTCAAGCTTTATAGACGGTGACATTACCATCAGCGTATGTCTTCTTCTTAAAGATCCATTTATTCTCAATGGCTTGCCGATCATCGGGCAAGTCAACCAAAGTCCATACTTTGTTCTCATACATGGATCCTATCTCGGATTTCATGGCCTGAAGCCATTTGTCAGAATCTGGGCTCATCATAGCTTCTTCATAGTTCGTAGGTTCGCCGTTATCTAACAACATGACTTCCAGGACAGGATTACCGTACCACTCTGGTGCGGAATGTACCCTGGTCGACCTACGAAGTTCAGTAGTAACTTGATCCGAAGTTTCATGATCATCATCATTAGCTTCCTCTTCGGTTGGTGTAGACATCATGGGAACTGTTTTCTGTGATGTGCTACCTTCCAATTCAAGAGAAGGTACGATTACCTCATCAAGTTCTACTTTCCTCCCACTCACTTCTTTCGAGAGAAACTCCTTCTCTAGAAAGGACCCATTCTTGGCAACAAAGATCATGCCCTCGGATCTGTGGTAGAAGGTATACCCAATGGTCTTTAGGGTATCCTACGAAGACGCACTTCTCTGCTTTGGGTTCGAGCTTATCAGGCTAAAGCCTCTTGACATAAGCGTCGCATCCCCAAACTTTAAGAAATGACAGCTTAGGTTTCTTGCCAAACCACAACTCATACGGTGTCGTCTCAACAGATTTAGACGGTGCCCTATTTAAAGTGAATGTGGCTGTCTCTAATGCATAACTCCAAAACGATTGTGGCAAATCGGTAAGACACATCATAGAACGCACCGTATCCAATAGAGTACGATTACGACGTTCGGACACACCATTACGCTGTGGTGTTTTAGGTGGCGTGAGCTGTGAAACAATTCCACATTGTCTTAAATGCATCAATATTATGAATATGTGTATCACTACGATCGAGATTCAACAAGAATAAACCATTCACAAGGGGTGCATGACCATAAAAGATATTACTCATATAAATAGAACAACCATTATTCTCTGACTTAAATGAATAACCATCTCGCAATAAACAAGATCCAGATATAATGTTCGTGCTTAACGCAGGCACCAAATAACAATTATTTAGGTTTAAAACTAATCCCGAAGGTAGATGTAGAGGTAGCGTGCCGATGGCGATCACATCAACCTTGGAACCATTTTCGACACGCATCGTCACCTCGTCCTTAGCCAATCTTCGTTTATTCCGCAGCTCCTATTTCGAGTTACAAATATTATCAACCGAACCAGTATCAAATACCCAGGCGCTACTACGAGCACTAGTAAGGTACACATCAATAACATGTATATCAAATATACCTTTGTTGACATTGCCAGCCTTCTTATCTGCCAAGTACTTGGGGCAGTTCTGCTTCCAGTGACCATTCCCCTTGCAGTAGAAGCACTCAGTCTCAGGTTTGGGTCCAGCCTTGGGTTTCTTCACGGGAGCGGCAACTGCTTTACCGTTCTTCTTGAAGTTTCCTTTCTTTCCCTTACCTTTCTCGAAACTAGTGATCTTTTTAACCATCAACACTTGATGCTCCTTCTTGATTTCTACCTCCGCGGCCTTAAGCATTGTGAAGAGCTCGGGAAGTGTTTTCTCCATCCCTTGCATATTATAGTTCATCACAGAGCCCTTATAGCTTGGTGGCAGTGATTGGAGAATTCTGTCAATAACCGAGTCATCTGGAAGATTAACTCCCAACTGAGTCAAGCGGTTGTGCAACCCAGACATTCTGAGTATATGCTCACTAACAGAACTGTTCTCCTCCATTTTACAGCTAAAGAACTTGTCGGAGATGTCATACCTCTCGACCCGGGCATGAGCTTGAAATACCAATTTCAGCTCCTAGAACATCTCATATGCTCCGTGGTGCTCAAAACGTCTTTGGAGCCCCGGTTCTAAGCCGTAAAGCATGGCGCACTGAACTATTGAGTAGTCATCAGAACATGCCTACCAGATGTTCACAACATCCACAGACGACGCTGGAGGGGGTGCGTAACCTAGCGGTGCATCAAGGACATAAGCCTTCTGTGTAGCAATGAGGATAATCCTCAAGTTACGGACCTAGTCCGCATAGTTGCTTCCATCATCTTTCAACTTAGCTTTCTCTAGGAACGCATTAAAATTCAGGGGAACTACAGCGCGGGCCATTGATCTACAACACAAATTTTGCAAAGATAATTAAGACTAAGTTCATGATAATTTTAGTTCATTTAATCAAATTACTAATGAACTCCCACTTAAATCAACATCCCTCAAGTTGTCTAAGTGACACATGATCCAAATCAACTAACCCATGTCCGATCATCACGTGAGATGGGGCAGTCATCAATGGTGAACATCTCCATGTTGATCATATCTACTATATGACTCATGTTCGACCTTTCGGTCTCCTGTGTTCCGAGGCCATGTCTGTACATGCTAGGCTCGTCAAGTTTAACCCAAGTATTCTGCATGTGTAAAATTGGCTTACACCCATTGTATGCGAACGTAGAGTGATGCGGAGCACCCTACGGTCATCCCCATGGATCCACCTAAGTCTCCCCAAGCACCAAGAGGACCAAGGACTCTAGCACGTGTGAGAGCTCTCAAAAACGAGGTGACTTCACTCCTTACAAAACTTCCATATGACGCGTGCGAGACATGGATGCTACCTCATTCCAAAACGCTATGTGTGCTCAGGTACCAAGAGGACCCTCTCGGAGAAGCCCGGAACAATGGACAAGTCGGCAAGCTCACGGATGAAAAGGACCAACGAAGACGGTCACCGGAGGCCTACAGGGCCTGGACATCCGGCCCCTAGGAGCAACAGCAGCAGCAGCCGCCCTACAGCAGAGAAGCCTCCAGGCCCCGGACATCCGGCCCCGACGCCGGACATCCGGCCCGTACCCCCTGGACATCCGGGCCCCCGCTCGGAAATCTGGCACCGCCCGACAGAAGAAACCCGTAGGTTGACCCCTTTGGCCCGGACATCCAACTCCAAGCCCGGACATCTGGCACCATGGTGAACCGCCGGACATCTGGCCTGGAGCCCGGACATCCGGCCCGACGCCGCCTGTATTTTGGCCCACGGCACTGTATCCCCCTCCATCTCGCCCTAAGTTGTACTAGCACTATATAAGGACCTCTCCCACCTCCATCTAGGGTTAGCAAAGTAGATAGCTCTTTGAGATTAGAGCTTTGCTCATCCATACCTCTCCCATGGAGATCAAGACCTCCATGAGACCCATGTGAGAAGATCTACTCCGGATATCAAGACCTCGACTCCTTCGCGGATCGGGATGAACTAGCTACTGTGTATCCTCCTTTGTTGGATTTGGACCTTTGTATCCCTCTATGTGTATGTGGATCTAGTGCATGTGTGATTTGGATTGTGTCTATTTGAGTGTTCTTCTCGTGTTCTTCGTGGATTTGCTACTTTTTCCCCTCCTAAGTGTGAAAAGATCGCCATCTAGGGTTCCACCCTACATCATCTTGGATCAGAGCCAAGGTTGATTCACACTTTGGAGTTCTTCCCCTCCACTTTCTAGCCCCGATTTTGTTGTTTTTACCCAATTTCGAAAATTCCCACAAAAATAGCCCTCCCAAATTTTTTTTGTGATTTGTTGGTTTGATGATGTTTTGTTGATTTTGATCCATGGATTTGCTTGGTTTCGAGTGTATCTAGCATTTCCCCATCTTCCCCACCTTTTTCTTCCACAATATCGTTCGAATTTTGTCCCGAAATTTTCTTTTCCCCACTTGTTCATCAAGTTCTTCCGCGGATCTGCAGCCTCGGACATCTGGCCCGACAGCCCGAACATCCGGCGCCCCGGACATCTGGCCATCTGGCCCGGACATCTGGCCCCTGTGCACCAGCACGCCAACAGCTCACAATTTCGTCGATTTTCATCATTTTCCCACCGATTCTTCCGCAACCCCTTGAGCCACTCCACCACCGACTTTCGCATACCACCACCTTCTTGCCACTTGAGATTTTGAGCCGAGGATTTTGCCGTTTCCAAACGTGTTTCGGCTACTTAGGAATGGTTCATCAACGACATCACCACTGCTCATCATCGCCCCGGACTTCAACATCGACAACGACCATCTTCACCATCGTGACACCCTAATTGTAAGCAAGGACGGTAACATCGATGACATCTTGTTCATATCCTTGCCATTACATTGTGAACCCCCGAGACCATCTTTTGCGTAGCTTTCCTACGAGACTAGCCATTTGAGTATTGCCGGCAACGCTACTTGTGCACTTTAGTGATACCAAGCCGCATAGCTATCATAGCGTGCATACATACACATATCATCTCTTGTGCCAAAATTTTATTCCCGCATATACATCATTGCTATCTTTGTATGAGCATTTCGCATAAGTGGCCAAAGGAAACAATTAAAAGAAGAGAAGCTTTTAAGCAAAAGAAAAAGAGCAACAAGCTTGTAAGCAATAGCCATAGCATCGCCACATTACATAGCATATTTGATCATCTTGGATCATTGTGACAAGTTCACCGGGAATCATACATACATAGCATAAGTGAGATAGGAAGCGTTACGTTTTGTCTCTTATAGGTTGTGCACAAGTTCGTATCCGTCTATTGAGCAATCGTGCTAGCGTCTCTCTAGTGTTGCGCAACAAGAGCATTTTATGTGGATTCCACATTTGGAGCTCATTCCTTGGTTGCACGACCTCATTTATCTATCCGTGCGTGTGTTTTCGTGTGCTACGTATTTCTATTGGTCTACTCGTTACACTTGCGAACTTGTGAATCTTTTTCAACATTATTGATATCTTGCTTGCAATTGCAGAAATTTTGTGCCACCATCCTAACCAAACTCCTCCAAAAGCTTTACTTGTGTAGGTGTGAGATTGACACGATCCGGTACCAATTGCACTATTTCCATAATACCATATTGGGTGATCATTGATCCATCGTCAACATTGGATAAGGTACATTGGTCTAGTTTGTTTCTTTCTTCCACTAACACTTGTTTGAGAATCATGGATAGGCCGAGCACTTCTATCAACCCACTCTTCGATGAGCAAGACGACGCAACAAAAATCTACATCACCAAGGCTCACCTCTTTGGCGTCCAACGAGCATTACATCAAGAGAGCGAAGCATTGGGCGAACGCATCGAACAACTCACCTCCGACTTTCGACAAACACTTGATGACAAGCTCTCATCGCAAATGGACGAGTTCCGGACCATGATGCTCCACTGTGATTCTTCCACTTCGTCGTCATCAAGATCAAGACGGCGCCATTCGAGCTGACACTCTTTGGACACTTCTTCGGACGCAAGTCCTCTACGAGCACGCTCTCATCGCTCCCAAGACCATGACGATCGGCAAGTTTCAAGAAACCAATTCCATGGCAATGGTTTGCAAGACCACCTTCGAGATCGCGAACGACAAAAGTGGCAAGCACAAGCCAACGGGAACCATGATCAAGTTCCACAACGCCAACGTCAAGTACACCAAGACGACGATGCCCTACACCAAGAACGATAACGTCGTGACAAGCAAGCTCTTGAAGCTCAACGTGCCCTACGCGAAGCAACTCGCAATGTCGCCGAACGCAACCGCCGCATGCGCGAACAAGAAGAAGCCGCACGACTTGAGGAGCGCCAAGAGATGAGAAACCGTGCATGAATCCCAAGGCAACCACATCAAGTCAATCAAGATGAACACGACGACGAGGATGAGCTAGAAGATCACCCTCCATGGCAAGAGCATCATTGCAACTGCCGACAACGCAATGAGGAGCGCTACGGCAAGCTCAAGTTCACCATGCCTAAATTCTCCGGTGGAAATGATCCCGAAGAATACCTTTCATGGGCGTTGAAGGTCGACAAGATATTTCGCCTTCACAACTACGACGAGGAAAAGAAGATCGCCATGGCATCTCTAGAGTTCCAAGACTATGTTCTCATTTGGTGGGAGCAAGTGATCGCAAGGCGTCAAGAGAAGGGCGAGCCACCCATCGCGACTTGGGATCAAATGAAAGATGTCATGCGAGCTTGTTTTGTGCCTACATATTACACCCGTGACCTCTTTGTTGGGTAACGCAGCAGAAAACAAAAATTTTCCGACCTACGTACCAGCCCAGGATCACTATGGAGACTGCATACAAGGTTTGATCTGTTTCGTTACCGACTCGTAGCGCAGCGGAAGTAGAGTCGATGACGATCGGCGGTGCAGATCCCCGCAGCTAGGATTTACAACCTCCCAACCGCGAGGATGTACTCCCACGTCAGCTCACCGGACGGATCTCCGGGCAGCCCTTCGGGAGGCATCGGGACAGTCCCTCGGATAGTCCCACCGGACGGATCCTCGGACAGCCCTTCGGGAGGCCCCTGGACAGTCCCTCGGATAGTCCCACCGGACGGATCCTCGGACAGCCCTCCGGGAGGCCTCTGGACAGTCCCTCGGATAGTCCCACCGGACGGATCCTTGGACAGCCCTCCGGGAGGCCTCACGGACAGCCCTTCGGGCGGGTCACTCGGACAGCCCTTCGGGAGGACACCCGAAACACAAACTGTAACTCGGACAGCCCTTCGGGAGGCACTCCCGAACTAAGACCGAAACTACGATCTCTCTATAGAGTTGCACACATACGGTGTCATCTATCCGGCAGGGCTTCGCCGTCCAGAACTAGTTCCCACCGGAACCCAGACAGCCTTTCGGCTCTACGAAACTATTTCGCTGGGAGGGAGAGAGAAGCCAGAAATGTCATGGCATGTGTATGTGAGAGCAAGGATTGGAAATATGGCATCCCTCACCCCCTCTATTTATAGGAAAAACAAGGGGTAGGATGGGCATATCCAAAATGCCATGTCATCCCAAAATATCTTGGGAAGATATTTGTGGAAAGCCAACTTCCAACCATATCCATAAATCTGATTTCACTATTCACGACGACATTTTTCAGCGTCCGGTCGAACTGAAAATATTTATGTGTGCTTAGAACAATTCCAGTACCCACTAAAATAAGTTTCAATGCGATCCGGAACAATTCCGGTTTAGTGATTTTCATCTGCGAAAAGCATCTGAAGCGGTTCCGGCAGCTCCGGAACATTTCCGGTTTTCATCCCGGAAAATTCCAGAAAGTTTCCAAAACGATTCTGGCACCCTCCAAGAATTATCAGGCATGTGCCGAAACCAATCTGACTTTATGGTATCCTCTAAAACAACTTTTCAGTTTTACCGGAACTATTCCGATATCCTCTCCGGAACGTTTCCGTTTTGTCCGAAACTTTTTCGGTGAATTTCTCTCAGACTCCCCGTCTAGTATTCAGCAGATAGATGACCCTTAAGCGTGTGACCCTATAGGTTCGGTGAAGTATAGACATGACCCGGAACACTTTCCGATCAATGATCAACATCGGAGCCGTGGACACCCATATTGACCCCTATACCCACACGAATGAATATTCGAGTGAACCTCCAGTTGCCGTGTGCTATTCCTGTTGCTTCGCGATATGTTACAATTACCCGAGGTGAGAAACATCGGCATCCTCGTGGATCAACACTTGTCCACAATGCCAGTTACCTCGTTGCCGGTATTGTTCTCTTTTCTCGTTCCCGTGTTCCGGCATCCCTGTGATCAAATCACCCTCTGTCTGGCCAGACGATGATGGATACCGTAACACCGAGAGGGCCCAGAGATATCTCTCCATCGTCGGAGGAGCAAATCCCAATCTTGAGCTATCAAGTCCCTTGACATACTTTTCCATGAACCCGTAAGCCGCCGTAATAGCCACCCATTTACGGATGACGTTTAACAAACCCCAAAGTTCATGAAGCAAGCATGAAGAAACTCGACACTCTCATGGTCTAAGGAATTATGCAAACATTAACTTCTCTGTGTTATTAACCATAAACTTATGACGAATGTATCTCATAGCATAACATCAATCGGGTCGATTCAACACAAGTGTTCTACCAACAATTGTGCCCTCAAAATTGCCGGCATAGCCATGCCCATGATCAGGAAAACAGGATCATCATGCAATACTTGAGCCAGTCATAGAGGCTTGACTAGGAATACATTTTACCGTTTATTATCCCACACGTGCATATGAGTCTTCCTCCGAGCCTCGTGGTTATTGCAGACTCGAGAACCATAGCAGTTATAGCATGGAACATAAACCTAATTATGAACAGGGAGATAATCAATAACATTTATTATTGCCTCTAGGGCATATCTCCTACAGACTCCCACTTGCACTAGAGTCAATAATCTAGTCAATGCTAATGCACTTTACACCTATGGCATACTGGTGTAAAATATGCTTCGCATGTGGTATAGCCTGATATCCAACGGATCTGACGACTTCAGCTCCGTGTGTTACTTTGCATATCCTTGCGTTTTCACGCTTTCACAAAATTCATATTTTGTCTGGACTTGGCCTTGCATATGTGTTAATCATTGGTCGAAACCTGATTCCTCAGACTGAGCTATGGAGCAACTATCTGCAATAGTGTCCCATAGACCAAAGCCATCTTGGAACCATACTAAGTTCATGAATGAACTATATGATTCAACAACTTCTTTGTCGCTTCTTAAGCATCAACATACTTAGCCTTTGTTATAGAATTCGCCATAGTATCTTGTTTGGAACAATTTCCAACTACCGTGCCACCATATTGTGTATCACACAAAACCCTCAATTTAAATCGAAAATCGCATGGAGCATTGATGAAGACTGTATCGATGTAATCACTTACAACGAGCACTTCACAATCTCTACTTGCGAGAAAACATGTCATCAGCACTACTCTTAGCACTTAATGACATCTTTCACTGTTGTCCCATGATCAGTACTTTGATCACTATGGTATCTATACTCGCAACAACTTTGGAGTATTGGACATATCTGTTTGTTTTTACATACCATGGAATACATGGTTAATCCAAACACAAGAGTGTGTGGAATCTCCATCATGTATTTTACTCATCAGTGTTTTGGGACACCGAGTCTTGCAAAAACTCTTTCCATGTGACTTCGGCAAGAATCACTCCTTGGCGTTTTAAATGCTAAAAGGTTTTAGCATCTTGTCAATATGTATTCATTGCTTAGCCCCATTAGGTAAATCTATCTCCATAGATCATCATGCCTAATATTGAGGCTATTTAGCCTAAGCACTTCATTGAAAAACTATTTTCAAATGAAGTCCTAATTCGTGTCAAGAAATTTATTTCCAATTAACAATGTGTTAAGTACACAAGGTTTTTAGAAATATTATTATGCTCCCACTTACTTTCTTGAATCACAAGCATCTTCGATACCCATTTGATGAAGTCAAACCCCCTTGACCATTTCATCAAAAACGAAGATTCCAACTCCACTTTGCTCTCTTCTGTCCATCGCTGGAACTCTGAAGTTTGCATACTTACTAGCATCCTCTGGATCGACAAATTAATTTGGACTGTATCACATACAAGTCCTAGGTTTCATTTCCATCAGATGGAAATCTTTTTGTCATCCATGTTTCATATCTCATGATTGAAATATGTATTAATTGCTAGTTCAACCCGAACCGACTTCAAGCATCGCTACGGTGAGACAATCTCATCGTAGTCAACTCCTTGAACTTGTTATGGCAACAAGTCGAGCTTTATGGATAAAACATTTTATCCGTATCAGTTTTTAGTTCCATAAATATTCGTTAGACTATAAGTCTTCCGAAAGGTGTATTAAGATTTTAATCTCGAATCACTTATATGGAAACTATCTCGGATTGTATTGGCATTTAGCCAATTCCGGAGTCAGGGCCCATCAACGCTTCCTTGTGTATTGTAGGTATACTGTTGTCTAACAACAATATCTCGTTTGCGCACCTGATAGGTTTGCACGAGCTTTGCCTACGTGGTTCAGCTGCAAGTTCGACCGAAGTCCATACATCTCATGTAGAGGCTTCCGTATCAGTCGCAGTAGGAAACTCCGGAATCACTTCCAAGGTTCCTTTCCTTTGACCTGATGACGAAGATACTGGTTATCTCGTCGAGTTGCACTGTCCTCCCACTCACCTTTTGTAAGAACTATTCTCTTTAAAAGCATACCGTTTTGCGGCAAAAATCCTTTGCCTCGGTATAGTGGTGGGGAAATACCCAATGACTTGGGATAACCTTACAAAGTAGCACTTGTCTGATTTGGAATAGGTTTGTAACCTTTTACACAAGCCCCATATTCCAAATGTTAAGAAAAGTTTTAACATGGTTGGGCGTACCATACCATGACGTCATTTCAACTGACCTGATGGATCTCTTTTCAGTGTAAAAACCGCAGTCTCTAAAGCATTACTTTAAAAGGGATAATGGCAATTTTATTTATGTCATCTTTGATCTTACCATGTCATAAATGGTTCGATTACATCTTCACGGACTTTCCACTTGCAGTGGTGTTCTGGGAGGTGTAAGTTATGAAACTCTTTTCACAACTCATCAGACATTCGCTAAACTTGTAACTCAAATATTCCTTTCTGCAATCGAATTGTAGAAACATAATTTTCTTGTTACAATATTTTCTTCTTCATTTTGAAAACCTTTCGAATGATTTCAAAAGATCCAGACTCATGTCTCATCAAGTAAATATCCATATATCTACTTGAGTCATTTCTGAAGATAGATAAATCCACTACTTGCAACAACATTTATTGGACTACACATCATAATGTATGATCACCAATATGTTCTATGCTCGTTCCTTATGGCCTGGGAACGGTATTTCAGTCACTTCACTTTTCAGAGGAAATTTGCAAGTGTCAGATGATTCAAAATCAAACGACTTCAAAATCCATCATAATGGAATTTTCATGCGGGTTTCTCCAATGTGACCAAATGCAGTGCCACACTTGTGTGGTATTCTTTTAGTCTTGCGACATTTAGCGTCAGTGTTTATGGATGTATCATATTACCATCAATATTCATAGCATACATCCCATCCTGTATGGAAGCATGGCCCTTCATGTTATTCATAACACCGAACATCATAAGTTCTCTTATCAACAACCTTCTTGCAAGATACCTTATGCAAAGGGCTAGAGTGTGAAACTCTAAAATGAATTATGAAAGTAAACCCAGAGGTAATGTATTAATATCAATATTCATAACATACATCTCATTCATAATGAAAATATGGCCCTTATGTTATTCATAACATCGAACATCAAAAGTTCTCTTATGAATAACCTTCTTGCAAGATACTTTATGCAATGGGCTAGAGTGTAAAACTCTAAAATGAATTATGAAAGTAAATACATAGGGAATACACCGTTGGAAGGTATAGTAACATTTACTATGTTCCCTGCGTGTATCTAAACCTCATTCCTGGCTAGTCTTTCAGGCCATAGTAGTTCTTCAATCGAGCTGCAACAGAATGCAATCGAGCGGGTATCTTTGTGATTTACTCACAATACCCAAGAATTAGTGATTAACATGTTTAACCATAATTCCTAAGAACTATATCTTTGACCAGCCTTCTTTACATCAAAAACTTGTATGACATTCATACATGAGCTGGATATTCCAGTCTTCTTTCCTTTTGCCATTATACTTCTAACAGTTTAACTTTCAGTATTTCTCCTACTCTCAGAAGAAGCACCCAACTTAAGAGTGGCGATAGCCCCGGACTTCCTAGGCGTGAAAGTTTCACTAACACCCTTCGGACACTTCCTTTCTCTTTAAGTTGTTGTTTTATTCACCATCATCATATGACTGGCGTTCTTCTGGATCCCTCTCTTATCAGTCTAATGCATAGTAAACTCCTTTACTAACAGTTTGCAAACAAATATTGCTTTGGATATCTCATATCTTTTAGCTTTTGTCTGTCTCTGAAAATGATTTTCAGATTCCATGAATATCACATAACTATCCAAACTTTTGAAGTTCGGGTCTCATGGAAGCAAACGCATTGCACTTGACTAAAACAGAATTCTAGCTTTTGGATCGAAGGACGAGAGTCACATGATCCATAGCATTAGCGGGAGAATACCGAAAGTATGCGATAGGACAAAGTCCTTCTCGGCACTCTAGAGGACAATCCTCACATTACGTTACCAGCCGTAAAGTTTTAACCAGATATTTAACAGCTATTCAATTTTAATAGGGAAGGTGGAAACGCGAGCCATTATTCTACAACTATTATGCAAACCACACTTAGACAGTGTTCAAAATTAATTGCACTGAGAATTAAACAAGTTAATTCTATAATGCGCTCCCACTCAAATCAATATCTCTCATAATTGATTGTGAGCGATTCAAGATCCAAATTACAATTCAACGCCAAGGATGTATCCATCTCAAGTGACGAGAATTGCAATCGGTAGGCCAACTTGCCAATCACATCTCTATGTGACTCTTGTTCATCTTTCGATGCGTGTGTTCCGAGCTCATGACTTTCATGCCTGAACGTCAAGACAACCAAGTGATCTCGCTGCGAGGTCTCAACTCACCCGCCTCACACATCCCTAATCGTTCGTACCCATGTATCCATGTGATACCCCGAAAAGTTAGGTGCCGTGACGGTGCTACACTTGGGAAAACACTAACTACTTGATATTTTTGTGAGAGATCACCCTAATAAAAGCGACTACCGCGCAATCAAAAGGGTGCATCATAAGGGATAAACATCTCAGGCAATTCATAATAGCAAGATATGGTATAGCCCTTTCTGACGGAGAACTCTTGTATTTCTTCGTCTCCGGCATTCGCGTCGGTGTTCACCTTCGCGAAGATTGCCACCACCTTGTCGATGCACCAGATAATATTGCTATCTCTATAGCTAATAAAATAAGTGCATTACTTAAGGTTGACACGCAGGTCATTAAAGTGACAATCATATGGCTCCAGCCATCATGCCGAATCATGACACGCAGGTCATGTTAATTTACATCATATAGTCATCTCATACATAATCGAATTAATATGAGCACTGCTATACCACATCATATGCACATGCAAACCATCCTGCAAAACCGAGTTAGACGCCTCTAGTTGGTTTATGCAAATTTCATTTTACGTGGCTTCTAAGGTTTCGAACAAACCGAAGCTACCTACGTATTATCATCAAGTATGATAATTCAAGTCGCTAGATTAACATTGCGGGGTGTATGAAACACGAGATAATTAAATCTCGAGCCCCATACTAAACTTAGTCATACGCATGACCCCCGTGCAGATCATATCTGCAATGCCCTTTCATCTGCGAATTTCATCTTTCTTTTGACTATGGCGGAACCCAAAGAACTGAAGCACTTCGTTGATCAATCAGGATCGCGGATTGCCAGAACTTTGTGAAATTCCACCATACTGTCTCGAGATTGAGCAAACGCAAATTCTAGGGAAGCAACAAGAACATCAGGTAACAGACTTCATCTGTCACCCGCACAAATAATTTTCAGCAATAGAACTCATCTACTACCTAATTATATTGTGCAACACCCATACATCTCATGTATTCTAGATCGTAACCTGCATCTTCGCATAGCACGGCTCTTGATGCCACTGTTGGGTAACGCAGCAGAAAACAAAAATTTTCCGACCTACGTACCAACCTAGGATCACTATGGAGACTGCATACAAGGTTTGATCTGTTTCGTTACCGACTCGTAGCGCAGCGGAAGTAGAGTCGATGACGATCGGCGGTGCAGATCCCCGCAGCTAGGATTTACAACCTCCCAACCGCGAGGATGTACTCCCACGTCAGCTCACCGGACGGATCTCCGGGCAGCCCTTCGGGAGGCATCGGGACAGTCCCTTGGATAGTCCCACCGGACGGATCCTCGGACAGCCCTTCGGGAGGCCCCTGGACAGTCCCTCGGATAGTCCCACCGGACAGATCCTCGGACAGCCCTCCGGGAGGCCTCTGGACAGTCCCTCGGATAGTCCCACCGGACGGATCCTCGGACAGCCCTCCGGGAGGCCTCACGGACAGCCCTTCGGGCGGGTCACTCGGACAGCCCTTCGGGAGGACACCCGAAACACAAACTGTAACTCGGACAGCCCTTCGGGAGGCACTCCCGAACTAAGACCGAAACTACGATCTCTCTACAGAGTTGCACACATACGGTGTCATCTATCCGGCAGGGCTTCGCCGTCCAGAACTAGTTCCCACCGGAACCCAGACAGCCTTTCGGCTCTACGAAACTATTTCGCTGGGAGGGAGAGAGAAGCCAGAAATGTCATGGCATGTGTATGTGAGAGCAAGGATTGGAAATATGGCAGCCCTCACCCCCTCTATTTATAGGAAAAACAAGGGGTAGGATGGGCATATCCAAAATGCCATGTCATCCAAAAATATCTTGGGAAGATATTTGTGGAAAGCCAACTTCCAACCATATCCATAAATCTGATTTCACTATTCACGACGACATTTTTCAGCGTCCGGTCGAACTGAAAATATTTATGTGTGCTTAGAACAATTCCAGTACCCACTAAAATAAGTTTCAATGCGATCCGGAACAATTCCGGTTTAGTGATTTTCATCTGCGAAAAGCATCTGAAGCGGTTCCGGCAGCTCCGGAACATTTCCGGTTTTCATCCCGGAAAATTCCAGAAAGTTTCCAGAACGATTCTGGCACCCTCCAAGAATTATCAGGCATGTGCCGAAACCAATCTGACTTTATGGTATCCTCTGAAACAACTTTTCAGTTTTACCGGAACTATTCCGATATCCTCTCCGGAACGTTTCCGTTTTATCCGAAACTTTTTCGGTGAATTTCTCTCAGACTCCCCGTCTAGTATTCAGCAGATAGATGACCCTTAAGCGTGTGACCCTATAGGTTCGGTGAAGTATAGACATGACCCGGAACACTTTCCGATCAATGATCAACATCGGAGCCGTGGACACCCATATTGACCCCTATACCCACACGAATGAATATTCGAGTGAACCTCCAGTTGCCGTGTGCTATTCCTGTTGCTTCGCGATATGTTACAATTACCCGAGGTGAGAAACATCGGCATCCTCGTGGATCAACACTTGTCCACAATGCCAGTTACCTCGTTGCCGGTATTGTTCTCTTTTCTCGTTCCCGTGTTCCGGCATCCCTGTGATCAAATCACCCTCTGTCTGGCCAGACGATGATGGATACCGTAACACCGAGAGGGCCCAGAGATATCTCTCCATCGTCGGAGGAGCAAATCCCAATCTTGAGCTATCAAGTCCCTTGACATAATTTTCCATGAACCCGTAAGCCGCCGTAATAGCCACCCATTTACGGATGACGTTTAACAAACCCCAAAGTACATGAAGCAAGCATGAAGAAACTCGACACTCTCATGGTCTAAGGAATTATGCAAACATTAACTTCTCTGTGTTATTAACCATAAACTTATGACGAATGTATCTCATAGCATAACATCAATCGGGTCGATTCAACACAAGTGTTCTACCAATAATTGTGCCCTCAAAATTGCCGGCATAGCCATGCCCATGATCAGGAAAACAGGATCATCATGCAATACTTGAGCCAGTCATAGAGGCTTGACTAGGAATACATTTTACCGTTTATTATCCCACACGTGCATATGAGTCTTCCTCCGAGCCTCGTGGTTATTGCAGACTCGAGAACCATAGCAGTTATAGCATGGAACATAAACCTAATTATGAACAGGGAGATAATCAATAACATTTATTATTGCCTCTAGGGCATATCTCCTACACTCTTCAAGAAACTCCAACTCCTCAACCAAGGAACCAAGTCGGTTGAAGAATACTACCAAGAAATGGAAGTTTCCATGATACGAGCCAATGTCACGGAAGATGATGAACAAACTATGGCGCGTTTCTTGAATGGCCTCAACCATCCCATCAAGAAGATAGCAGACTTCCAACCGTACTCCAACCTCCTCGAGCTAGTGCACCAAGTGACCAAGGCGGAACGACAAGTGCAAGAGGACTACAAGTACTCCAAGTACTCTTCCAAGGCCTACGGTTCCTACACTCAAGATTCAACGACTACGACAACTCCTTCCACGACTCGAACTACACCAAGTACCGGCGACAAGTCACGCTCCAAGCAACCTTTAACATCTTCGAGTCGTCTTCTTCCTACAACTACTAGCAGCTCCAAGCAAAAGCCTTCATCCGCGACACCTCCTACCGATGCCAACAAGACAAGTGGCATCCAGTGCTTCACTTGCAAGGGCCGAGGCCACAAGTCCTTCGAGTGTCCAACTCGACGCACAATGATCCTCAACGACGATGGCACATACGACTCAATGAGCGAAGATTAAATGGACGCCATCGAGTAAGTGGCCATGCACCGCCAAGTGAATGAAGTAGAAGATGATCAAGTGTTTTGCGACAATGATTCGAGCCCTGCTCTTGTTGTCTCCAAGGTCTTGACACATCAACAACATCAAGATGAAGACCAACGTTGCCACATCTTCCATACCAAAGCGGGTATCCAAGGACTTTCCGTCAAGGTCATCATCGACGGCGGAAGTTGCCATAACTTGGCAAGTGAAGAATTATGCTCCAAGCTCCAATTGGTCAAGAAGAAGCACCCTCGCCCATACAAGGTCCAATGACTTAGCGACTCCGGAACACTTCAAGTGGAGCACACCGTCCAAGTGTCCTTCAAGATTGGCGCCTACGAAGACAACTTAGAGTTTGATGTGGTTCCTATGTCCGTGTGCCATCTCCTACTCGGACGACCATGGAAATTTGACCGAGGCGTCACCCACCATTGTCGGACAAATCAATTTAGTTTCAAGATGAAGGGCAAGGAGTTCATACTTCGACCAATGACACCAAGTCAAGTCATCGCGGACAAGCAAGCATCTACCAATTGTGGAGAGAAAAGTGAGCGAGTGAGCCACCAAAAAGATAGTGAGAGCCACAAGCCAAACATGAGTGACTCCATGATGCGTGACAAAAGAGATCTAGTTCTTTTAGCCACCAAAAGAGACTTGAGGGATGTGAGTGAGAGCCCATCAAGTGTTCTTCACTTTGTACTTGTGTGCAAAGATGAAGTGGTGCGGACTAATACTTCACACCATCTTCCTTTGGTATTGTCTCATTTATTGCAGGAATTCGCCGATGTGTTTCCCGATGAGCTACCTCCCGGACTTCTTCCACTCCGCGGAATCGAACACCGCATCGACCTCATCCCCGGCGCACCACTACCGAACAAGACACCATACCGCGTCAACCCCGAAGAAACCAAAGAGATCCAAAGGCAAGTGCAACATCTCATGGAGAATGGGTATGTACGCGAAAGCTGGAGCCCTTGTGCCGTTCCGGTCATTCTCGTGCCTAAGAAACATGGTTCCTATCGCATGTGTTCCGATTGCCGTCCTATAAATGCTATCACCGTTAGATATCGCCATCCCATTCCACGCCTAGATGACATGCTTGATGAACTTAGCGGAGCCACGGTTTTCTCTAAAATTGACCTTAAAAGTGTCTATTATCAAATTCGCATGCAAGAAGGTGATGAATGGAAAACCGCTTTCAAAACTAAATTTGGCTTGTATGAATGGTTAGTCATGCCTATGGGTTTATCGCAAGCACCTAGCACTTTTATGCGTGTGATGCACTATGTTCTTCGCAAATTGATTGGCATTTGTGTTGTGGTTTACTTTGATGACATCCTTGTGTTTAGTGAAACTCTCGAAGATCATGTCAAACACCTTAGAGAAGTATTGCAAATTCTTAGAGACGAGCGACTTTATGCGAACATGGAAAATGCACTTTTGGTGTTGATAAGCTTGTTTTCTTGGGCTTTGTTGTTTCCTCTAAGGGTGTTCATGTTGATGAAACTAAAATTGATGCTATTAAGAATTGGCCACAACCATCCAATTTGCTTCAAGTGCGTAGCTTCCTTGGCTTAGCAGGTTTTTATCGTCGCTTTGTGAAGGATTTTAGCACCATTGCATCACCATTGCATGCATTGAATAAGAAGAATGCACCATTTGTTTGGGTCCATCTCAAGATGTCGCATTTCATGAGCTTAAAACCTTGCTTACACATGCTCCATTACTTGTCTTACCCAATTTTGAGAAAACTTTTGAAGTGCATTGTGACGCTAGTGGTAATGGTATTGGTGGTGTGTTAATGCATGAGAAACAACCCATTGCATATTTTAGTGAGAAGCTCTTCGGCGCGCAACTTAACTACCCCATCTATGACAAAGAGTTATATGCTTTAGTGAGAGTCTTGCATGTGTGGGAACATTATCTCTGTACACATGAATTTGTCATCCATACGGATCATGAAACACTTAAGTACCTTAAGGGACAAACCAAATTGAATAAGCGTCATGCTAAATGGAGTGAGTTCATTGAGTCATTTCCTTATATTATCAAGTATATTAAAGGTAAGGAAAATGTTGTGGCGGACGCTCTTTCCTGCAAATGCATGTTGGTTACTCAACTAGAGTTTAATGTCATAGGATTTGAGCACATTAAAGACTTGTATGAGCATGATTCATCATTTGCAACTCCTTGTGCCAAATGTTTACCTCATAAAACTTGGGAGCAATATTACTTCAAAGATGGTTATCTTATGTGAGCTAACAAACTTTGTATTCCCGAGTCTTCTCTTCATTTGCTACTTTTGCAAGAAGCTCATGGTGGAGGACTCATGGGACATTTTGGACGTGACAAGACATTCGCTATGCTCTCCAAGAACTACTTTTGGCCAAAGATGTTTCACGACGTCTCACGCTACACCAACCGGTGCTCTACATGCCACAAAGCTAAGTCCAAAGCTCAATCTCATGGTTTATATATGCCACTTCCTATTCCATATCACCCATGGGAAGATATTAGTATGGATTTCGTGCTTGGTTTGCCTCGAACTCAAAACGGCAAAGATTCAGTCTTTGTTGTTATGGACCGTTTCTCTAAGATGGCACATTTCATTCCTTGCACCAAGATAGACAATGCTTCACATGTTGCAAATCTCTTTTGTAGGGAAATCTTGAGATTGCATGGAGTGCCAAAGACGATTGTATCGGACCGCGACGTCAAGTTCCTAAGCTACTTTTGGAAGACCCTATGCGCCAAGCTCGGAATCAAGCTCCTCTTCTCTTCGGCATATCACCCACAAACAGACGGCCAAATGGAGGTCTCGAACAGGACGTTATCCGCACCTTCTCGTGTTGATCAAGAAGAACATACGGGAGTGGGAAGCATGCTTGCCCATCACCGAGTTCGCCTACAACCGAGCAAGACACTCTACTACCGGCAAGTCCCCCTTCGAGGTCGTCTATGGTTTCAACCCTTTGTCACCATTGGACATCCTACCGCTACCGCTACAAGAACGAACCAACATGGACGCGAGTGCATGAGCGAGCTACCTCAAGAAGATACATGAAGATACAAGGCATGCGATTGAGCGCCAAGTACAACGTCTCGCGACCAAGGTCAACACTAACAATTACCCCATGCTGTTCAACCCCGGCGATCTAGTGTGGCTACACCTTCGCAAAGACCGCTTCCCCAACGAGCGCAAGTCCAAACTACTACCCCGAGCCGACGGACCCTTCAAGGTGCTAGCACGCTACAACAACAATGCCTACAAGATCGACATCCCTCGCGACAAGTACAACGTGAGCGACACATTCAATGTCAAGGACTTATCTCCCTTCCATGGTGATGCGGATTCCGATCCGAGGACAGATCTTTCCCAAGGGGGGGAGATGATGCGGAGCATCCTACGGTCATCCCCATGGATCCACCTATGTCTCCCCAAGCACCAAGAGGACCAAGGACTCGAGCACGTGCGAGAGCTCTCAAAAACGAGGTGACATCACTACTTACAGAACTTGATATGGGGTGTCCCGATCTTCTCAGTAAGCGGTGAAGACGATGATGATGATGGAGGATAACTTGTATGTCGCCGATGAATTCTCCCTCACTTGATCCCTGATGCCAATGCAAAAGGTCTCAACCCTTTGGATATTCACAACGTCACACACTTGCGCACGTAGCCGTCGACCACGAACGGTATAATTGCAATATACTAATTCCCAATGGAACAGCAAATTACACTTGACTTGCAGTATATAATCACCAGATCGATACGAATTGGTGATGAGGATTCAAGATGAATGCTTACAAGCAATTCTCATGAACTAGGGTTTATCTAAAATGTGGTCTCCCTCTAACTAACCCTAGGGACGGTTATTTATAGCCTAAGATACGATCGAAGGGGTACACGGGCCGTCAGCCCAAAGTCTGCACGCAGGCAGCGCGGTACTACCGCTTAACGCAAGCGGTACTACCGTGCCAAGCGGTACTACCGCTTGTAAATTCAGCAAGTGCCGCCCTTGTTCCGCTTGGGGTTCCTCGGATGCCAGTACCGATTTGTAAGCAGCAATAGAGCGGTAGTCAGGGGCCGGTAGTACCGTAGGCGCGGTACTACTGCCCTGGGAAGCGGTACTACCGCCCTGGGAATTCTGCAGGGCCTTCACTTCCAGGACTTCCTCCTTTCCTTGCTGCAATGCCTCCTTGCTCCCTGGTGTCATGCCTTCCTCTCCAATGTACCTAATGACACATACACACAAGGATTTAGGCAGTATAAAGTTCTTTCGAATCAAAGTAACAAGTGCAACTAGGAATGAATTCACCTTATGATATTTGTCAACGAGGCTCAATATTTCTTTCCAACTTAAGCAACCAGAATCATCATACTTCGTGAATATATCCTCATCATCAGATGATATGGGGTGTCCCGATCTTCTTAGTAAGCGGTGAAGACGATGATGATGATGGAGGATAACTTGTATGTCGCCGATGAACTCTCCCTCGCTTGATCCCTGATGCCAATGCAAAAGGTCTCAACCCTTTGGATATTCACAACGTCACACACTTGCGCACGTAGCCGTCGACCACGAACGGTATAATTGCAATATACTAATTCCCAATGGAACAGCAGATTACACTTGACTTGCAGTATATAATCACCAGATCGATACGAATTGGTGATGAGGATTCAAGATGAATGCTTACAAGCAATTCTCATGAACTAGGGTTTATCTAAAATGTGGTCTCCCTCTAACTAACCCTAGGGACGGTTATTTATAGCCTAAGATACGATCGAAGGGGTACACGGGCCGTCAGCCCAAAGTCTGCGCGCAGGCAGCGCGGTACTACCGCTTAACGCAAGCGGTACTACCGTGCCAAGCGGTACTACCGCTTGTAAATTCAGCAAGTGCTATCCTTGTTCCGCTTGGGGTTCCTCGGATGCCAGTACCGATTTGTATGCGGCAGTAGAGCGGTAGTCAGGGGCCGGTAGTACCGTAGGCGCGGTACTACCGCCCTGGGAAGCGGTACTACCGCCCTGGGAATTCTGCAGGGCCTTCACTTCCAGGACTTCCTCCTTTCCTTGCTGCAATGCCTCCTTGCTCCCTGGTGTCATGCCTTCCTCTCCAATGTACCTAATGACACATACACACAAGGATTTAGGGAGTATAAAGTTCTTTCGAATCAAAGTAACAAGTGCAACTAGGAATGAATTCACCTTATGATATTTGTCAACGAGGCTCAATATCTCTTTCCAGCTTAAGCAACCAGAATCATCATACTTCGTGAATATATCCTCATCAGAACTTCCATATGACGCGTGCGAGACATGGATGCTACCTCATTCCGAAACGGTATGTGTGCTCGGGTACCAAGAGGACCCTCTTGGAGAAGCCCGGAACAATGGACAAGTCGGCAAGTTCACGGATGAAAAGGACCAACGAAGATGGTTACCGAAGGCCTACAGGGCCCGGACATCCGGCCCCAAGCCCGGACATCCGGCCCCTGGGAGCAACAGCAGCAACAGCTGCCCTACAGCAGAGAATCCTCCAGGCCCCGGACATCCGGCCCCGATGCCAGACATCCGGCCCATACCCCCCAGACATCCGGGCCCCTGCCCGGAAATCCGGCACCGCCCGACAGAAGACACCCGTAGGTTGATTGTTGTAGGGATTGGAGGTGGCTACGAAGAGGAACACATAGAGCACGAAGAATACGAGGGGAGATCACAAGAGAAACACTCAAGAACAAGTCCAATCACACAATATCCACTAGACTAGCAACACATAAGATCCACAAGGTACAAGAACAACAAAGGGAAAGATACATGGTAATGTTCATCCCACATCCAAGAGGAGATGAGGTCTTGATGATCTAGATAGATCCTTCCCTAGAAGGGGTCATGATATCCACTTGGGATCTTCTCCTAGGAGGTCTTGATCTCCATGGGAGAGGGTAGATGAGCAAAGTACTCTCTAGATCATATCATATCCTTTGCTAACCCTAACAAATGGCCTAGGTACGAAATATATAGGTAGATGGAGGTGGGGGACGAGTGGAGGGGCGAAACCGGCAATCCACGGCCAGCCTTCTGTAGGGCCCGTGCGCACGGGCTAAGTGGACCCCGTGGGCACGGGGGTCCCGTGTGCATGGTACATGTCCGTGCGCATGGGCTAGCAGAGGCTACAGTGAGGGGGGCCCATGCGCATGGGGTCATTGGGGCTCGTGCGCACGGGGTATCCACAGACTTTCTGGACAGGCCGTGTGCACGGGGTCCAACAGGCCCGGGGGCATGGGGTCGCCTGGGCAGGACTTCTTCTTCCAGCTGCTGCCCTCCGTCTTTCGTGCGGTCTTGGCGTGGTTCCTCTTGGGTCCTGGGGAGATGTTGAGGTGTACATGGAGATGACCGTAGGATGCTCCGCATCATCCCCTCCTCCTTGGGAGAGATCCGTCCTCGGATCGGAAACCGCATCACCATGTAACTGGTAGGCATGGATGGACTTGCAGTTCTCCATGTTGTGGCATGAGTTGTCATCCGGTGTCAATGTCGTAGGAACTTGTGGAAGTCGCGGACTTGAGATCGTTGTGTAGGCGAAGATGCCGTACAGCCGAAGGCGAAGATGCCTATGTAGTGGATGAAGCCGTAGCCTTGGAGTCGATGTCGAGGTACTTGAAGGCCCATCTTCAATGTCGGTCCTCCATCCAAGAGATGTATCATGTAGACAAGAAGGAGCAAACAAGAATGAAAGTTTGGCCCATTCGATATGTGTATGTGAGGGTGGCTCAAAGGGAATGAGTTCACCTTTACGAGTTCCTCGAAAATGTTGGTGTCGTACATTGCGTATGCCTTTTCATGACCAAGATGTCTCCTGACGGTGCCGCCTTGTGAATCCTTCAAAATGAAAGAATATGACAAACACTCGGAAAAACAAATGAGGTTAGCATGAATGCAAAACCAATCATTCGTGTGGTGAGATACCCAACAAGTGTCATCATCATTCTTATCATGAGAAGGAACAAGATTATGTGGCATGGAATGGAAGCATATGATGCGAGTACAACCAAGGACATTAAGCTCAATCAAATAAGCAGGCTTCACAAGTGAGATGTCCAAGTCTCCAAGATCAATAAGCATAGCATGGTTGCACTCACTACAAGTGGATATGAGAGATGCAACTAAAGGAGACAATGGACAATGATCATGATAAATCATGTGAGAGGAAAGAACATATAGGCCATCAACCCAATGAAACGAGCAAGTATGAATCATGGGTGATGCAACAAAGCAAGCAATCATAGTGATCGAGTCATGCAAGCTAGTAGTGCGAAGATGCAACATACTAGATGTAATCATAGAAATCATGTCATGTGTGCAAATAGTGGGAATACATAGTGCACATGACATATCACAAGCATGAGAACAAGATATGAGTAATGTATCATCCATGTATTGGCAAGAATTTCTATATAAATAGCAAAGGAACATCATGACTCTCCCAACACAAGAATCAACAATAGCATGGGGCACAAGGTAAACATGGCAATAGCAACAAGGATCTCCAGCAAGCATGCAAATACACATAGAAATAGTGGAATGATAAATCATGGGTAAATGCAAGCAAGGGTCACAATTGCATGGCAAAGGCATTGAAGGAGGCATAACATGCAAAGTGAACACGGTAAAATGAGCATAAGGTGACAAGTGGTAAATAGCCCATAGCCGTGTGAGAGCCAAGTAAAAGTAATGCGCGTAGTCCTTGCGCGACGGAGATGGTTGGGTAAGCATTCCAAGCAATCCCAAAGCATCGTTGCTCTCAAGAGCTCGTTTTGTCAACTCATGTGATTGAGAAGTTGACAAGTATTCGTGAGTACCTACACAAAACAAAGGCAAAGGGAAAATTGTGTGTGCGTAGTATATGTACACATCATCCATTATGATGCGCATGTGGATGTGTTGGTTAGCACAAAATATCCCATGCTCAAATAAACGAGATGCACGATATAGAAACATGTCATCCATCATGATTGGTTTGTTGTTATGTATAGCATAATGGAGACTCAAGGTGTGTAATGCATCACGTGAAACATCTAGAGCATTGTCATGAATGGTATGCATATGGTGCACACAAAGGATGGAATCATGTGATCTACAATCATTATCATGGCATGGCATAGTAGATGAATTGCACAAATTGCTCAAGGGGAGCATAGCAATATCATCGCAAGAGAAGCAAATACGAATAACCATGATCTTGTCATCTATGCCAGAAGTACAAATGGGATTGATTTTAATTGGATATGCATAGTTACTACGGTGAGTTTGCAATGATGCCATATGGGAAAGCTCACTCATAGCATATGACAAGGTTAATGGATTGTCAAACATGACGTGACCAATAGAATTTTTACAAGATATCCTAAGGAGCATAGCATCACAACTAGGTAATTCGACATGATCATCATAATATTCATCATAAATGGGTGGCATATCTAAGCATGTAGAAGACATAGCATGTGGTGAATCCATAGGGTGATCAACATCATGCAAGCAATCTATGTCAAGATGGTCCACTAGTGGGACAAGTGAAGCACCTTCACGTATGTTACCTTTGGAGCTCCACTCAGGTGGTGTAGGTGAGGTGGCAAAACTCAATGCATGATCAACATTGTCGTCTTGATGGAACCATGTGGGGGTGCATCATTGTACACAATGGCTATCGTATTGCCCATTGGAGGAATGGACTCGTCGAGGATTGGCACTTCGTGTTGTAGGAGATCTAGCACCAAACAAGAAAACACACTTGGAGTAGAGGGTAAGTCTTTAGCAATTATAGTGGTCTCGCATGCCCTATCAACTACCTCACTCGCTAAGTGTTGTGGCTCACTCACTCGCGCTAAGATACTCTCACTCATATGGTTGGTCGAGTCACTCAAATGGTGGTGATGGCTCTCAACCTCACATAGGATATTCGGCATGTACTCATGTGTGGGGCTAGTGGTGGTCACTCTCATCCTCTCATAGGAAATGCACTCAATGTCACATATGGTGGAGTCACTCATCTCACTCATGTGGTGGTGGCTCTCCTCACATGGAAATTGGGTCATCTCGTCATATGTGGGTGTCTGAGGGATGTAGGTGCAAGCGTCTCCATACTCAACTTCTTTCGCCGCCTCGGTTGTGGGAGAAGTCCCATGGTCAACCTCCTCATCCATAATGCCTCCAAAGATGAATGCCATAGGATGTGGCAAATAATCGCTCTCCTCCGAGACCAAAGAGAGGGTCTCATTTGCGGTCTCGTAGCTTGACTCGGAGTAGGAGTCCCATGTGGGCGTCGTCTTCATGTCGTCGAAGATGTTCGTTCTCGTCACCATGGTCGAAGGGGATGGCCCATGCTCGATTGTCTTGTCGTCGTCTTGTAGGAGGCCCATATGAAGTAGCACCTCATTGCTCGTCACCATGACCGAAGGGAATTTCCCATGCTCAGCCATCTTCCTTGAGGGGCTTCCGAAGATGGAAGGGTCACCCTTGCTCGTACTTGGTCGCCTTGGACTTGGCACCGAAGTTTCTTCTTGGTGGCGCTCGTCTCGCGATCTTCTCGTAGCTTGATGTAGAGCTTGTTGGAACTTGTTGGTGTTTGCCTCTTGAGCATCTTCATCTTGATGGTGATGTTGTCATGCTTGACCTTGATGTCGATGGTGTGCGATGTCTTGAAGTTGAGGACATGGTCGAAGTGCACGTGCATCGGTGGAGTGCATCAAAGATGTGCTACTTGGTCGCCGCCGCCTTGAAGATGACAAAGGGGAAGAAGCCAATGTAGCTGATGAAGTCGTAGTCTTGGGGTCGCTGTCGATGTTCTGTATGGCCCGTGCGCACGGGGGTGTAGGAGGCCGTGTGCACGGGGTCCCGTGTGCACGGGGGTCGCTGGCCCATGTGCACGAGGTCGTTAGAGAAGCCAACAAGCTCCCGGAAGGCTGCTCTTCCATTCTTGTGGTACGCCCTTGCTAAACTTGAGCGTCCTGGTCTTGTCGGTGTCGATACCGGTGTGTCCTTGCCGAAGATGGTAGCTCGGGAGTCTTTGCACTTGAGCATCTTCTCGAAGATGATGACGACCTCTTGTCAGTGTTGATGAGGGCCTTGAGCTCCTCCATGTACTTGTCCATCTTGGCGTCGATGAAGTTCTTCATGGCATCGAACTCGTCATCGTGGTTGTAGACCGGAGATGATGTGTTTTGACTATCCATCACAAAACTCGAGCAAAAGTGAGTAGGAAATGAGATAAACAATACCAAGCTACCTTTTCCCAAAGTTGAGAATGTATCCCATTTCACTCAATGTGAAATGAAAGAATAGTGGAATTGGTACCAGACTTGTTCACTCAAACCAACAAAGTAAAGCTTATCGAGTGGCTTGGTTAGGATTGTTGGGGAACGTTGCATGGAAAACAAAAAATTTCTATGCACACGCAAGATCTATCCATGGAGATGCATAGCTACGAGAGGGAGAGTGTGTCTACGAACCCTCGTAGACCGTAAGCGGAAGCGTTAGAACAACGCAGTTGATGTCGTCGAACAACTTCATGATCCAACCGACCGAGCACCGAACGTACGGCACCTCCGCGTTCAGCACATGTTCAGCTCGGTGACGTCCTCGACTTCTTGATCCAGCAAGACGGCGAGGTAGTGGATGAGTTCCAGCAGCACGACGGCGTGGTGACGGTGATGGTGATGCTATCTTCGCAAGGCTTCGCCCAAGCACTATGAAAATATGACCGAGGGACGGAACTGTGGAGGGGGCGCCGCACACGGCTAAGACAATGTTGTGTTCTCCTTTGGGGCGCCCCCTCTCCTCTATTTATATATGTGTAGGGGCTTGGAATAGAAGGAATAGTGCCACGTGAACAGTAACCATGAATAGTACACACGTGGGCTTGGACTCCAAAGTCCAATCCTATTCCTACTAGAACTCTCCCTTTTTTCCTTCCCTAGCTGCGTGGGCTTTTGAGGACTTGGTGCGCCTGGCCCAATAAGGCCAGGGCGCCTCCCCTTAGCCCATGCCAGCCCTTGGGACGTGGTGGACCCACTTGTGTACTTTCGGACCCCTCCGGAATCCTCCGGAACCTTCTGGAAGCTTTCCGGTACAATACTGAAAAACTGCACCTTTTTCTGGAACCCAAAATATGACTTCCCATATATAAATCTTTACCTCTCAACCATTCCGAGACTCCTCGTGATGTCCGGGATCTCATCCGGGACTCCAAACAACATTTGGTTACCAATTCACATAACTCATATAACACTATATCATCAACGAACGTTAAGCGTGCGGACCCTACGGGTTTGGGAATGATGTAGACATGACCGAGACGCCTCTCCGGTCAATAACCAATAGCGGAACCTGGATGCCCTTATTGGTTCCTACATATTCCACGAAGATCTTATCGGTCTAACCGCAATGACAACATACGTAATTCCCTTTGTCCATCGGTATGTTACTTGCCCGAGATTCGATCGTCGGTATCTCCATACCTAGTTCAATCTCGTTACCAGCAAGTCTCTTTACTCGTTCCATAATACATCATCCCGTAACTAACTCCTTAGTCACTTTGCTTGCAAGCTTCTTATGATGTGCATTACCGAGAGGGCCCAGAGATACCTCTCCGAAACACGGAGTGACAAATCCCAGTCTCGATCCATGCCAACTCAACGGACACCTTCAGAGATACCTGTAGAGCATCTTTATGATCACCCAGTTACGTTGTGACGTTTGATAGCACACAAGGTATTCCTCCGGTATCCGGGAGTTGCATGATCTCATGGTCTGAGGAACATGTATTTGACATTCAAGAAAGCAGTAGCAATAAACAAAACGATCATATGCTAAGCTAACGGATGGGTCTTGTCCATCACATCATTCTCCTAATGATGTGATCCCGTTATCAAACGACAACTCATGTCTATGGTTAGGAAACCTTAACCATCTTTGATCAACGAGCTAGTCTAGTAGAGGCTCACTAGGGACACGGTATTTGTTTATGTATTCACACATGTATTTAAGTTTTCGGTCAATACAATTCTATCATGAATAATAAACCTTTATCATGAACAAGGAAATATAAAATAATAACAACTTTATTATTGCCTCTAGGGTATATTTCCATCAGTCTCCCACTTGCACTAGAGTCAATAATCTAGATTACATAGTAATGAATCTAACACCCATGGATTCTTGGTGCTGATCATGTTTTGCTCGTGGAAGAGGCTTAGTCAACGGGTCTGCCACATTCAGATCCGTGTGTACTTTGCAAATTTCTATGTCTCCATCCTTGACATATTCACGAATGGAGTTGAAGCATCTCTTGATGTGTTTGGTCTTCTTGTGAAACCTGGGCTCCTTGGCTATGGCAATTGCTCCAGTGTTGTCACAAAAGATTGTCATTGGACCCGATGCACTAGGTATTACACCTAGATCGGATATGAACTCCTTCATCCAGACTCCTTCATGTGCTGCTTCCGAAGCAGCTATGTATTCCGCTTCACACGTAGATCCCGCCACAACGCTCTGCTTGGAACTGCACCAACTGACAGCTCCACCATTTAATATAAATACGTATCCGGTTTGTGACTTAGAGTCATCCGGATCAGTGTCGAAGCTTGCATCGACGTAACCCTTTACGACAAGCTCTTCGTCACCTCCATAAACGAGAAACATGTCCTTGGTCCTTTTCAGGTACTTCAGGATATTCTTGACCGCTGTCCAGTGATCCACTCCTGGATTACTCTGGTACCTCCCTGCCAAACTTATGGCAAGGCACACATCAGGTCTGGTACACAGCATGGCATACATAATAGAACCTATGGCTGAGGCATAGGGAATGACTTTCATTTTCTCTATATCTTCTGCCGTGGTCGGGCATTGAGTCTGACTCAACTTCACACCTTGCAAGACAGGCAAGAACCCTTTCTTTGACTAATCCATTTTGAACTTCTTCAAAACTTTGTCAAGGTATGTGCTTTGTGAAAGTCCTATCAAGCGTCTTGATCTATCCCTATAGATCTTGATGCCCAATATATAAGCAGCTTCACCGAGGTCTTTCATTGAAAAATTCTTATTCAAGTATCCCTTTATGCCATCCAGAAATTCTATATCATTTCCAATCAACAATATGTCATCCACATATAATATTAGAAATGCTACAGAGCTCCCACTCACTTTCTTGTAAATACAGGCTTCACCGCAAGTCTGTACAAAACCATATGCTTTGATCACCTCATCAAAGCGTATATTCCAACTCTGAGATGCTTGCACCAGTCCATAGATGGATCACTGGAGCTTGCACACTTTGTTAGCACCCTTAGGATCGACAAAACCTTCTGGTTGCATCATATACAACTCTTCTTTGAGAAATCCATTAAGGAATGCAGTTTTGACATCCATTTGCCAGATTTCATAATCATAAAATGTGGCAATTGCTAACATGATTCGGACAAACTTAAGCATCGCTACGGGTGAGAAAGTCTCATCGTAGTCAACCCCTTGAACTTGTCGAAAACCTTTCGTGACAAGTCAAGCTTTGTAGACAGTGATATTACCATCAGCATCTGTCTTCCTCTTAAAAATCCATTTATTCTCAATGGCTTGCCGATCATTGGGCAAGTCCACCAAAGTCCACACTTTGTTCTCATACATGGATCCTATCTCAGATTTCATGGCCTCAAGCCATTTGTCGAAATCCGGGCTCATCATAGCTTCTTCATAGTTCGTAGGTTCGCCGTTGTCTAATAACATAACTTCTAGAACAGGATTACCATACCACTCTGGTGCGAAACGTACTCTGGTCGACCTACGAAGTTCAGTAGTAACTTGATCTGAAGTTTCATGATCTTTATCATTATCTTCCTCTCTTATTGGTGTAGGCATCACGGGAACAATTTTCTCTGATGAGCTACTTTCCAATTCGAGAGAAGGTACAATTACCTCATCAAGTTCTACTTTCCTCCCACTCACTTCTTTCAAGAGAAACTCCTTCTCTAGAAAGGACCCATTCTTGGCAACAAAGATCTTGCCTTCGGATCTGTGGTAGAAGGTGTACCCAATTGTTTCTTTAGGGTATCCTATAAAGATGCACTTCTCCACTTTGGGTTCGAGCTTATCAGGTTGAAGCTTTTTCACATAAGCATCGCATCCCCAAACTTTAAGAAATGACAGCTTAGGTTTCTTGCCAAACCATAGTTCATATGGTGTCGTCTCAACGGATTTAGACGGTGCCCTATTTAACGTGAATGCAACTGTCTCTAATGCATAACCCCAAAACGATAGTGGCAAATCGGTAAGAGACATCATAGAACGCACCATATCCAATAAAGTACGGTTACGACGTTCGGACACACCATTACAATGTGGTGTTCCAGGTGGCGTGAGTTGTGAAACAATTCCACATTTTCTTAAATGAAGGCCAAACTCGTAACTCAAATATTTGCCTCCGCAATCAGATCGTAGAAACTTTATTTTCTTGTTACGATGATTCTCTACTTCACTTTGAAATTCTTTGAACTTTTCAAATGTTTCAGACTTGTGTTTCATCAAGTAGATATACCCATATCTACTCAAATCATCTGTGAAGGTTAGAAAATAACGATACCCGCCGCGTGCTTCAACATTCGGACCGCATACATCGGTATGTATTATTTCCAACAAATCAATAGCTCGCTCCATTGTTCCAGAGAACGGAGTTTTAGTCATCTTATCCATGAGGCATGGTTCGCAAGTATCAAATGATTCATAATAAAGAGATTCCAAAAGTCCATCTGCATGGAGTTTCTTCATGCGCTTTACACCAATATGACCTAAACGGTAGTGCCACAAGTATGTTGCACTATCATTATCAACTTTGTATCTTTTGGCATCAATATTATGAATATGTGTATTACTACGATCGAGATTCAACAAGAACATACCATTCACAAAAGGTGCGTAACCATAAAAGATGTTACTCATATAAATAGAACAACCATTATTCTCTGACTTAAATGAATAACCGTCTCGCAATAAACAAGATCCAGATATAATGTTCATGCTCAACGCTGGCACCAAATAACAATTGTTGAGGTCTAAAACTAATCCCGAAGGTAGATGTAGAGGTAGCATGCCGACGGCGATCACATCAACCTTGGAACCATTCCCGACGTGCATCGTCACCTCGTCCTTAGCCAATCTTCGCTTATTCCGTAGCTCCTATTTCGAGTTGCAAATATGAGCAACCGAACCAGTATCAAATACCCAGGCGCTACTGCGAGCATTAGTAAGGAACACATCAATAACATGTATATCAAATATACCTTTGCTCACTTTGCCATCCTTCTTATTCGCCAAATACTTGGGGCAGTTCCGCTTCCCGTGACCAGTCCCTTTGCAGTAGAAGCACTCAGTTTCAGGCTTGGGTCCAGCTTTGGGTTTCTTCGTGGGAGCGGCAACTTGCTTGCCGTTCTTCTTGAAGTTCCCCTTCTTTCCCTTTCCCTTTTTCTTGAAACTAGTGGTCTTGTTAACCATCAACACTTGATGCTCCTTCTTGATTTCTACCTCCGCCGATTTCAGCATCGCGAAGAGCTCGGGAATTGTCTTCTCCATCCCTTGCATATTATAGTTCATCACGAAGCCTTTATAGCTTGGTGGCAGTGACTGAAGAACTCTGTCAATAACACTCCCAACCAGAAGATCAATTCCCAGCTGAGTCAAGTGGTTGTGGTACCCAGACATTCTGAGTATGTGTTCACTGACAGAACTATTCTCCTCCATCTTACAGCTGAAGAACTTGTTGGAGACTTCATATCTCTCAACCCGGGCATTAGCTTGAAATATCAATTTCAGCTCTTGGAACATCTCATATGCTCCGTGGCGTTCAAAATGCTTTTGTAGTCCCGGTTCTAAGCCGTAGAGCATGGCACACTGAACTATCGAGTAGTCATCAGATCGAGCCTGCCAGGCGTTCATAACGTCTGCAACAGCTCCTGCAGCAGGTCCATCACCTAGCGGTGCATCAAGGACATAATTCTTCTGTGCAGCAATGAGGATAATCCTCAAGTTACGAACCCAGTCCGTGTAGTTGCTACCATCATCTTTGAACTTAGCTTTCTCTAGGAACGCATTAAAATTTAACGGAACAGTAGCACGGGCCATTTATCTACAACATAGATATGCAAACAAACTATCAAGACTAAGTTCATGATAAATTAAGTTCAATTAATCAAATTACTAATGAACTCCCACTTAAATTAACATCCCTCAAGTTAACTAAGTGATACATGATCCAAATCAACTAGCCCATGTCCGATCATCACATGAGATGAGATAGTCATCAATGGTGAACATCTCCATGTTGATCATATCTACTATATGACTCATGTTCGACCTTTCGATCTCCAGTGTTCCTAGACCATGTCTGTACATGCTAGGCTCATCAAGTTTAACCCAAGTATTATGCTTGTGTAAAACTGGCTTACACCCGTTGTATGTGAAGGTAGAATCTATCACACCCGATCATCACGAGGTGCTTCGAAACGACGAACTTTAGCAATGGTGCATACTTAGGGAGAACACTTTTATCTTGAAATTTAGTGAAGGGATCATCTTATAATGCTACCGTCGTTCTAAGCAAAATAAGATGCATAAAGGATAAACATCACATGCAATCAAAATATGTGACATGATATGGCCATCATCATCTTGTGCTTTTGATCTCCATCTCCAAAGCACCGTCATGATCTCCATCGTCACCGGCTCGACACCTTGATCTCCATCGTTGCGTCGTGGTCGTCTCGCCAACTATTGCTTCTACAACTATTGCTAACGCATAGCGATAAAGTAAAGCAATTACATGGCGCTTGCATTTCATACAATAAAGAGACAACCATAAGGCTCCTGCCGGTTGCCGATAAATTACAAAACATGATCATCTCATACAACAACGTATATCACATCATGTCTTGACCATATCACATCACAACATACCCTGCAAAAACAAGTTAGACGTCCTCTACTTTGTTGTTGCAAGTTTTACGTGGCTGCTACGGGTTTCTAGCAAGAACCGTTCTTACCTACGGAAAAACAACCACAACGGTGAATTATCAAGTTTTCTATTTTAACCTTCTTCAAGGACCGGCCGTAGTCAAATTCGATTCAACTAAAGTAGGAGAAATAGACACCCGCCAGCCACCTTTATGCAAAACAATTTGCATGTCTGTCGGTGGAACCGGTCTCATGTATGTGGACATGTAAGGTTGGTCCGGGCCGCTTCATCTTACAATACCACCGAATCAAAATAAGACGTTGGTGGTAAGTAGTATGATGATCACCGCCCACAACTCTTTGTGTTCTACTCGTGCATATCATCTACGCATAGACCTGGCTCATGATACCATTGTTGGGGAACGTTGCATGAAAAACAAAAAATTTCTATGCACACGCAAGATCTATCCATGGAGATGCATAGCTACGAGAGGGGGAGTGTGTCTACGTACCCTCGTAGACCATGAGCGGAAGCGTTAGAGCAACACAGTTGATGTCGTCGAACAACTTCACGATCCAACCGACCGAGCACCGAACGTACGGCACCTCCGCGTTCAGCACACGTTCAGCTCGGTGACGTCCTCAACTTCTTGATCCAGAAAGACGGCGAGGTAGTGGATGAGTTCCGGCAGCACGACGGCATGGTGACGGTGATGGTGATGCTATCTCCGCAGGGCTTCGCCCAAGCACTACGAAAATATGACCGAGGGACGGAACTGTGGAGGGGGGCATCGCAAACGGCTAAGACAATGTTGTGTTCTCCTTTGGGGCGCCCCCTCTCCTCTATTTATATATGTGTAGGGGCTTGGAATAGAAGGAATAGTTCCACGTGAACAGTAACCGTGAATAGTACACACGTGGACTTGGACTCCAAAGTCCAATCCTATTCCTACTAGGACTCTCCCTTTTTTCCTTCCCTAGCTGCGTGGGCTTTTGAGGACTTGGTGCGCCTGGCCCAATAAGGCCAGGGCGCCTCCCCTTAGCCCATGCCAGCCCTTGGGATGTGGTGGACCCACTTGTGGACTTCCGGACCCCTTCGGAATCCTCTGGAACCTTCTGGAAGCTTCCCGATACAATACCGAAAAAACTGCACCTTTTTCTGAAACCCAAAATATGACTTCCCATATATAAATCTTTACCTCTCGACCATTCCGAGACTCCTCGTGATGTCCGGGATCTCATCCGGGACTCCGAACAACATTCGGTTACCAATTCACATAACTCATATAACACTATATCGTCAACGAACGTTAAGTGTGCGGACCCTACGGGTTCGGGAATGATGTAGACATGACCGAGACGCCTCTCCGGTCAATAACCAATAGCGGAACCTGGATGCCCATATTGGTTCCTACATATTCCACGAAGATCTTATCGGTCGAACTGCAATGACAACATACGTAATTCCCTTTGTCCGTCGGTATGTTACTTGGTCGAGATTCGATCGTCGATATCTCCATACCTAGTTCAATCTCGTTACCAGCAAGTCTATTTACTCGTTCTGTAATACATCATCCCGTAACTAACTCCTTACTCACTTTGCTTGCAAGCTTCTTATGATGTGCATTACTGAGAGGGCCCAGAGATACCTCTCCGAAACACGGAGTGACAAATCCCAGTCTCGATCCATGCCAACTCAACGGACACCTTCGGAGATACCTGTAGAGCATCTTTATGATCACCCAGTTATGTTGTGACGTTTGATAGCACACAAGGTATTCCTTCGGTATCCGGGAGTTGCATGATCTCATGGTCTGAGGAACATGTATTTGACATTCAAGAAAGCAGTAGCAATAAACAGAATGATCATATGCTACGCTAACGGATGGGTCTTGTCCATCACATCATTCTCCTAATGATGTGATCCCGTTATCAAATGACAACTCATGTCTATGGTTAGGAAACCTTAACCATCTTTGATCAACGAGCTAGTCTAGTAGAGGCTCACTAGGGACACGGTATTTGTTTATGTATTCACACATGTATTTAAGTTTCCAGTCAATACAATTCTAGCATGAATAATAAACCTTTATCATGAACAAGGAAATATAAAATAATAACAACTTTATTATTGCCTCTAGGGCATATTTCCATCAACGATAAGTGGCACAAATTCATGCAAATTGAAGTCCAAGATATGTAAATGTTGAAATCAAGCCAAAGGACTCAAAATGCAAAGCAAGTGATCACAATATATAGAGGAGGGCAATAAAGAAACACACATGGTGGGATAATGGGGCTTGTGCAACTATAGGGATGAGCAATACAAAATTGCCTAACGAAGACTAAGCTTGTGTTGCACAAACACAAGGAGAGACGCTAGCTTGATTGCACGTTTGGGCACGATTCACCACTTGGCACCAACCTATATGTATGCAAGCAAAATGTTTCCTATTCCATGTATCCTCATGCACGAGTATCTCTTTTCATGCTCAACACTCTTTTGCTTATAAGCTTTTGATCTTTCTTTTTCTTGCTTCAAAGCTTTTTTTATCTTCTCTCTTTCTTTCCATTATGCTTAATGAGCCTCAACCACAAATATGAGATAAGTATCGCAAGGTATGCACGGGAGCAAGGTATATCAAATGATGCAACAATATGATATCGTATCACTAAGGTGCTCAAGTTTTCGCGAAGCCGGCAATACTCGGATAGCTAGTCTCAATAGGTATGAAGGTATTCGCAAAGATGGTGGGGCTATCAAGATGTAATGGCAAGGAAGGAAAATTTTATGATGGAATGGATACCATCGTCACACTTAACCTTTCATGAAGTCGGGGTAACTGGCCTTACTTCCGGTTGAAGATGGTCTCAAAGGATGTATGGTCGTCGTCGATGCGAAATGTCGTGGTGGATGTAATCGATGTAACGATACAAGTCGCCGGTGGTGATGAAGATGTAACCGTCCCTAAGTAGACGAAACACCTTAGGAGACTCAAATCACAACTCAAACAACCACAAATGCAATGGAAACCAAAATGGGTTATGTTGCGGAAGACTATGTTGGTGGTGCGGAAGTTATGGCGGAGGGCCTATGCAAAGATGCAAAAATGCAAAAAATTTGATAGAGTCAAATGGTGGTAAAACCAAGATGAGCAGCTTGGGCACGTCGCTAGCTTTTCAACGAGCCAAAGAACACCCAAATCGGAGTTCAGAAGTGGGAGATATGGGCGAAACAGTGAAGCAGTGGCGGCTGATCCTGGGAGGGCCGTGCGCACGGGGTCTAAGGCACGTGAACACGGGGTCCCGTGTGCACGGTACACGGGTCGTGGGCACGGGGTGTCTAGAGACATATCGGGGGCCCGTGGGCACGGGGTGGGGAGCCCATGGACACGGGGGTGGCGGAAAAATCGGGATTTCAACTCCAAAATCGAAGGGGGGGAAGAAAAATTGGGCTATGGGGACGCTATAGGAGATGGATCTACTTGCTAAACACCAGATCCACGGATCAAAATCAACAAAAACGCACTAGGAACAACAAATCACAAAAAAATTGGTATGGCTCTTTTTGTGGGGATTTTCGAAATTGGCAAGAAAAATTCGAACTAAAGCAAGAAAGTGGGGGATTGGGGGCTCCAAATTCGTGACAACCTATGCTCTGATCCAAGATGTTGTAGGGCACGGGCCAAAGTGCCCCGATTTGTCCCGATGTTCACGAATTGGAGGTGGCTACGAAGAGGAACACGTAGAGCACAAAGAATACGAGGGGAGATCACAAGAGAAACACTCAAGAACAAGTCCAATCACACATCCACTAGACTAGCAACACATAAGATCCACAAGGTATAAGAACAACAAAGGGAAAGATACATGGTAATGTTCATCCCAAATCCAAGAGGAGATGAGGTCTTGATGATCTAGATAGATCCTTCCCTAGAAGGGGCTTGATATCCACTTGGGATCTTCTCCTAGGAGGTCTTGATCTCCATGGGAGAGGGTAGATGAGCAAAGTACTCTCTAGATCATATCATATCCTTTGCTAACCCTAACAAATGGCCTAGGTACGAAATATATAGGTAGCTAGAGGTGGGGGACGAGTGGAGGGGCAAAACCGGCAATCCATGGCCAGCCTCCTGTAGGGCCCGTGCGCACGGGCTAAGTGGACCCCGTGGGCACGGGGTAGCAGAGGCTACAGCAAGGGGGGCCATGTGCACGGGGTCATTGGGGCCCGTGCGCACGGGGTATCCAGAGACTTTCTGGACAAGCCGTGCGCACGGGGTCCAACAGGCCCGGGGGCACGGGGTCGCCTGGGCAGGACTTCTTCTTCCAGCTGCAGGCCTCCGTCTTCCGTGCGGTCTTGGCGTGGTTCCTCTTGGGTCTTGGGGAGATGTTGAGGTGTACATGGAGATGACCGTAGGATGCTCCGCATCATTGACCCTTTTGGCCCGGACATCTGGCTCCAAGCCCGAACATCTGGCACCATGGTGAACCGCCGGACATCCGGCCTGGAGCCCGGACATCTGGCCCGACGCCGCCTGTATTTCGGCCCACGGCCCTGTATCCCCCTCCATCTCGCCCTAAGTTGTACTAATAAGGACCTCTCCCACCTCCATCAAGGGTTAGCAAAGTAGATAGCTCTTTGAGATTAGAGCTTTGCTCATCCGTACCTCTCCCATGGAGATCAAGACCTCCATGAGACCCATGTGAGAAGATCCACTTCGGATATCAAGACCTCGACTCCTTCGCGGATCGGGATGAACTAGCTACCGTGTATCCTCCTTTGTTGGATTTGGACCTTTGTATCCCTCTATGTGTATGTGGATCTAGTGCATGTGTGATTTGGATTGTGTCTATTTGAGTGTTCTTCTCGTGTTCTTTGTGGATTTGCTCCTTTTTCCCCTCCTAAGTGTGAAAAGATCACCATCTAGGGTTCCACCCTACATCATAGAGTCTATCACACCCGATCATGACGAGGTGCTTCGAAACGACGAACTTTTGCAATGGTGCATACTTAGGGAGAACATAATTTCTTGAAATTAAGTGAAGGGATCATCTTATAATGCTACCGTCGTTCTAAGCAAAATAAGATGCATAAAAAGGATAAACATCACATGCAATCAATATGTGACATGATATGGCCATTATCATCTCATGCCTTTGATCTCTATCCCCAAAGCACCGGCATGATCTCCATCGTCACCAGCATGACACCATGATCTCCATCATCATGTCGTCACGTGGTCGTCTCCGCAAACTATTGCTTCTACAACTATTGCTAACGCATAGTGATAAAGTAAAGCAATTACATGGCGATTAATAAATTAAAGACAACCCTATGGCTCCTGCCGGTTGCCGTACTCATCGACATGCAAGTCGTGAACCTATTACAAAACATGATCATCTCATACATCAACATATATCACATCACGTTTTAGCCATACCACATCACAACATGCCCTGCAAAAACAAGTTAGACGTCCTCTACTTTGTTGTTGCAAATTTTACGTGGCTGCTATGGGCAACTAGCAAGAACCGTTCTTACCTATGCAAAGACACAACGGTGATAATCAAGTTGCCTTTTAACCTTCTATAAGGACCACCTTCGTCAAATTAGATTCAACTAAAGTAGGACAGACAGACACCCGCTAGCCACCTTATGCAAAACAAGTTGCATGTTAGTCGGTGGAACCGGTCTCATGTGCGAGGACATGTAAGGTTGGTCCGAGCCTCTTCATCCCACAATACCGTCGAATCCAAATAAGACAAGAGAGGTAAGCAATTTGAGCATCAACGCCCACATCTTTTGTGTTCTACTCGTGCATATACATCTACGCATAGACCTAGCTCATAATGCCACTGATGGGGAACGAGGCATGAAAATCAAAAAAATTACTACGAACACCCAAGATCTATCTAGGACAAACATAGCAACGAGAGGGGAGAGTGTGGCTACGTACCCTCGTAGACCGAAAGCGAAAGCGTATATAACGCGGTTGATGTAGTCGTACTCTTCGCTATCCGATCACGATCCAACTGATCTAGTGCCAAACGGACGGCACCTCCGAGTTTAGCACACATGTGGCTCGATGATGTCTCCTCCTCCTTGATCTAGCAAAAGAAGGCAGAGAAGTAGATGGGATCACAACCAGCATGACGGCATGGTGGTGATGGTGGTGGTGGAGTCAGAATACCGGCAGGGCTTCGCCAAGCGCTGCTAGAACGAGGACGGAGGAGCTATGGAGTAACGGGAGAGAGAGGGGCGCCAAGGGCTTGGTGTGTCCTCTTGGGTTGCCCCCTCCCCTCTATATATAGGTGGAGGGGCATGGGGAACAACCCCTCCAAGCCCTAGGGAGGGGGAGAGGACTTGGACTCCAAGTCCAATCCTATTCCTACTAGGACTCCCCTTTTTTCCCCTTCCCTAGCCACATGGGCTTTTGAGGACTTGGTGCGCCTAGCCCAATAAGGCTAGGGCACATCCCCTCAGCCCATTCCAGCCCTTGGGACATGGTAGACCCACTTGTGGACTTCCGGACCCCTCCGGAATCCTCCGGAACCTTCTGGAAGCTTCCCGGTACAATACCGAAAAACTGCACCTTTTTCCGAAACCCAAAATATGACTTCCCATATATAAATCTTTACCTCTCGACCATTCCGAGACTCCTCGTGATGTCTGGGATCTCATCCGGGACTCCAAACAACATTCGGTTACCAATCATCAAATATCCCAATACTACTCTGGCGTCAACGAACGTTAAGCGTGCGACCCTGCGGGTTCGGGAATCATGTAGTCATGACCGAGACACCTCTCTGGTCAATAACCAATAGTGGGACCTGGATGCCCATATTGATTCCTACATATTCCATGAAGATCTTTTATCGGTTGAACCACAATGTCAAGGATTCGGTTAATCCCGTATGCAATTCCCTTTGTCCTGGCGATATGTTACTTGCCCGAGATTCGATCGTCGGTATCTCCATACCTAGTTCAATCTCGTTACCGGCAAGTCTCTTTACTCATTCCGTAATACAAGATCCCGTGACTAACCCATTAGCCACATTGCTTGCAAGCTCTTTATGATGTTGTATTACTGAGAGGGCCCAGAGATATCTCTCCGTCATACCGAGTGACAAATCCCAGTCTCGATTCATGCCAACCCAACAAACACCTTCGGAGATACCTGTAGAGCACCTTTATGATCACCCAGTTACGAAGTGACATTTGGATACACACTAAGTATTCCTCCGGTGTCAGGGAGTTGCACGATCTCATGGTCTAAGGAACAGATACTTGACATGAAGAAAGTTGTAGCAAATAAACTAAACGATCTAATGCTAAGCTTACGGTTGGGTATTGTCCATCACATCATTCTCCTAATGATGTGATCCCGTTATCAAATGACAACTCATGTCTATGGTTAGGAAACCTTAACCATCTTTGATCAACGAGCTAATCTAGTAGAGGCTCACTAGGGACACGGTGTTGTCTATGTATTCACACATGTATTTAAGTTTCCAGTCAATACAATTCTAGCATGAATAATAAACCTTTTATCATGAACAAGGAAATATGATAATAACCAATTTATTATTGCCTCTAGGGCATATTTCCAACAGTTGAAGTCTTGTGTGGTAAGATCAAATACCCTACTGATTTTCTTGTTCTTGGATCACCACAAGATGATTTTTGTCCCATTATATCTGGTAGACCCTTCTTGAATACAGTTAATGCTAAGATTGATTGCAATAAAGAAACTGTCAGTGTTAATTTTGGTGATGTGTCTCATGAATTTAATTTCTCTAAGTTTCGTAGACAACCTCATGATAAAGAATTACCCAATAAAGATGAAATTATTGGTCTTGCTTCTATTGCTGTACCTCCTACTGATCCTTTAGAACAATACTTGCTAGACCATGAAAATGATATGTATATGAATGAAAGAAATGAAATAGATGAGTTTTTCTATATGCAAGCACCTATTCTTAAACATAACTTGCCTGTTGAAACTTTGGGAGATCCTCTTCCACCAAAGAGTGATCATGTGTTTGATTTAAAGCAATTACCTGATACACTTAAATATGCTTATCTTGATGAAAAGAAGATATATCATGTTATTATTAATGCTAACCTTTTAGAGCCTGAAGAAAAGAGATTACTAAAAACTTTAAAGAAGCACCATGCAGCTATTGGATATACTCTTGATGATCTTAAGGGCATCAGTCCCACCTTATGTCAGCATAAAATTCATATGGAGCCAGATGCTAAACCAGTTGTTGATCATCAAAGAAGATTGAATCCTAAAATGAAAGATGTGGTAAGAACTAAAATATTAAAGCTTCTGGAGGCAGGTATAATTTATCCCATAGCTGATAGTAGATGGGTAAGTCATGTTCATTGTGTTCCTAAGAAAGGAGGTATTACTGTTGTCCCTAATGATAAAAATGAACTTATCCCACAAAGAATTATAACTGGTTATAGAATGGTAATTGATTTTAGAAAATTAAATAAAGCTACTAGGAAATATCATTACCCCTTGCCTTTTATTGATCAAATGTTAGAAAGATTATCTAAACATACACACTTTTGCTTCCTAGATGGTTATTCTGCTTTTTATCAAATACCTGTATCACCAGAAGATCAAGAGAAAACCACATTTACTTGTCCTTTTGGAACTTATGCTTATCATCGTATGCCTTTTGGTTTATGTAATGCACCTGCTACCTTTCAAAGATGTATGACCGCTATATTCTCTGACTTTTGTGAAAAGATTGTTGAGGTTTTCATGGATGATTTCTCCGTTTACGGAACTTCTTTTGATGATTGCTTGAGCAACCTTGATCGAGTTTTGTAGAGATGTGAAGAAACTAATCTTGTCTTGAATTGGGAGAAGTGCCACTTTATGGTAAATGAAGGTATAGTCCTTGGGCACAAAATTTCTGAAAGAGGTATTGAAGTTGATAAAGCTAAAGTTGATGCTATTGAGAAAATGCCATATCCTAAAGATATCAAAGGTATAAGAAGTTTCCTTGGTCATGATGGTTTCTATAGAAGGTTTATAAAAGACTTCTCTAAAATTTCTAGGCCTCTTACTAATCTCTTGCAAAAAGATGTGCCATTTGTTTTTGATGATGATTGTGTAGAAGCCTTTGAAATACTTAAGAAAGCCTTAATTTCTGCATCTATTGTTCAACCACCCGATTGGAAACTACCCTTTGAAATTATGTGTGATGCTAGTGATTATGTTGTTGGTGCTATTCTAGGGCAAAGAGTTGATAAGAAATTGAATGTTATTCATTATGCTAGTAAAACTCTAGACAGTGCTCAAAGAAATTATGCTACTACTGAGAAAGAATTTTTAGCAGTTGTGTTTGCATGTGATAAATTCAGATCTTATATTGTTGATTCTAAAGTGACTATTCACACTGATCATGCTGCTATTAAATACCATATGGAAAAGAAAGATGATAAGCATAGACTTATTAGGTGGGTTCTTTTGCTACAAGAATTTGATTTGCATATTATTGATAGAAAGGGAGCTGAGAATCCCATAGCTGATAATTTGTCTAGAATGGAAAATGTTCTTGATGACCCACTACCTATTGATGATAGTTTTCCTAATGAATAATTAGCTGTTATAAATGCTTCTCGTAATACTCCTTGGTATGCAGACTATGCTAGTTACATTGTTGCTAAATATATACCACCTAGTTTCATGTACCAACAAAAAAAGTTCTTATTTGATTTAAGACATTACTTTTGGGATGACCCACATTTATATAAAGAAGGAGTAGATGGTGTTATTAGATGTTGTGTATCTAAGCATGAACAGGAACAAATCCTACGGAAGTGTCACTCCGAGGCATACGGAGGACACCATGCGGGAGACAGAACTGCACATATGGTATTACAATCTGGTTTTTATTGGCCTACTCTCTTCAAAGATGCACGTAAGTTTGTCTTATCTTGTGATGAATGTCAAAGAATTGGTAATGTTAGTAGACGTCAGGAAATGCCTATGAATTATTCACTTGTTGTTGAACCATTTGATGTATGGGGATTTGATTATATGGGACGTTTTCCTTCCTCTAATGGGTATACTCATATTTTAGTTGTTGTTGATTACGTCACTAAGTGGGTATAAGCTATTCCAACTAGTAGTGATGATCACAACACTTCTATTAAAATGCTTAAAGAATTTATATTTCCAAGGTTTGGAGTCCCTAGATATTTGATGACTGATGGTGGTTCACATTTTATTCATGGTGCCTTCCATAAATTGCTTGCTAAATATGATGTTAATCATAGAATTGCATCTCCATATCATCCTCAGTCTAGTGGTCAAGTTGAATTAACTAATAAAGAAATAAAATTAATTTTGCAAAAGACCATTAATAGATCTAGAAAGAATTGGTCTAAGAAACTTGATGATGCACTATGGGCTTACAGAACTGCTTATAAAAATCCTATGAGTATGTCTCCATATAAAATGGTCTATGGAAAAGCATGTCATTTACCTCTTGAACTAGAACATAAGGCTTATTGGGCAATTAAAGAACTTAATTATGATTTTAAACTTGCCAGTGAGAAGAGGTTATTTGATATTAGCTCTCTAGATGAATGGAGATCCCAAGCTTATGAAAATGCCAAGCTATTTAAAGAAAAAGTTAAAAGATGGCATGATAAAAAGAATTCAAAAACGGGAATTCAAAGTAGGTGATCATGTTCTATTATACAATTCTCATTTAAGATTCTTTGTAGGAAAACTTCTCTCTAAATGGGAAGGGCCATACATCATCGAAGAAGTTTATTGCTCCGGAGCCATCAAAATAAACAACTCCGAAGGCACTAATCTAAGAGTGGTTAATGGGCAAAGAATTAAACATTATATCTCAGGTACTCCCAATAATGTTGAAACCAATATTATTCAAACAATGACATCGGAAGAGCACATAGAAGAAAACTTCCGAAACGCTCCAGAATTCTGAAAAGGAGTAGGTATGTGGTACGGTAAGTAAACTGACTCCAAAACTTCCATAAAAGTACTTTCTGTTTGTTTTGGAATATATGAAAAATTAGGAAAATAATAAACAGTCTGAAAAGTGCATGAGGGAGCGACAAGCCTAGGGGGCGTGCCCTATCCCCCAGGGCGCACCTACCGAGCTTGTGGCTCCCCCGTGGACTTTACTGACTCCGTTTTTCTTCCATATTACTTGTCCTGCACGATAAAAAATCATTATATATACTCTCAGATGTTTTGACCATCGTATCACAAGTTTCTCCTCTGTTCTTGTTTTGAGCTATTTTTCAGGCAGATTTGGAGCACTATGTCGTCACAAGAGTCGAATGGGGAGAGCCACGTTTCCCACACTACAGCGAACCCAAGAATCTACGGTGATGTCGACCCCTATGGGTGGTCGACCGATGAGGAGGTGAAAGCTGACTTGAAGAGGATGGATTCCATAGATGTGGAAGAAGAAGAAATTTCACTACCCCAACCTGGAGATATGCATGTGGAATTCAAGAAATCAAGTTTGCCGAATACGGTTAAACCTCCCAATACCCGATTTATTTCTTATCGTAACTTGAAAAAGAGTGTTGCTTCGTCTCCCTCAGCCAGGATGCATCCTTGGGTGGATGGTGCATTAACTATTATCGGAAAGCTTCAAGGAGAAATCATGGATCTTAAGCGTCAAGTCAATAAGCTCGAGGAAGAGAATCGCATCCTCAGGGGCATCATTGCTAAGAATATTGCACCACCATCACCGAAGAAGGAGAATTGAGTACACGGGTATTGGCACCACCCTTGGCTTGTGCTAAGCTTGGGGGAGGTGCCCCGGTATCGTATCACCATCACTTTTATCATAATTATCTATCTTAGTTCGATCCTTAGTTATTTCGTGATTTAGAAGAATAAAAGTTTTAATATGATTTAGTTTCTAGTGCTTGCTTTGTGATCTATCCATCTATGTAATCGAGTGTGAGAGTTATATAATAAAGAGTAGTTTGAGTTGAGTTGTTTTACTTTTGTTGATCCAATCATGGAAATAAAAATAAAAAGAATAAAGAAAAGAGAGATCATATGCTAATCCCATGGGGAGTGATGACTTCACAGAAAAAAGGTATACTTGATAAAACTTGTTGGAAGTTGACAAACATAGCATTGGTCATTGTTGCAATTCATGAAAAATTAATAAGGGAAGAGAGGTCTCACATATAAATATACTATCTTGGACATCTTTTATGATTGTGAGCCCCCATTAAATATTCTATGTCAAATAGTTGACGTTGGACAAGGAAGACAACATAATGAGTTATGTTTGCTTATATTCACATAGAAGTTATATTGTTTTGGATCCTCTAACATGTGGTGCTTGCCCCCTATCTTTTGCTAGCCAAAATTCCGTACTAAGTAGAGATACTACTTGTGCATCCAAAAACCCTTAAACCCAGTTTCATGTCACGAGAGTCCATCATATCTACCTATGGATTGAATAAGATCCTTCAAGTAAGTTGGCATTGGTGCAAAAGCAATAAAAATTGCTCCTAAATATGTATGATCTTTTATTGCAAGGGAAAATAAGCTTTGTACGATCTTGTGATGGTGAAGAAATAAAAGCGACAGACTGCATAATAAAGGTCGCTATCACAAGGGGCAATATAAAGTGACATTCCTCTACACTAAGAGCTTGCACATCCAAAAATAAAAAGCGCATGACAACCTCTGCTTCCCTCTGCGAAGGGCCTATCTTTTACTTTTATGTATTTACTTTCATGCAAGAGTCAATAGTATTCTCCTTTATTCTGATTTTTATCTTCTCTCTTGGCAAGCATCATGTGGTGGGGAAAGATCCAGACATATATATCCAGTTGAATGTAGGTGATCATGAGTTATTATTGTTGACATTACCCTTGAGGTAAATACGTTGGGAGGTGAAATTATAAGCCTCTATCTTTCTATGTGTCTGACTGAAACTTTTGCTCCATAAGTACGCCGTGAGTGTCAGCAATCATAGAAGATTAAATGATAGTTGAGTATGTGAACTTGCTAAACAAAAGGCTCTTACATCGACTCTTTCTGATAATATGATGAACTGCAATTGCATCAATGACTGAGATCGAAGTTTGTTAGTTTTCAATACGGTTTATGGTTCATACTTCATCTTGTGGATGAATTGTCACTTTATCATGAGAAGTTTTATGATAATATATTGCTATTATAATAAAGGGATAATTAATTGTATGCCCCTAGTTGGGTCCCACTCGTCTATTTTACCCCTAACTTCAGAAACTCACCTATTCTGTACAAGCCACTTTGCAATTCTTATGCTTTTGCCCTTTGACCCTTTGACCGTCACTTTGAAAAAATCATAACAAATTCATACTAACTCAGAAAAATGCAAATAAGATATCAAAATGTTCACAAAAACATCACCTATATGTGCATGTCATTTTCATTCTTGACAAAAGTGTTGGAAAGTCCTCATCTCAGTTTTAGCTCATATGACCTTAGCATGAACAGTACAATCTAAAAAAATAAAAAAAATCTAATTTTTTTGGTGGCAAACATTGACCAATGTTTTGAGTGCTTGCCAAGTTTCATAACAGAATGACATTCGTGGAAGTCGTGGCAAAAAACAAAATTTTGAAGCATTGATTTTTTTTGCCACGACTTCCACGAATGTCATTCTGTTATGAAACTTGGCACGCACTCAAAACATTGGTCAATGTTTGCCACCAAAAAAATTTAGAATTTTTTGAATTTTTTTAGATTGTACTGTTCATGTTAAGTTCATATGAGCTAAAACTGAGATGAGGACTTTCCAACACTTTTGTCAAGAATGAAAATGACATGCACATATAGGTGATGTTTTTGTGAACATTTTGATATCTTATTTGCATTTTTCTGAGTTAGTATGAATTTGTTATGATTTTTTCAAAGTGACGGTCAAAGGGTCAAAGGGCAAAAGCATAAGAATTGCAAAGTGGCTTGTACAAAACAGGTGAGTTTCTGAAGTTAGGGGTAAAACAGACGAGTGGGACCCAACTAGGGGCATAAAACTAATTATCCCTATAATAAAGATCATGATGCCTTCATGTCCGTATTTTGTTTTATCGACACCTCTCTCTCTAAACATGTGGTCATGATTATCGATTTTGGTTTTTCGCTTGAGGACAAGCAAGGTCTAAGCTTGGGGAAGTTGATATGTCCATTTTGCATCATCTTTCCATATTGTTATTTATTATGTTTTGGGTCATTATTTCACTTTATGATACAATTCTTATGCCTTTTCTCTCTTATTTTGCAAGATTCACATGAAGAGAGAGATTGCCGGCAGCTGGAATTCTGGACTGGAAAGGGGTGAAACAGAGATAGCTATTCTGCACACCTCCAAATGACCTGAAAATTTACGGAGAATTATTTTGGAATATATAAAAAATAATGGATGAAGAAATACCAGAGGGGGACCCACCAGGAAGCGACAAGCCTAGGGGCGCCCCCCAAGCTTGTGGCGCCCCTGGCAGGCCTCCTGGGCCCATCTTCTGAAGCCATTTGCCCTAGAAAAAAAATCATAAGAAGACTTTCGGGATGAAGCATCGCCGTCTTGAGGCGGAACCTGGGCAGGAGCAATTTTGCTCTCCGGCGGACCGATTCCGCCGGGGATACTTCCCTTCGGGAGGGGGAAATCGAAGCCATCGACATCACCAATGATCCTATCATCGTGGGAGGACCAATCTTCATCAACAGCTTCACCAACACCATCTCATCTCAAACCCTAGTTCATCTCTTGTATTCAATCTTTGTCCCAAAACCTCGGATTGGTACCCGTGGGTTGCTAGTAGTGTTGATTACTCTCTGTAGTTGATGCTAGTTGGTTTAATTGGTGGAAGATTATATGTTCAGATCCTTAATGCTATTCAATACCCCTCTGATCTTGAACATGAATATGATTTGTGAGTAGTTACTCTTTTTCTTGAGGACATGGGAGAAGTCTTGTCATAAGTAATCATGTGAATTTGGTATTCGTTCGATATTTTGATAATATGCATGTATGTTGTTGCTTCCTTTAGTGATGTCGTGTGAACGTCGACTACATGACACTTCACCATCTTTGGGCCTAAGAGAAGGCATTGTGGAGTAGTAATTAGATGATGGGTTGCTAGAGTGACAGAAGCTTAAACCCTAGTTTATGTGCTATTCCGTAAGGGGCTGATTTGGATCCATATGTTTCATGCTATGGTTAGATTTATCTTAATTCTTCTTTCGTAGTTGCGGATGCTTGCGAGAGGGGGTAATCATAAGTGGGAGGCTTGTTCAAGTAAGAACAACACCCAAGCACCGGTCCACCCATATATCAAATTATCAAAGTAGCGAACGCGAGTCAAACAATCATGATGAAAGTGACTAGATGAGAATTCCCATGTGTCCTCGAGAACTTCTTTGCTTTATATAAGAGATCGTTCCGGCTTGTCCTTTGCTATAAAAAGGATTGGGCCACCATGCTGCACTTTATTATACTTGTTACGCGTTACGAATTATCTTGCTATCAAAACTATTTGTTACCGCTACTTTCAGTACTTGCAGAGAATACCTTGCTGAAAACCGCTTGTCATTTCCTTCTGCTCCTCATTGGATTCGACACTCTTACTTATCGAAAGGACTATGATTGATACCCTATACTTGTGGGTCATCACTAAACCTTATGCAGGAGATGGAACAATATATCCTGATGTGCACTTACTCCATATAGACGAACTTTGTGGATTGTTTAAGCTTGATGGTTTACTAGGGGATGGAGCTAAGAAGAAATTATTCCCTTTACCTTTGGAGGTAAGTGATGTGACGGCAGCCTGATCTTTCAATGAGAGTGGGGATAACTATCGATTTGGTGGATTTTGACCTTGACGATCCAGCTATACCATACCCGATGATACGCCTCGACAATCGCTAAACCAATCTTTGATGGTTATTGACCTTGCCGTAGGCACGATCAACCTGAACAACGGGGTTCGAGTTCCTGCAAGCAACCAAAGAACCCGCAAGAACAAAGGTGAATTGCAATCTGAAATTGTGGATGAAAAATTGAGCACATGAAATAGATGAACAAGTTGGGGTTCCACTGTGGATCTGACAAGGCGATAGTCCTACACGTCTCATAGATGCGAATTGTAGCGATGGCTAGACAATACAATAAAACCCGAGTCTAACCCTAATCTAAGCTAGCTATTTATTAAATGTCGATGACGGCCGAGTCGGTCGTTGTGTTCCATCTGGACTCTGTCGTCCGTGAGTCGGCTGCAGAGGCCTGCAGGTCAACGCGTCGGAAGGAGCACCGAGCGCATCAAAAGTTCCAAGGCCCATTACTACAACTCCTTTGGCCTTGTGCACTTCGTGCATGTGCATGCACGTGACATGGCTCATGCATGGGATGGATTCGGTGGTGGACATGCATATGCATGCACTGTTGCTTCATCTGATTTGAATGCACAATTGGCTTCATCTCTAATCTCTCCTTTATTCCAGAGTACAAGCAAATCATAACATGAGTGTAGCATCGTATTTTCGCCAGTCAAATCATGTGTATAAAGGAGCGATAGTACCTGGCCATTTATTTGTCGCGCACGCGCTCTAGTCATAGGACCAAGTGGAATAACTGATGTAGGAGTCACGGCGGGTGTAACAGTAGAAGAGATGTCCTCATCAGTAAGAGCATTGTCATGGTATATGCTATTGGATGAACCCGAAACTTGGGACTGGAACCGACTGAAGCTAGAATTTCATCAGAAATTTTATCCTATGCATTTGGTTCATCATGATCGGAATTATATATATAATTTTTTGCCTCGTGAAGGAGAAAGTATCGCTCAAGCTTGGGGGAGGCTTAAGGACATGATGCTCAAATGCCCCAATCATGAGCTTTCGAGAGATATGATTATTCAAAACCTTTATGCTCGGCTTTCTCGTAATGATAGAATAATGCTTGATTCTTCTTCTGCTGGTTATTTCTCAAAAAGAAGTATTGAATTCAAATGGGATCTTATTGAAATGATTAAACACAATTCTGAAGATTGGGAAATCGACAAAGGTAATGAGTTAGGTATACATCTCGATTTTGATTGTTTTAAGTCTTTTGTAGAAACGGATGTTTTTCATAAGCTTAGTGCAAAATATGGACTTGATTATGATATAGTAGCTACATTATGTGAATCTTTTGCTACTCATGTTGATCTCCCTAAAGAAAATTGGTTTAAATTTCATCCACCCATTAAAGATATTTGTGAAGAACTGATTATTACTAAAACTGAAACAATTGCTTATACTGCTAATCCAGTTATGCCCACTGCTTATATTGAGAAACCTCCTCTCCCTGTTAGGATTAAGGAACATGCTAAGCTACAACTGTGATACATGAAAGCAACATTAAAACACCTAAACCATCTGAGCAAATTAGAGTAGAACCTCCTATTCTAGTGGTTAAAGATCTCTTGGTTGATAATATTGATGGGCATGTTATCTATTTCTGTGATGAAGTGGCTAAAATTGCTAAACCCGTTAGAAATGAACAAGATATGTTAGATAAGAACAAGAAAGTTCTTGGCATGCCTGTTGTTTTTGCTAAGATTGGAGATCATTGCTATTATGGTTTATGTGATTTGGGTATAGCATAAGCGTTATTCCTTTTTTCTCTCTATCAAGAAGTAATGCATGAAATTTCACCTGCTGAGATAGAAGAGATTGATGTTACTATTAAGCTTGCAAATAGGGATACCATTTCACCGCTTGGGATTGTTAGAGATGTTGAAGTCTTGTGTGGTAAGATTAAATATTCTACTGATTTCTTAGTACTTGGTTCACAACAAGACAACTTTTGTCCCATCATATTTGGTAGACCCTTCTTGAATACTATTAATGCTAAAATTGGTTGTATTAAAGAAAAGGTTAAGGTTAAGTTTGGTGAAGAATTTCATGAATTTAATTTTTCTAAGTTCACTAGACAACCCCATGATAAAGATTTGCCTAATAAAGATGATATCATTGGTATTGCTTCTATTGTTGTGCCTCCTACTGATCCATTAGAGCAATATTTGTTAGATCATGAAAATGATATGCATATGAATGAAAGAAATGAAATAGATGAAATATTCTTTAGGTAAGCACATATCCTTAAACATAATTTACCCGTTACTTTGGGAGATCCTCTTCCACCTAAGGGCGATCCTGTGTTTGAATTAAAGAAGCTCCCAGATACACTAAAATATGCTTATCTAGATGAAAAGAAGATACATTCTGTTATTATCAATGCTAACCTTTCAGTGCACGAAGAAAAGAGATTATTGAAAACTTTAAGGAAACATCGTGCTGCAATTGGATATACTCTTGATGATCTTAAGGGCATCGGTCCCACTTTATGTCAGCACAAGATTAATATGGAGCCCGATGCCAAAGAAGTTTGTAGCTTCTCCTCACTGGTTTATTTTTGTCTGGTTTATTTTCGCCTCACCTCCCACCACCCCCTCCCACTGGATTTTTCTCCCTCCCATTAAAAAACAAAATCCCATTAAATTGGCGAGATCTTGTTTCGTGCTTACTTTGGCAGGTGCCGATTCAATTCAATCATGTAAATAATAGGTAACTAAGAATTCAGAGATCACCTTCCTAAAATGTAGACATAAATTTTTTCTGGATAACCCTTCAGAACAAAATCAGATGTTGCTCAATAAAAAATCACTAATCCCACACACTATTAATTGTTATCATTATCTCTACTATTAATTGAATACCACAACTTTTCTTACACAACAAAAATAACATATCTTTTCTTATCTTACCAAATCACATATATTTTCTTCTCTTACCAAATCACATACTCCCTCCGTTCCTTTATATAAGGTGTATTTGTTTTTTGATAAAATTCCACAATGTAAGGTGCATTTCTTCTAATTCCTCATAATTCCATTTTTAGTCCTCCAGAAAAAGGAAAGTATCTCTTTCCTGATTGTCTGTATCTCTCCTTGTAGCAAAAGAAGGAAACTATCTCTCTCTCGATTGCATGTATCTCTTACTTTCCTGGATTAACTGATTTACTTGCCACAAACCAACAAATTTGCTAAGGGTAATTTCGTCCTAACATGTCTATAATTATGTGCATTGGTCACCGTGCCGAATACATAATGGAACGGAGGGAGTATATCTCTACTATTATAGGGGAGTTGGTAGGCCGCATCCGCACGCCCATGCGGAGGGACGCCGTGCGCGACACCATGGAGGACACCGTGGCCGGACCTGACCCCGGCGCATTGCTCGAGAATGCCAGGGCGTGGAGCATGGAGTCAGGGACGGCCGTGGCGGCAGGTGGGTCGTCGGACCGCCACGTATAGGCGTTCGTGGACGCGGGCATATTATATTTCTTATCAATCATACAGAGAGCCAGACAAGCTACATTCTCAAATCATATGTGTCCATTCAAATGTCAAGAAATTTGTTAAAGAAATGTGTCCTACAATACTCGATAGGCCTTACAGAAATGAATACACTGCAAAAGCGTCTTTACCACCAAGGCTCAATCAAACAATACAAGAGGCGTGTCAAATATGTAATACCTCTATTATCAAAGGGAATATTTACGTAGTCGTCGTTCGTAGCAGCCATTCATGCGAAAATAATTTGGAAATCGACCCCTGAATCAATTTGCAAATCAAACTGTTAATGCAATTAATTAGCTAGACAATTAATTACATATGAAATTAATTAGGTCCATTTAAATAGGATTTTTTTTCACACCGAATCAATTTGGAAACTGAGTCATTAATGCAATTAATTAATTAGGCAGACAATTAATTATACTATAGATAATTATAATTAGGGATTGCTTTCCCAATTTGGAAGATAATTAATTGATTTGGTTGGCAGTTAAATAGGCATGCCGAGAATTAGGTAGGCGGTTAATTATTTGTGTAATTAACTAATTAAGCAGATAGTTAATCACGTTGAATCAGTTTGAAAGCGCTCACAGACAAGGACGGTCAATAGACTCTCACCGACATGGCCGAGCACCGCTTGCCAGCATGGATAACGGACACCATGCGCTCCCGACATGGGCGACGAGGCGTTCACCAAGATGGATGATGACCATACTCTGCAGGATGTCCACATGCTCACGGTTACCGAAACATTCATGGGCGAGGACAACACATCACTACATTAGCCAGGTGGTTCATGCTATAGTAGAAAGGAAGAGTGTTCCAAGAATAAGAAGGAAAAAGAACTAATGTGGCCAAGTGGTCCATGGTGTTGGAGACGGAAAAAGTGTTCCAGAAAAAAAAGAAAGGAAGAGTATTCTAGGAAGTAAGTAGGATCGAGAACTAAAACCGGCGAGGAAGAAGGAAGAAGAAGATGAGGCATCGCTGACGAACGCATTGATGTTGACGTGGTACTGCTTGGCGCCAACGAAATGGGTTGGTGAAGAGGCTAGAAATAGAAATTGTAGGGGAGGACGAGGAAGAGAAGAACTACTGGTATCCCTTCTAGCAATGAATGGTGTGTGGACTGGAGGTGGAGCTTATTGGTGACTATGAATATGTTCAGGTTGCCACTCGCCCCCCACGTCAGTGTGCATTTGCAAAGTTGAATGGACCTTTGAGAATGATCTCTATAGTTATTTGTTTTTTGAGGTAATAGTATGTGTTAATTTAACCCACTCTATTATATTGTAAATACAAAAAAAAATCTATGTTGCAACACACGGGGAAGGTGAGGTGGGAGTCATCCAATTTCATAGAAGAGGGCTCCAACGAGAAATGTCCCGCTACGACGGGAAACCGAGCGGGAAGGGGAGGGTCCGATAGGAAAAAGGGAGGGTGCGTCGTAAGATTTTTTTTTGTATTGGGCCTGCTTGTGACATAACATGTTGGATAGTCCGGACAAAACCACATTTCTCCCCATATATGGTCTGAATTTGGGGTAGCCCGGACTGTCCAAACGATTGAATTTTGGGGAGCCTCCCGGACGCCTATTTGATGTCCGAACACGTCTGAACGTTTGAAGGAGAAGATGACCTTAATCATTTGTTTGAAGGAGTAGCCCGTAGCAACGCACGGACGTTCTACTAGTTAGGTATAGAGGTATAGATATAGATATAGATATTTTGGGTGGCGTGAAAGAAATATAAAGAAAGAAGTCCATTTTTCACCCCAAAATGCGTCTCAAGGGACAAATACCCCCCTGAACTCGAATTTGATACGATTTTGACCCCCAAATCCACAAAACCGGATAAATCTCCCCCTTCAGTGGTTTTGCTGCCGACTTGTCAGATTTTAGGTGGTTTTGAAAGATGATTAGGCATTTGACTCTTGACGTGGCACCAGACCAGTTTTCTTTGCATCAGACCAGTTCATCCTTGCTCCATTCTTTTTTCTTCATTCGCAATGGATGTCGTTATAGACCATGGCAACGAGGACACTGTCGTAGAGGTTGTTGTCGTCCAAATCCTCAACCAAGTTTCTTCATAGTCTACGGTTGCCTTTTCGTCCAAATCCCCCATAAGTGTCGAGCGCACCGTGCTCCTCGTCCACGACAAAGATCATGTCGCCGCCGCCCGGGAATGCCATGGCAGGGCCCTTCCACCCAGCGAGCATGCGGGGCGGCATGTCCTCCCACCTGCCGGGCACGAGGTCGAACATGACTGCCTTCTTGGCGCCGCTGCCGTGTAGGTTGATCATACAGCCTTCCCGTCCGAGCAGACGGCGTCTTCGGCATCCCGAATGAACCGCCCCGTCCCGCAACGGAGGGAGCGGCTCCCAAGGCACGGATGGCGTGGCGGGGTCCCATATCGCCCCGGAGCGCGCGATAGTGAGGTTGTAGCCGGCGCCCGCGACGAACAAGCAGCCGCGCCCGCCGTCCACCACCTGCACAGAGCAAGCGGGACCCGCGAGCCGGCCAGCCAGCACGGCACGGGCGCGGCGGCCGGGTTGAACACGAGCGGGCAGAACAACACCGAGTGGAGCGGCTGCGTGGACCCTGTGACGAGGACGAGCCACCCCATTGCGGCCACAAACCGGAGCGGCAACCAACGGGAGAGGAACGACGTGTGGCAAAGCATCGGGGGCGCCGGCAGCCCGTCCCACCGCGCGAAGATTTGTTTGTAGGCCATGAAGATCACGCCGCCGTCGCTGGTGCCCTCGAGGAGCGCGTAGAGTGAGAGCAAGGGCAGCAACGACGGCGCAAACAGGAGGCGGCGCCATGGCAGACGACGTGCATGAGGAGCCGAGCTTTACTCTGTCTGCGCACCCAAATACCATGCCAGGTCACACTTTCTGGCCCCAAAACCGCCTAAAATAAATGCAAAACCACCTAAGGGGGAGATTTACCCGGTTTTAAGGATTTGGGGGTTAAAATCATACCAAATTTGAGTTTAGAGGGGTATTTGTCCCTCTGGCTACATCTGGAGGCGAAAAATGGACTTCTAAACGGAGCAGTAGCGATCGGGGCATTGGAAAGAAAAGGAAAACGCCAACTAGCGGGAGTTGGGCCAGCCCAAGTAGCGACGCTGAACGCGAGTGCTAGCCTGGCAGTCGCGAAATAGGAGCTCTAACTTATACCCCACTGCATCACTTCAAAAAAAAATAAAAAAAAATTATACCCCACTGCCGCCACTAGTGCACTTCTTCCTCCGCGACATCCAGCCCTAACCCTACTTATCCATCCCCTCCGCCCCCGCGATTATCAGCCCGAACCAGCGAACCCTACCGATACCATCACATCCGCCGGCGGCGGCGCCGCCGCCGCCATCACCACTTCCAGCTCCGCCGCTACTGCACTTCCTCCTCCGCGACATCCAGCCCTAACCCGACCCGATACCACCCAGGTTTCTCATCCATCCCCTCCGCCGCCGAGTATCAGCCCGAACTGCAAACCCTACCTACCATCACATCCGCCGCCGCCGCCGCCACCACTTCCACCTCCGCCGCCGCCGCGCGATGGAATCTTCATCCACATCAGATGACCCCCCCCGATCCCGCTGCACCTCCCACCAAACAGTATAGGGTCAAGAGAGTCATGGACGGAGAGAGATCAAGACCCATCATCACGTCCCGAGATAGATCTCACATCGCTGCATTATGTACGCAATTTTGTTCATGTTATATTGATTTGTGCCGATGTGTATTCTGCTTTTTTTCTGGTGTATGAGTAGCGCTAGACTACTGAGTTTTGCTTTCCCATTAAATCTGTTGCTGAGGCAGTACTTTAGCTGTTTTATAACTCTGCCTGCGTTGTAAATCTGATGACTTGGCTTCGTCCGGGGCGTGAGCCCTTTTTCCTTTAAATTTGTGTTGTCCGGTGGATTTTAGACTAAATCCACTGTTGCTTCTTTATGGACTTGTAGGCAACGCGGTCATTCTGAGAGACTGCATGCCTCTTCCACCATCATCGCCACTGGAAAATCAACCTGAATGGGATATAGACGAGGCAACGTTGAAACCATTGCTACAGCAATGTGCCATTGGATTGTTGAAGGAGTACTTGGAAACGGAAGCTGAGATGGAGGATGTATTGGATGCAATTTCTCCTCTTTTCAAGGAAGACATGGTTCCAGTGCCTTCCTTTAAGGGGTTGGTCTTTATTTGTAGCTCTAGTTACGTCATTTAGTCTCTATAATTGGCGAGAAACTTTGTTCATTGTTATGCAGTGTGGAATTATTTGAGAATGTGGATGTTGCACTGCCATTCCTTGTCTTTGACACTAGGCTTTTCCACTGGATGCATTTAGATCCTAAGGTATTTAACTTCTGTTTGGTAGATTTTGCTTTGTTTTTATTTATCAAAACGTTAACCGTGTGCATTTTGTTGTTTTCTATTTGGTTTTAGGATGCCATACTCAATGAAGCAATCGGAGGCCAAAATTATGCTGAAACTGTCGCGGAGCTTGATAAACAGTCATCAAGAAAGACAAAAAAGGGCAAACCAATACCAACTCCCCGAAAGTGTTAGTATAGATAGTCCTTTTTTGGCAGTGGCTTCATTGCATGGTCATATTTTGCTAACAAAAGTCATCTACAGGGAAACGTGTTCAGAAGTTCTTGGAGATGCCTGACAGTTTTAGGTAAACATACTATAATAGGTCTAAGCAAGTAGGAATAGGAACATACATGTCGCACTTATGTTAATCTAGTTATTCACATACAATCTTTTTTGGTGTCATTTTCAGCCTCAGATCAATATTGGAACAAATGACAAGACGTGATTGTCTCAAAAAAACTGATTTCCATGTCCTCTATTGGCAGAACTGCTTTTGGACCATAACCAAGGCAAGCCTTGCAAGCTTGTACCACTTAAATATTTTCAGCTCCCCGCTTACATTTAATTTTTTGAGCAAGTCGTACATCTTGTGGAGAATTTGCAATATTTCCCTCTTGATCACTTGGCTAAAGAACGTGATCTTGAGCTCTCAGCTCATTTTCAGTAACTGTTGCAACTTCTGTAGTTCCTTGCATTGACTTGTAATCTATGTTCGCTTTACTAAGCTTGCTGTCCCCCCTTGTTTACCTTTACCTATTTCATATGTAGCATCAGGAAGCATTGTTTCTTCTGGACGTAGATAACAGCTCCTTGGTCAGCCAAGTTATTTGGCGAAAGTATAATGTGGTAAGTCATACTATTCTCCACGTTCTTTTGTGTGATTGAATTGTTTCTTGTTGTGTTGTTGATTTGCTGTTTAATCTCATTAGGTAACTGGCATTGCTGGGGAAGAGTTTTTCAATAGTGAGTTCAATCCAATTGAGTTGGACTTTCAAGAAGAGTCGAGTGATACTAAGAGTTTAAAATCTGAAAAGAATGTAAGTCTTTTAAATGAGTTTCGCAATCTATCTTATCATATCTACAAGATTCAACATATGGCATTGTATTTTTGTATATTGCAGAATTATGTTCAGTTCATGTTTATGGCTTAGCGTTGGTATTCTTGTATATTGATTTGCAATCCATTGATTTGCAATCTATTATACATATGACATTGTATTTTTGTATATTGCAGCATTATGTTCAGTTAGTTCATGTTTATGGCTTAGATGTTGATATTTTGGTGAAAGCTAAAGAAGTGCAAAATTCCTTGCAGGTAATAAACAGTATTCTGAAAATCACGCAAGTTTCTGGACATACAGCCCCGGATATCCGGCCTCACCCCCGGATGTCCGACCCTTGGAGTTTCAGCCTCCCATGTTTCACTGTTTTGACCATAACTAATTCATCCGGAGTCCGATTTTGACGTTTTTAGCTCGTTTTGTAGCTATTGACATCCCCCATCACCCAAAATTAATTCCACCACCATTTGACTCCATAAATTTTTTGAAAATTTGGGAAGTTTGCTTAGGCCCTCCACCATATCATCCGCATAACCACCATATATAGCCTTCCGCAACCTAACCCATTTTGACCCCCATTGCATTTGTGGTTGCTTGAGTTGTGATTCACGTCTCCTAAGGTGTTTTGGCTACTTAGGGACGGTTACTTCTTCATCAACCACCAACTCCACTTCCGCTTTGACGACTCCGTAACCACCACCGCTTTCCGCTACCACCATTTGACATTTGCCATTTGAGATTTTGAGTTGTGGTTTTCCATTTCCTAAGGTGTTTCGGCTAATTAGGAACGGTTCTACATCGCCACTCATCATCGCCACGGACTCGACATTGTCCACTTCATCATCATCCGCCCTTGCTTACAAACGAGAACCCACCGACGGTAACTTTGACGACACCATTATACTTTTCCTTGCCATTGCATTGATCACCTTGAGCCTTTTGCGTCACTTTCCCATCGAGACTAGCGAGTTGAGAATTGCCGGGCCACGCTCATTGTGCACCTTAGTGATACGCTTACGCCGCATAGCTACATTTAGCGTGCAATCATCTTGCTATCATCTTTGTGCCATAAGTCTCTCCCGTGCATATCTTACATACTTGTCTCATATCATATCTTGGCTCGAGAATCAAGCATAGTGGCAAAGCATAAAAAAAAGAGGAAAAAGCTTTTAAGCAAAAGAGAAGATACAAAAGATCTTGTAAGCAATAAAAATAGCATTGAGCCATTTTGCATTGTACATACTCTTGGAGCATACATACATAGCGTACTTGGGATTGAAGATGGCACGGTTACTCGCTTAGGTTGGTGCACAAGCGTATCTTGTCCATTTGAGCAATCAAGCTATTGTCTCTCTAGTATTCGTGCAACACGAGCGTTTTGCGTGGTAACACATTTTGTGCTCATTCCTTGGTTGCGCGGATCCCACTTATCTATCCGTGTGTGTGTTTCCTTGTGCCACTATAGCTATTGATCTATTTGCTTTACATTACAATTTTGTGGATCTTTCTCAACATTTTCACTATCTTGGACTAACACTTGCTTGAATTTTGTGCCACTTGTCCTAACCAAGCCACTCGATAAGCTTTACTTTGTAGGTGTGAGTGAACAAGTCTGGTACCAATTCCACTATTCTCTCAATTCACATTGAGTGATGCGGGATACATCCTTAACTTTGGGAAAAGGTATCTTGGTATTGTTTATCTCATTTCCTACTCACCTTTGCTTGAGTCTTGTGATGGATAGGCAAAGCACATCTCCTTCGGTCTGCAACAACAACGACGAATTTGTTGCTATGAAGAACCACTTGGACGCCAAGATGGATGCTCAAATGGAGGAGCTCAAAGCCCTCATCAAGACCAGCAAGAGGTCTTCATCATCTTCGAGAAGATACTCAAGTGCACATGCTTCCAAGCTACCATCTCTGGCAAGACCACATAGGCATTGACACCATCACCGACAAGAACGCGAAGGTCAAGAGCTCAACACCAACCACCACTCTACGACTTCACCATCTACCTTGGCATCTTCGCCAAGCGGCTTCAAGGCATCTTCGCCTTTGGACATGCGGCATCTTCGCCGACACGCACCTCAAGAGAAGCTTCCCAAGCTCAAGTTCACTACTTCCACGAGCTACTATGACTTCGACATCGACCATGCGATTCCTTTCTATGGGAGTCACGACCGCGAAGAGTACCTCAAGTGGGAGCGCAAGATGGACGACTACCTCAAGCTACATCAAGTCCCCTCTGAAGATCAAGTGAAGTGCACCACAAGGAACTTCCACGACTACGCGTCGACATGGTGGCTTCACACACCTTCAAAGAGCTTCAATATGAGTTGGCCCAAGATGAAGAAAGTGATGCGGCGAGAGTTTTTGCCTTTCACCTACACGGAACATCTTCAACGCCAATTGGAGAACACCATACAAGGATCCAAGTCCCTCGACGAGTACTTCAAGGAGATCAAGAAAGCCTTGCGACGAGACGGCGTGGACGACCCCATTTGGATGAAGTTCTACTTCATGATGGGATTGAACAACGACATCTCAAAGACTATCTTCCTTGACAACTATGAGTCCCTCGCTGACATCTACTTTGGTGCTCTCAAGGCAGAACAAGAACTTATGAAGGCTAAGGCTTCTCCACCCAAAGCACACTTCGCGAAGACCAAGCTCCAAGATGGCGAGCATGAGGATAGTACCACCATGATGTCCAAGCCCGATAAGCTCCAAGACGACGCTCCCAAGTTCGACATCACCGCCATCCCTCTTTGTGGCATTCACGATGCCGAGTCTACCACGACTCTTTTTGAAGACGCCACGGCAACGACTATGACTACGGAGCCAATCAAGGACCAAGTTTTGGAGGCGAGCGACAAGGTGGCGAGCAAGGATGATGCTTCCATCTTTGGAGGCGAGAGTGATGATGTGCCATCTTCGGCCTTCATCCACGGTGATGGTGACGAGACGGTTTTGAATGGGATTTTCCCTTCAACCACGGCGGTGTTTGGAGATGGCTTGAGTGACATGAGCACCCATATTGAGAGTAAGAGCGAGTTCACCACTAGCCCCATATATGATGAGTTGCCCCAATTCCCATGTGAGAAGAGCCACAACCCACACCATTTGAGTGAGATGAGTGACTCCACTATATGTGACTTTGAGTGCACCTACTTTGAGGGAGTGAGTGAGCCACCACATAGAGAGAGTGAGATAGTTGATAGGTCATGTGAGGAAATTTTGATTTCTAACAACTTAACCTCTACCTCTATTGTGTCTTCTCATTTGATGCTTGGTCCCATTATGATGACGCGCCGATCCTCGACGACTTCGTCCCTCTTATGGACAAGACGATGGCCATGGTGGAATATGATGCACCCCCCACATGGTTCCATCATGATGAAGATGACCACGATTTGGTCTTTGCCACCTCACCTACACCACATGAGTGGAATGACAAAGGTAACATAGGTGAAGGTGATGAGCTAGTCCCACTAGTGGACATTGATTGCTTACATGATGTTGATCCTCCTATTGACACGCTTCATGCTAGTATAATTTCCCCATGCGATGATTTACCCATTTATGATGAGTTTGATGATTGCCATGAGGAGTCTATTAGTTGTGATGCCATGTTGCATAGGATTTCTTGTGTGAATTCTCTTGGTCACATCATGTTTGACAATCCGCTTGACTTGTCATATACTATGCATGAGATCAACCATATCGCATCTTTGCAATCTCATCATAGTAACTATGCATATGCCATTAAAATGAACCCAATTTGCACATATGGCATAGATGACAAGCCCATGGTTATGGGCATTTGCTTTTCTTGTGATGATATTGCTATGCTTCCTTTACATCATTTGCGCAATTGTTCACATATGCCATGCCATGACCACCTAGCTTCGAACATGCATTGTTTTGGATGTTGTTCGTTTTCTCCATATGATATTTTTGCTATTGCTCATGAGGAGACCCCCATAGTTTCCTCATCCATATTAGGAGATTATGACCCATCCTATACATTGCATGATCCTGATAATTATGTGCACAATATGCTTCCCATGAATAAAAATGATATCGATGTGCCATATACTTGCATGCTCAATTTGTGTCCCCATCGTGTTATACATAACAACTATTCTTTCATGATGGATGACATGTTCATATACCATGCCTCAAATTTATTTGAGCGATGATTGTTTTGTGCTAACTCTAACGTGCACATACACATCATGATGGATGACGTGTACATTTACCACGCACATACTCTCTTTCGTTTGTGTCTTTCTTGTGTAGGTCATCACACTTACTCGTCAACCTCGCAAGCGCATGAGTTGACAAAATGAGCTCTAGAGAGCAATGAAGATGTGAGCCAACATGGAGTGCTTACCCTCCACCCACCCTCTACGCAATGAGCCTTTGCGCATTTCTTCTACATGGTCCTCACATGGTTATGGGTTATTGTCCATTACATATTCTGTGCCAATCTTGCCATGTTCACTTTCCATGATACGCTCATTTCTACGCCTTTGCCATGCATTCCCATGCTTTGCATTTCACATGATCCTTGATTCTAGCACTTATATGTGTATTTGCAAGCTTGGTGGAGATATTGATTGTTCTTGCCATGTTCCATTTCTCATTCAGGCCTATGATCCTATTGATGCTTACCCCATTACTTGTCTTTCTTGCGATATGTCATGCGCATTGCCTATGCCTATTATTTGCTCACATGACATGATTGCCATGATTTTCTCTAGTGTGTTGCATCTTCGCTCCACTAGTTTGCACGACATGATTGCTACGATTGCATTCATACTTGCTCGTTTCATGCGGTTGATAGCATCCATTCACATGCTTTGCACATGATTGATATTGCTTCTTGTCATATATCTCCATATGTTGCATCTCTCATGCTAGATGATTTGCTATGTATTGAGTGCAACAATGCTTTTAGTCTTGCTAATGAGATTGCCCCCATAGCTTTCTCCCATATCATTGGAGTTTGTGACAAATTTCATGTGAAGCATGCTTGTCTTACCTCTTTGCACCATATGCATAGTGCCATGAACATTAAGATTGTTGCATCATATTATTCATGCACTTTTGCTACTAATGGTTATGTGCAAGAGAAGAGAACCATCATGATGGATGATGTGTTTGTCTACCATGCACATACTTTCGTTTCTTTGTTGTGTGTATGTGTAGGATCATTCGACCCCGTGTCAACTTCCACTTCACGTGAGTTGACCATTCGAGCTCTTGAGAGCGAGCCACTTTTGACCGACGCGCTTCTACAATGCATTTTCTACCACTTCGATATTTTGAAGGACGCACAAGGACATGCTTATAAGGTGATATCCTTCTCTCTTGAGAACCCCGAAACCATGAGCATGAATATTGTGGACCATACTTCATGTGTTGCTTGCACAATGACACTTTGCACACATGCTAGAGATCTTCCTTCGACTTGTCATTGCCACAGCCATGCCTCATGATATATATGCCTTGTGTGTTGCATCAAACATGATTATCCCATGCTATTCCCACATGTTTGTTTGCAACAATGTCATTTCTTCACATATGCCATGTCACATTGATTGCTACATGCTTGACTTGATTGCCTCACCCATGATGATTAATTGCTCTTTCTATTGTGTTGAGTGCCACACTATTTTCACTACACCATATGCACGTTATGCTTGGATTGTCTTGCACTTGACCCATGTGTTTAGACGCTTCATTTTATTTGGTGTTGTGAATGATTCATATGCCTACCATCGACCATTTGTTGAGCGCTTTGTGAATGCTTGCTATGACCTTGCGGAAGATGCTTATTCACTTGTCACACATATTTGCATCTCTACCTCACATTTGCATGCTTGGTCCTATAGATTGCTATTGCTTCTTGCCTTTGTAAATGATGCCTTTGATTGTGCTCAATTGATATGCCTACATCACATGCCACTATCCTTTGTCACACCATATGATATGCATAATGACGACACTTGTTGGGTGAATCACCTCTTGAATGCTTGGTTTTACACTAACGCTAACCACATTTGTTTTTCCAAGTGTTTGTTATCCTTGTTCCTTTTGAAGGAATCACAAGACGGTGCGACATTGGAGAGTGCCCATTTCGAGCTTCAAGATGAAGAGTGCCTGGTGATCGTCCACTTCTACACTGCGATGACATCTCTTTCCCATGGTGATTTGGTTTTTGATCTGAGGACGGATCTTTTCCAAGGGGGAGGGGATGATGTGGAGCATCCTACGGACATCACCATGTCAAGAGTCCGTCCGGCAAGTGACACGTGCGACATCTACTTCACATACATAGAGGTGAATCATCTCATTTACACGTGTTCACTTGACCCCTTCGAGGATGGTATACTACTTGACACTTCTCCTGTGTGCATGCATAGGTATTGTCGGAGTTTCATGGATGACGAGGAGGAGTGCAAGCACTGAGGAACAACTACACCATCCGCGAGGGAAGCATGGGAGTGGAGACGGAAGAAGACGGAGCTGTTGAAGCTACAGCGGCCGGACATCCGGGCCAAGGGCCAAACATCCGGCGCCGATGCAGCCGAGAGGGACTGCACCCACAGACGGCCAAAGGGCATCAGTGGTCGGACATCCAGCGTGAGTCCAGACATCCGGCGCCTCAACGCCGCTCGGACATCCGGCCTTCCCCCGGAAATCCGGCGAAGGCCAACAGAAGACTGGCCACCGTCGGGCCGGACATCCGGCCCCAGCCCCGGACATCCGGCGCCTCACGAGAGGCCGGACATCCGGCCCCCAGCCGGACATCCGGCACCGCCTGCGCGGGTGGACAGGGCCCGAGACCCATGTATCTCTCTTTTCCTCTCCCACTTCGTGGCTAGACTATAAATACCCCTTCCCCTCCTCATTCTAGGGTTAGATACGATTATAACTACACATTGGAGCTTAGCTCATGTACCTCCTCTTGTGGGATTCGTCTTGAGAGAGAGAAGACTCCATTGGAGTTCAAGACCTCCATATGGAGAAGATCCCGAGCGGATTCAAGACCTCCACATGTGGAGAAGGATCTACCTAGATCATCAAGACCTCATCTCCTCTTGGATTTGGGATGAACTCTACCTTGTATCTTTCCCTTTGTTATTCATGTATCTTTGTGGATCTTGTGTGGATTTGAGTCTAGTGGATGTGTGATTGGACTTGTTCTTGAGTGTTCCTCTTGTGATTTCCCCGTGTTCTTCGTAGGATCCCCTCCAATTCATGAAAGATCGTCAATTAGGGTTCCACCCTACATCAAGTTGGCTCAAAATAATTTTAAATAAATACTAAAAAAAACTAGAGTGAAAAATTAAATTTTCATAAAAAGAATCAATTGAAAAGGAGTTATGGTTAAAAAGTAATAAATGTTTTAAAACCAGGGACCTTTCTGTAAATAAAATTTTGCCAGCGGGTGAGCAGTAAAACAGAAAGTGCCTCAGCAGGAATACGTTTTTCCAGTTCACAAAACATATAGAGGCAGAATACGCTTTCGAAATAACCAGAAAAGAATAAAGCACTAACGGGTGGGCCCCACCCGTCAGGTTTGAAATTTGAACGCGCCTTGTGCACGTGTACAGAGAGGGTGTGGTGGTCACCGGCGGCGATCGCCAGCATTTCAGAGGACGGCGATGATATGAACATGCTCGGGGAAGTGTTCCGCGTCGGTGGGTGGTGGTGGTGGTCGCCGTGGTGACGGCGGTGTCAACTCCGACGGACAGCGGCGTCGGGTGGTGGCTGATCTCGTCGGGGAGGGCTTCAGACGTCAAATTGACATGTGGAATGGATGAGGTGGTGCACGAGGAGGCTACTGATGGAATTTGGGAGGTGGACGAATGGCGACGTGGTGTTCTCGGTGGCAGTGGCGGATCGGGTGGACGGAGTCGGGGAAGAAGACTTCCCCGAGGTCGTTTGACCCTTCTGGGTGGCGATTGGGAGTGGGTGGAGGTGATGTGGATGCAGAGCGGAGGTCGGGGTCTCCTTTTATAGGCGTGGCGGAGATGACCGAGGCGGGGTGGATCACGGCGGAGTAATTCCGGCCGACGAGGTCGGTGGAGGTGGTTGGGGGCGGCGAGCGTGGTCGGTGGATGTCAGTGAGACTAGGGGAGGCTTTTGGTAACGCCAGCATGACGCCTCGCGAGCTCAATCGCCTTATCCACGACGGGGCTTTCGTACGGGCATGGCGGCGGCGAGCAGCTCCAGCGACTGACTGGCGGGCTTGGTCGTCTTGGACGGTGCATGGGAGTTGAGGAGATGCTACCGCGTGGAGAGGAGGTAGGAGAGAGCGGTGAGGAGGAGTGATGGTGGCTGTCGGTGGCCGTGCTGATCCTCTCGGCCGCCGTGGCCGAGAGCAACGGCCATTGCACCGTCTCGCCATCGACTCCTCGGTGATGAGAGGCTGGCGAGAGGGGTCTACGGCGATGCATTGATGATCAACAGTGATGTGGATGAGGGAGAGGGGGAGTGAAGTGCACTGCACGGCATCCATGATCCAATGTTCTGAACTTTTTGAATTTTCTGAAATTTTTGACAGTGATGAACAGTGCACATCAAGTGTTTGATGAAATGCTAGATGGCCCTAGGCATTTTTGGAATTTCTGAATTTTTTTATGGTGAGGTACTGATGCATAACAAAGGTGTTGGCAAGGTTTTAGAATTTTTGGAGTAGTTTAAATTAGGTTTTGAGCAGAGAGATTGAATCTGGTCCAAATTTATTTTGAATGAAATTTGAAAATTTTGAACTGTGGAACATAATATTTTTGGTGAAATGAGTGTGGGTACTCTCAAGTAGTTGGGATAATTTTTGTGGGTGCAGAAGAGCTAGGAAAAATATAGTTCCCTTGTAAATCAATGGAACTAGGAATAAATGAAATCTAGTTTTGGAATTTGCTAAATATGATAAAAATATTTTTGTGGCAAGGAAAAGTATTGGGTACCATCCTAGGGTGAGAGAATAGCTTGGATGATAATTTAAAAATGACAGAATAATTTTTGTGAGAATTTTCTAAGTGTTTGAAAAAAATGAAATGGACTATTCCTTGAAATAATTAATTATTCAAAAACATCTAGGTCAGATCCTTCTCCCTTAGGAGGTCTTGATGATCCTATGATGGGGATCCTTCTCCCTTGAGAGGTCTTGATTCCCCAAGAGGAGATACAAGGAGAAAAGCTCTACTCAATGTCTCAATATACTTTGCTAACCCAAGAAAGGATGAGGAGGAGGTCTATTTATAGTCTAGGCCGAAGTGGGGGTGAGGGGATGAGGTTACACGGCCGAATGGCCTTAAGTGTGCTGCCAGGGGCCGGATGTCCGGCGGTTCACGGGGGTGCTGGATGTCTGGCCCTGGCGCCGGATGTCCGACCTGGAGGCGTCTCAGCTTTTGTGATGCGGGGCCAGATTTCCGAGCAGAAGCCGGATGTCTAGCCTAGTCGGGCCGGATGTCCGGGCCCTGTAGCTGCTTCTCGGCTGGGCTGGTGCTGCTGTGCTTCTTCTTCAGGGGCCAGATGTTCGGGCCAGGAGCCGGATGTCTGGCCATTGTAGTTTTTCAACGGTCTTCCTCCTCGCGCATGTTCGTCTGTGTACTTGTCGACTTGGTCTTCGTTCCGAGCATTCTCGAGGCGGTCTTCTTCATACCTGATCACACAAAGCACTTAGGCTTGAGGTAGTAGCCATGTCTCACACGAGTCAAATGGAAGTTCACTAAGGAAATGTCACCTCGGTTTCGAGAGCTCTTGCATGTGCTTGTGTCATTGGTCCGCTTGGCACTTGAGGAGACGTAGGTAGGTCCATGGGGATGACCATGGGATGCTCCGCATCATCTCCCCCCCTTGAAAAAAATCCGTCCTCAGATCGGACTCCACATCACCATGGAAGGGAGATAAGTCCTTGACGTTGAATGTGTCGCTCACGTTGTACTTGTCACGAGCGATGTCGATCTTGTAGGCATTGTTGTTGTAGCGTGCTAGCACCTTGAAGGGTCCGTCGACTCAGGGTAGTAGTTTGGACTTGCGCTCGTTGGGGAAGCGATATTTGCGAAGGTGTAGCCACATAAGATCTCTGGGGTTGAACACCATTGGGTGCTTGTTGATGTTGACCTTGGTCGCGAGTCATAGTACTTGGCGCTCGATCGCGTGCCTTGTATCTTCGTGCATCTTCTTGAGGTAGCTTGCTCATGCACTCGCGTCCATGTCGATGCGCTCTTGTAGAGGTAGCGGTAGAATGTCCAATGGGGACAACGGGTTGAAGCCGTAGACAACCTCGAAAGGGGACTTGCCAGTAGTAGAGTGTCATGCTCGATTGTAGGCATACTCGGCGATGGGTAAACATTCCTCCCACTCCCTTATGTTCTTCTTGATCAACACGCGGAGTAGTGTGGATAGAGTCCGGTTCGTGACCTCCGTTTGGCCGTCGATTTGAGGGTGATATGCCGATGAGAATAGGAGCTTGATTCCGAGCTTGGCGCATAGTGTCTTCCAAAAGTAGCTAAGGAACTTGACGTCTCGGTCCGACACGATCGTCTTTGGCACTCCATGCAATCGCAAGATTTCCCTACAAAAGAGATTTGCAACATGTGAAGCATCATCTATCTTGTTACATGGAATAAAATGTGACATCTTAGAGAAACGGTCCACAACAACAAATACCGAATCTTTGCCGTTTTGAGTTCTAGGCAAACCAAGCACGAAATCCATACTAATATCTTCCCATGGATGATATGGAATAGGAAGTGGCATATATAGACCATGAGATTGAACTTTGGACTTAGCTTTGCGACATGTAGAGCCTCGGTTTGTGTAGCGTGACACATCGCGAAACATCTTAGGCCAAAAGTAGCTCTTGGAGAGCGTAGCAAACGTCTTGTCGTGTCTGAAATGTCCCATGAGTCCTCCACCATGAGCCTCTTGCAAAAGTAACAAACGAAGAGAAGACTCCGGATTACAAAGTTTGTTAGCTCGCATAAGATAATCATCTTTCAAATATTATCGCTCCCAAGTGTTGTGTGATAAGCATTTGGCATATGGAATCGCAAATGAAGCATCATGCGCATACAAGTCTTTAATGTGCTCAAATCCTATAACATTCAACTCAAGTTTAGTAACTAGCATGCACTTGCGGGAAAGAGTGTCTGCCACAACATTTTCCTTACCTTTGATATACTTGATAACATAAGGAAATGACTCAATGAACTCACTCCATTTTGCGTGACGCTTGTTCAATTTTGTTTGACCCTTAAGGTATTTAAGTGTTTCATGATCCGTATGGATGACAAACTCACGTGGTCGGAGATAATGTTCCCACACATGCAATACTCTTACTAAAGCATATAACTCTTTGTCATAGATGGGGTAGTTAAGTTGCACGCCAGAAAGTTTTCTGCTAAAGTATGCAATAGGTCGCTTCTCGTGCATCAACACACCACCAATACCATTACTACTAGCGTCACAATGCACTTCAAAAGTTTTATCAAAGTTGGGTAATGCAAGTAATGGAGCATGTGTAAGCAAGTTTTTAAGCTCATGAAATGCGGCATCTTGAGATGGACCCCAAACAAATGGTGCATTCTTCTTACTCAATGCGTGCAATGGTGATGCAATGGAGCTAAAATCCTTCACAAAGCGACGATAAAAGCCGGCTAAGCCAAGGAAACTACGCACTTGAAGCAAATTGGTTGGTTGTGGCCAATTCTTAATAGCATCAATTTTAGTTTCATCCACTTGAACACCCTTAGAGGAGACAACAAAACCCAAGAAAACAAGCTTATCAACACCAAAAGTGCATTTTTCCATGTTAGCATAAAGTTTCTCTTTTCTAAGAACTTGTAAGACATCTCTAAGGTGTTTCACATGATCCTCAAGAGTTTCGCTAAACACAAGGATGTCGTCAAAGTAAAACACAACACAAATGCCAATGTATGGACGAAGAACATAATGCATCACACGCATAAAAGTGCTAGGTGCTTGGGATAAACCCATAGGCATGACTAACCATTCATACAAGCCAAATTTGGTTTTGAAAGCCATTTTCCATTCGTCACCTTCTTGCATGCGTATTTGATAGTAGCCACTTTTAAGATCAATTTTAGAGAAAATGCTGGCTCCACTAAGTTCATCAAGCATGTCATCTAGGCGTGGAATGGGATGGCGATATCTAACGGTGATAGCATTTATGGGACGGCAATCGGAACACATGTGATAGGTACCATCTTTCTTAGGCACAAGAATTACCGGAATGGCACATGGACTCGAACTCTCGCGTACATACCCATTCTCCATGAGATGTTGGACTTGTCATTGGATTTCTTTGGTCTCATCGGAGTTGACGCGGTAAGGTGCCTTGTTCGGTAGAGGTGCGCTGGGGATGAGGTCAATGCGGTGTTCGATTCCGTGAAGTGGAGGAAGTCCGGGAAGTAGCTCATTGGGAAACACGTCCGCAAATTCCTGCAATAAATGAGACAATACCAAAGGAAGATGTTGTGAAGTATTAGTCCGCACCACTTCACCTTTGCACACAAGCACAAAGTGAAGAACACTTGATGGGCTCTTACTCACATCCCTCAAATCTCTTTTGGTGGCTAAAAGAACTAGGTCTCTCTTGTTGCACATCATGGAGTCGCTCATTTTTGTCTTGCGGCGCTCACTCTCTTTTTGGTGGTTCACTTGCTCACTTGTCTCTCCACGATGGGTAGATGCTTGCTTGTCCACGATGACTTGACTTGGTGTCATAGGTCAAAGAACGAATTCCATGCCATTCATCTTGAAGCTATAGTGATTGGTCCATCCGATGTGGATGACGCCGCGGTCGAATTGCAAGGTCTTCCAAGGAGGAGACGTGATGCGGAGCATCTTACGGACATCACCATGGCAAGTGACACATGTCACATCTACTTCACATACATGAAGGTGAATCATCTAATTTACACATGTTCACTTCTACCCTTCAAGGATGGTATACTACTGGACCCTCTCTCATGTGCATACATAGGTGTGAGCGGAGCTACACATTCATCGAGGAGGAGTCCAAGCTCAAGAGGACATGTACACCATCATCGAGGAGAATGCAAGGAAGATGGAGTCCAGCAGCAGGAAGAAGAAGCACGGATCAGAAGACCCCGTGCGCACGGCCCTCCCGGATCACGTGCGCACGGCCTATCCAGAAACTCTCTGGACACCCCATGCGCACGGGCCTCCAGGACCCCGTGCACACGGGACCCCCGTGCCCACGGGGCTAACTTAGCCCGTGCGCACGGGCCTGCCTGTGAGCTGGCCGTGGGTTGCCCTTTTTGCACCTCCACTCACCCCTCACCTCCAGCCACCTATATATGTCGTACCTAGGTCATTTGTTAGGATTAGCAAAGGATATGATATGATCTAGAGAGTACTTTGCTCATCTACCCTCTCCCATGGAGATCAAGACCTCCTAGGAGAAGATCCCAAGTGGATATCAAGACCCCCTTGTGGGAAGGATCTATCTAGATCATCAAGACCTCATCTTGAGTGTTTCTCTTGTGATTTCCCCTTGTATTATTCATGCTCTACGTATTCCTCTTCGTAGCCACCTCCAATTCGTGAACATCGGGACAAATCGGGGCACTTTGACCCGTGCCCTACAACATCTTGGTATCATGAGCCAGGTTGACACGAATTTGGAACCCTACCCCCCATGTTCTAGCCTAATTTTGCTTGTTTTTGTCCAATTTCGAAAATTCCCCATAAAAAGAGCCATACCAATTTTTTTGTGATTTTTTGTTCCTCATGCGTTTTTGTTGGTTTCAATCCATGGATCTGGTGTTTAGCAAGTAGATCCATCTCCTATTGCGTCCCCATAGCCTAATTTTTCTTTTCCCCCTTCGAATTTGGAGTTGAAATCACGAAATTTCTGCCACCCCCGTGCTCACGGGCCCCAGACCCCATGCACACGGGCCCCCGTGAAGTTCCTGGACACCCCGTGCCCACGACCTTCTACCGTGCGCACGGGACCCCATGCCCACGACCCTTTGAGCCCGTGCGCACGGCCCTCCCAGAAACAGCCAGCACCGCTTCACTATTTCGGCCATATCTCCCACTTCTGAACTCCGATTTGGGTGTTCTTTGGCTCATTGAAAAGCTAGCGATGTGCCCGAGCTGCTCATCTTGGTTTTACCACCATTTGACTCCATCACATTTTGTGCATTTTTGCATCTTTTGCATAGGCCATCCACCATAACTTTCGCACCACCACCATCAAACTTTCGCAACCTAACCCATTTTGGTTCCCATTGCATTTGTGGTTGTTTGAGTTGTGATTTGAGTATCCTAAGGTGTTTCGGCTACTTAGGGACAGTTACATCTTCATCACCACCGGCGACTTGTATCGACCCATCGACTACATCCACCACGGACATTCCGCATCGACGGCGACCACCCATCCTTTGAGACCATCTTCAACCGGAAGCAAGGCCGGTTACCCCCGACTTCGTGAAAGGTTAAGTGTAACGAAGGTATCCATTCCATCATAAAATTTTCCTTCCTTGCCATTACATCTTGATAGCCCCACCATTTTTGCGAATACCTTCATACCTATTGAGACTAGCTATCCGAGTATTGCCGGGCTTCGCGAAAACTTGTGCACCTTAGTGATACGATATCATATTGTTGCATCATTTGATATATCTTGCTCCCATGCATATCTTGTGATACTTATATCATGTGTTTGGTTGAGGCTCATTAAGCATAGTGGAAAGGAAGAGAAGATAAAAAAAAAGCTTTTAAGCAAGAAAAAGAAGATCATAAGCTTATAAGCAAAAGAGTGTTGAGCATGAAAAGAGATACTTGTGCATGAGGATACATGGAATAGGAAACATTTTGCTTGCATACATATAGGTTGGTGCCAAGTGGTGAATTGTGCCCAAACGTGCAATCAAGCTAGCGTCTCTCCTTGTGTTTGTGCAACACGAGCTTAGTCTTCGTTAGGCAATTTTGTATTGCTCATCCCTATAGTTGCACAAGCCCCATTATCCCACCATGTGTGTTTCTTTATTGCCTTCCTCTATATATTGTGATCAATTGCTTTGCATTTTGAGTCCTTTGGCTGATTTCAACATTTACATATCTTGAACTTCAATTTGCATGAATTTGTGCCACTTGTGCTAACCAAGCCACTCGATAAGCTTTACTTTGTATGTGCGAGTGAACAAGTCTGGTACCAATTCCACTATTCTTTCATTTCACATTGAGTGAAACGGGATACATTCTCAACTTTGGGAAATGGTAGCTTGGTATTTGTTGTATGGTAGAGACCCTAGGTGAAGATCTTTTCACACTTGGAGTGTAAGAGGGATGAACTCACAAGAACACAAGAGAGAAATCACTCAAACAAACCCAAATCACACATCCACTAGAGTAGCATACATAGATCCACAAGCATACATAGACAATCAAAGGAAAATAGCACAAAGATAAAGTTCTTCCCACTCCAAAGGAGGTGAGGTCTTGATGATCCTATGATGGGGATCCTTCTCTAGAAGGGGTCTTGAATCCACAAGGGGATCTTCTCTCTAGGAGGTCTTGATCTCCAAGAGGAGTGGTAGATGAGCAAAGCCCTCTATGAATATCTCAATACACTTTTCTAACCCTAACAAATGACCCAGGTACGGAATATATAGTAGGTGGGAGGTAAGGGACGAAGTGGGTCGAAAACAGACCAAAGTCAGCCACCTCGCTGGGTGGCCCGTGCGCACGGGGGTCCCGTGGGCACGGTACACGCCCGTGCGCACGTGCTATCAGCAGCTACAGCGAGGGGTCCCATGCGCACGGGGTCTTTTGGGGCCCGTGCGCATGGGGTATCCAGAGACTTTCTGGTTAGCCCGTGCGCACGGGGTCCATTAGGCCCGTAGGCACGGGGTCACCTGGGCAGCTGTCCTTCTTCCCGTTGCTTGACTCCGTCTTCTTGGCGGTGCTCCTATTCTTCTTCCTGGACTTGACAAGGCTCCCTAGCTTCTTGGTGGTCGACTCCATCATGCCTAATGATACATAGAGTTCTTTTGTGAGGTAGCATCCAAGTTCCATCCATATCCATATGAAAGTTGTAAAGGAGTGAGTTCACCTCGTTCTCGATGGCACGTGCGCGAGCTCTTGTCATAGGTCCACTTAGTGCTTGGTGAGGTGGTGAGGTATCCATGGGGATGATCGAAAGATGCTCCGCATCATCTCCCCCCCTTGGGAAAGATCCGCCCTCGGATCAATATCTTCATCACCATGGTAGGGGGATAGATCCTTGACGTTGAAGGTGTCACTCACATTGTACTTGTCACGCGGGAGGTCAATCTTGTATGCGTTGTCGTTGATGCGTGCTAGCACCTTGAATGGCCCATCGGCGCGAGGTAGAAGCTTTGACTTGCATTCGTTGGGGAAGAGGTCCTTTCGAAGATGTAGCCACACGAGATCACCAGGGTTGAATATCGTGGGATGCTTGCTTGCGTTGAGCTTGTTGGCGAGTCATTGTACTTGGCGTTCTATCGTGAGCCTTGTGTCATCATGCACCTTCTTGATATATGTTTCTCTTGCGCTTGCGTCCAAGTTCGCTCGCTCTTGTAGTGGTAGCGGTAGGATGTCCAATGGCGACAAGGGGTTGAAGCCATAGACCACTTCGAAGGGAGACTTGCCGGTTGTAGAGTGTCTTGATCGATTGTAGGCGTACTCGGCGATCGGTAGGCATTCTTCCCATTCCGTTAGGTTCTTCTTAATCAACACGCGAAGTAGTGTAGAGAGCGTGCGGTTGGTGACTTCCGTTTGCCCATCGGTTTGTGGGTGATAGGCCGACGTGAATAGGAGCTTGATCCCGAGCTTGCCGTATAGTGTCTTCCAAAAGTAGCTAAGGAACTTGACGTCGCGGTCCGATACAATCGTCTTGGGCATTCCAAGAAGTCGCAAGATTTCCCTACAAAACAAATTTGCAATGTGTGAAGCATCGTCGTTCTTGTGACATGCAATAAAATGTGCCATTTTAGAGAAACGGTCAACAACTACAAAAACCGAGTCTTTTCCATTTTTTGTTCTAGGCAATCCAAGCACAAAATCCATGATAATGTCTTCCCATGGATGATATGGTATAGGAAGTGGCATATGTAACCCATGAGTTTGAGCTTGTGACTTAGCTTTGCAACATGTGGAGCATCGGTAGGTGTAGCGTGCGACATCGCGAAACATCTTGGGCCAAAAGTACTTGTTGGGGAGCGTGGCAAAAGTCTTGTCACGACCAAAATGTCCCATAAGTCCACCACCGTGAGCCTCTTGCAAAAGCAACAAACGAAGAGAAGACTTGGGAACACAAAGTTTGTTAGCGCGCATAAGGTATCCATCCTTGATATAATATCGCTCCCAATAAGTGTTAGCAAGACATTTGTCATAAGGAGTTGCAAAAGAATCATCATGCTCATATAAGTCTTTAATGTGCTCAAAGCCAATAACATTCAATTCAAGTTGAGTAACTATCATGCACTTGCGTGAAAGAGCGTCCGCTACAACATTCTCCTTTCCCTTGATATATTTGATGATGTAAGGGAAGGACTCAATAAATTCACTCCACTTAGCATGCTGTTTGTTCAATTTTGTTTGGCCTCGAAGGTACTTAAGCGTTTCATGATCGGTATGGATGACAAATTCACGAGGTCGGAGATAATGCTCCCAAACATGCAAGACTCTCACCAAAGCATACAACTCTTTGTCATAAATGGGATAGTTAAGTTGAGCTCCAAAAAGCTTTTCACTAAAATATGCAATGGGTCGCTTTTCTTACATTAAAACACCACCTATGCCATTACCACTAGCGTCACAATGCACTTCAAATGTTTTCTCAAAGTTTGGCAAGGCAAGAATTGGAGCATGTGTAAGCAAATTCTTAAGCTCAAGAAATGCGGTATCTTGCGAAGGTCCCAAAAAAAAAGAGCATTCTTCTTACTCAAAGCATGTAATGGTGAAGCAATAGTGCTAAAGTCCTTAACGAAGCGACGGTAAAATCTGGCTAGACCAAGGAAGCTACGCACTTGTTGCAAGTTGGTTGGTTGAGGCCAAGTTTTAATAGCATCAATTTTAGACTCATCAACTTCAACACCCTTAGAAGAGACAATAAAGCCCAAGAAAACAAGTTTATCAACACCAAAAGTGCATTTTTCCATGTTAGCATAAAGTCGCTCGTCTCTAAGAATTTGCAATACGTCCCTAAGGTGTTTGACATGATCTTCAAGAGTTTCACTAAACACAAGGATGTCATCAAAGTAAACCACAACACAAATGCCAATTAATTTGCGAAGAACATAGTGCATGACACGCATAAAAGTGCTAGGTGCTTGTGATAAACCCATAGGCATGACTAACCATTCATACAAGCCAAATTTGGTTTTGAAAGCTGTTTTCCATTCATCACCTTCTTGCATGCGAATTTGATAATAACCACTTTTAAGATCAATTTTTGAGAAAATGGTGGCTCCACTAAGTTCATCAAGCATGTCATCAAGGCGTGGAATGGGATGGCGATATCTAACGGTGATAGCATTTATGGGATGGCAATCGGAACACATGCGATAGGTACCATCTTTCTTAGGCACAAGAATTACCGGAATGGCACAAGGGCTCAAGCTTTCGCGTACATACCCATTCTCCATGAGATATTGCACTTGCCTTTGGATCTCTTTGATTTCTTCAGGGTTGACGCGGTATGGTGCCTTGTTCGGTAGTGGTGCGCCGGGGATGAGGTCGATGCGGTGTTCTATTCCGCGTAGAGGAGGTAGTCCAGGAGGTAGTTCATCGGGAAACACGTCCTTGTATTCCTGCAAGAGATGAGACAACACTAGAGGAAGATGTTGTGAAGTATTAGTCCGCTCAGCTTCACCTTTGCATAAAAGCACAAAGTGAACAACACTAGATGCACTACTAGGAAAAGGCCTACTAGTGGCGCACCTGTTTTGCCTACTAATGGCGCACTACAGGTGCGCCACTAGCACCACGCCATTAGAATTTTTTTCTAATGGCGCACCAGTGGTGCGCCATTAGTATACCAGATACTAATGGCGCACCACTGGTGCGCCATTAGTATTGCCCACTGGTGCGCCATTAGTATCTGGTATACTAATGGCGCACCATGAGGTGATGCGCCATTAGTGTCATTTTTTCAGAATTTTTTTTTCAAATTTTTTTTCAGAATTTTTTTTCAAATTTTTTTTTTCAAATTTTTTTTCAGAATTTTTTTTCGTTCTTTCTTAATCTCGGGTCAATATGGCTTAATCTCGGGTCAAACTTCCCGGAAGGTCACCCATCCTACACTACTCCAGCCCAAGCACGCTTAACTTCTGAGTTCTATCCAACCCCAGCACCAGCTCACTTAGCAGGCACTTGTTGATATATCTATCATATCAATCCTATTAAACCTTGTTGATTTCCAGGAGTTGGTTCATGTTCATGAGTGTGATGAAATTTTGAAAAAATATTTCAAACTTCCCGGTCATTTTACGTATCATATTTTGAACATTTTTTCGAAAGAAATTTTTTTTTTCAAAAATTTTTTTTTTTCAAAAAAAAACATTTTTTTCCAAAAAACCATTATTTTCAAAAAAAACATTATTTTCAAAAAAAACATTATTTTGAAAAAAAAACATTTTTTTTCAAAAAAAAACATTATTTTGAAAAAAAAACATTATTTTCAAAAAAAACATTATTTTGAAAAAAAAACATTTTTTTTCAAAAAAAACATTTTTTTCAAAAAAAAATATTTTTTTTGAATTTTTTTGCCTCCAGATCTTAAAAGCCCCGTATCTTTTTTTCTGTTGGGTTTTTGGGGATTCTGAAAATCTTCAACGGGGTTCCCCCTGTTGAATTCGGATGTAACTTTTCGAGTAGATGCTTTTTCATATAAAAAACTTTTTCATCGGAGGTCGTATGCAAAAGTTATGCCCATTTTACAATTTCTCATGAGATTTTGCAAAAAAAGTCGAAATTCATGTTTGTAAATTTTGCTAACAACTAGACCACAAATCATATAAGAATCTTATTTTTTTGAATTTTTTTGACATTTCTATCATTTTCGGTTATTTTTTTTAAAACTGAAAAGGCGATCCACGGGGGGGGTGCATTTGGTGAAACAGATCCCGGGGCTTCTAATGGCGCACCCCAAGCTGGTGCGCCATTAGTAACCCTGGTTACTAATGGCGCACCAGCTTGAGGTGCGCCATTAGTAGTTTAGTATTTTTTGAAAAAATTAAAAAAAAACTGGACATTCTAATGGCGCACCGTGGGTCTGGTGCGCCATTAGTAACCCTGGTTACTAATGGCGCACCAGACCCACGGTGCGCCATTAGAATTTTTGGAAAAAAAAAAAACTGGAGATTCTAAGATTCTAATGGCGCATCGTGGGTCTGGTGCGCCATTAGTAACCCTGGTTACTAATGGCGCACCAGACCCACGGTGCGCCATTAGAATTTTTGGAAAAAAAAAAAAACTGGAGATTCTAATGGCGCACCGTGGGTCTGGTGCGCCATTAGAATTTACACACTAATGGCGTACCAACACATGGTGCGCCATTAGAATATTCTAATGGCGCACCAGACCCACGGTGCGCCATTAGTGGCCATATCATCTATAGCCCTTTTCCTAGTAGTGATGGGCTCTCACTCGCATCCCTCAAATCTATTTTGGTGGCTAGTAGAACTAAGTTTTTCTTGTCGCTCATCGTGGAGTCACTCAATTTTGGCTTGTGGCGCTCACTCTCTTTGTGGTGGTTCACTCTCTCACTAGTCTCTCCATGATGGCTCGATGCTTGATTGTTGGCGACGACTTTACTTGGAGACATTGGTCGGAGAATGAATTCCTTGCCCTTCATCTTGAAACTATAGTGGTTGGTCTGGCCGTTGTGGATGACGCCGCGATCGAATTGCCATGGGCGCCCAAGTAGGAGGTGGCATACGGACATGGGAACCACATCACACTCCAAGGTATCTTCGTAGGCGCCAATCTTGAAGGATACTTGGACGGTGTGCTCCACTGGGATTGTGCCGGAGTCTCTAAGCCATTGGACCTTGTAGGGGGGAGGGTGCGTCTTCTTGACCAATTGTAGCTTGGAGCATAATTCTTCGCTTGCCAAATTGTGGCAACTTCCGCCGTCGATGATGACCTTGACAGAACGTCCTTAGATGCCCGCTTTGGTGTGGAAGATGTGGCAACGTTGGTCCTCGTCTTGATGTTGTTTAAGTGTCAAGACCTTGGACACAACAAGAGCGGGGCTCGCATCATTGTCGCAATAGATTTGTGCATCTTCGTCTTCATTCACTTGTCGGTGCATAGCCACATGTTCGAGGGATTCCATTTCATCTTCGCTCATTGAGTCGTAGGTGCCGTCGTCATTGAGGATCATTGTGCGTCGAGTTGGACACTCGAAAGACTTGTGGCCTCGGCCCTTGCAAGTGAAGCACTTGATGTCACTTGTCTTGTTGGCATCCGTAGGAGGTGTCGATGATGAAGGCTTTTGCTTGGAGTAGCTTGTAGTAGTAGGAAGGCGACTCAAAGATGTCGAAGGTTGCTTGGAGCTTGACTTGTCGCCGATACTTGGTGTAGCTCGAGTCATGGAAGGAGTTGTCGTAGTCGTTGAAGCTTGAGTGTATGAACCGTAGGTCTTGGATGAGTACTTGGAGTACTTGTAGTCGTCTTGCACTTGTCGCTCCGCCTTGGTCGCTTGGTGCACTAGCTCGAGGAGGTTGGAGTACGGTTGGAAGTCCGCTATCTTCTTGATGGGATGGTTGAGGCCATTCAAGAAACGGGCCATAGTTTGTTCATCATCTTCCTTGACATTGGCTCGTATCATGGAAACTTCCATTTCTTGATAGTATTCTTCAACCGACTTGGTTCCTTGCTTGAGGAGTTGGAGTTTCTTGAAGAGGTCGTGGTTGTAATGTGTAGGCACAAAACGAGCTCTCATGACATCCTTCATTTGATTCCAAGTCGCGATGGGTGGCTTGCCCTTCTCTTGACGTCTTGTGATCACTTGGTCCCACCAAATGAGAACATAGTCTTGGAACTCGAGAGATGCCATGGCGATCTTCTTTTCTTCATCGTAGTTGTGAAGGCGAAATATCTTGTCAACCTTCAATGCCCATGAGAGATATTCTTCGGGATCGTTGCCACCGTGGAACTTGGGCATGGTGAACTTGAGCTTGCCGAAATGTTGTTCCTCATCATGTCGCCGTTGGTGCTATCGCTCTTGCCGAGGTGGTGGATCGTCATCCTCATGCTCCGCTCGATTTGCTTGACGCGGTGGTCTTGGAGGTGGAATCCGAGCTCGATTTCATCTTTCTTGGCACTCCTCAAGGCGAGCTTCATCTTCTTGTTGTTCGTGTTGTAGCGCTTCTTCTTGTTCACGCACACGACGGTTGCGGTCGGTCATGGCATGAGTTGCTTCTTGGAGAGCATGTTTCACTTCAAGTGCTTGTTTTTCTCGGCGTAGTAGTTCTTGCCGGAGGGCGTCGCCGTCTTGGTCATTTTGTCTTGAACGTGATGGTACTTGGCCTTGGCGTGCTTGACGTTCTCGTGCTCAAAGTCGGTCTTGTAACCCATTGCCATGGAATGGATTTTGTGGAGCTTGATAATCGTCATGATTGTCGCGCCGATGAGAACGTGCTCGAGATGGACTTGAGCGTGAAGAAGAATCCGAAGAGTGTCGCCGTCTTGAAGAGGAAGTGGTGGAAGTGGCGCGGTTGGCCATGATGTCGCGCAATTCCTCCATTTGAGATGAAAGCTTGGCATTTAAGTAGTCCATTGTTCGTGTTTCGGAGTGGCGCAAGTTGGTGGCGAGTTGCTCGATGCGATCTCCCAAAGCTTCACTTTCTTGGTGTAGCGCTCGTTGGACGCCGAAGAGAGGACCCTTGGTGACATAGTCGTGCATCTCCTCTTGCTCTTCAAAGAGCGGGTTCGCCGATGTAGTTGGCCTATCCATCATAGTCAAGTGGTGGTGAGTAGGAAATGAGAGAACAATACCAAAGTTACCTTTTCCGATGATTGAGGATGTATCAAGTATCACTCAATGTAATGCAACAATTTGTAGAATTGGTACCGGGTTTGTTTCTCACACCTACAAAGTAAGGCTTATGGAGTAGCTTGGTTAGGATGAGTGACACAAAATTCAAGCAAGTGTTAGTCAAGATATCGAAAATGTTGAGAAGATTCACAAATTGCAAGTAAGAAAATTAGATCAACACCCTAGTAGAACACTTGGAAACTCACACTTGAAGATGAATGGGATCCGCACAACCAAGGAATGAGCTCAAAATGTGGAACCACGGAAAATGTTCTTGTTGCACGGATGCTAGAGAGACACTAGCTCGATTGCTCAAATGGGCTAGATACGCTTGTGCACCAACCTAAGAGAGTAACGTGCTTGTCTTCAATCCCAAGTATGATATGTATGTCCTATATGATCTACTATGCAAAAGGCTCAATGCTATTGCTTACAAGCTCTTTGTTTCTTCTCTTTTGCTTAAAAGCTTTTTTTTTGACTATGCCAAAATGCTTGATGCTAGAGCTGATATCTAAGACAAGTAAGTAAGATATGCACGGGAGAGACTTATGGCACGATGATGATAGCAAGATGAATGCACGCTAAATGTAGCTATGCGGAGTAGGCATATCACTATGGTGCACAAATACGTGGCTCGGCAATTCTCAACTCGCTAGTCTCGATGGTAAGTGATGCAAAATGGCTCAAGTCTATCAATGCAATGGCAAGGGTAGGTACAAGATATCGTCAAGGTTACCGTCGGGGTTCTCGTTGTGTAAGTACGGACAGATGATGATGAAGTGGACAATGTCGATGTCGGGTCTGGGGCGATGATGAATTGTGGTGATGATGATGATGAACCGTCCTAAGTAGCCGAAACACCTTAGGACACGACAACCGCAAGTCAAAATCTCAATGAAACACGTGTGTTAGGGCGGGAGACAAAAATGGTGCAAAAGTGTGGTAAAACTAGACTAAAACAGGAAGTGGAACAACCCCCTGGTTTGCCCATGCGCATGGGGTAAGTTGGGCCCGTGTGCACGAGGCTCCGTGTGCATGGGGTATCGGGGGCCCGTGCGCACGGGGTCGGCCGCTGCGCAAGAACAGACCAAATCCGTGGCAAATTTCAAATTTCTGGAGAAAATTGGTGGGGGAAAAGATGGGGGATGGTGGAAAAGGGGTAGATCTAGTTGCCAAACAAGAAATTCGTGGACCAAAACAACAAAATCTCACAAGATCCAACAAATGCAAATTTTTTGGGATGGCTATTTTTGTGGGGATTTTTGAAATTGGGACAAAACAAAGCAAAATCAGGCTAGAAAGTGGGGGGGGGGGGTAGGGACTCCAAGATGTGAATCAACGTGGCTCATGATACCAAGATGTTGTAGGGTAGAGACCCTAGGTGAAGATCTTTTCACACTTGGAGTGTAAGAGGGATGAACTCACAAGAACACAAGAGAGAAATCACTCAAACAAACCCAAGTCACACATCCACTAGAGTAGCAAACATAGATCCACAATATTACATAGACAATCAAAGGAAAATATCATAAAGATAAGGTTCTTCCCACTCCAAAGGAGGTGATGTCTTTTATGATCCTATGATGGGGATCCTTCCCTAGAAGGGGTCTTGAATCCACAAGGGGATCTTCTCTCTAGGAGGTCTTGATCTCCAAGAGGAGTGGTAGATGAGCAAAGCCCTCTATGAATATCTCAATACACTTTTCTAACCCTAACAAATGACCTAGGTACGGAATATATAGTAGGTGGGAGGTAAGGGACGAAGTGGGGCGAAAACAGACCAAAGTCAGCCACCTCGCTGGGTGGCCCGTGCGCACGGGGGTCCCGTGGGCACGGTACACGCCCGTGCGCACAGGCTATCAGCAGCTACAGCGAGGGGTCCCGTGCGCACGGGGTCTTTTGGGGCCCGTGCGCACGGGGTATCCAGAGACTTTCTGGTTAGCCCGTGCGCACGGGGTCCATTAGGCCCGTGGGCATGGGGTCGCCTGGGCAGCTGTCCTTCTTCCCGTTGCTTGACTCCGTCTTCTTGGCGGTGCTCCTGTTCTTCTTCCTGGACTTGACGAGGCTCCCTAGCTTCTTGGTGGTCGACTCCATCATGCCTAATGATACATAGAGTTCCTTTGTGAGGTAGCATCCAAGTTCCATCCATATCCATATGAAAGTTGTAAAGGAGTGAGTTCACCTCGTTCTCTATGGCACGTGCGTGAGCTCTTGTCATAGGTCCACTTGGTGCTTGGTGAGGTGGTGAGGTATCCATGGGGATGATCGAAGGATGCTCCACATCAGTATTGTTTATCTCATTTCCTACTCACCTTTGCACGAGTCTTGTGATGGATAGGCGAAGCACATCATCTCCGGTCTACAACAACGACGATGAGTTCGGTGCCATGAAGAACTTCCTCGATGCCAAGATGGACAAGCACATGGAGGAGCTCAACGTCCTCATCAACACCGGCAAGTGGTCTTCATCATCTTCGAGAAGACGCACAAGTGCTAAGACTCCCGAGATACCATCTCCGGCAAGTACACAACGACATCGACATCGACAAGACCATGAAGAGCAACCTTCTGGACGTGAGTTGGCTGCTCTGGCACCCCCGTGCACACGGGCCTACGACCCCCGTGCACATGGCCTCCTGCACCCCCATGTGCATGGGCCATACAGAACCGCGACATCGACCCCAAGGCCGCGGCTTCATCCACTACATTGGCATCTTCACCAAGTGACTTCAAGGCATTTTCGCCTTCGGATGTACGGCATCTTCACCTACTCCACGAGCTCAAGTCCGCGACTTCCACAAGCTACTACGACCTTGACACCGACCACGAGCTTCCTTTCTATGGGACTCAAGACCCCGGGGAGTATCTCGAGTGGGAGCGCAAGATGGACGACTACCTCAAGCTACATCAAGTCCCCTCTGAAGATCAAGTGAAGTGCACCACAAGTACCTTCCACGTCTATGCGTCGACATGGTGGCTTCACACACCTTCGAAGAGCTTCAACATGAGTTGGTCCAAGACGAAGACAGTGATGCGCCGAGAATTTGTGCCTTCCGCCTACACGGAACATCTTCTTCACCAATTGGAGAATACCATACAAGGATCCAAGTCCCTCGACGAGTACTTCATGAAGATGAAGAATGCCTTGCGACGAGCTGGTGTGGACGATTCCATTTGGATGAAGTTCCACTTCACGATGGGATTGAACAACGACATCGCTAAGACTCTCTTCACCAACAACTATGAGTCCCTCGACGACATGTACATTGGTGCTCTCCAAGCTGACAAAGAACACATGAAGGCCAAGTCTACTCGACCCCGAGCACACTTCGCAACGACCACACTCCAAGACAGCGAGCATGAGGCTAGTACCGCCGAGATGTCCATGCCCGACGAGCTCCAAGACGATGCTTCCAAGTTCGACTTCATCGCCATACCTCTTTGTGGCATTGACGATGCCGAGTCTACCATGACCCTTTTTGAAGACGGCGCGGCGATGACTATGACTACGGAGCAACTCAAGGATCAAGATTTGGAGGCGAGCGACAAGGTGGCGAGCAAGGATGATGTTTTCCATCTTTGGAGGCGAGAGTGATGATGTGCCATCTTCGGCCTTCATCCATGGCGACATCGACGAGACGGTTGAGCATGGGACTTTCCCTTCGACCAAGGAGGCGTATGATGATGAGTTGAGCGACTTATGCCACCATCTTGAGAGTGAGAGTGACTTCACTACTAGCCCCATATATGATGAGATGCCCCCATTCCCATGTGAGGAGAGCCACCACCACCACCACTTGTGTGATTTGAGTGACTCACCATATGTGACATTGAGTGCACCTATTTTGAGGGAGTGAGTGAGCCACCACATATAGAGAGTGAGGTAGTTGATAGGGCATGTGAGGCCATTTCGATTTCTAATGACTTAACCTCTACCTCTGTTGTGTCTTCTCCTTTGGTGCTAGGTCCTATATATGATGACGCGCCGATCCTCAATGACTTCGTCCTTCCTATGCCTTTGCCATGCATTTGTGACCCATGCTTTGCATCTCACATGATCCATGATTCTAGTACTTATATGTGTATTTGCATGCATGGTGGAGATATCACTTGTTATTGCCATGTTTGCTATGCACCCCATGCCTATGATGCCTATGATGCTACTTTGATCATGTTTCGCTTTTGTGCTTGTGATATGTCATGTGCATTGCCTAGGCCTACTATTTTCTCACATGACATGATTGCCCTGATTTCCTCTAGTGCATTGCATCTTCGATCCACTAGTTTGCACAACATGATTACTATGATTGCTTGCTTTGTTGCTTCACCCATGATTCATACTTACTCGTTTCATGCGGTTGATGACAACCATTTCCATGCCTTGCACATGATTGCTACTAACTATTGTCCAATTGCTCCATATGTTGCCTCTCTCATGCTAGATGATTTGCTACGTATTGAGTGTAACAATGCTTTTAGTCTTGCTAATGAGATTTCCCCCATAGCTTTCTCCCGTATGTTTGGAGCTTTTGCCATCTTTCATGTGAAGCATGCTTGTCTTCCTTCTTTGCACCATATGCCTAGTGCCATGAATATAGCCATTGTTGCATCATATTATTCATGCACCTTTTCTTCTAATGGTTATGTGCAAGAGAAGAGAACCATCATGATGGATGATGTGTTTATCTACCATGCACATACGTTGTTTGCTTTGTTGTGTGCATGTGTAGGATCGTTCGACTCCATGTCAACTTCCACTTCACGTGAGTTGACCGTTCGAGCTCTTGAGAGAGAGCCACTGTCAACCGATGCACTTCTACACCGCATTTCTTACCACTTCGGCATTGTGAAGGATGCACAAGGGCATGCTTTTGAGGTGACATAATTCTTGAGCATAAATATTGTGGATCAGACTTCATGTGTTGCTTGCACCATGACACTTTGCACACATGATAGAGATCTTGCTTCAACTTGTCATTGCCACATTACCATGCCTCATGATATATATGCCTTGTGTGTTGCATCGAACATGATTATCCCATGCTATTCCCATGTGTTTGATTGCAACAATGCCATTTCTTCACATATGCCATGTACCATTGATTGCTACATGCTTGATTTGATTGCCTCACACATGATGAACAATTGCTCTTTCTATTGTGTTGAGTGCCACACTATCTTCACTACACCATGTGCACATTATGCTTGGTTTATCTTGCACTTGACCCATGTGTTTAGACACTTCATTTTATTTGGTGTTGTGAATGATTCTTATGCATACCATAGACCATTTGTTGAGCGCTCTATGCATACTTGCTATGACCTTGTGGTAGATGCCTTTGATTGTGCTCAATTTATATGCTTACATGACATGCCACTATCCTTTGTCACACAATATGATCTGCATGATAACGACACTTGTTCGGTGAATCACCACTTGAATGTTTGGTTTTGCACTAACGCTAACCACATTTGTTTTTCCAAGTGTTTGTTGTCATTGCTCCTTTTGAAGGAACCACAAGATGGTGCGACATTGGAGAGTGCCCATTTCGAGCTTCAGGATGATGAATGCTTGGTGATCGTCCACCTATACACGGCGACGCCATCTCTTTCCCATGGTGATTTCGTTTTTGATCTGAGGACGGATCTTTCCCAAGGGGGAGGGGATGGTGCGGAGCATCTTACGGACATCACCATGGCAAGTGACACGTGTCACATCTACTTCACATACATGAAGGTGAATCATCTCCTTTACACGTGTTCACTTGTGCCCTTTGAGGATGGTGTACTACTTGACCCCCTCTCGTGTGCATACATAGGTGTGACTGGAGCTACACATTCATCGAGGAGGAGTCCAAGCTCAAGAGGACATGTACACCATCATCGAGGAGAATGCAAGGAAGATGGAGTCCAGCAGCAGGAAGAAGAAGCACGGATCAGAAGATCCCATGCGCACGGCCCTCCCGGACCCCGTGCGCACGCCCTATCCAGATACTCTCTGGACACCCCGTGTGCACGGGCATCCAGGACCCCATGCACACGGGACCCCCGTGCCCACGGGGCTAACTTAGCCCGTGCACACGGGCCTGCCTGCGAGCTAGCCGTGGGTTGCCCTTTTTGCCCCTCCACTCATCCCTCACCTCCAGCCACCTATATATTTCGTACCAAGGTCATTTGTTAGGGTTAGCAAAGGATATGATATGATCTAGAGAGTACTTTGCTCATCTACCCTCTCCCATGGAGATCAAGACCTCCTAGGAGAAGATCCCAAGTGGATATCAAGACCCCCTTGTGGGAAGGATCTATCTAGATCATCAAGACCTCATCTCCTCTTGGATTTGGGATGAACTTTACCATGTATCTTTTCCTTTGTTGTTCTTGTACCTTGTGGATCTTATGTGTTGCTAGTCTAGTGGATGTGTGATTGGACTTGTTCTTGAGTGTTTCTCTTGTGATTTCCCCTCGTATTCTTCGTGCTCTACATGTTCCTCTTCATAGCCACCTCCAATTCATGAACATCGGGACAATTCGGGGCACTTTGACCCATGCCCTACAACAAGATGGCACACGGACATAGGAACCACATCACACTCCAAGTTGTCTTCGTTGCGCCAATCTTGAAGGACACTTGGACGGTGTGCTCCACTTGAATGGTGCTGGAGTCGCTAAGCCATTGGACCTTGTATGGGCGAGGGTGCTTCTTCTTGACTAATTGGATCTTGGTACATAAGTCTTAACTTTCCAAGTTGTGGCAACTTTCGCCGTTGATGATGACTTTGACGGAACGTCCTTGGATACCCACTTTGGTATGGAAGATGTGGAAATGTTGGTCTTCATCTTGATGTTGTTGAAGTGTCAAGACCTTGGAGACAACAAGAGCGGGGCTCGAATCATTGTCGCAAAACACTTGATCATCTTCATCTTCATTCATTGTCGATGCGTGGCCACGTGCTCAAGTGCTTCCATTTCGTCTTCGCTTATAGAGTTGTAGGTGCCGTCGGCGTTGGCGATCATGGTACGTTGTGTGGGGCACTCGAAAGACTTGTGGCCTCGGCCTTTGCAAGTAAAGCACTTGATGTCACTTGTTTTGTCGGTGGCATCCATAGGAGTTGTTGATGACGAAGCTCTTGGATTGGAGTTGCTTGCAGTAGGAGGAGGACGACTCGAAGATGTCAAAGGGTTCTTGTAGCTTGACTTGTCACCGGTACTTGGTATAGCATGAGTCGTTGGAGGAGGTGTTGTAGTCGTTGAAGCTTGATTGTAAGAACCGTAGGTCTTGGAAGAGTACTTGGAGAACTTGTAATCCTCTTGCACTTGATGCTCTGCTTTGGTGGCTTGGTGCACTAGCTCGAGGAGGTTGGAGTAAGGTTGAAAGTCTGCTATTTTCTTGATAGGATAGTTGAGACAACCATTCAAGAAATGCGCCATAGTTTGTTCATCATCTTCCTTGATGTTGGCTCGTATCATTGCAATCTCCATGTCTTTGTAGAATTCTTCAACCGACTTGGTGCCTTGCTTGAGGAGTTGAAGTTTCTTGAAGAGTTCGCGGCTATAGTGTGTAGGCACAAAGCGAGCTCTCATGACATCCTTCATTTGAGTCCATGTGGTGATAGGTGGTTCACGTTTCTCTTGGCGTCTTTTGATCACTTGCTCCCACCAAATGAGAACATACTCTTGGAACTCAAGCGATGCCATGGCTACCTTCTCTTCTTCGTCATAGTTTTGTAGACGGAATATCTTGTCGACCTTTAAGGCCCATGAGAGGTAGTCTTTGGGGTCATTGCTTCCAGAAAACTTGGGCATGTTGAACTTGAGCTTGCCGTAGCATTCTTTGTCATTATGCCAGTGTTGTCGTCGTTCTTGTCTTGGAGGTGGGTCATCATCCCCGTTCTCTTCTTGCTCTACGTGGTTGGCTTGACTGTGGGGACGAGGTACTCTTGCCCGGTTCCTCCTTTCTTGATTCTCTTCATGGTGTGCGGCTTCTTCTTGGAGACGTGCCTATTCTTCTTCACGCATACGACGGTTGCATTCGTCGAGGGCATGGTTAGCTTCATGAAGGGAACATTGTGCTTCAAGGGCTTGTTGTTCACGACATTGTTGCTCTTGCCGAAGTGGGTCACCGTCTTGAGTATCTTGTTGTTGACGTCGTGGAACTTGCTCTTGGTGCATGTCATCTTGAACTTCATGGCGTTGATGTTCGCGCTCTCGAAGTCGTTGTTGCAAACCATTGCCATGTAATGGACTTTGGCGAGCTTGATGTTCTTGCCGAGGATGTAGACGAGCTTAAGGAAGACTTGCATCCGATGATGAATCCGAAGAATGGCGTCTTGACCGTGTTCGCCTTGTCGAGGAAGAAGTTGAGGAAGTGCGGTCAATCATCATGGCACAAAATTCTTCCATTTGTGTGGTAAGCTTCGTGTCAAGGTAGTCTCTTGTTCATGTTTCAGAGTGACGCAAGTCGGTGGTGAGTTGCTTGATGCGATCGCCCAAAGCTTCACTTTCTTGATGCAAGGCTCGTTGTACCCCAAAGAGATGGCTCTTGGATACGTAGTGATTCGGTGCTTCGTGCTCGTCGAAGAGAAGATTCAAAGATGTACTTGGCCTATCCATCATGAGCAAGTAGAGGTGAGTAGGAAATGAGAGAACAAAACCAAAGTCACCTTTTCCGAAGATTGAACATGTATCAAGTATTACTCAATGTATAGCTATGATAGTAGAATTGGTACTGGATTTGTTTCTCACACCTACACGAAAAAGGCTTATGGAGTAGCTTGGTTAGGATGGTGGCACAAAATAGTTGCAATTTGCAAGCAAGATATCAATACTGTTGAAAGAGATTCACAAGTTCCCAAGTGTAACAAGTAGACCAATAGCAATAAGTAGCACACGAAAACACACACACGGATAGATAAATGAGGTCATGCAACCAAGGAATGAGCTCAAAATGTGGAATCCACGGAAAATGTTCTTGTTGCACAACACTAGAGAGACACTAGCACGCTTGCTCAATAGGCGGATACGAACTTGTGCACAACCTTTAAGAGAAAAAACGTATGGACTTTCTATCTCACTTATGCTATGTATGTATGATTCTCGGTGAACTTGTCACTATGATCCAAAATGATGTTGCTCTTTCTCTTTTGCTTAAAAGCTTCTCTTTCTTGCTATTTTCCTTTGGCCACTTATGCGAAATGCTCATACGAAGATAGCAATGATGTATATGCGGGAACAAAATTTTGGCACAAGAGATGATATGATGAAGTATGCACGCTATGATAGCTATGCGGATCGGTATCACTAAAGTGCACAAGTAGCGTTGCCCGGCAATACTCAAATGGCTAGTCTCGTAGGAAAGCTACGCAAAAGATGGTCTCGGGGTTTCACAATGCAATGGCAAGGATATGAACAAGTTGTCATCAAGGTTACCGTCCTTGCTTACGGTTATGGTGTCACAATGGTGGAGTTGGTGTTGTCGATGATGAGTCCGTGGCGAAGTTGAGCAGCGATGATGCCGATGTCGAACCGTCCCTAAGTAGCCGAAACACGCTAGGAAACGGCAAACCGCGACTCAAAATCTCAAGTGGCAAACATGGCAAAATTTGCAGTGGTTGCGGAAGACGGTGGTGGAGTCACCCGAGTATGTGATGGTAATGTGGAGATGTACGAGGGCTTGCAGAAGAAATGGTGGGAAATGATGAAAAATCGAAGGAAAACAATGAAGTGGTGAAGTGTTGGCTGCCAGGGGCCGGATGTCTGGGCCTGCGGGCCGGATGTCCGGGCTCTCGGGCCGGATGCCCGGGTTGTGGGATCCGTGGATGAACTCGAAGAACAAGTGGAGAAAAGAAAATTTCGTGGATGGAATTGATGGAGATGGTAGGAGAAAGCTAGATCCACTCGAAACCAAGCAAATCCATGGATCAAAATCAACAAAACATCATCAAACCAACAAATCGCAAATTTTTTGGTAGGGCTATTTTTGTGGGGAATTTTCGAAATTGGGCGAAATCGACCAAAATTGGGGCTAGAAAACGAGGGGAAAGACAACAAAGTGTGAATCAACATGGCTCTGATCCAAGATGATGTAGGGTGGAACCCTAATTTGACGATCTTTTCACACTTGGAGGGGGAAAAGAGAGGAACAACAAAATCAACCAAGAAAAATCACTCAAACAAATCCAAATCACACATCCACTAGGATAGCATACATGAGATCCACAAGCATACAAGGACAATCCAAGGAAAAAGCACAAGGTAAAGTTCTTCCCACTCCAAAGGAGGTGAGGTCTTGGTGATCTAGGTGAGATCCTTCTCCTTTAGGAGGTCTTGATGATCCTATGATGGGTCTTGATGATCCTATGATGGGGATCCTTCTCCCTAGAGAGGTCTTGATTCCCCAAGAGGAGATACAAGGAGCAAAGCTCTACTCAATGTCTCAATATACTTTGCTAACCCTAGAAAGGATGAGGATAAGGTCTATTTATAGTTTAGGCCGAAGTGAGGGTGAGGGGATGAGGTTACACGGCCGAATTGCCTTAAGTGTGCTGGCAGGGGCCGGATGTCCGGGCATCGGGCCGGATGTCCGGCGATTCATGGGGGTGTCGGATGTCCGGCCCTGGCGTCGGATGTCTGGCCTGGAGGTGTGATGATGACATCCCTAGTCCTTTGCCATCTTTTTCCACTAGTGATGTTGCTGCACATGACAAGTCCAATGAAATCAGAATTGGACCAATTACAAGAGCACGTGCAAAACTATTAGAACAACAGGTGAATTAACTATTAGTTGAATTTGACATTTGTGTTAATGAGAATTTTATACTACCTAAGTATTTGCATGTTTGTATGATCAGATTTTAAGAGAAGACAAGCTTGGCACGTGAAGATGTAGAATTGCAGCAAGAAGAACGCCTATCGATGTCTAATATCAGCAAGTGCACAAGGGAGGAGAGGGAGGCAGGTGCACAATATAAAAGGAAGGAAAATCAGAACTAGACTCGGATTGACTGCCAGGAGGCCCGAAATTGATATATGTGCAGAATCCATGTCCGTGCTCCAAATAAAGCATGCAAATACAATTTGGAAAGCTTGAGTCGTGTGCTTTCCAAACTGTATACCGGCAGCCCGCGATTTGTGGTGACCGAGTTGCAGTCATCAAAACAATATGGCGGTTGTTTTTGCCAGTTTTCCAGATAGGGTCATTTAAGTTAGGAAAGTTAGAGATATAGTTGATTTCGACCCCAACACTAGGTTGGACGTCCAGGGGTCTTTATATACCTTTGTAAGTCATGGATTTTAGGGTTAGACCACATTTTGATTAAACTCATACCAGACTGAATTGCTTTAAGAATTCCTCTATATTCATATTCCTCTTTCATCGATCAGGAATATTTACCTACACCAAATTCATTTTGATAGGGTGTATTTGCTACTGAAAGTCAAGTGCTATCTGTCATTCCATTGGGAATTGGGAGATTGCAGAACCGCTTCATGGTCGGCGGCTACGTGCGCAAGTGTGTGGTGTTGAGAATATCCATAGGGTTGAAGATCCATTGCATTGGCAATGGGGGAACAACCGGAGAGTTTGTGAGCGTCTCACAAGTTATCCAACAAGTTCATCATCGAAACCATCAGCTCACTGAGAAGATCGGGCCACCCCTTATCATCTTGGTATCAGATTTCCAGCGTTTACTCGGTGAGCATACATCAATCCCTTAGATTCGTTTTGTTTTAGTCCTATACAGAAAAAGCCATACAAAAATATTAGGTTTCGAGTTTGCTGCCATAGCCTAGATAGCATCGGTTCCAAGTTTTAGTTGCTGATCGTAGTCTTTTATTTGTGTAACTTATTTTCTGATCTGAGTCATACTAGATTGTCCAAATTTTTTCTTTCACAAGTCAGAGTCATTTGGTTGCTGTGAAGTCTGTTCCTTCTTGTCAGTTTAGTTAGCTTAGATTAACAATCCGAATTAGATTGTGTTTCCATTTGATAACCATAGACAACCTTTCTTCTTTTGCATAGCACTTTCCTATTAAGACTAGCATATCCTTTGTTCTACGGGATGCTCAGATAGGAATTTGGAGAGTGCATCATTTGTTTTGGCAAATTCATATTGGTTACTAATTGCTCAAGTTTCTGTTGATTAAAAAGAAAAAAAGAAAAAAAAGAAAGAAAGAAAAAAAAGAGAAAAAAAGAGAAAAAGAAAGATCTACGTGAAAGTTTGATACTGTTTTGGAGACGTGTTTCAGTAATTCTGCCATGTTCATTGCACTAGTAGATTGAGCAATCTTGTGCCCGTATACTTTGAGCGTTTTGCTAGCATCTCTCCTGTGCAATTGCAACACGGGCATCACTACAACATACCATAATTTTGAGCTCAATTTCAGAGTTGCATTTGCCCCATTTATCTCCACCGTGTGTGTTTCCGTGGGTCTTTTTGTCATACGATCAGCACTAGGATTTGTGAATTGGTGTTGTTAGGTATCCCAACTGACGGTGTAGTGAGAACCAGGGCCTCACAAACCTTCTGGACTTGGAGTTGTGCCAGTCTAGGGTTGTCGCAAGACAACCCCGGCAAAGGACCAGTCTTTCTGGCAAGCACTTCGTCTGGCAAGCGTTGTGTCACCAAGCAAGAACAAGAGCTCATTGGGGGGAAGCTTCTTCCCAGCGGTATGACTTCCCGACAAGACAATACCCGGCAAGGGCAGAGCCGGGAAACCAAGGCCTCCAGACAGGTCATCAAAGAGTCGCCAGGAAGATCAAGGCGACGCCGGCAAGCCAGAAGCCGGCAAGCTCAAGCCTCAAGCCGGCAAGCTCCCTCCACCAAGTCACTGCACCTACCTGTCAGGCTCTTGCCGATAGATGGCGGGCGCGCAGGTGGTTAGGTAGAGCCTGCCAGGGCACGTGGTAGATCGCCGGCTAGAAACAAGTACAAGATTATCCAGAAGGCATTCAAGCCAATGATCAGAAGATGGAAGACCGAAGGCTGGATTCCCGACAAGATCTTGCCGGGAAGACTCGCCAAGGCCCGGCAAGGACTCACACCCGGCAAGATTCCGCCGCTCTACCACCACTCCAGCACAGCGACCAGTCCGTCTTTTAGGGATTGTCCTCCTGGATGCGTGTCATGGCACTAGCGGCAGATGGGGTTAAGCGGTGCTGATGGGACGGTCTCTTTCTCCGTCCCCAAGAAAGTAAGGGACACCTAAGTGAGGCATTTAATGCGTTTGTCCCAAGTCGTCAGTGATAAGCATGTAATCACTGTAGTAACTTTACACCTATTGAGCATACTGTTCGCCACTGTTGGTGACCCCTTTATCATATAAAAGGAGGCCCAAGGCGAAGCAAGAAAAGGGGCCCCAAGAGAGAGGGGAGCTTGCCCAGTGCATGTATAGTCGTCCTTCTTGTGTACTGTTCACCAAGAAGCGCTCCGTGTACCTGAGCTCAAACACCCACAATAAACCAAAGCAGGAGTAGGGTTTTACGCTGCTCAGCGGCCCGACCCTGGGTAAAGATCCCCGCGTTGATCGTTGGATCCGCTCTTTGTGTACATATTTTCCCCTGCCGAACCGTAAAAGGGATCCACATGATCCCATAGGTGTCATACGCCGACATCTTTGGCGCGCCAGGTAGGGGGAGAGGTTGTGCGAACCCGATCTAGCGGTCAGCACGCCAGTTTTTGATCACTTTCATCGCCATGGCTCCCAAGAAGAAGGGCATGACGATGACGGCCACCCTGCACGCATCCGCGGGCGGCACAGGTGGCGCGGCCAAGGCGGGCGGCACGGATGCCGCTGTGCCGTAGAAAGCTAAGTTCTAACGCTCTAGTTACTTTCTGTTATTTGGTCTTGTCCTTAAATGGCATTTTAGTGCATAACCTGCACGCGAAGGAACCTTGTTGCAATCATTCGCGCTCTTATTTTGTTTTGAGTCCGCTCGAAAATTTAAGTAGCTGCAGTGAAAACGGCTAAGGAAAACTTGCCGGCCTTGGTACTTCCAGCAGGCTACTAAGGACCTGTTCCTCAAAGCGCTCGCGGCAAGTACACACTCTGGCAAGCTTGCCGGCGGTGGCGTTTCCAGCAGGCTGCTAAGGACCCGTTCCTCAAAGCGCTCGCGGCGAGCGTACATGCCGGCAAGATTCCGAACAGCGTAGGGATTAGTTATGCAGAAATGCGATCATTTAAGGAAAAGGCTTAGCAAGTTTTTATTCTTTTAAGATTTCTGTGACCCGTATACTAAGGAGCCTTTTCGGGACTGGTTGCGCTCCTAGTTGCCTCGAGTCCACTCGACAACATGAGCAGCTGCATTAGGACCGACAAGGTAAACCTTTTCGGGAGGCGGCAATCCCGGCTGGCTGCTAAGGATCCGTTCCTCAAGCGCCGCTGACAGGATTGTGTGCTCCGGAAAGCGTGCCAGCAAGCGAGGGGAATATTCAGCGGAAATCAAGTTTTTACATGAGTTAAGTGCGACTAAGATGCTAACTAACTCGTTATGCTAAAACACTATTGCGGCTTTTTTATGCCCAAGACAGCGTTGCTGGTAAATGAGTAGTAAGCTTCCGGCAAGCAAGCCTTGTCATTGAGCTGTGCGCTCCGACAAGGGGGGCTTTCACCCTTGTCATTGAGCCAATCACTCTAACAAGGGTGGAAGCATGGAAAACCTTGTCGTTGATCTATGAGCTCCGACAAGGGGGCTTTCGCCCCCAAATTCAGTGGCGTTCAGGAAGGAAATTGAACGCACCATGGGCAGGATGGACAGCAGGAAAAGCTAAGTTGAAAAACTTTGAGCTAATTTCCTGTTAGTCTTGTCCTTCTTCCTTGAAAGATTTTATCCTTGTACGTAAACCTGCACGCGAAGGAGCCTTCTCGGGGCTAGTTGTGCTCCTAGTTGCCTCGAGTTCGCTCGGCAACGTGAGCAGCTGCATCAGGACCGACAAGGTAAACCTTTTCGGGAGGCGGTGCTCCCGGCAAGCTGCTAAGGGCCCGTTCCCTCAAGCGCTGCCGACTGGAGCATGCACACCGGGAAGGATTCCGGCAAGCGTAGAGTGTAAAAATGTACAAGGATAGTATTACTCAAGGAAGAAGCATACAAGATAAAAGTATGCATTACATACATAATAAAGATGGACTAATTAAAGAAAAGCTATTCTCTTTATATGTGTCTTTGCAGCAGAAGACATGCTGGAGAACTTCAGTGCAACAATTGTCATTCCATGCCGGCAGCATTAGATGACAATCTTCCCCGGCAAGCAAAATATGACTGTCACAATCCAAGCCAGTTTTCGGTCCCACCTTAAACATCGAGATCTTTCGAGTTCTCTGTTAAAGGCGGTCCCGGGGGCTCCTGACGGTGTAGTGAGAACCAGGGCCTCACAAACCTTCTGGACTTGGAGTTGTGCCAATCTAGGGTTGTCGCAAGACAGCCCCGGCAAAGGACCAGTATTTCCGGCAAGCACTTCGTCCGGCAAGCGCTGTGTCACCAAGCAAGAACAAGAGCTCATTGGGGGGAAGCTTCTTCCCAGCGGTATGACTTCTCGGCAAGACAATACCCGGCAACGGCAGAGCCGGGAAACCAAGGCCTCCAGACAGGTCATCAAAGAGTCGCCAGGAAGATCAAGGCGACGCTAGCAAGCCAGAAGCCGGCAAGCTCAAGCCTCAAGCCGGCAAGCTCCGTCCACCAAGTCACTGCACCTACCTGTCAGGCTCTTGCAAACAGATGGCGGGCGCGCATGTGGTTAGGTAGAGCCTGCCGGGGCACATGGCAGATCGCCGGCTGGAAACAAGTACAAGATTATGAAGAAGGCATTCGAGCCAATGATCAGAAGACGGAAGACCGAAGGCTGGATTCCCGGCAAGATCTTGCCGGGAAGACTCACCAAGGCCCGGCAAGGACTCGCACCTGGCAAGATTCCGCCACTCTGCCACCGCTCCAGTGCAGCGACCAGTCTGTCTTTTAGGGATTGTCCTCCTGGATGCGTGTCATGGCACTATCAGCAGATAGGGTTAAGTGGTGCTGATGGGACGGTCTCTTTCTCCGTCCCCAAGAAAGTAAGGGACACCTAAGTGAGGCATTTAATGCATTTGTCCCAAGTCGTCAGTGATAAGCATGTAATCACTGTAGTAACTTTACACCTATTGAGCATACTGTTCGCCACTGTTGGTGACCCCTTTATCATATAAAAGGAGGCCCAAGGCGAAGCAAGAAAAGGGGACCCAAGAGAGAGGGGAGCTGGCCCAGTGCATGCGTAGCGGTCCTTCTTGTGTACTGTTCACCAACAAGCGCTCCGTGTACCTGAGCTCAAACGCCCACAATAAACCAAAGCAGGAGTAGGGTTTTACGCTGCTCAATGGCTTGAACCTGGGTAAAGATCCCCGCGTTGATCGTTGGATCCGCTCTTTGTGTACATGTTTTCCCCTGCCGAACCGTAAAAGGGATCCACGCGATCCCATAGGTGTCGTACACTGACACCAACCAAGCTCCACCATATACCCTGGTTTGTCATGTGATAGTTTTCACCCTCGGTATTTGCTACATCACATCCGTGCACGTTCTGCCCATACAAGTTGGTAAGCTTTTCTAATTCACTTTGGAATGGTAAGATACCTTGTTTCTTTCAGTTTTGAGTGAGTTGAGAGTTTTCCACATACACTATATTTTCTGTGAGTACTAATCACCTAATCATGTCCGAAGAGTCTTTTGATGTACAACAGAAAAAGGATCCTAAATTCGTGGTGCATTGGAATGAATATGAAGCTCATCGTGATCATCTTCAGCGACAAATTCAGTGTGCAACCGATCCTATAAATGAGAATGTGCAGAACATGGAGTTGGACCTAAAGGATGCTACTGAAACCATCACAGCAACACAATGACAAGTTACTGAAATTCAGGGGACTCTAGTTACCTTGCAGCAAGCTTTGGCCGCGTTGCAATAGTCGGTTGATCGCCAACAAAATCAGTAGCGTGATGATGATGATGGTGAAGCTAGTGTTTATGGTGGTGTCGCAGCTGCTAATGCTGCCAATGTTGAAGGTGCTACAGCTCGTTGTGCACAATTACAACAAGCTAATCACGACCGGCAAGCTCCACACGAGCCGGTTGTTGCTGGCCAAGATGGTGGTCGTGGTAATGGAGGCCGTGGTGGTGGCTATGCTGGTGCCATGCCCGTAGGCCATGGATTTGCTCCTCTTGGTGCGCACCGTCAATTTGATGATGATGCTTTTGCACAAGTAGCCAATCGTGATGATGATGGGCTGGGCAAACCAAAGTTCACCGTCCCCAAGTTTGTTGGTTCTACTGATGAAGAGTACCTCAATTGGGAGCTAAAGGTGGAAAAATTATGGCGCATGCATGAGTACACCGAGGACAGAAAAATAAAACTTGCATCTTCTGAATTTGATGAATATACTTAGATTTGGTGGGATAATATTATACAGTCCAGAATTGAAGATGGTGTACGCCCCATTGTTACATGGAGAGCTATGAAGGAAGAGATGCATGCTCGCTTTGTTCCACGCAATTATATTCATTCTCTCTATGATAGATTGCAGAATTTGAGGCAAGGTATTTCTTCTGTGGATGAATATTTTCAGGAGATGGAGCTTATTATGCAGCGTGCTAGAGTGCGTGAAGAGCCTGAACAAACAATGCAGCAATTTCTCTCTGGTCTGAACTATAACATTAAGTGTATTGTTCGGCTTCACCAGTATTATGACATGACAGATTTGTTACACCAAGCACGTGAGGCTGAATTGCAAGTGGCTGAGGATGCTAAGTTTACATCTCGCACAATAGCGACTAGAGGTCATTTTACACCACGAACAACACCTAGTGTGGAGCCTACTCCTAGTTCCACTTCCGGCTTCCGTGGTAATGCTTCTTCCAAATCAGATTCGGCGATCTCTAATGCGAAGAAACCAGCGCAACCTGCTGCTAGTGCTGCTGGTTCTACTAATTCTACATCAAGAAACAGGGACATGAACTGTCATACATGTGGTGGAAGGGGTCATTTTAAGAGAGATTGTCCCAATAAAAAGGTTATGTTGATTAATGAGGATACAGCAGAATATGAAACCGGTGATGATGCTGACCCTGATTCTGAAATTTGGGAGGAAGATGAAGATGGTTCAATAGATGCTTATGCTACACACTATCCTACAATTGTTTGCTCGCCCAAAGTGCTAAGTGTTACTCCTAGTCCTGCAGAACAGCGGTGCAATTTGTTTCAAACAAAGGATGTTGTTGGTCCTGGTAAGGCGTGCAAGGTTATAATTGATGGTGGTAGTTGTCACAATTTGGCTAGTAAGGAGTTATGCCAAAAGCTGAAACTGAAATATTTACCGCACCGCAATCCATATTTTATTCAGTGGCTAAGTGATAGTGGAGAGATGAAGATCAGGCACATGGTGCGTGTGGAATTTCAGATTGGACCATACAAAGACACCATTGAGTGTGATGTGGTTCCTATGACTGTGTGTCACTTGTTGTTGGGACGCCCATGGCAGTATGATAGAGATGTTCGTCACAACGGGAGAGCCAACACATATCATTTGAATTGGTGTGGCAAGGAGGTTACTTTGAGGCCTATGACACCGCAGCAAATTGTAAATGAATCTCGTCAAAAAACTGAAGTGAATCTTGAAAAAGAGAGTGAGAGATTAGATAGGCGAGAGACTACATTTCCGGTGAGTGAGAGCCACAAGCCAAATGTGAGCGGTAAAAATAAAAGTGAGGGAGTGAATTCCTTAGTTGTGTTAGCCACCAAATCTGATTTGAGAGAGTTTCGCGAGGATCCCACTGCTGTACCACTTGTGCTGATGTGCAAGGGTCAAATTTTGGTTTCTAACGACATGACCCCTCTCCCTATTGGTGTTTCTAATGTGTTGCAGGAATTTAGCGATGTGTTTCCAGAGGAGGTACTCGTTGGTTTACCACCATTGCGAGGTATAGAGCATCAAATTGATTTGATACCAGGAGCATCGCTGCCCAATCAAGCACCATGCCGCACCAACCCCGAGGAAACAAAGGAAATTCAGAAACAAGTATAAGAGCTTCTCGACAAAGGTTATATTCATGTGAGCCTAAGTCCTTGTTCTATTCCTGTAATTTTATTTCCTAAGAAAGATGGTACATGACGCATGTGCGTAGATTGTAGAGCTATAAATAACATCACTATTTGATATCGTCATCCTATTCCATGTTTGGAAGATATGTTAGATGAATTGAGTGGTGCTGCTATTTTCTCTAAAATTGATTTGCGTAGTGGTTATCATCAAATTAGGATGAAAGAAGGGGATGAATGGAAGACAACCTTTAAAACAAAGTTTGGTCTATATGAGTGGTTAGTCATGCCTTTTGGGTTAACTAATGCACCTAGTACTTTCATGCGATTAATGAACCATGTTTTGAGGCATTTCATTGGTAAATTTGTGGTTGTATATTTTGATGATATACTTATTTACAGCCGCAATGAATCTGAACATAGTGATCATATTCGACAAGTTTTGCAAGTGTTGCGTGATGCTCAGCTTTATGGTAATCCTGATAAGTGCACATTTTGCAAAGATAAGGTCATATTTCTGGGATATGTTGTTTCAAAGCATGGAGTTGAGGTAGACGAATCTAAAATTGCAGCTATTAAAAATTGGCCTACTCCTTTGAATGTTAGTCAAGTACGAAGCTTTCACGGTCTTGCTGGTTTCTATAGACGTTTTGTGAAAGATTTCAGTACCATTGCTGCACCTTTGAACGAGCTTACTAAAAAGGGTGTTGAGTTTGTGTGGGGCACAGCCCAAGATAATGCATTTGATGAGCTAAAACATCGTTTGACTGCTGCACCTTTGCTTGTACTTCCTGATTTCACTAAGCAATTTGAGATTGAATGTGATGCTAGTGGAATTAGTATTGGAGGTGTGTTGATGCAAGAGGGTAAACCGATTGCATATTTTTCTGAAAAACTGAATGGTGCACAATTGAACTATCCTGTTTATGATAAAGAATTGTATGCTCTAGTTCGTGTCCTTGAGGTTTGGCAACATTATTTGTGGCCAAAGGAATTTCTCATACATTCTGATCATGAGGCTCTAAAATATTTGAAAAGCCAATCCAATTTGAATAAACATCATGCTAAATGGGTTGAATTTATTGAATCTTTCCCATACATCATTAAATATAAAAAGGGTAAAGATAATGTGGTTGCTGATGCTCTTTCTAGGAAAAACATGTTGTTGACACAATTGGATGTTCAAGTTCCTGGTTTAGAGAGTTTGCGTGATTTATATGCTACTGATCCTGATTTTTCAGCACCATACAAATTGTGTTCTGATGTAAAAGCATGGGAAAAATATCACATACATGATGGCTATTTGTTTAGAGCTAACAAACTATGTGTTCCAGACTCATCCATGCGTTTCCTATTGTTGCAGGAATCACATGCCGGCGGTTTGATGGGTCACTTTGGATGTGAGAAGACTTTGCTTATGCTTGCTGATCATTTTTATTACCCTAAGATGAGGCATGATGTGGACAGATTTATGAAGTGTTGCATTACTTGTAATAAGGCGAAGTCCAAGATGAAACCTCACGGTTTGTATACTCCTCTCCCTGCTCCTACTACACCATGGGAAGACATAAGCATGGATTTTGTGTTAGGGTTGCCTAGGACCAGGAGAGGACATGATTCAATTTTTGTGGTAGTTGATTGTTTTTCTAAGATGGCACATTTTATTGCCTGCCACAAAAGCGACGATGCATCGCACGTTGCTAATCTGTTTTTCAGGGACATCATGCGCTTACATGGAGTACCAAAGACGATTGTTTCTGATCGTGACGTGAAGTTTATGAGCTACATCTGGAAGACACTTTGGGGAAAGCTGGGGACAAAGTTATTATTCAGTACTACTTGTCATCCCCAAACAGATGGTCAAACGGAGGTGGTAAATCGCACACTCTCCACGTTGTTGTGATCCATGACAAAGAAGAACCTGCGTGTGTGGGAGGAGTGTTTGCCGCATGTGGAGTTTGCATATAACAGGGCGGTACATTCCACAACTCAGTTCTGTCCATTTGAGGTGGTCTATGGTTTTAAACCCATTACACCACTTGATTTGCTACCCCTTCCAATACAAGAGAGAGTGAACATGGAGGCATCCAAGAGAGCAGATTTCGTGAAGAAGATACACGAGAAGACTAAAGAAGCAATTGAAAAGAAGGGCAAGTACACAACTGATCGTGTTAATAAGAAGAGAAAGGAGGTGCTGTTTTAGCCGGGCGACATGGTTTGGGTACACTTTTGCAAAGATAGATTTCCTGAACGCCGCAAGTCCAAGTTGAAGCCAAGAGGTGATGGACCATATACAGTGCTTGCTAGGATTAATGATAATGCATACAAAATCGATCTTCCCACTGAAGAGTTTGGCGTGAGTAATACATTCAACGTTGCTGATCTGATGCCATATAATGGAGATGACCATGGCACGTCGGGGTCGACGCCTCTTCAAGGGGGGAGGATGATGAGGACATCCCTAGTCCTTTGCCATCGTTTTCCACTAGTGATGTTGTTGCACATGACAAGTCCAATGAAATCAGAATTGGACCAATTACAAGAGCACGTGCAAAACTATTAGAACAACAGGTGAATTCACTCTTAGTTGAATCTGCCATTTGTGTTAATGAGAATTTTATACTGCCTAAGTCTTTGCATGTTTGTATGATTAGATTTGAAGAGAAGACAAGCTTGGCACGTGAAGATGAAGAATTGCAGCAAGAAGAATGCCTACCGATGTCTAATATCAGCAAGTGCACGAGGGAGGAGAGGGAGGTAGGTGCACAACATAAAAGGAAGGAAAATCAGAACCAGACTCGGATTGACTGCCAGGAGGCCCGAAATTGATATACGTGCAGAATCCGTGTCCGTGCTCCAAATAAATAATGCAAATACAATTTGGAAAGCTTGAGTCATGTGCTTTCCAAACTGTATACCCACAACCCACGATTCGCGATGACCGAGCGCAGTCGTCAAAACAATATGGCGGTTGTTTCTACCAGTTTTCCAGATAATCATTTAAGTTAGGAAAGTTAGAGATATAGTTGATTTCGACCCCGACACTAGGTTGGACGTCCAGGGGTCTTTATATACCTTTGTAAGTCGTGGATTTTAGGGTTAGACCATGTTTGATTAAACTCATACCAGACTGAATTGCTTTAAGCATTCCTATGTATTCATATTCCTCTTTGCATCGATCAAGAATATTTACCTACACCAAATTCATTTCGATAGGGTGTATTTGCTACTAAAAGTCAAGTGCTATCTATCGTTCCATTGGGAATTGGGAGATTGCAGAACCGCTTCATGGTTGGCGGCTACGTGTACAAGTGTGTGGGTTGCGAATATCCATAGGGTTGAAGATCCGTCGCATTGGCAACAGCGGAACAACCGAAGAGTTCTTGAGCGTCTCACAAGTTATCCAACAAGTTCATCATCGACACCATCACTTCACTGAGAAGATCAGGCCACCCCTTATCAAGGCATCTCAGCTTCTGTGATGGGGGGGCCGGATTTTCGGGCAGTGGCCGGATGACCGGCCTGGTTGGGCCAGATGTCCAGGCCCTGTAGCTGCTTCTCGGCTAGGCTACTGCTACTATGCTTCTTCTTCAGGGGCCGGATGTCTGGGCCAGGAGCCAGATGTCTGGCCGCTATAGTTTTTCAACGGTCTTCCTCCTAACGCACATTTGTCCGTGTACTTGTTGACTTGGTCTTCGTTCCGAGCATTCCCGAGGCAGTCTTCTTCATACCTGATCACACAAAGCACTTCGGCTTGAGGTAGTAGCCATGTCTCACACGAGTCAAATGTAAGTTCACTAAGGAGAGATGTCACCTCAGTTTCGAGAGCTCTTGCACGTGCTCATGTCATTGGTCCGCTTGGCACTTGAGGAGATGTAGGTAGGTCCATGGGGATGACCGTGGGATGCTCCGCATTAGGTCTTGATCTCCATGGGATAGGTATGGATTAGCAAAGATCTATCTCAAAGAGCTATCTACTTTGCTAACCCTAGAGGGAGGAGGGAGAGCTCCTTATATAGTGCTAGTACAAATTGGGACGAGTTGGGGGGATACATGGGCCATTGGGCCGGTTAAGGGTGCGCAGGGGCCGGATGTCCGGGCATCGGGCCGGATGTCCGGCGGTTCAGGTGGGGGCCGGATGTCCGGCCGGTCTTCGGCCAGCTCCCAACTGCTCTCTGTACGGGGGGCCGGATTTCCGGTGGGGGCCCGGATGTCCGGGGTGGACGAGCCGGATGTCCGATGGAGGGGCCGGATGTCCGGTGCCTAGGCTTGTCAGCTGCTGATTTGAGGGGGAGGTTGGCGTCTCCAGCGGCCGGATGTCCGGCAGCTGATGCTTAGCTGCACTTCCTCTTTCCGATCTCCTTCATCTGTGCACTTGGTGACTTGTCCATTGTTCTGGGTTTCTCCGAGAGGGTCTTCTTGGTACCTAAGCACGCATAGCATTTCGGAATTAGGTAGTAACCATGTCTTACACGAGTCATATGGAAGTTCATTAAGGAGTGATGTCACCTCGGTCTCAAGAGCTCTTGCACGTGCTCATGTCATTGGTCCTCTTGGTACTTGGGGAGACGGAGGTGGGTCCATGGGGATGACCGTAGGATGCTCCGCATCAGTTCCGTACCATGATGGTCAACCGCGCTTCTTCCACTTCGTCCACTTCAAGATCAAGATGGCGCCACTCGAGCCGACACTCTTTGGACACGTCTTCAGATGCAAGTCTTCCTCTTGCACGATCACATCGTCACCAAGACCATGAAGACCATCAAGCTTCACCAAACCCATTCCACGACAATGGTTTGCAAGGCCGCCTTCGAGAGCGCGAACGACAACATCGTCATGTACAAGGCGCCATGGACCAAGAGCAAATTCCACAACGCCGACGTCAAGAAAACCAAGAAGGCGACACTCTACAACAAGAACGACAATGTTGTGAGGAGCAAGCACTCGATGCTCAATGTGCCCTATGCAAAGCAACTCGCACCATCGATGAGCGCAACCGCCGAGTGCGTGAACAAGAAGAGGCCCTCTGACGAGAGCGACAAGACAAGGCCGCACACCTTGAGGAGCGACAAGAAATGAGGAACCGTGCATGTATCCCACAACCTCGCTGCCAAGTCAATCGAGAAGAGCATGAGGAGCAAGAGCTAGAAGACGAACCTCCACGGCAAGAGCGTCATCGCAATTGCCAACAACACAATGAGGAGAAACACTTCGACAAGCTCAAGTTCACCATGCCCAAGTTCTCCAGAGGCAACGATCCCGAAGAATATCTCTCATGAGCATTGAAGGTCAACAAGATATTCCGTCTTTACAATTATGACGAGGAAAAGAAGATCGTCATGGCATCTCTAGAGTTCAAAGACATGTTCTCATTTGGTGGGAGCAAGTGATCGAAAGGCGTCAAGAGAAAGGCGAGCCACCCATCGTGACTTGAAACCAAATGAAGGATGTCATGAGAGCTCGTTTTGTGCCTACACACTATAACCGCGATCTCTTCAAGAAACTACAACTCCTCAAGCAAGGCACCAAGTCGGTTGAAGAATACTATCAAGAAATGGAAGTTGCCATGATATGAGCCAATGTGAAGGAAGATGGTGAACAAACTATGGTGCATTTCTTGAATGGTCTCAACCATCCAATCAAGAAAATTGCAGATTTCCAACCGTACTCCAACCTCCTCGAGCTAGTGCACCAAGCAACCAAAGTGGAGTGACAAGTACAAGAGGACTACAAGTACTCCAAGTACTCTTCCAAGACCTACGGTTCATACACTCAAGCTTCAACGACTACGGCAACTCCTACAACGACTCGAGCTACACCAAGTACCGGTGACAAGTCAAGCTCCAAGCAACCTTCGTCATCTTTGAGTCGTCCTACTTCAAGTACATCCAGGCCAAGAACTTTGTCATCGACACCTCCTACGGATGCCACCAAGACTAGTGACATCAAATGCTTTACATGCAAAGGTCAAGGCCACAAGTCATTTGAGTGCCACACACGACACACCGTGATCACCAATGATGACGGCACCTATGACTCCATGAGCGAAGAAGAAATGGAAGCCCTTGAGCATGTGGCCATGCACGGACAAGTGAATGAAGATGAAGACGCTCAAGTCTTTTGCGACAATGACCCACGCCCTGCTCTCGTTGTCTCCAAGATCTTGACACTTCATGATGCGGAGCATCCTATGGTCATCCCCATGGATGTACCTTCATCTCCCAAGACACCACGTGGACCCATGACAAGAGCCCGTGCAAGAGCTATCGAAACCGAGGTTAACTCTCTCCTTGTTGAACTTCCCTTGGACCCACTTGAGACATGGCTACTACCTCAAACGGAGATGCTTTGTATGCTTAGGTACCAAGGAATCAGCCAAGGAGAAGGAGTGGAGCAAGATGGACACCAAGGACTTGGAGATGAATTGTGCCCAGCCCAGAATTATCTGTACAACTGGTCCAAACACCGGTACAACCGGTCCACTATCGCCCAACTACCAGTCAATGTTCTATAATCAAGCGGTGCAAGGCCGGTACCGCCCTGGTTGTTCCCCCAGCATCAGCCTGACCGGTACAACTGGTCCTTCCACCGGTACAACCGGTCCCTACTTCCGCGAACACCTCCAGGAACCGGCACTTGAGCTCCCAGCGGTACAACCGGATGGATGACCGGTACAACCGGCCTGCCTGCACACAGTGAAAGGGCAACGACCCATGTTTCCATCAACTTACCCCTTGGACTATAAGTACTCGTCTCCTAGCTCCGTATTAGGGTTAGCAAAGTGTTGGCTTATCTAGTTGAGCCTTACTCCTAGCACTACTCCTCTTGAGAGAGAGAGAGAGAGACTCTCCCATGGAGATCAAGACCTCCATGTGAGCATGTGAGAAGGATCTATCTAGATCATCAAGACCTCATCTCCTCTTGGATTTGGGATGAACTCTACCTTGTATCTTTCCCTTTGATTGTTCAAGTACCTTGTGGATCCATGTGTTTGTTAGTCTAGTGGATGTGTGATTGGACTTGTTCTTGAGTGTTTCCCTTGTGATTTCCCCATGTTCTTCCTCGTGTTCTTCATGTTCTTCATAGGATCCCCTCCAATTCGTGAAAGATCATCAATTAGGGTTCCACCCTACATCATCTTGGATTAGAGCCACATTGATTCACACTTTGGAGTCTTTCCCCTCCACTTTCTAGCCCCAATTTTGTTGTTTTTGCCCAATTTCAAAAATTCCCCACAAAAATAGCCCTACCAAAATTTTTGTGATTTGTTGGTTTGATGATGTTTTGTTGATTTTGATCCATGGATTTGCTGTGTTTCAAGTGGATCTAACTTTCCCCCCACCATCTCCACCAATTCCATCCACGAAATTCACCAAATTTTTTCGTTTCCCCACCACTTTTTGACTTGGAAATCATGTTTTTCTGCCCAGATTTGACATCTAGAATTTTTCCCGTGATTACCGGTTGTACCGCTCAACTACCGGTCAACCGGTACAACCGCCCGACCACCGCTCAACAACCGCCTCACCTGATGACTTCCGCAACATCGACACTTCTACAAGAAGGGCATCTTCGACCACGGTGCAGCGGCATCTTCGCCAGCGTACTGAAGATCGTGCACTCACCTTCCTCGATAACACCACGCCACTATCCCCAGACTCGACATCGACAACGACCGACTCACCATCGTGACACCAAAACCATAAGCAAGGACGGTAACCTCGACGACAACTTGTTCATTTCCTTGCCATTTCATTATTTAGCCCAAGGCCCTCTTTTGCATCGCTTTCCTATGAGACTAGCCATTTGAGTATTGTCGGGCAACACTACTTGTGCACTTAGTGATACCGTTCTGCATAGCTATTATAGCGTGCATATATCATCATATCATCTCTTGTGCCAAAATTTGTTCCCGCATATACATCATTTGCATCATCGTAAGAGCAATTCGCATAAGTGGCCAAAGGAAAATATCAAAAGCAAGAGAAGCTTTTAAGCATAGAGAAAAGAGCAACAACAAGCTTGTAAGCAAGAGCCATAGCATCGCCACATTACATATCATACTTGATCATCTTGGATCATCGTGACCAAGTTCACCGGGAATCATACATACGTAGCATACTTGAGATAGAAAGTCCATACGTTTTGTCTCTTATATGTTGTGCACAAGTTCGTATCCGCCTATTGAGCAATCGTGCTAGCGTCTCTCTAGTGTTGTGCAACACGAGCGTTTTCCGTGGATTCCACATTTTGAGCTCATACCTTTGTTGCACGACCTCATTTATCTATCCGTGTGTGTGTTTCCGTGTCCTACTCATTGCTATTGGTTTACTTGTTTCACTTGCAAGTTTGTGAATATTTTTCAACATTATTGATATCTTGCTAACAATTGCAGAAATTTTGTGCCACCATCCTAACCAAACTCCTCCAAAAGCTTTACTTGTGTAGGTGTGAGATTGACATGATCCGGTACCAATTGCACTATTTCCATAATACCATATTGGGCGATCATTGATCCATCTTTAACATTGGATAAGGTACATTGGTCTAGTTTGTTTCTTTCTTCCACTAACACTCGTCTGAGAATCATGGATAGGCCGAGCACTTCTATCAACGCCCTCTTCGATGAGCAAGACGACACAACGAACAACTAGGTCACCAAGGCCCACCTCTTTGGCGTCCAACGAGCATTACATCAAGAGAGAGAAGCATTGGGTGAACGAATTGAACAACTCGCCTCCTACTTTCGACAAACCCTTGATGACAAGATATCATCTCAAATGGAAGAGTTCCGCAGCATGATGGTCAACCACAATTCTTCCACCTCGTCTACTTCAAGATCAAGACGGCGCCATTCCAGCCGACACTCTTCGGACACTTCTTCGGATGCTAGTCTTCCATGAGCACGCTCTCATCGTCCCACCGAACATGACGACCGGAAAGCTACAAGAAAACCATTCCATGGCAATGGTTTGCAAGACCGCCTTCGAGAGAGTGAACGAGAAAACCGGCAAGCACAAGCCAATGTGGACCAAGATCAAGTCCCACAATGCCAACCTCTATTACACCAAGACGACGATGCTCTAAAACAAGAACGACAATGTCGTGAGGAGCAAGCACTCAAAGCTCAATGTGCCCTACATGAAGCAACTCGCAACGTTGCCGAACGCAATAGCCATGTGCACGAACAAGAAGAGGCCCTCCGACGAGAGCGACAAGACGATGCCGCATGACTTGAGGAGCGCCAAGAGATGGGGAACCGTGCATGAATTCCACGCCCTCACCGTCAAGTCAATCAAGATGAGCACGAGGAGCAAGAACTAGAAGATCAATGTCCACGACAAGAGTGTCATCGCAACCGCCGACAATGTAATGAGGAGCGCTACGGCAAGCTCAAGTTCAACATGCCTAAATTCTCCGGTGGAAATGATCCCGAAGAATACCTTTCATGGGCATTGAAGGTCGACAAGATATTCCGTCTTCACAATTACAAAGAGGAAAAGAAGACCGCCATGGCATCTCTTGAGTTCCAAGACTATGTTCTCATTTGGTGGGAGCAAGTGATCGAATGACGCCAAGAGAAGGGCGAGCCACCGATCACAACTTGGAATCAAATGAAGGATGTCATGAGAGCTCGTTCTGTGCCTACACACTATAGCCGTGACCTCTTCAAGAAACTACAACTTCTCAAGCAAGGCACTAAGTCGGTTGAAGCATACTATCAGGAGATGGAAATTGCAATGATACGAGCCAACATCAAGGAACATGACGAACAAACTATGGTGCGTTTCTTGAATGGCCTCATCTATCCAATCACGAAAATTGCGGACTTCTAACCGTACTCCAACCTCCTTGAGCTAGTGCACCAAGCAACCAAAGCGGAGCGACAAGTACAAGAGGACTACAAGTACTCCAAGTACTCTTCCAAGACCTATGGTTCATACACCCAAGCTTCAACGACTACTCCACCTCCTACTATGACTCGAGCTACACCAAGTACCGGCGACAAGTCAAGCTCCAAGCAACCAATGACATCTTTGAGTCGTCTTCCTACAAGTACCTCCAAGCTTAGACCTTCGCCATCGACTCCTACACCCGATGATACCGCCAAGACAAGTGACATCAAATGCTTCACTTGCAAGGGCCGAGGCCACATGTCTTTTGAGTGCCCCAGGCGGTGCACCACGATCGCCAATGCGGACGGCACCTATGACTCCATGAGCAAAGAAGAAATGGAAGCCCTTGAGCATGTGGCCATGCACCCACAAGTGAATGAAGATGAAGACACTCAAGTCTTTTGTGATAACGATCCGAGCCCCGCTCTTGTGGTATCCAAGGTCTTGACACTCCAACAACATCAAGACGAAGACCAACGTTGCCATATCTTCCATACCAAAGCAGGTATCCAAGGACGTTCCGTCAAGGTCATCATCGACGGCAGAAGTTGCCACAACTTGGCAAGTGAAGATTTATGTTCTAAGCTACAATTGCTCAAGAAGAAGCACCCTCGCCCCTAAAAGCTCCAATGGTTAAGCGACTCCGGCACCATTCAAGTGGAGTACACCGTTCAAGTGTCCTTCAAGATTAGTGCATATGAAGACACGTTAGAGTGTGATGTGGTTCCTATGTCCGTATGCCATCTCCTACTTGGAAGACCTTGGCAATTCGACCGCGGCGTCATCCACAATGTATGGATCAATCACTATAGCTTCAAGATGAAGGGCAAGGAATTCATACTTCGACCAATGTCACCAAGTCAAGTCATCGCCAACAAGCAAGCATCTACCCATCATGGAGAGACTAGTGAGCGAGTGAACCACCAAAAAGAGAGTGAGCGCCACAATCCAAAAATGAGCGACTCCACGATGAGCGAAAATAAAGATTTAGTGCTTTTAGCCACCAAAAGAGATTTGAGGGATGTGAGTGAGAGCCCGTCAAGTGTTCTTCACTTTGTGCTTGTGTGCAAAGATGAAGTGGTGCAGACTAATACTTTACAACATCTTCCTTTGGTATTGTCTCATCTATTGCAGGAATTCGTGGACGTCTTTCTCAATGAGCTACCTCCCAAACTTCCTCCACTTCGTGGAATCAAACACCGCATCGATCTCATCCCCGGCGCACCTCTACCAAACAAGGCACCTTACCGCGTCAACCCGGACGAAACCAAAGAGATCCAACAGCAAGTACAACATCTCATGGAGAATGGGTATGTACGCGAGAGCTTGAGTCCATGTGCTGTTCCGGTAATTCTTGTGCCTAAGAAAGATGGTAGCTATTACATGTGTTCCGACTGTCGTCCCATAAATGCTATCACCGTTAGATATCGCCATCCCATTCCACGCCTAGATGACATGCTTGATGAACTTAGTGGAGCCACCATTTTCTCCAAAATTGATCTTAAAAGTGGCTATTATCAAATTCGCATGCAAGAAGATGATGAATGGAAAACAACTTTCAAAACCAAATTTGGCTTGTATGAATGGTTGGTCATGCCTATGGGCTTATTATCTCAAGCACCTAGCACTTTTATGCGTGTGATGCATTACGTTCTTCGCAAATTAATTGGCATTTGTGTTGTGGTATACTTTGATGACATTCTTGTGTTTAGCCAATCGCTTGAAGATCATGTCAGACATCTTAGGGAAGTTTTGCAAGTTCTTAGAAATGAGCGCCTTTATGCTAATATGGAAAAATGCACTTTTGGTGTTGACAAGCTTGTTTTCTTGGGCTTTGTAGTCTCCTCCAAGGGTGTTCAAGTTGATGAAACTAAAATTGATGCTATTAAAACCTGGCCACAACCAACCAATTTGCTTCAACTGCATAGTTTCCTTGGCTTAGCCGGAATTTATCGACACTTTGTGAAGGATTTTAGCACTATTGCATCACCATTGCACGCATTGAGTAAAAAGAATGCACCATTTGTTGGGGTCCTTCCCAAGATGCCGCATTTCATGAGATTAAGAACTTGCTTACACATGCTCCATTACTTGCATTACCCAACTTTGATAAAATATTTGAAGTGCATTGTGACGCTAGTGGTAATGGCATAGGTGGCGTGTTAATGCAAGAGAAGTGATCCATTGCATATTTTAGTTAGAAACTATCTGGTGCACAACTTAACTATCCTATCTATGACAAAGAGTTATATGCTTTAGTGAGAGTCTTGCATGTGTGGGAACATTATCTCCGTCCACGTGAATTTGTCATCCATACGGATCATGAAACACTTAAGTACCTTAAAGGTCAAACTAAATTGAATAAGCATCTTGCTAAATGGAGTGAGTTCATTGAGTCATTTCCTTATGTTATCAAGTACATCAAAGGTAAGGAAAATGTTGTGGTGGACGCTCTTTCCCGCAAGTGTGTGTTGGTTCATCAACTTGAGTTGAATGTCATAGGATTTGAGCACATTAAAGACTTGTATGCGCATGATGTTTCCTTTGTGATTCCTTATGCCAAATGCCTAACGCACAAAACTTGGGAGCAATTCTATTTGAAGGATGATTATCTTATGCGTGCTATCAAACTTTGTATTCCCGAGTCTTCTCTTCATTTGCTACTTTTGCAAGAAGCTCATGGTGGAGGACTTATGGGACATTTTGGACGCGACAAGACATTCGCCACGCTCTCCAAGAACTATTTTTGGCCAAAGATGTTTCGCGATGTTTCATGCTACACCAACCGGTGCTCTACATGCCGCAAAGCTAAGTCAAAAGCTCAATCCCATGGTCTATATATGCCACTTCCTATTCCGTATCACCCATGGGAAGATATTAGTATGGATTTTGCGCTTGGTTTGCCTGGAACTCAAAACAACAAGGATTCGGTATTTGTTGTTATGGACCATTTCTCTAAGATGGCACAATTCATTCCATGCAACAAAGGTCGACGATGCTTCACATGTTGCCAACCTCTTTTGTAGGGAAATCTTGTGATTGCATGGAGTGCCCAAGACAATTGTATCGGACCGCGATGTCAAGTTCCTAAGCTACTTTTTGAAGACACTTTGCGCCAAGCTCAGAATCAAGCTACTATTCTCTTTAGCATATCATCCACAAACCGACGGCCAAACGGAGGTCACCAATCAAACGCTATCCACACTCCTTCGCGTGTTGATTAAGAAGAACATAAGGGAGTGGGAGGAGTGCTTACCCATTGCTGAGTATGCCTACAATCGAGCACGACATTCTACAACCGGCAAGTCCCCCTTCGAGGTCGTCTACGGCTTCAACCCATTGTCCCCATTGGACATCCTACCGCTACCTCTCCAAGAGCGCATCAACATGGACGCGAGTGCACGAGCCGCATACCTCAAGAAGGTGCATGAAGATACAATGCACGCAATCGAGTGCCTAGTACACTGACTCGCGACCAAGGTTAACACCAACAAGCACCCCATGATGTTCAACCCCGGAGATCTTGTGTGGCTACACCTACGCAAAGAACGCTTCCCCAACGAACACAAGTCCAAACTACTTACTTGAGCTGATGGACCGTATAAGGTGCTAGAACGATATAATGACAACGCCTACAAGATCGACATCCCGCACGACAAGTACAACCTGAGTGACATCTTCAACGTCAAGGACTTAACTCCCTTCCATGGTGATGTGCTTCTCAATCCAAGGACGGATCTTTCCCAATGGGGGGAGGGAGATGATGCGGAGCATCCTACCATCATCCCCATGGACGTACCTTCGTCTCCCAAGACACCACGTGGACCCAAGACAAGAGCCCATGCAAGAGCTATCAAAACCGAGGTTAACTCTCTCCTTGTTGAAATTCCCTTGGACCAACTTGAGACATGGCTACTACCTCAAATGGAGATGCTTTGTATGCTTAGGTACCAATGAATCAGCCAAGGAGAAGGAGTGGAACAAGATGGACACCAAGGACTTGGAGATGAATTGTGCCCAGCCCAGAATTGCCGTTACAACCGGTCCGAACACCGGTACAACTGGTCCACTAGTACAACCGGTCTACTACCGCCCAACTACCGGTCAACATTCTGTAATCAAGCGGTGCAAGGACGGTACTGCCCCGATTGTTCCCCCAGCGTAGCCTGACCGGTACAACCAGTCCTTCCACCGGTACAACCGGTCCCTACTTCCGAGAACACCTCCAGGACCCGGCACTTGAGCTCCCAGCGGTACAACCAGCTGGATGACAGGTACAACTGGCCTGCCTACGCGCAGTGAAAGGGCAACGACCCATGTTTCCCCCAACTTACCCCTTGGACTATAAGTACTCGTCTCCTAGCTCCGAATTAGGGTTAGCAAAGTGTTGGCTCATCTAGTTGAGCCTTGCTCCTAGCACTACTCCTCTTGAGAGAGAGACAGACGACTCTCCCATGGAGATCAAGACCTCCATGTGAGCTTGTAAGAAGGATTGATGTAGGGTGGAACCCTAGATGATGATCTTTTCACACTTAGGAGGGGGAAAGGAGAAAATCCAAGAAGAACACAAGAAGTATGATTTTAAACTTTCCGGTGAAAAGAGGTTATTTGATATTAGCTCATTAGATGAATGGAGAACCCAAGCCTAGGAAAATGCCAAATTGTTTAAAGAAAAAGTTAAAAGATGGCATGATAAAAGAATTCAAAAACGGGAATTTAAAGTGGGTGAGCAAGTTCTATTGTACAACTCTCATTTGAGATTCTTTGCAGGAAAGCTTCTCTCTAAATGGGAAGGACCGTATATCATCGAAGAAGTTTATCGCTCCGAAACCATCAAAATAAACAATTCCGAAGGCACTAATCCGAGAGTGATGAATGGGCAGAGAATTAAGCATTATATTTCAGGTACTCCCATTAATGTTGAAACTAATATTATTGAAACAATTACACTAGAGGAATACATAAGAAAGACCTTCCGGAATGTGGCACCCCGGCTCAGAGGAAACCGGAACGCCCCGTATCCCAGCCCAGAGACAAGTCTTCTGGAATACGGCACTGCTTGCATAGAACAAATCAGCTCATTAATACTAGGGATAAGGTTACAAGGGTACATGGATCACATTGGCACGGCGACACTACGCCTGCCCAGGGTAGCCCAATGCTAGAAGCGGAATAGCCCGAGGAAGCAGAGTAACTCTCGGCAATGGAACAATGACGGCGGTGATGGACTTGACTTCATAGGGACTTTGGCTGGAACGCGTATCCTAGCTCGCCAACTCAGGATCCTCGACAAGCAAGCAATCATAGCATGACCTGCAAACTGGCATGACACGCCAGGTGAGTACTTTGAATGTACTCGGAAGCTCACAATAACCAAAGCAATCAAGACAAGCAACAACATGGCATTTACAGGTTAAGCAGGTGTAAACATGATGATGCTAAAACAATATAGGCATGGCATGGCACATGAGCATGATGACACTACATGCAACAGGTTAAAACTATCATGATGCAACTTACTCTGTTCTGAGGTTACCTCGTAACCATCACATGTAAGAACTTACCATCAATTGTGCCACATGATAACCTTGGGACCAACCAAACTTGGTATTACAATACCGTAGTGATAACATGATCACAAGGAGCTTGGTCTTTACCCGAGGTCTCCACATAACACCATCAACCAAATCCGGTATCCATGATACCACGGTGATCCTCTCGTGATCACGATCAACCAACATCGGTATCCTCGATAATATGGTGATCCTCTCGCGATCACATAAAGATCAACCAACTTCTTGCTCATTGAACCGGGTTGTTATAAGCAAGATTATTATACTGTTGACCCATAGTGTATCCTACTACGAACTGTGCCCATGACCGAGGACGCGGCTATCGATAGATCATACACTCTGCAGAGGTTGCGCACTTTACCCACACTATGGAGTTCCTCCCTCATCTAGTACCTCAGAACTTGTCTCATAGGATCCTTGGAACTCGTCCCATAGGAGTGGACTAGGACATCTTCAACGAAACCTGCCTGACCCGTGACCCCCCATCGTACCACCGACAATCATACCCTCCCAGGGTCATGTCCTGGGTGGCCCCTGTGTCACCTCGTGACACCTGCCACCGTCGTGGCCAAACAACTGTCCCAAACGGGGACGCCGACCAAACAAACAACTGGCTCACAAGGTTATCGCCGCCCACCGGGCCAGGGTAGCACGCGCGCATAACGTTCCCTAGTTTGGTGGTACCCATAAAAGAGCACAAAGTCAGACCAGTCAAGGCCGTCCCATACCGGCAAATGTGGCTGCACTGGTGAGCTCGATTCGGTGGCGCACTATGACTCAGCCAACAGGTGTTCAAGTTCGATTAACATCCGGTTAAACTTGGTTGAGGATGTGCTGAGTCATGATAACATGATAACGTAACCATGCAAATGAGCACGATAAACATAGATAGGAAGGTATGACATGACCACTAGCATCAGTAATGATTACCATAATAGCACATGATAATAATAGTAGCAAGTATTCACTTAACCAACTGGAAGCAAACGATCATGGTGTAAAGATAAGCATGGATTCACAAGCAATCATGAAAATATTAACATGCGCAATGTATTTAAACATTTAAGTGGAAAACGATGGCTAATGCAAGGCCATCATGCAAGTGGCTATCGTGGCTTGCCTGGGGATGAAGGAATCCACCGGGGAGAAGTGCGGAAAGGTCGCGGAAGAGAACGCCGGAAACACATCTCTCTCGGAGGGGGCTGATTTAAGGCAAGGGCAAAATGGTCATTTCCATTGTGTGAACACATTATTAAAATGGTACCAACATGACGGGCTCGAAGAGACGAAGACGTGGGCTTTGGAATCATCTCGTTTGGAGTTACGGATGAAAAGATATAGCCCGACGAAGTTCAAGGACCAATATGTAAAAATAAATTCTACAAACAGGTCCCTGGCAGCTAGGCGGATCGCGCATTCTGGAAAAATATGCTTTCCAGAAGAGGAAGCGTACTCTGGTCTGAACAAAGCTAGAAATACGCTTTCAAAAGAGAAAAACACTCTCTCTCAAAGTGCGCTTCCACTAAAGTCTCTGGGCCCGGCCTTTGGGAGGCTTACAGCTGGGCCCCGCGGTCATCTCTCTCTCTTCCCGTTCTTCCTCCTTCTTCCCCATGATGATAGAGGCAGAGGTGAGACCGCGCGGTGCCGGCGTGCGCTTGACCGGCTCCGGCCATCTTCGGCTGTGGCCCGGCCACCAGCCAGCTCGGGAGGAGGCGCTGAACCCGCTTGACCCAAGCACGGCCGCCGAGCAGGAGCATAGCGACGGCGGCTTACACCCCCGCGGACGAGAGTAGAGGAGGGGTAGAGGCCGCGTCGGCCGGATTCGAAGACGGGGCCACGGGCGTCCCGGGGATGGAACGAGGGTAGGGGAGGGCTCACCGTGCTCCGGTGGCTCTTCTGGATGGGAGAGGAGAGGAGGTGGGGCTCCGGTTGGCTCAATTTTGACAGAGGAGGAGCGGTGGCAATGGCGGCCGTGGAGGTAGACCGAGGCACGGGAGCTCGATTCCTCGAGCTGGGAGCGGGCTAGGGGGATGAGGAGGAGGTGTGGGTGCTCGGGGAAGCTCGGAGCGGGCTATATATAGCCGGACGAGGGGAGGCGATAAGGATGGCCGCGGCGGCGATCTCATCGGCGCACTGGAGCAAGGAGGTGGCATGGCTAGACAGTAGCGACAACGGGCGACTTCGCGGAGAAGGGAGAGGCTTCGGGGACGCTCGAGAGGGCTCGGGGCAGAAGGGGACAGGGAGGAAGACGACGCCGGCGAGGTCACGGGCGAACAGAGCCATAGCGAGCTTCATCGCGGTGCGAAGAGGAAGCGGACGGAGGGGGAAGTGACCGGAGAGGAGGAAGTGGACGGCGGGGAGTCAGGTCGGCACTAAGGGACGAGCCAGGGCGGTCTGAGCTGGCCTGCCCGGCGACGACAGAGCGCGGAGCGCTGTTTTGGCGTGGACACTGCGTGGTCATCACGGGTGCCACACGCTCTGGAGTTTTCTTGAATGCAAGATCATGTCAACTGGATAGGTCAGGGGTCAGAGAGTTGACATGTGAGAGTTTGGATGGAAGTGGTAGCAAGAATTGACTGGTCTGAGCTGAGAAGGCAGGTAACAGCAAGGTGTTTGATGGGAGGTGAGAGAGATTGAGCAGAAACTAGACTCTGATATTTGGCTGAGAGTGATCACACTCTAAGATGACCATCTCTGCAAAATTTCAGCTCATTTAGATGAGTACAAGTGGCACTTGCTGTTCAATGTACTCCACTGGTCAGAAATGCAAAGCATGAAGTAGCACTCACATGGCTAACTAGATTGAGCTGAATTTTGGAGGAGGCTAGTTATTTTGGCATATGAAGACACTGTATAAATTTCATACCATTTGGATAAACCAAAATGGTACTTCCTTCACACAGCATCCCACTGGGCAGAATCTTAGAAAAATTCTAGAGAATTATTGGTTAGATGAAATGAGCCCAAATTTAGTGGAGAGGTGACATATAGGTAGAAGCACATTCTGGGAATTATTCATGAATTATGGAGCAATCTAAAATATAGTTGCTTCACAACCCAAAATAATTACCAGAAACAAAGATTTGATGCTATGATAACATAGTTGATTTGATAGGGTTGAAACTTGGTGGAGAGCTATTATATGAGAATATGAAGGTTCTTGCAAAATTTCAAGTCATTTGGGTCAACCAAGCTAGCACTTCCTTCATTAAGCTTCCAGCTGACTAGAAAATTAGGAAATTTGCCAAGGAAGATTTACCAGCCCAATTGAGTTGAATTTTGTCAACAGGTAATGATATGGATAGGAAAGGGTGCACAAAAAGTTTGAGAGCAAGCAAGCAAATATAAAGGGTACTTGCTTCTCAACTTGACAGCTAGGGCAGAATTAGAAAAGGAATATTTGTGAAATATTTTTGAGCATGGCAAGGAAGGATTTTGACATATCTGAGGAATATATGACCCAAAAAATTTATGAGAATTATTTGGGAATTTTTGGAATGATGGAAATGTGGGTTGCTTCACAACCCAGGGCAAACAGGGTTATTCCTTAAATAGAAAAAGGAATATTCCCAAGGAAAAGAATATTGGGATTGGTCCGAGATGGAAATGATATGGTCTTGAGATGGTTTTGAGGTTAACAAGCCACTTGTGAGAGAAAACAAGGGTGATCTCTCCAGGTTTCAAGACCACTAAGCCACTGAAAAGCAAATCCGGACCAAAATCAAAAGAAAAAGAAATGGGCAAAATCCAGGGTGTTACAAACCTTCCCCCCTTAAAGAAATCTCATCCTCGAGATTTGGTTGCTCAGGGGTCAAACATGAATATTCCCACTTAAAGAAACCGTTTCCAACTCCGGTTTCCTTTTTGCCTTTGTTTAATGCTCCCATTAAATATCATCTGACTGACTGCCTGGCTTCGGGGTGGTTTGTTTCACTGGATCCTTATTCTGATAGATCTTACCTCATATATTACTCTGACTTTAATCCTTTTATGTCTGCCGACTTATCGGGGTGCGATGAATGATCCTGACTGGACTACGTGCCCTTCTCGCAAGTCCGAGAGTTGTTCCTCATGGACGTGTTGTGATGAAGTCCAATAAGGACGACCGTCCATTGAGTTGTGAACAAATTCTCTCAGTGGACACCAAATCTTTTACTCATGGCATTGGGTGGCTTCAAATGGCTGTGTGTTCTCCAGGTTTAAAGCAGTGTTGCGAATCATACCGTTCTCCTAGCGAAATCGGACTTCTCGCACGGCTTGCTGAATCATCTTGGGTATCGCCACTGCCTTGGGTATAAAATTCCTGCCAAATATTTGACTGTCACCTGTCGTGATCAGCGTAAAGGTGTATGACCTTATAACGATATTATCTGCAGACTTGACTGATGGTGGTCCTAACAGAAAAATCTTGTCCACAGTAGGCTATCTTTTACTGATTCCCCTAGGTGAGGACACATGCTACGAGACAGTTGTCAACCTTCTGATCATTCCGTCTGTCGGCACCTTTAAGTGATTAGTAGGCCGTGTAATGCTTTAACACTGTCACTGCAATCGAACTGCTGAATTGACCTGACAGACTTGATTATCCCCCTTCTGACGATTCTGAGCATATCTGGTTGGCTGAGCGGGTTGAATCGATATGGGGTTCTTGCAAATGAAATAGACCCCATCGGTGTGTACCCATGGTGATCGGTACCAAACCAGACTATCTGGAGTATCTATACCATGCAACCATTACCATACCTGTATGGACGATCTGGCTCTTTCATTATAGTTCTCTTTGCCTAGATTCTTTGCTGAGAGAACTTGGCCTTATTTGTTCTTGATTCTTCGTGTGACCATAGGTACTGTCAGGTGCAACATATCTTATCCTGATCTCCTGACAGGGTATCTTTGCTTACAGGACCAATTTTATCGTCCTCCACACTTTATTCGTAGGGCAATGATCATTCGAACTCAGGTTCATAGTTACTTGTATGGGGCTGTCGTCAACCATGAAAACACTGACAAAGGTTAACGATATCACTTGTCGGGTGTGAGGGAGCTGGCCTGGATGACCTCTGCCAAGATTGTTGTCTCAACGTTGTCTTGCTTCATATCTTGCATCACACTAAGGTGTATAACTGCCTTTCTATTTCTTACATAACTCAGGTGATAGTCAGATTCTCACCGGGCTAACATCATTGTATGATTGACTCGTAGGACCTTGGAAGCATGTTCACCATATCTATGGAAACATGTGTAGCTGGGCACTTGATTCCTGAGACAGGCTTGGGTCCTGACTGATTTTTTTTTGCCTTCTGACCAACTGTTGCGGATCTGATTCTTGGGATGCATTGTCTGCCATCTGTCGGTGAAATATCTTGTACTGGTGAGGATGTGATGCCTTACTGGCGAAGGTTGCTCAGCTTGTGTTGGAAGCCATCGAGAGTATCTTGCTGAGGAAGACTGATTAGCTTGCGCTTGAAGCTTCTGCCGGGATAGCGTGCTGAAGAAGACTGGGTACCATACCTCAGAAGCTTCCCCCCTTAAAGACTTACCGGGGAAGACTCGGTACCTTATGCCAGAGACTACTGCGGTATCTTACTGAAGAAGCCTGAGTACCTTGCATCGGAAGATGTCCATGTGTCGTATGGAGGAAGACACAGGAATCCTTGCATCGTACGATTCTCAGGTAGCTTGTGAAGAAAGACTGGGTTGCTTACATCTGAAGCTTTCTTTTTGCCATATGCGGACTGAGTGCATATATATATATCCCTTAATGTTTTTGCTATTGTTTACTTGTTGTATGCAATAGGGTATTCGGCTATCCTTCTTGCTGAACACAGCAATCATAACACATTCTGGCTTAATTCCAGGACATAGCAGGGTTCAAATTGTACTCATAGCAGACTCAAACCGTGCATATGAATCATACCTTTGACCCGAAGTGTACTGTGGATCATGCACACAATTTGTCTTCTTGCTGATGCGATCATTACTGCTATGAAAATTGCATACTGAGGTATACTTGATGCTGATAATCAATCCAGGATATCATTTGTAGTTCAGACCAGATATTCCCAATATAATACAGTCTGCTGAAAATTCCATAGCGTTAAGCTGAGCTTCCAAATGTTCGCTTCTTCACTGATTCTTTGAGTCCGGTGTCAGGGAGCAACTTCCATAAGGGAAATAAGGTAACACCAAGGGCCCAAAGAAAAAATAACGAAACGACTAAAACAAAAGTACACAAAGCATCAAGATCACACACAGGCAAATATCATATTCTACATCTATTCACAGCAATGTATGCATGCCTACTTAAGCACACAAATCTCGCAAGAACTCCAGGATTACGATCTAACATGCTGGGACGGTGTGCACGAAAGTGAATCCTCGTGTGGAAGGAGTTGGTGTAAACAAAGCTACACCAAACACGAGCTTACTCCGGTTGCAGCTGGGTGGACATGGTGGTGAGGACGGACTTGGTGATCATGGATCGGAACACGGAGTTCACGACCACATCATCATCAAGCACACGAAAAGAAACCGTACTCGTCCAGAGAATGGGTGGCGGGATAGGATAGCGGTGGAGAGAAAGGCTTGCGGGCATTGCCTTTTTCTGATAACTAAGATCAGTAAGGGTTGCCAACGTGGCTAGTGGGATGGCACGATCTGAGATAGAATCATGTCTATCACCGAAACGATAGGGGTGGCTGAAAAGAATATATTGGTGTGGTACCCGTGCATCAATCCTGCAAGGAATCGACACCACCGAGCACCTTGGCATCACTCCGCTGGGACGGAGATGACACCACACCAAGGAACAGGTATGCTACTGGAGGGTGCAGGTAGTGAATCAAAACCGATGCCACCTACACTCACCAGATCAACCGTTAGTGACAAGATGAATAACCTATATGCATGATATGTAACAAGCAAATGCAACAAACAAGTGCAGCAAACCGACTAGACTCTATACTACCGGTTACTAACGTTCGCGCGGTCTAGGGCGTCCTACAGCCAGACCTGCTCTGATACCAACCGCTGTGGCACCCCGGCTCAGAGGAAACCAGAACGCCCCGTATCCCAGCCCAGAGACAAGTCTTCTGGAATACGGCACTGCTGGCATAGAACAAATCAGCTCATTATTACTAGGGATAAGGTTACAAGGGTACATGGATCACATTGGCACGGCGACACTACGCCTGCCCAGGGTAGCCCTATGCTAGCAGCGGAATAGCCCGAGGAAGCGGAGTAACTCTCGGCAGCGGAACAACGACGGCGGTGATGGACTTGACTCCACAGGGACTCTGGCTAGAACGCGTATCCTAGCTCGCCAACTCGGGATCCTCGACAAGCAAGCAATCATAGCATGACCTGCAAACTGGCATGACATGCCAGGTGAGTACTTTGAATGTACTCGCAAGCTCACAATAACCAAAGCAATCAAGACAAGCAACAACATGGCATTTACAGGTTAAGCAGGTGTAAACATGATGATGCTAAAACAATATAGGCATGGCATGGCACATGAGCATGATGACACTACATGCAACAAGTTAAAACTATCATGATGCAACTTACTCTGTTCTGAGGTTACCTCGTAACCATCACATGTAAGAACTTACCATCGAGTGTGCCACATGATAACCTTGGGACCAACCAAACTTGGTATTACAATACTGTAGTGATAACATGATCACAAGGAGCTTGGTCTTTACCCGAGGTCTCCACATAACACCATCAACCAAATCTGGTATCCATGATACCACGGTGATCCTCTCGTGATCACGATCAACCAACATCGGTATCCTCGATACCATGGTGATCCTCTCGCGATCACATAAAGATCAACCAACTTCTTTCTCATCGAACCGGGTTGTTATAAGCAAGATTATTATACTGTTGACCCATAGTGTATCCTACTACGAACTGTACCCATGACCGAGGATGCGGCTATCGATAGATCATACACTCTGCAGAGGTTGTGCACTTTACCCACACAATGGAGTTCCTCCCTCATCTAGTACCTCGGAACTTGTCCCACAGGATCCTTGGAACTCGTCCCATAGGAGTGGACTAGGACATCTCCAACGAAACCTGCCTGACTCATGACCCCCCCATCATACCACCAACAATCATACCCTCCCAGGGTCATGTCCTAGGTGGCCCCTGTGTCACCTCGTGACACCTGCCACCGTCGTGGCCAAACAACTGTCCCAACCGGGGACGCCGGCAAAACAAACAACTGGCTCACAAGGTTATCGCCGCCCACCGGGCCAGGGTAGCTCGCGCGCATAACCTTCCCTAGTTTGGTGGTACCGATAAAAGAGCACAAAGTCAGACTAGTTAAGGCCGTCCCATACCGGCAAATGTGGCTGCACTGGTGAGCTCGATTCGGTGACGCACTATGACTCAGCCAATAGGTGTTCAAGTTCGATTAACATCCGGTTAAACTTGGATGAGGATGTGCTGAGTCATGATAACATGATAACGTAACCATACAAATGAGCACGATAACCATAGACAGGAAGGTATGACATGACCACTAGCATCAGGAATGATTACCATAATAGAACATGATAGTAATAGTAGCAAGTAATCACTTAACCAACTGGATGCAAACGATCATGGTGTAAAGATAAGCATGGATTCACAAGCAATCATGAAAATATTAACATGCGCAATGTATTTAAACATTTAAGTGGAAAAAGATGGCTAATGCAAGGCCATCATGCAAGTGGCTGTTGTGGCTTGCCTGAGGATGAAGGACTCCACCGGGGAGAAGTGCGGAAAGGTCGCGGAAGAGAACGCCAAAAACACTTCTCTCTCGGAGGGGGCTGATTTAAGGCAAGGGCAAAATGCTCATTTCCACTGTGTGAACACATTATGAAAATGGTACCAACATGACGGGCACGAAGAGACGAAGACGTGGGCTTTGGAATCACCTCATTTGGAGTTACGGATGAAAAGATATAGCCCGATGAAGTTCAAGGACCAATCTGTAAAAATAAATTCTACAAACAGGTCCCTGGCAGCTAGGCGGATCGTGCATTCTGGAAAAATACGCTTTCCAGAAGAGGAAGCGTACTCTGGTCTGAACAAAGCTAGAAATACGCTTTCAGAATAGAAAAACGCACTCTCTCAAAGTGCGCTTCCACTAAAGTCCCTGGGCCCGGCCTCAGGGAGGCTTACAGCTGGGCCCCGTGGTCATCTCTCTCTCTTCCCGTTCTTCCTCCTTCTTCCCCATGACGACAGAGGCAGAGGTGAGACCGTGCGGTGCCGGCGTGCGCCTGACCGGCTCCGGCCATCTCCGGCTGTGGCCCGGCCACTAGCCAGCTCGGGAGGAGGCGCTGAACCCGCCTGACCCAAGCACGGCCGCCGAGGAGGAGCAAAGCGACGGCGGCTTACACGCCCACGGACGAAAGCAGAGGAGGGGCAGAGGCCATGTCGGCCGGATTCGAAGACGGGGCCACGGGCGTCCCGGGGATGGAACGAGGGTAAGGGAGGGCTCGCCGCGCTCCGGTGGCTCTTCTGGATGGGAGAGGAGAGGAGGTGGGGCTCCGGTTGGCTCAATTTGGACAAAGGAGGAGCGGCGGCAATGGCGGCCGAGGAGGTAGACTGATGCGCGGGAGCTCGATTCCTCGAGCTGGGAGCGGGCTAGGGGGATGAGGAGGAGGTGTGGGTGCTCGGGGAAGCTCGGAGCGGGCTATATATAGCCGGACGAGGGGAGGCGATAAGGACGGCCGCGACGGTGATCTCATCGGCGCACTGGAGCAAGGAGGTGGCGTGGCTGGACGATAGCGGCAACGGGCGACTTCGCGGAGAAGGGAGAGGCTTCGGGGACGCTCGAGAGAGCTCGGGGCAGAAGTGGACATGGAGGAAGGCGACGCCGGCAAGGTCACGGGCGAACAGAGCCATAGCGAGCTTCGTCGCAGCGCGAAGAGGAAGCGGACGGAGGGGGAAGTGACCGGAGAGGAGGAAGTGGACGGCGGGGAGTCAGGTCAGCACTAAGGGACGAGCCAGGGCGGTCTGAGCTGGCCTGCCCGGCGACGACAGAGCGCGGAGCGCTGTTTTGGCGTGGACACTGCGTGGTCACCACAGATGCCACGCGCTCTGGAGTTTTCTTGAATGCAAGATCATGTCAACTGGATAGGTCAGGGGTCAGAGAGTTGACATGTGAGAGTTTGGATGGAAGTGGTAGCAAGAATTAACTGGTCTGAGCTGAGAAGGCAGGTAACAACAACGTGTTTGATGGGAGGTGAGAGAGATTGAGCAGAAACTAGACTCTGATATTTGGCTGAGAGTGATCACACTCTAAGATGATCATCTCTGCAAAATTGCAGCTCATTTAGATGAGTACAAGTGGCACTTGCTGTTCAATGTACTCCACTGGTCAGAAATGCAAAGTATGAAGTAGCACTCACATGGCTAACTGGATTGAGCTGAATTTTGGAGGAGGCTAGTTATTTTGGCATATGAAGACACTGTATAAATTTCATACCATTTGGATAAACCAAAATGGTACTTCCTTCACACAGCATCCCACTGGGCAGAATCTTAGAAAAATTCTAGAGAATTATTGGGTAGATGAAATGAGCCCAAATTTATTGGAGAGGTGACATATAGGTAGAAGCACATTCTGGGAATTATTCATGAATTATGGAGCAATCTAAAATATAGTTGCTTCACAACCCAAAATAATTACCAGAAACAAAGATTTGATGCCGTGATAACATAGTTGATTTGATAGGGTTGAAACTTGGTGGAGAGCTATTATATGAGAATATGAAGGTTCTTGCAAAATTTCAAGTCATTTGGGTCAACCAAGCTAGCACTTCCTTCATTAAGCTTCCAGCTGACCAGAAAATTAGGAAATTTGCCAAGGAAGATTTACCAGCCCAATTGAGTTGAATTTTGTCAAGAGGCAATGATATGGATAGGAAAGGGTGCACAAAAAGTTTGGGAGCAAGCAAGCAAATATAAAGGGTACTTGCTTCTCAACTTGACAGCTAGGGTAGAATCAGAAAAGGAATATTTGTGAAATATTTTTGAGCATGGCAAGGAAGGATTTTGACATATCTGAGGAAGATATGACCCAAACAATTTATGAGAATTATTTGGGAATTTTTGGAATGATGGATATGTGGGTTGCTTCACAACCCAGGGCAAACAGGGTTATTCCTTAAATAGAAAAAGGAATATTCCCAAGGAAAAGAATATTGGGATTGGTCCGAGATGGAAATGATATGGTCTTGAGATGGTTTTGAGGTTAACAGGCCACTTGGGAGAGAAAACAAGGGTGATCTCTCCAGGTTTCAAGACCACTAAGCCACTGAAAAGCAAATCCGGACCAAAATCAAAAGAAAAAGAAATTGGCAAAATCCAGGGTGTTACACGGAACACTCCAGAACCCTGAAACGGAAGAGGTACGTGATACGGTATGTAAACGACTCCAAAGATTCCATAAAAATATTTTCTGTCAGTTTGGGAATATTTAGAAAAATACAAAAATAAGAAACAGCTGAGGGGACCCACCTGGTGCTAACGAGGCACCAGGGCGCGCCACCCCCTGGCACGCCTTGGTGGCTCATGGGCCCCACATGAGCCTTCCCGACTCCATTTTTCTTCTTACTTGTTTTTCAAGATAAAAAATCCTTATATATACTCCCATATGTTTTGACCACCGTATCGCAGAAATCTTCTCTGTTCTTGTTTCGTGCTATTTTTTTGACAGATCTAGATCGCTATGTCTTCACCAAGCTCTTCCTAGGACAAGTTCTACGAGAAGGTCATCAACCCCTACCTACCGGAGGTGATGAAACACCCTCAAGCCATTGAGATGCGTGAGGGGGTGCTTCACATCCGGGATGTTCAAGGACCCAAGAAGACCGGGAGCGTGGAGTCCAGGCTTGAAGCGGTGGAGCGGGAGATCTTCAAGTGCCAAGGGATGGTGGAACATGGACTCAGCGCCAACCACTCCATGATCATGGACTTCACCCGTGATCGCAAGGTGGATGACCGATCTATGGGGGACATCATCTTCAAGCTCAATGAGCGAATCGACTACCTCCAAGGCCAAATCTATGATCTTCAAAACCAAAATTATGAGTATGAGGCAAGATTCAAAGGTATGAGTTTAGCTGCAAGTTTCAGGACTCCGGAGACTCGTTCATCTTTTTATGATGGGGCACCTATGCCATGGAAGCCGGAGGACAAGCCCATCACTTCATCACCACCACCATCAACGGAGAAGGAAACTTGAGCACATGGGTATGGGCACTCCTCTTGGCTTGTGCCAAGCTTGGGGGAGATGCCCCGGTATCGTATCACCATCACTTTTATTATCTTTGCCTACTTTTAGTTCGATCCTTAGTTATTTCATGATCTAGTTGAATAAAAGTTTAGTATGATCTATTTTTGAGTGTTAGTTTCGTGATCCATCCATCTATGTAATCGAGTTGAGAGTTATATAATAAAGAGTAGTTTGAGTCTTTACTTCTTTACTTTTATTTTTCAATTCTAGCATTGAAAATAATGAAAAAGATCATATGCTAATCTTATGTAAAGTAATGACACTACATAAAGAAAAGTATAAGTGATAAAATTTATTGGAGGTTAACAAACATAGTATTAGTCAATGATGCAATTCATGAAAGAATTAATAAGGGAAGAGAAGATTCACATGCAAATATACTATCTTGGACATCTTTTATGATTGTGAGCCCCCATTAAGTATTTTATGACAAATTGTTGACGTTGGACAAGGAAGACAACGTAATGAGTTATGTTTGTTCATATTCACATAGAAGTTATATTGTTATAGATCCTCCAACATGTGGTGCTTGCCCAATATCTTTGCTAGCCAAAAATCCGCACCAAGTAGAGATACTACTTATGCATCCGAAACCCTTAAACCCAATTTCATGTCATGAGAGTCCACTACATCTACCTATGGATTGAATAAGATCCTTCAAGTAAGTTGTCATCGGTGCAAAAAGCAATAAAAATTGCCTCTAAATATATCTAAACTTTTATTGTAAGGGAAATAAGCTTTGTACGAACTTGTGATGGCAGAAATAAAAGCGACGGACTGCATAATAAAGGTTGCTATCACAAGGGGCAATATAAAGTGACGTTCTTTTGCATTAAGAGCTCTTGCATCCAACAACAAAAAGCGCATGACAACCTCTGCTTCCCTCTGTGAAGGGCCTATCCTTTACTTTTATGTATTTACTTTTTATGCAAGAGTCAATAGTGTTCTCCTCTATTCCTTTTTATTTTTCTCTTTTGCAAGAATCATATGGTGGGGAAAGATCTAGGCACATATATCCAGTTGGATATGAGTGATCATGAGTTATTATTGTTGACATCACCCTTGAGGTGAATTAGTTGGGAGGCGAAAATATAAGCCCCTATCTTTCTATGTGTCTGGCTGAAACTTTTTGCTCCATATGTATGTCATAAGTGTTGGCAATCATAGAAGACTAAATGATGGTTGAGTATGTGGACTTTCTAAATAGCTCCTACATGAGACCCTTCCTGAAAATATGATGAATTGTAATTGCATTGTTGACTAAGAACATAGTTTGTTAGTTTTCAAGAAAGTTTATGCCTTATACTTTATTGTTGTGATGAATTGTTACTTGCTCATGAGAAGTTTATGATAATAAATGTTGCTGCTATAATAATGATCATGATGCTACTATGTCCGTATTTTATTTTTATCGACACCTCTCTCTAAACATGTGGACATGATTATCGATATCGGCTTTCGCTTGAGGACAAGCGAGGTCTAAGCTTGGGGGAGTTGATATGTCCATTTTGCATCATGTTTTGCTAATGTTATTTATAGTGTTTTTAATCATTATAACACTTTTTGGAGCAATTCTAATGCATTTTCTCTCTTAATATGCAAGATTCATACAAGGAGGGAGAATGTCGGCAGCTGGAATTCTGGACCTGAAAAAGCTATGTTAGAGATACCTATTCTGCACATCTCCAAATGAACTAAAATTTTCTAGAGATTTATTTTGGAATAAATAAAAAATACTGGAAGCAAAAAGTACCAGAGGGGGCCACCCAGGTGCCCACGAGGCACCAGGGCGCGCCACCCCCCCAGGCGCGCCCTGGTACCTCGTGGGGCCCCTGGCCCACTTCAGGCCCCCATTTTCTGGTATACAAGTGCATTTGACCTAAAAAAGTTATAGAGAAGACTTTCGGGATGGTGCGCTGCTGTCTCGAGGCGGAACTTGGGCAGGAGCACTTTTGCTCTCCGGCGGAGAGATTCTGCCGGGGATACTTCCCTCCGGGAGGGGGAAATTATCGCCATCGACACCACCAGCGATCCTCTCATCGTGGGAGGACTAATTTTCATCAACATCTTCACCAGCACCATCTCTTCTCAAACCCTAGTTCATCTCTTGTATTCAATCTTTGTCTCAAAACCTCAGATTGGTACCTGTGGGTTGCTAGTCGTGTTGATTACATCTTGTAGTTGGTGCTAGTTGGTTTATTTGGTGGAAGATTATATGTTCAGATCTATTATGCTATTCAATACCTCTCTGATCATGAACATGTTTATGGCTTGTGAGTAGTTACTTTTGTTCTTGAGGACATGGGAGAAGTCATGTCATAAGTAATCATGTGAATTTGGTATTCATTCGATATTTTGATGATATGTATGTTGTTGATTCTCTTAGTGGTGTCATGTGAACGTTGACTACATGACACTTCACCATCCTTGGGCCTCAGGGAATGCATTGTGGAGTAGTAATTAGATGATGGGTTGCTAGAGTGACAGAAGCTTAAACCCTAGTTTATGTGCTATTCTGTAAGGGGCTGATTTGGATCCATATGTTTAATGCTATGGTTAGAGTTATCTTAATTCTTCTTTCGTAGTTGTGGATGCTTGAGAGAGGGGGTAATCATAAGTGGGAGGCTTGTTCAAGTAAGAACTGCACCCAAGCACCGGTCCACCTACATATCAAATTATCAAAGTAGCAAACGCGAATCGAACAAACATGATGAAAGTGACTAGATGAAATTCCCATGTGTCCTCGAGAACGTGTTACTTATTATAAGAGATCGTTCTGGCTTGTCCTTTGCTATAAAAAGGATTGGGCCACCTTGCTGCACTCTTTGTTACTATTGCTAGTTGTCACTTGTTATAAAATATCTTGCTATCAAACTACTCGTTACCGATAATTTCAGTGCTTGCAGAAAATACCTTGCTGAAAACCGCTTGTCATTTCCTTCTGCTCCTCGTTGGGTTCGACACTCTTACTTATAGAAAGGACTACGATTGATCCCCTATACTTGTGGGTCATCACTTCACAGAAGGCTTATGTCCTTGATGCATCGCTAGGTGCCGCACCCCCTGCAGCGTCGTCTGTGGATGTTGTGAACATCTGGCAGGCACGTTCTGATGACTACTCGATAGTTCAGTGCGCCATGCTTGACGGCTTAGAACCAGGGCTCCAAAGATGTTTTGAGCACCATGGAGCATATGAGATGTTCCAGGAGCTGAAATTGGTATTTCAAGCTCATGCCCGGGTTGAGAGGTATGACACCTCCGACAAGTTCTTTAACTGCAAGATGGAGGAGAACAGTTCTGTTAGTGAGCATATACTCAGAATGTCTGGGTTTCACAACCGCTTGACTCAGTTGGGAGTTAATCTTCCAGATGACACGGTCATTGACAGAGTTCTCCAGTCACTGCCACCAAGCTATCAGGGCTTTGTGATGAACTATAATATGCAAGGGATGGAGAAAACGATTCCCGAGCTCTTCGCAATGCTTAAGGCTGTGGAGGTAGAAATCAAGAAGGAGCATCAAGTGTTGATGGTTAAAAAGACCACTAGTTTCAAGATCGACAAGGGAAAGAAAGGGAAATTCAAGAAGAATGGCAAGACAGTTGCCGCTCCCGTGAAGAAACCCAAGGCTGGACCCAAACCTGAGATTGAGTGCTTCTACTACAACGGGAATGGTCACTGGAAGCGGAACTACCCCAAGTACTTGGCAGATAAGAAGGCTAGCAACATCAACAAAGATATATTTGATATACATGTTATTGATGTGTACCTTACTAGTGCTCGTAGTAGCGCCTGGGTATTTGATACTGGTTCGGTTGCTAATATTTGTAACTCGAAACAGGAGCTGCGGAATAAATGAAGACTGGCTAAGGACGAGGTGACGATGTGCGTCGAAAATGGTTCCAAGGTTGATGTGATCGTCGTCGGCACGCTACCTCTACATCTACCTTCGGGATTAGTTTTAAACCTAAATAATTGTTATTTGGTGCCTGCGATTAGCATGAACATTATATCTAGATCTTGTTTATTGTGAGATGGTTATTAATTTAAGTTAGAGAATAATGGTTGTTCTATTTATATGAGTAATATCTTTTATGGTCATGCACCCCTTGTGTATGGTTTATTCTTGTTGAATCTCGATCGTAGTGATACACATATTCATAATATTGATGCCAAAAGATGCATAGTTAATAATGATAGTACCACATATTTGTGGCACTGCCGCTTAGGTCATATTGGTGTAAAGCGCATGAAGAAACACCATGCTGATGGACTTTGGGAATCTCTTGATTATGAATCAGTTGAGACATGTGAACCATGCCTCATGGGCAAGATGACTAAAAGTCCGTTCTCCAGAACAATGGAGCGAGCTAGTGACTTATTGGAAATAATACATACCGATGTATGTGGTCTGATGAGTGTTGAAACTCGCGGTGGATATCGTTATTTTCTTACCTTCACAGATGATTTGAGTAGATATGGGTATATTTACTTAATGAAACACAAGTCTGAAACATTTGAAAAGTTCAGGGAATTTCAAAGTCAAGTGGAGAATCATCGTAACAAGAAAATAAAGTTTCTGCAATCTGATCGTGGAGGTGAATATTTGAGTTATGAGTTTGGTATGCATTTAAGACAATGTGGAATTGTTTCACAGCTCACGCCATCTAGAACACCACAGCGTAATGGTGTGTTCGAACGTCATAATCGTACTCTATTGGATATGGTGCATTCTATGATGTCTCTTATCGATTTTCTACTATCGTTTTGGGGTTATGCATTAGAGACAGCCGCATTCACTTTAAATAGGGCACCGTCTAAATCCGTTGAGACAACACCGTATGAGTTGTGGTTTGGCAAGAAACCTAAGCTGTCATTTCTTAAAGTTTGGGGATGCGACACTTATGTCAAGAGGCTTCAACCTGATAAGCTCGAAACCAAAGCAGAGAAGTTCTTCTTCATAGGATACCCTAAAGAGACCATTGGGTATACCTTCTACCACAGATTCGAGGGCAAGATCTTTGTTGCCAAGAATGGGTCCTTTCTAGAGAAGGAGTTTCTCTCGAAAGAAGTGAGTGGGAGGAAAGTAGAACTTGATGAGGTAATTGTACCTTCTCTCGAATTGGAAGGTAGCACATCACAAAAAGTAGTTCCCATGATGCCTACAACAACCGAAGAGGAAGCTAATGATGATGATCATGAAACTTCGGATCAAGTTACTACTGAACTTCATAGGTCGACCAGGGTACGTTCCACACCAGAGTGGTACAGTAATCCTGTCCTGGAAGTCATGTTGTTAGACAATGGCGAACCTACGAACTATGAAGAAGCTATGATGAGTCCGGATTCCAACAAATGGCTTGAGGCCATGAAATCCGAGATAGGATCCATGTATGAGAACAAAGTATGGACTTTGGTGGACTTGCCCGATGATCGGCAAGCCATTGAGAATAAATGTATCTTTAAGAAGAAGACATACGCTGATGGTAATGTCACCATCTATAAAGCTCGACTTGTCACAAAGGGTTTCTGACAAGCTCAAGGGGTTGACTACGATGAGACTTTCTCACCCGTAGCGATGCTTAAGTTTGTTAGAATTATGTTAGCTATTGCTGCATTTTATGATTATGAGATCTAGCAAATGGACGTCAAAACGACATTCCTTAACGTGTTTCTTAAGGAAGAGTTGTATATGATGCAACCAGAAGGTTTTGTCGATCCTAAGGATGCTAACAAAGTATGCAAGTTCCAATGATCTATCTATGCACTGGTGCAAGCATCTCGGAGTTGGAATATTCGCTTTGATGAGGTGATCAAAGCTTTTGGTTTTATACAAACTTACGAAGAAGCTTGTATTTACAAGAAAGTGAGTGGGAGCTCTGTAGCATTTCTAATATTATATGTGGATGACATATTGTTGATTGGAAATGATATAGAATTTCCGGAAAGCATCATAGGATATTTGAATAAGAGTTTGTCAATGAAAGACCTCGGTGAAGCTGCTTACATATTGGGCATCAAAATCTATAGAGATAGAACAAGACGCCTAATAGGACTTTCCCAAAGCACATACCTTGACAAAGTTTTGAAGAAGTTCAAAATGGCTCAGTCAAAGAAAGGGTTCTTGCCTGTATTGCAATGTGTGAAGTTGAGTAAGACTCAAAGCCCGACCACGACAGAAGAAAGAGAAAGGATGAAAGTCATTCCCTATGCCTTAGCCGTAGGCTCTATAATGTATGCCATGCTGTGTACCAGACCTGATGTGTGCCTTGCCATAAGTCTGGCAGGGAGGTACCAAAGTGATCCAGGAGTAGATCACTGGACAGTGGTCAAGAATATCCTGAAGTACCTGAAAAGGACTAAGGACATGTTTCTCATTTATGGAGGTGACGAAGAGCTCGTCGTAAAGGGTTACGTCGATGCTAGCTTCGACACAGATCCGGAAAGTCTCAAATCGGATACGTATTTATATTAAATGATGGAGCGGTCAGTTGGTGCAGTTCCAAGCAGAGCATCATGGCAGGATCTACATGTGAAGCAGAGTATATAGCTGCTCCGGAAGCAGCGCAAGAAGGAGTCATGATGAAGGAGTTCATATCCGATCTGGGTGTAATACCTAGTGCATCATATCCAATGACTATCTTTTGTGACAACACTGGAGCTACTGCCATTGCCAAGGAGCCCAGGTTTCACAAGAGAACCAAGCACATCAAGCGCCGCTTCAACTCCATTCATAATTATGTTAAGGATGGAGACATAGAACTTTGCAAAGTACATATGGATCTGAATGTGACAGACCCGTTTACTAAACCTCTTCCATGGGCAAAACATGATCAGCACCAAGACTCCATGGGTGTTAGATTCATAACTATGTAAACTAGATTATTGACTCTAGTGCAAGTGGGAGACTGTTGGAAATATGCCCTAGAGGCAATAATAAATTGGTTATTATCATATTTATTTGTTCATGATAAAGGTTTATTATTCATGCTATAATTGTATTGACCTGAAACTTAAATACATGTGTGAATACATAAACAAATACAATGTCCCTAGTAAGCCTCTACTAGACTAGCTCGTTGATCAAAGATGGTTAAGGTTTCCTAACCATAGACAAGAGTTGTCATTTGATAACAGGATCACATCATTAGGAGAATGATGTGATGGACAAGACCCAACCGTAAGGTTAGCATTTGATTGTATCACTGAGTTTATTGCTATAGCTTTCTTCATGTCAAGTATCTATTCCTAAGACCATGAGATCATGCAACTCCCGGATACCGGAGGAATACTTTGTGTGCTATCAAATGTCACTTCATAACTGGGTGATCATAAAGATGCTCTACAGGTATCTCCGAAGGTGTCTGTTGGGTTGGCATGGATCGAGACTGGGATTTGTCACTCCGTATGACGGAGAGATATCTCTGGGCCCTCTTGGTAATACAACATTGTAAAGAGCTTGCAAGCAATGTGGCTAATGAGTTAGTCATGGGATCTTGTATCACGGAACGAGTAAAGAGACTTGCCGGTAACGAGATTGAACTAGGTATGGAGATACCGGCGATCGAATCTTGGGTAAGTAACATATCGCTGCACAAAGGGAATTGCATACGGGATTACCCGAATACTCAACATCGTGGTTCAACCGATAAAGATCTTCATTGAATATATAGGAATCAATATGGGCATCCAGGTCCCGCTATTGGTTATTGACGGAGAGGAATCTCGGTCATGTCTGCATGTTCCCGAACCCGTAGGGTCGCACGCTTAACGTTCGGTAGTGCTAGGGTAGTAATGAGATATTAATAGTGGAAAGTCCAAAGGTTGTTCGGAGTCCCGGATGGGATCCAAGATATCACGAGGAGCTCCGGAATGGTCTGGAGGTAAAGATTTATATACGGGAAGTCCTATTTTGGGTTCCGGAAAAGTTTGGTTTTTTTACGGTATTGTACCGGGAAGCTTCCAGAAGGTTCCGGAGGGTTCCAGAGGTCCACGAAGGGTTCACATGGACTCTAAAGGGGGCGCACCAGCCCTTCATGGGTCAGGCACATCAGCCCCCTTGGCCCATGCGGCTGCCCCAAAGGATAAGATCAAATCCCTTTAAATTAGGAGATAAGATGGAAAGAGGAGGCTTTACTTGGGAAAGGGAATTACTATTCATGTGGTACTGTTCACACGGCACTATTCCTCCTCCTCCAAGTTTCCTCCTCTATATATAGTGGGGAGGGGCGTGGGGAAGAACCCTTCGACCCTTGGCCGTCCCCTCCCTCTCTTCCTCCTCCACGTTCCGTGAGTGCTTGGCAAAGCCCTGCCGGATTTCCGCTGCCACGACCACCACCTCACCGCCGTATTGGTTCCGATCTCATCTACCTCCTCTCCCTTGCTTGCTGGATCAAGAAGGAGAGGACGCCATCGAGCTGAACGTGTGCTAACCTCGGAGGTGCCGTCCGTTTGGCACTAGATCAGATTGGATCGCGATTGGATCATGAAGAGTACGACTACATCAACCGCGTTACGACGCTAACGCTTTCGGTCTACGAGGGTACGTAAGACACACTCCCCTCTTGTTGCTATCCATCTCATAGATTAGATCTTGGGTGTTTCGTAGGATTTTTTTTGATTCTCATGCAACGTTCCCCATCAGTGGCATCTGAGCTAGGTCTATGCGTAGATGTATTTGCACGAGTAGAACACAAAAAAGTTGTGGGCGTTGATGTTCAAATTGCTTACTTTCTTTGTCTTATTTGGATTAGGCAGTATTGTGGGATGAAGCGGCTCGGACCAACCTTACTTGTCCACGCACAAGAGACCGGGTCCACTGACTGACATGCAACTTGTATTGCATAAAAGTGGCTTTGCGGGTGTGTGTCTCTCCCACTTTAGTTGAATCTGATTTGACGAGGGCGGTCCTTGTAGAAGGTTAAAAGGCAACTTGTATATCACCATTGTGGTTTTGCATAGATAAGAACGGTTCTTATAGTTTGCCCTAGCAGCCACGTAAAAATTGCAACAACAAAGTAGAGGACGTCTAACTTGTTTTTGCAGGGCATGTTGTGATGTGGTATGGCCAAAACGTGATGTGATATATGTTGATGTATGAGATGATCATGTTTTGTAAAAGGTTCATGACTTGCATGTCGATGAGTACGGCAACCGGCAGGAGTCATAGGGTTGTCTTTAATTTATTGTATGACCTGCGTGTCAATCATTAAATGCAATGTAATTGCTTTACTTTATCGCTATGCGTTAGCAATAGTTATAGAAGCAATAGTTGGCAAGACAACCATGTGATGACACGATGAAGGAGATCACGATGATGGAGATCATGGTGTCATGCCAGTGATGATGGAGATCAAGCTGGTGCTTTGGAGATGGAGATCAAAAGCACAGGATGATGATGGCCATATCATGTCACATATTGATTGCATGTGATGTTTATCTTTTTATGCATCTTATTTTGCTTAGGACGATGGTAGCATTATAAGATGATCCCTTCACTTAATTTCAATATAAAATTGTTCACCCTAAGTATGCACCGTTGCGAAAGTTCGTCGTTTCGAAGCACCACATGATGATCGGGTGTGATAGACTCTACATTCACATACAATGGGTGTGAGCAAGTTTTACACATGCAGAATACTTGAGTTAAACTTGATGAGCCTAGCATGTACAGACATGGCCTCGGAACACAGGAGACCGAAAGGTCAAACATGAGTCATATAGTAGATATGATCAATATGGAGATGTTCACCATTGATGAGTGCCTCATCTCACGTGATGATCGGACATGGATCAGTTGAAGAACACTCAAATAGACAAGGTCCAATCACACATGCACTAGATCCACATACAAATAGTAGTGGTACAAGATCCAAAACCAACAAAGGAGGATACACGGTAGCTAGTTCATCCCGATCCGCAAAGGAGTCGAGGTCTTGATTCCGGAGTGGATCTTCTCACATGGGTCTCATGGAGGTCTTGATCTCCATGGGAGAAGTATGGATGAGCAAAACTCTATCTCAAAGAGCCAACTACTTTGCTAACCCTAGATGGAGGAGGGGGAGGTCCTTATATAGTGCTAGTACAACTTGGGGCGAGTTGGGGGGATACATGGGCCATTGGGCCGAATAAGTCTGCACAGGGGCCGGATGTCCGGGCATCGGGCTGGATGTCCAGCGGTTCAGGTGGGGGCGGATGTCTGGGCTTGGGGGCTGGATGTATGGCTGAACTTTGGTCAGCTTTCTATACAGGGGCACCGGATTTCCGGCAGGGGGCCCGGATGTCCGGGGTGGATGGTCCGGATGTCCGGCTGTGGGGCCGGATGTCCGGGGCCTGGGGCTCGTCAGCTGCTGATCTGGTGGGGAAGTTGAAGTCTCCAGGGGCCGGATGTCCGGGCCGTAGGCCTGATGTCCGGTGGCTGATGCTCAGCTGCACTTTTCCTTCCCGAGCTCCTTCATCTGTGTACTTGGCGACTTGTCCATTGTTCCAGGCTTCTCCGAGAGGGTCTTCTTGGTACCTAAACACACATAGCATTCCGGAATGAGGTAGTAGCCATGTCTCGCACGAGTCATATGGTAGTTCATTAAGGAGTGATGTCCCCTCGGTCTTGAGAGCTCTTGCACGTGCTCGAGTCATTGGTCCTCTTGGTACTTGGGGAGACGTAGGTGGGTCCATGGGGATGACCGTAGGATGCTCCGCATCATCTCCCCCCTTGGGAAAGATCCGTCCTCGGATCGTAATCCACATCACCATGGAAGGGAGATAAATCCTTGACGTTGAAGATGTCGCTCACGTTGTACTTGTCATGAGGGATGTCGATCTTGTATGCATTGTTTTTGTAGCATGCTAGCACCTTGAATGGTCCATCGGCCTCGAGGAAGTAGTTTGGACTTGCGTTCATTGGGTAAGCGTTCCTTGCAAAGGTGTAACCACACAAGATCTCTGGGGTTGAACACCATGGGGTGCTTGTTGATGTTGACCTTGGTCGCAAGACGTTGTACTTGGCGCTTGATCCTGTGCCTTGTATCTTCTTGCAACTTCTTGAGGTAGCTTGCTCATGCACTCGCGTCCATGTCAGTTCGCTCTTGTAGTGGTAGCGGTAGGATGTCCAATGGTGACAACGGGTTGAAACCGTAGACGACCTCGAAGGGGGACTTGCTGGTAGTAGATTGTCTTGCTCGGTTGTAGGCGTACTCGGCGATGGGTAAGCACTCTTCCCACTCCCTTATGTTCTTCTTGATCAATATGCGAAGGAGTGTGGATAGCACCTGGTTCGTGACCTCGGTTTGGCCATCGGTTTGTGGGTGATATGCCGAAGAGAATAGGAGCTTGATTCCGAGCTTGGTGCATAGGGTCTTCCAAAAGTAGCTTAGGAATTTGACGTCGCGGTCCGATACAATCATCTTGGGCACTCCATGCAATCTCAAGATTTCACTACAAAAGAGATTTCAACATGTGAAGCATCATCTATCTTGTTGCAAGGAATGAAATGTTCCATCTTAGAGAAACGGTCCACAACAATAAATACCGAATCTTTGCCGTTTTGAGTTTGAGGTAAACCAAGCACAAAATCCATACTAATATCTTCCCATGGGTGATATGGAATAGGAAGTGGCATATATAGACCATGAGATTGAGCTGTGGACTTAGCTTTGCGGCATGCAGAGCACTGGTTGGTGTAGCGAGAAACGTCTCAAAACATCTTTGGCCAAAAGTAGTTCTTGGAGAGCGTAGTGAAGGTCTTGTCGCGTCCAAAATGTTCCATGAGTCCTCCACCATGAGCTTCTTGCAAAAGTAACAAACGAAGAGAAGACTCGGGAATACAAAGTTTGTTAGCTTTCATAAGATAACCATCCTTCAAGTAATATTGCTCCCAAGTTTTATGTGGTAAACATTTGGCATAAGGATTAGCAAAAGAAGAATCATGCTCATACAAGTCTTTAATGTGCTCAAATCCTATAACATTCTACTCAAGTTGAGTAACGAGCATGCACTTGCGTGAGAGAGCGCCTGCCACTACATTTTCATTGCCTTTGATATACTTGATAATGTAAGGAAATGAGTCAATGAACTCCCTCCATTTATCATGACGCTTGTTCAATTTTGTTTGACCCTTAAGGTATTTAAGCGTTTCATGATCCGTATGGATGACAAATTCACGTGGTCGGAGATAATGTTCCCACACATGCAAGACCCGCACTAAAGCATATGACTCTTTGTCATAGATGGGGTAGTTAAGTTGTGCACCAGATAGCTTCTCACAAAAATATACAAATGGGTCACTTCTCTTGCATTAACACACCACCAATACCATTACCACTAGCGTTAGAATGCACTTCAAAAGTTTTGTCAAAGTTGGGTAATGCAAGCAATGGAGCATGTGTAAGTAAGTTCTTAAGCTCATGAAATGCGGCATCTTGAGATGGACCCCAATCAAATGGTTCATTGTTCTTACTCAATGCATGCAATGGTGATGCAATGGTGCTAAAATCCTTCACAAATCGACGATAAAATCCGGCTAAGCCAAGGAAACTATGCACTTGAAGCAAATTGGTTGGTTGTGGCCAATTCTTAATAGAATCAATTTTAGTTTCATCCACTTGAACACCCTTAGAGGAGACAACAAAGCCCAAGAAAACAAGCTTATCAACACCAAAAGTGCATTTTTCCATGTTAGCATAAAGTCGCTCGTCTCTCAGAACTTGCAATATGTTTCTAAGGTGTTTGACATGGTCTTCAAGAGTTTCACTAAACACAAGGATGTCATCAAAGTAAACCACAACACAAATGCCAATATATTTGCGAAGAACATAATGCATCACACACATAAAAGTGGTAGGTGCTTGAGATAAGCCCATAGGCATGACCAACCATTCATACAAGCCAAATTTGGTTTTGAAAGCCGTTTTCCATTTATCACCTTCTTGCATGCGTATTTGATAGTAGCCACTTTTAAGATCAATTTTTGAGAAAATGGTGGCTCCACTAAGTTCATCAAGCATGTCATCTAGGCGTGGAATGGGATGGCAATATCTACCGGTGATAGCATTTATAAGACGGCAATCAGAACACATGCGATAAGTACCATCTTTCTTAGGCACAAGAATTACCGAAAATGGCGCATGGACTCAAGCTCTCGCGTACATACCCATTCTCCATGAGATGTTAGACTTGCTATTGGATCTCTTTGGTCTCGTCGGGGTTGACGTGGTAAGGTGCCTTGTTTGGTAGAGGTGCACCGGGAATGAGGTCTATAAGGTGTTCGATTCCACGTAGTGGAGGAAGTCCGGGAGGTAGCTCATCGGGAAACACGTGCTTGAATTCCTGCAATAAATGAGACAATACCAAAGGAAGATGTTGCGAAGTATTAGTCCGCACCACTTCATCTTTGTACACAAGCACAAAGTGAAGAACACTTGATGGGCTCTCACTCACATCCCTCAAATCTCTTTTGGTGGCTAGGAGGACTAAATCTCTTTTGTCGCTCATAGTGGAGTCACTCATGTTTGGCTTGTGGCGCTCACTCTCTTTTTCGTGGTTCACTCGCTCACTTTTCTCTCCACGATGGGTAGATGCTTGCTTGTCCGTGATGACTTGACTTGGTGTCATTGGTCGAAGTATGAATTCCTTGCCCTTCATCTTGAAACTATATTGATTGGTCCGTCCATTGTGGGTGACGCCTCTATCAAATTTCCACGGTCGTCCTAGTAGGAGATGGCATACGGAGATAGGAACCACATCACACTCCAATGTATCTTCATATGCTCCAATCTTGAAGGAGACTTGAACGGTGTGCTCCACTTGAATGGTGCTGGAGTCGCTTAGCCATTGGACCTTGTAGGGGCGAGGGTGCTTCTTCTTGACCAATTGTAGCTTGGAACATAACTCATCACTTGCCAAGTTGTGGCAACTTCCGCCGTCGATGATGACCTTGATGGAATGATGTACGGTGGAACCCTAATGGTGTCGATCTTTCATGATTGGAGAAGATCCCGCGAAGAACATGAAGAACACGAGAGGGGAAAACGAGAGGAAACACTCAAATAGACAAGACACAATCACACATGTGCTAAATCCACATACACATGGAGAGATCCACGATCCAAAGTCAACAAACGGCGATACAAACGGTAGCTAGTTCATCCTGATCCGGTGAGGAGTCGAGGTCTTGATATCTCGTGGGATCTTCTCACATGCTCACATGGAGGTCTTGAACTCCATGGGAGTGGTCTCTCTCTCTCAAGAGGAGGTAGGAGCAAAGCTCAACTAATGAGCTATCATAATGCTAACCCTAAAACATAGGTAGGGGAAGAGTATATATAGTCTAGGTGGGTGAAGGGGTACATGGGCCTCGGCCTAGATACACTGCGCGCAGGCAGGCCGGAGGTTCCGGGCAGGTCCGGGGTAACCCAAGAGTTGGCACGGCGGGAGCTAGGCTGGTTTCCGGGGGCCGGAAGTTCCGGACAGGCCAGATGTTCCGGGGGCCGAAGGGTCCGGTCGGGTTCCGGGCAGGGTCCGGGCTGGACAGAGAGTTGGCGCGTCCGAGCGTCGCCTGGAGTGCCGAGGGCCGGAGGTTCCGGCTGTGGCTGGAAGTTTCGGGCTTGGCAGAAACTCTGCACAAGTCTTGACGCTGGCCATTCCTCCTTCCTTGGGTCGATCGATGTACCTGATCACACACGGTGTCCATGCTTGAGGTAGTGGCCATATCTCATCTGAATGTAAGGGAAGGTCAAGTAGGAGAGATGTCACCTCGGATTGAGTAGCACGTGCTCTTGTCATGGGTTCAGTTGGTACTTGGGGAGTTGGTGTAGCGTACATGGGTATGCTCGTAGGATGCTCCGCATCATCTCCCCCCCCGTTGGGAAAGATCCGACCTCGGAATGTGAACCTCATCACCATGGAAACGGTGGTCGTGGACGGACTTGTATGTCATGACGCAATCAAAGTACTTCAAGATGTCATCGGAATGGTATACATGCAAAACAAGCAAACACAAGGGACACTTGGAAATACAATGGTTAGCGCACATAAGGTGTACATCAAGTAAGTATGAGTCCGTGCGACAAGATTGTTCATGACAAGGCACATGATGCTTAGGCAAAAGATATAGAATGATATGCAAAGCATTCATGGGAGCAAAATCATTTGTTGCGCACACAAAAGTGTGGTAAGTGTCATGGTGCACAGAGCTACAAATTCTACCATTATGCAAAATGATGTCATAGTGGGACGGTATATCAAGAGCATGAACATGGCAATGGATGCTCAATATGATTATGTTATCGTGCAATTGATGCTGGCCAATGTGATGACTATGTATGAAGAGGCCATCAAGGTATATCACAACAAATTTGCTAATGAAGTGCACAAGCGCATATATCATGGATGTGATGGAAATGCAAGACGCAACAAGGCAATCACAATGTAGGTCAATCCATGCATAAGGTGCAAATGTGTTGTGTATATTGTTGTACCATGGCTTGATTTCATGGCAGGAGTGATGGTCCGGTGGTGCATCCACTAAGTCCGAGCGCTCCTCCACTTGAAGGTCCATAGGGTCAATCTCCAATGTCGCGCCTCCATCCAATAGATGTATCATGTAGACAAGGAGCAAACAACAATGAAAGTATTTCCCATCCAATATGCCTAATTGAGGATGACTCAAAGGGAAGGAGTTCACCTTATGAATGTTCGCAAAGATGTCGGTGTCGCACATCGTATACACCTTCACATGACCAAGTTGTCTCATGACGGTACCACCTTGTGAATCCTTCAAAACCAAAGAACATGACAAACACTCGGAAAAACAAATGAGGTTAGTGGAATTGCAAAACCTATTCGTGTGGTGAGTTACCCAACAAGTGTCATCATCATTCTTATCATAGGAAGGAACAAGATAATGTGGCATGGTATGGAAGCATATGATGTGAGTACAACCAAAGACATTAAGCTCATTCAAGCAAGCATGGATCACAAGTGAGATGTCCAAGTCTCCAAGAGCAATAAGCATAACATGTTTGCACTCACTACAAGTGGATATGAGAGATGCAACTAAGGCAGACAAGGGACAATGATCATTATAAATCATGTGAGAGGCAAGAACAGATATGCCATCAACCCAATGAAACGAGCAAGTATGAATCATGGGTGATGCAAAAAAGCAAGTGATCATATGAATCAAGTCATGCAAGCTAGTAGTGCGAAGATGCAACATACTAGAGGTCATCATGGAAATCATGTCATGTGTGCAAATAGTAGGCATACATAATGCACATGACATATCACGAGCATGAGAAAATGATATGAGCAAAGTAGTATCATTGTATTGGCAATAGCAACAAGGATCTCCACCAAGCATGCAAGTACATATAGAAATAGTAGAATGGTGAATCATGAGTAAATGCAAGCAAGTCACAATTGCATGGCAAAGGCATAGACGGAGGAATATCATGCAAAGTGAACACAGTAAAATGAGCATAAGGTGACAAGTGGTAAATAGCCCATAGCCGTGTGAGAGCCAAGTAAAAGTAATGCACGTAGTCCTTGCGCGAGGGGAATGGTCGGGTAAGCGTTCCAAGCAATCCCAAAGCATCGTTGCTCTCAAGAGCTCATTTTGTCAACTCATGGGATTGAGAAGTTGACAAGTAGTCGTGAGTACTTACACAAAAGAAGGACAAAGGGAAAATTGTGTGTGCGTGGTATATGAACACATCATCCATTATGATGCACACATGCATGTGTTGGTTAGCACAACATATCCAATGTTCAAATAAATGAGATGCATGATATAGAAACATGTCATCCATCATGATTGGTTTGGTGTTATGTAAAGTAGAATGGAGACTCAAGGGGTGTAATGCATCACGTGAAATATCTAAAGCATTGTCATGAATGATATGCATATGGTGCACACAAAGGATGGAATCATGCGATCTACAATCATTATCATGGCATGGCAGAGTAGATGAATTGCACAAATTTCTCAAGGGAAGCATAGCAATATCATCACAAGAGAAACAAATTCCAATGACCATGATCTTGTCATCTATGCCATTAGTGCAAATGGGATTGATTTTAATTGGATATGCATAGTTACTACGGTGAGCTTGTAATGATGCAATTTGGGAAATCTCACTCATAGCATATGACAAGTTTAATGGATTGTCAAACATGACGTGACCAATAGAATTTGCACAAGATATCCTATGTAGCATAACATCACAAATAGGTAATTCGACGTGCTCATCATCATATTCATCATAAATGGGTGGCATATCTAAGCATGTAGAAGACATAGCATGTGGTGAATCCATAGGGTGATCAACATCATGGAAGCAATCATTGTAAGGATAGTCCACTAGCAGGAAGCAGCATCACCTATGTTACCTTTGGAGCTCCACTCATGTGGTGTAGGTGCGGTGGCAAAAATCAAAGCATGAGCAACATTGTCGTTTTGATGGAACCATGTGGGGGGTGCATCATCATCCACAATGGCCATCGTATTGCCCATTGGAGGTATGGACTCATCAAGGATTGGCACTTCGTCTTGTAGGAGATCTAGCACCAAAGAAAACACACTTGGAGTAGAGGGTAAGTCGTTAGAAATCATAGTGGCCTCACATGCCCTATCAACTACCTCACTCACTAAGTGTTGTGGCTCACTCACTCCCGCTATGATGCGCTCACTCATATGGTTGGTTGAATCACTCAAAGGGTGGTGATGGCTCTCAACCTCACATAGGATATGCGGCATGTAATCATGTGGGGGGCTAGTGGTGGTCACTCTCATCCTCTCAGAGGAAATGCACTCAATGTAACATATGGTGGAGTCACTCATCTCACTCATGTGGTGGTGGCTCTCCTCACATGGCAATTGGGTCATCTCGTCATATGTGGGTGTCGGAGAGATGTAGGTGCAAGCGTCTCCATACTCAACTTCGTTCGTCGCCTCGGTTGTGGGAGTAGTCCCATGGTCAACCTCCTCATCCATAACGCCTCCAAAGATGAATGCCATAGGATGTGGCAAATCATCGCTCTCCTCCGAGACCAAAGAGAGGGTCTCACTTGCGGTCGCATAGCTTGAGTCCGAGTAGGAGTCCCATGTGGGCGTCGTCTTCATGTTGTCGAAGAGATTCATGCTCGCCGCCTTGGTCGAAGGGAATGGTCCTTGCTTGACCGTCTTGTCGCCGTCTTGTTGTAAGAGGCCCATATGATGTGGCACCTCGTAGCTCGTCTCCATGACCAAAGGGAAGTTCCCATGCTCGGCCATCTTCCTTGAGGGGCTTCCGAAGATGGAAGTGTCACCCTCGCTTGTAGGTGATCGCCTTGGACTTGATGATGTCGATGTAGGCATACTCGTGGGAAGTAGGCGAATATGCCATACGTCCAAAGGCGAAGATGCCTTGATAACACTTGGCGAAGATGCCAAAGTGGTGGTGGTAGCTGTAGCTTCCTCTTGGTGGTGCTTGTCTTGCGGTCTTCTCTTGTGCTCATGAAGGTTGGCCATAGCGTGATGTAGAGCTTGTTGGGACTTGTAGGTTTGCGCATCTCGAGCATCTTCATCTTGATGGTGTCGTTGCCATGCTTGATCTTGTAGTCGATGGCGTTCGTCGTCGTCGCGCACATGTTGCTTGTAGGAGACTTGCCCTTCATGACGATGTGGATGTCGAATGTGATGATGGTCATCACGAAGGTGAGGACGTGGTCGGATTATGCTTGCGGTGGATGGGCGCTCTAAAGATGTGCGACTTGCTCGCCGCCACCTTGAAGATGATGAAGGGGAAGAAGACTTTTAGTTGGACAACATGTCTCGGAACTCTTCCATTTGAGATGATAGCTTGTCGTCGAGTGTTTGGCGCAAGTCGGTGGCGAGGTTGTGGATGCGCTCTCGCAAGGCATGTTGTGCACCTTGCATTTGTCGTTGTAGTCCGAAGCAGGGAGTTTTGGTGATGTAGTTGTTCTCGCCATCGTTGTCGTCGAAGACCGGAGATGATGTACTTTGCCTATCCATCACAATACTAGAACAAATGTGAGTGGAAGAAATGGAAGAACTAGACCAAATGTACCTTTCCAATGTTGAAGATGGATCAATGATCACCCAATATGGTATTATGGAAATAACACAATTGGTACCGGATCTTGTCAATTCTCACACCTACACAAGTAAAGCTTTTGGTGGAGCTTGGTGAGGATAGTGGCACAAAAATTTAATGCAATTGTTAGCAAGAGTCAATAATGTTGAAAGAGATTCACAAAGTCGCAAGTGAAACAAGTAGACCAATAGCAAAGAATGGCATACGGAAACGCACACACGGATAGATAAATGGGGTCGTGCAACCAAGGAATGAGCACAAAATGTGGAATCCATGGAAAACGCTCGTGTTGCACAACTCAAGAAAGACGCTAGCACGATTGCTCAATAGGAAGATACGACACTTGTGCACACCCTAGGAAAGACAAAATGTATCGACTTTCTATCCCAAGTATGCTATGTATGCATGGTTCCCGGTGTTTCTCACATGATGATCCAAGATGATCAATGATGGTAATTTGATATGCAATGTGGTATGATGCTATGGCTCTTGCTTAAAAGCTCTTTGTTTTTCTCTTTGCTTAAAAGCTTTTTTTTGGCCAATATGCGCAACGCTCAAACCAAGATAGCAAGTGTGTATATGCGGGAACAATCTTGTGACACAAGAGATGATATTATGATACCAAGATGAGGTATGTATGCAATGGAAGGGCGGATCGATAATCACTAAAGTGCACAAGTAACGTTGCCGGCAATACTCAATGGCTAGTCTCGATAGGCAAGTGACGCAAAATGGGCTAGGGGTTAACAATGCAATGGCAAGGGGAATATACAATGGTGTCGTCGAGGTTACCGTTCCTGCTTATGGTTGCGGTGTCAAAATGGTGAAGTGGTCAATGTCAATGACGACCTCGTGGCGATGATGAGTGGCAGTGTTCTTGATGTTGAACCATTCCTAATTAGCCGAAACACCTTAGGAAATGGAAAAACCGTGAACTCAAAATCTCAAACGCAAATGTGAAATGGTGGTAGCGGATTAGCAGTGGTGGTTGTGGAAGTATTGGTGGAAACCCGGTCAAAATGGATTAAGGTGGCGGAAGAGTATGGTGGGGTGGGCATGCGGAAGTTATGGTGGATGAAGTAGTAACCGTCCCTAAGTAGCCGAAACACCTTAGGAGACTTGAATCACAACTCAAGCAACCACAAATGCTATGGGAACCAAAATGAATTAGGTTGCGGAAGTCTATGGTGGAATAGCATATGATATGGTGGAGGTCCTAGGCAAAGATGCCAAAGTTCCAAAAATTTGATGGAGTCAAATGGTGGTGAAACCAAGGTGAGGACCTCGGGCATGTCGATAGCTTCAAAACGAGCCAAAGAACACTCAAATCGGAGCTCGGAGCGAAAAGTTGTGATGAAAATGGTGAAGAAGGGTGATGCTGAAATTCTGGGTGATGTTTCTGGTTAGGCTGGAAGTTCCGGGGAGTTGCCGGAAGTTCCGGGGGTCGCGGGAGACGTGTGGGGGAACTGGGGGATTTTGGGGTAAACTTTCTGTCTAGCCCAGAAGTTCCGGGGAGGGGACGGAAGTTCCGGGGGGCGGATGTTCCGGGGAATGCCAGAAGTTCCGGGGGTCGTGGAATTTCTTCCGGGACGAACCCTAAATTCCAGATCTAAGAATGGGGACGGAAAAACACGATTTCCCGGGGCAAAATTGAGAAGATTTCATGGATGGAAATGGGGGAAAAGATGGGGAAGGCTAGATCCACTTGAAACACAACGAATCCATGGATCAAAATCAACAAAACATCATCCAACCAACAAATCACAAAAAAAATTGGTATGACTATTTTTGTGGGGATTTTCTAAATTGGGACAAAACGAAGCAAAATTAGGCTAGAAAACGGTGGGGGAGACTCCAAATTCGTGATTAACGTGGCTCATGATACCAAGATGATGTAGGGTGGAACCCTAATGGTGTCGATCTTTCACGATTGGAGCGGATCCCGCGAAGAACATGAAGAACACGAGAGGGGAAAACGAGAGGAAACACTCAAATAGACTAGACACAATCACACATGTGCTAAATCCACATACACACGGAGAGATCCACGATCCAAAGTCAACAAAGGGCGATACAAATGGTAGCTAGTTCATCCCGATCCGGTGAGGAGTCGAGGTCTTGATATCCCGTGGGATCTTCTCACATGCTCACATGGAGGTCTTGAACTCCATGGGAGTGGTCTCTCTCTCTCTCTCTCTCTCAAGAGGAGGTAAGGAGCAAAGTTCAACTAATGAGCTATCATAATGCTAACCCTAAAACGTAGGTAGGGGAAGAGTATATATAGTCTAGGTGGGCGAAAGGGTACATGGGCCTCGGCCCAGATACACTGCGCGCAGGCAGGTCGGAGGTTCCGGGCAGGTTCGGAAGTTCCGGTGGCCTGAAGTTCCGGGCAGGGTCCGGGGTAACCCGAGAGTTGGCACGGCGGGAGCTGGGCTGGTTTCCGGGGCCCGGAAGTTCCGGGCAGGCCGGATGTTCCGGGGGCTGGAGGGTCCGGTCGGGTTCCGGGCTGGACAGAGAGTTGGCGCGTCCGGGCGTCGCCTGGAGTGTCTAGGGCCGGAGGTTCCGGCTGTGGCCGGAAGTTCCGGGCTTGGCAGAAACTCTCCACAAGTCTTGACGCTGGCCGTTCCTCCTTCCTTGGGTCGATTGATGTACCTGATCACACACGGTGTCCATGCTTGAGGTAGCGGGCATATCTCATCCGAATGTAAGGGAAGCTCAATTAGGAGAGATGTCACCTTGGATTGAGTAGCACGTGCTCTTGTCATGGGTTCACTTGGTACTTGGGGAGTTGGTGTAGCGTACATGGGGATGATAGTAGGATGCTCCGCATCACGGAACGTCCTTGAATACCTGCCTTGGTATGAAAGATGTGGCAACGTTAGTCTTCATCTTGATGTTATTGAAGTGTCAAGACCTTGGAGACAACAAGAGCGGGGCTTGAATCATTATCGCAAATTTTTTGGGAATCTTCATCTTCATTCACTTGGCGGTGCATGGCCACTTGCTCGATGGCGTCCATTTCATCTTCACTCATGGAATCATAGGTGCCGTCAGCGTTCATGATCATAGTGCATCTTGTTGGGCACTCGAATGACTTGTGGCCTTGGCCTTTGCAAGTAAAGCACTTGATGTCACTTGTTTTGTCGGTGGCATCCGAAGGAGTTGTTGATGACGAAGCTTTTTGCTTGGAGTTGCTTGTAGTAGGAGGAAGACGACTCAAAGATGTCATTGGTGTCTTGGAGCTTGACTTGTCGCCGGTACTTGGTGTAGCTCGAGTCGTGGACGGAGTTGTAGAAGTCGTTGAAGCTTGAGTGTAAGAACCGTAGGTCTTGGAAGAGTACTTGGAGTACTTGTAATCCTCTTGTACTTGTCGCTCTGCTTTGGTTGCTTGGCGCACTAGCTCGAGGAGGTTGGAGTATGGTTGGAAGTCCGCAATTTTCTTGATTGGATAGTTGAGGCCATTCAAGAAACGCGCAATAGTTTGTTCATCATCTTCCTTGACGTTGGCTCGTATCATTGCAATTTCCATCTCTTGGTAGTACGCTTTAACCGACTTGGTCCCTTGCTTGAGAAGTTGAAGTTTCTTGAAGAGGTCACGGCTATAGTGTGTAGGCACAAAACGAACTCTCATGCCATCCTTCATTTGATTCCAAGTGGTGATGGGTGGTTCGCCTCTCTCTTGGCGTCGTTCAATCACTTGCTCCCACCAAATGAGAACATAGTCTTGGAACTCAAGAGATGCCATGGCAATCTTCTTTTCCTCTTCGTAGTTGTGAAGACATAATATCTTGTCGACCTTTAATGCCCATGAATGGTATTCTTCGAGATCATGTCCACCGGAGAATTTAGGCATGGTGAACTTGAGCTTGCCGTAGCGCTCCTCATTACATTGATGGCGATTGCAATGATGCTCTTGCCGTGGAGGATGATCTTCTAGCTCTTGCTCCTCGTGCTCATCTTGATTGGTTTGACGTTGTGTTCTTGGGATACGTGCATGGTTCCTCATCTCTTGGTGCTCCTCAAGTCATGCGGCTTCTTCTTGTTCGCGCACGCGGCTGTTGCGTTCGGCGACGTTGCGAGTTGCCTCGCATAGGGCACGTTGAGCTTGCTCCTCACGACGTTGTCATTCTTATTGTAGGGCATCGTCGTCTTGGTGTACTTGACGTTGGCGTTGTGGAACTTGATCTTGGTTCTCGTTGGCTTGGGCTTGCCATTTTTGTCATTCACGCTCTCGAAGGCGGTCTTGTAAACCATTGCCATGGAATGGGTTTCTTGTAGCTTGCCGATCGTCATGTTCGTGGGAGCGATGAGAGCGTGCTCATGGAAAACTTGCATCCGAAGAAGTGTCCGAAGGGGTTTGGCTCAAATGGCGCCGTCTTGATCTTGAAGTAGATGAAGTAGAAGAATCGCGGTTGACCAACATGGTTCGAAACTCTTCCATTTGAGATGATAACTTGTCATCAAGTGTTTGGTGAAAGTCAGAGGTGAGTTGTTCAATTCGTTCGCCCAATGCTTCGCTCTCTTGATGTAATGCTCGTTGGACGCCGAAGAGGTGAGCCTTGGTGACGTAGTTGATCAGTGCGTCTTCTTGCTCATTGAAGAGGGGGTTGATAGATGTGCTCGGCCTATCCATGATTCTCAAACAAGTGTTAGTGGAAGAAAGAAATGAACTAGACCAATATACCTTATCCAATGTTGAAGATGGATCAATGGTCACCCAATATGGTATTATGGAAATAGTGCAATTGGTACCGGATCGTGTCAATCTCACACCTACACAAGTAAAGCTTTTGGAGGAGTTTGGTTAGGATAGTGGCACAAAATTTCTGCAATTGTTAGCAATAATGTTGAAAAAGATTCACAAATTTGCAAGTGAAACAAGTAGACCAATACCAATGATGGACACGCGGAAACACACACACGGATAGATAAATGAGGTCGTGCAACCAAGGAATGAGCTCAAAATGTGGAATCCATGGAAAATGCTCTTGTTGCACAACACGAGAGAGACACTAGCACGCTTGCTCAATAGGTGGATACGAACTTGTGCACAACCTATAAGAGACAAAACGTATGGCTTTCTATCTCACTTATGCTATGTATGTATGATTCCCGGTGAACTTGTCACAATGATCCAACATGATCAAATATGCTATGTAATGTGGCGATGCTATGGCTATTGCTTACAAGCTTGTTGCTCTTTCTCTTTTGCTTAAAATCTTCTCTTTGTTTTGATGGTTTCCTTTGGCCACTTATGCGAAATGCTCGTACGAAGATAGCAATGTTGTATATGTGGGAACAAAATTTTGGCATAAGAGATGATATGTGTATGTATGCACGCTATGATATCAATGCAGATCAGTATCACTAAAGTGCACAAGTAGCAATGTCTGGCAATACTCAAATGGCTAGTCTCATAGGAAAGCTATGCAAAAGATGGTCTCAGGGTTTCACAATGAGGCAAGGATATGAACAAGTTGTCGTCGAGGTTACCGTCCTTGCTTACGGTTAGGGTGTCACAATGGTGGAGTTGGTGTTGTCGATGACGAGTCCCGTGGCGATGAATGAGCGGTGGTGATGTTGATGTGGAACCGTTCCTAAGTAGCCGAAACACGTTAGGAAATAGAAAATCCGCGACTCAAAATCTCAAATGGCACAAAGTGGTGGTTGCGGAAATCGGTGGTGGAGTGGATCAAGTGGCTGCGGAAGAAACGGTGGGAAATGGCAAAAAATTGATGAAATTGGGAAGTGTTGGCATGCTGGTTCCCAGGGTCCGGATGTCCAGGCCTACGGGCCGGATGTCCGGGCTGCAGGATCCGTGGATGAAATCGAAGAACAAGTGGATAAAAGAAAATTTTGGGGCAAAATTCGGACGATTTTGTGGATGCAATTGATCGAGAAGGTGGGGGAAAGCTAGATCCACTCAAAACCAAGCAAATCAATGGATCAAAATCAACAAAACATCATCAAACCAACAAATCACAAAGAATTTGGTAGGGATATTTTTGCGGGGAATTTTCGAAATTGGGCAAAATCAAACAAAATTGGGGCTAGAAAATGAGGGGAAAGACTCCAAAGTGTGAATCAACATGGCTTTGATCCAAGATGATGTAGGGTGGAACCCTAGATGATGATCTTTTCACACTTAGGAGGGGGAAAAGGAGCAAATCCAAGAAGAACACAAGAAGAACACTCAAATAGACAAGGTTCACACATGCACTAGATCCACATACACATAGTAGGTGTACAAGATCCAAAACCATCAAAGGAGGATACACGGTAGCTAGTTCGTCCCGATCCGCGAAGGAGTCGAGGTCTTGAATCCGGAGTGGATCTTCTCACATGGGTCTCATGGAGGTCTTGATCTCCATGGGAGAGGTATGGATGAGCAAAGCTTTATCTCAAAGAGCCAACTACTTTGCTAAACCTAGATGGAGGAGGGGGAGGTCCTTATATAGTGCTAGTACAAGTTGGGGCGAGTTGGGGGGAATACATGGGTCGTTGGGCCGAATAAGTCTACGCAGGGGCCGGATGTCCGGGCTTGGGGGCTGGATGTCCAGTTCGTGTGGGGGCCGGATGTACGGCCGAACTTCGGTCATCTTTCTGTACAGGGGCCCTAGATTTCCGGCAGGGGGCCCGGATGTCCGGGGCCTGGGGCTCGTCAGCTGCCGACCTGGTGGGGAAGTTGAAGTCTCCAGGGGCCGGATATCCGGGCCATAGGCCGGATGTTCGGCGGCTGATGCTCAGCTACCCTTTTAGTTCCCGAGCTCCTTCATCCGTGTACTTGGCAACTTGTCCATTGTTCAGGGCTTCTCCGAGAGGGTCTTCTTGGTACCTAAGCACACATAGCATTCCGGAATGAAGTAGTTTCCATGTCTCGCACGTGTCATATGGTAGTTCATTAAGGAGTGATGTCACCTCGGTCTCGAGAGCTCTTGCACGTGCTCGAGTGTTCTTCCTCGTGTTCTTCGTGTTCTTCGTTAGATCCCCTCCAATTCATGAAAGATCATCAATTAAGGTTCAACCCTACATCACTTCGCGGATGTTTTTTCCCAATGAGCTACCTCCCGGACTTCCTCCACTTCGCGAAATCGAACACCGCATCGACCTCATCCCTGGCGCACCTCTACCAAACAAGGCAGCTTACCGCGTCAACCCCGACGAGAGCAAAGAGATTCAAAGGCAAGTGCAACATCTCATGGAGAATGGGTATGTACGCAAAAGCTTAAGTCCATGTGCCGTTCCAGTTATTCTTGTGCCTAAGAAAGATGGTAGCTATCGCATGTGTTCCGATTGCTGTCCCATCAATGCTATCACCGTTAGATACCGCCATCCCATTCCACGCCTTGATGACATGCTTGATGAACTTATTGGAGCCACCATTTCCTGCAAAATTAATCTCAAAAGTGGCTATTCTCAAATTCGCATGGAAGAGGGTGATGAATGGAAAATGGCTTTCAAAACCAAATTTGGCTTGTATGAATGGTTAGTCATGCCTATGGGCTTATCACAAGCACCTAGCACTTTCATGCATGTGATGCACTATGTTCTTCACAAATATATTGGCATTTGTGTTGTGGTATACTTTGATGACATTCTTGTGTTTAGCGAATCTCTTGATGATGATGTGAAACACCTTAGAGACGCCTTGCAAGTTTTTCGAAATGAGTGACTTTATGCTAACATGGAAAAATGCATTTTTGGTGTTCACAAGCTTGTTTTCTTGGGCTTTGTAGTCTCCTCTAAGGGTGTTCAATTTGATGAAGCTAAAATTGATGCTATTAAAATTTGTCCACAACCAACCAATTTGCTTCAAGTGCGTAGTTTCCTTGGGCTTAGCCGAATTTTATCTATGCTTTGTGATGGATTTTATCACTATTGCATCACCATTGCACGCATTGATTAAGGAGAATGCACCATTTGTTCGGGGTCCTTCCCAAGATGCCGCATTTCATGAGCTTAAGAAATTGCTTACACATGCTCCTTTACTTGCTTTACCCAATTTTGAGAAAACCTTTGAAGTGCATTGCGACACTAGTGGTAATGGCACAGGTGGTGTGTTAATGCAAGAAAAGTGACCTATTGCATACTTTAGCGAGAAACTCTCTGGCGTGCAACTTAAGTATCCCATTTATGGCAAAGAGTTATATGCTTTAGTGAGAGTCTTGCATGTGTGGGAACACTACCTTCGCCCTCGTGAATTTGTCATCCATACGGATCATGAAACGCTTAAATACCTTAAGGGTCAAACAAACTTGAACAAGCATCATGCGAAATGGAGTGAGTTCATTGAGTCATTTCCTTATATTATCAAGTTCATCAAAGGTAAGGAAAATGTTGTGGCAAACGCTCTTTCCCGCAAGTGCATGTTGATTACTCAACTTGAGTTGAATGTTATAGGATTTGAGCACATTAAAGCCTTGTATGAGCATGATGTTTCATTTGTGATTCCTTATGCCAAATGCCTAACGCACACAACTTGGGAGCGATACTATTTGAAACATGATTATCTTATGCAAGCTAACAAACTTTGTATACCCAAGTCTTCCCTTCGTTTGCTACTTTTGCAAGAAGCTCATGGTGGAGGACTCATGGGACATTTTGGACACGACAAGGCATTCGCCACACTCTCGAAGAACTATTTTTGGCCAAAGATGTTTCGCGATGTTTCACACAACACCAACCGGTGCTCTACATGCCGCAAAGCTAAGTCAAAAGCTCAATCCCATGGTCTATATATGCCACTTCCTATTTTGTATCACCCATGGGAACATATTAGTATGGATTTTGTGCTTGGTTTGCCTTGGACTCAACACGACAAGGACTCGGTATTTGTTGTTGTGGACCGATTCCTTAAGATGGCACATTTTATTCCATGCAACAAGATCGATGATGCTTCGCATGTTGCCAATCTCTTTTGTAGGGAAATCTTGCGATTGCATGGAGTGCCCAGGATGACTGTGTCGCACCGTGACGTCAAGTTCCTTAGCTACTTTTGGAAGACACTTTGCGCCAAGCTCGGAATCAAGCTACTATTCTCTTCGGCATATCATCTACAAACAGACGGCCAAATGGAGGTCACCAACCGGACGCTATCCACACCCCTCTGCATGTTGATCAAGAAGAACATAAGGGAGTGGAAGGAATGTTTGCCCATCACCGAGTACGCCTACAATCGAGCAAGACATTCTACTACTGGCAAGTCCCCATTCGAGGTCATCTACGGTTTCAATCCGTTGTCCCAATTGGACATTCTACTGCTACCTCTACAAGAGTGCGTCAACATGGACGCGAGTGCGCGAGCAACATACCTCAAGAAGGTGCATGAAGATACAAGGCACACGATCGAGCGCCAAGTACAACGCCTCGCAACCAAGGTCAACATCAACAAACACCCCATGGTGTTCAACCCCGGAGATCTTGTGTGGCTACACCTACGCAAAGAACGCTTCCCCAATGAGCGCTAGTCCAAACTACTACCTCGAGCCTATGGACTGTTCAAGGTGCTAGCATGCTACAGCAACAACGCCTAAAAGATCGACTTACCAAGCCACAAGTACAACATGAGCGGCATCTTCAATGTCAAGGACTTATGTCCCTTCCCTGGTGATGTGGTTTTCGATACAAAGATGGATCTTTCCCAAGGGGGGAGATGATGTGGAGCATCCTATGGTCATCCCCATTGACCCACCTTCATCTCCCCAAGTGCCAAGTGGACCGATGACACAAGCACGTGCAAGAGCTATCGAGACCAAGGTGACATCTCTCCTAAATGACATTCCGTATGATCCACGTGAGACATGGCTACTACCTTAATCTGGAATGTTATGTGTGCTTAGGTACCAAGAAGACCCTCTCGGAGATGCTCAGGATAATGGACAAGTCTCCAGGTACACGGATGAAGGAGCTCGGCAAGAGGCACTTCTTCTTTGCAACAGCAGCCGGACATCCGGCCTATGGCCCAGACATCCGACCCCTGGAGACTTCGCCAACAGCGCCAGAACAGCCGCCGACAAGTACCAGGACCCGGACATCTAGCCCCAGCCCGGACATCCGGCCCGACTGCCCTTGACATCCGGCCCCCACCCGGATTTCCGGCCCAAAGCAACAACACCTGGCCAGAGGCTAGGCCAGACATTCAGCCTCAAGTCCCGGACATCCGGTACCACCCCGAACCGCTAGACATCCGGCCCGACGCCCGGACATCTGGCTCCTGCACATGGTTGACGGCTGAGATAGCCTTGTACCCCCTCATCTCGACCCAACTTGTACTTGCACTATAAATAGACCTCCTCCCTCTCCATCTAGGCTTAACATTGTCATAGCTCATTGAGATAGAGCTTTGCTCCTCCCCTACCTCTCCCATGGAGACCAAGACCTCCATGTGAGCATGTGAGAAGATCCTCCTTAGGATTCAAGACCCCTGTGTGGGAAGATCCTCCTCGGATTCAAGACCTCAATTCCTTCTAGGATTGCGATGAACTAGCTGCCCTTTGTATCCTGTTGTGTTAACTTTGGATCTTGGATCTCATCTATTTGTATGTGGATTTAGTGCATGTGTGATTGGATCTGGTCAATTGAGTGTTCTTGTTTGTGTTTCTCTGTTGATTTGCTCCTTTCCACCTCCAAGTGTGAAAAGATCACCATCATAGGGTTCCACCCTACATCATAGAGGGTGGCAGAGTACACACCAAAGATAAAATCATTCGAAAGTTAATTTTACAAGCCGAATCTAACCTCCAAAATGTTGTCAAATCAAATGAGTGGGATATGGACGCATATAACTTTTCGTTGTGGTCGATTTGGTGGGTCATGGAGCTCCAGCAGAGTTTGTATGGCCAAATTGTGGCCGTTTTATGGATACAACATCGGGGGACAAACCATGAATACAACTTTTAGGGTAACTTGATCGCACCGACGAGCCATCTTGCACCATTCGGAATGACCTATAGTTTTTCGTGTGCATAAACAGAATGAGGATGAGCTATTATGTACTTTATCATCCAAGAGTAATGCATCTGCTGGTTAAATAGTGAGGGTGGTAGCGGGATGGGTGATAGAACATGTGAAGCATGAATTCTTGGGTTTCGATGCAACAAAGAGCCTCCTCCTTCTGTCCAGACTGAACCTGTAGTCTTTTTGATTCGTGAATGGAAGGATGGTGCATTGTTGTATATGTTATTGCCCATATATCTGTCCGTGGGTGAGCTCACGGAAGGGTGGCAGAGGGTGGTCGAGTACACACCAAAGATAAAATCATCCAAATCTCAATTTTACAAGCCGGGTCTGGCCTCTGAAATGTTGTCGAAGTGGTCGAGTGGGATTTGGATGCATGCAACTTTTCATTGTAATCGATTTGGCAGGTCATGGAGCTCCAACGGAGTTTGTATGGCAAAATTGTGGCCATTTTATGGATACAACATCGGGGGACAGACCGTGAATACAACTTTCAGGGTAACTTGATCGCACCGACGAGCCATCTTGCACCATTCGGATTGACCTATAATTTTTCGTGTGCATAAACAGATTGAGGATGAGCTGTTATGTACTTTATCATCCAAGAATAATGCATCTACTGGTGAAATAGTAAGGGTGGTCGCGGGATGGGTGATAGAACATGTGAAGCATGAATTCTTGGGTTTCGATGCAACAAAGAGCCTCCTCCTTCGGTCCAGACTGACCCTAGTCTTTCGGGTTCGCGAATGGAAGGATGGTGTATTGTTCCATATGTTATTGCCCATATATCTATCCGTGGGTGAGCTCATGGAAGGGTGGCAAAGTATACGCCAAAATAAAATCATCCGAAACTCAATTTTACAAGCCGGATCTAGCCCCCGAAATGTTGTCAAAGCGGGCGAGTGGGATATCGACGCATACAAATTTTTGTTGTGATCGATTTGGTGGGTCATGGAGCTCCAACAGAGTTTGTATGGCCAAATTGTGGCCATTTTATGGATACAACATCGGGGGACAGACCATGAATACAACCTTTAGGGTAATTTGATCGCACCGAAGAGCCATCTTGCACCATTCGGAATGACCTATAATTTTTTATGTGCATAAACAGAATGAGCATGAGCTGTGATGCAGAGCATCCTACGGTCATCCCCATGGACCTACCTTCGTCTACCCAAGTGTCGAGTGGACCGATGACACAAGCACGTGCTAGAGCTATCGAGACCGAGGTGACATCTCTCCTTAATGAGCTTCCGTACGATCCACGTGAGATATGGCTACTACCTCAATCCGGAATGCTATGTGTGCTTAGGTATCAAGAAGACCCTCTCGGAGATGCTCGAGATAATGGACAAGTCTCCAAGTACACAAATGAAGGAGCACTGTGATAGGAACCGCTGCTAGTCTACAGTGGCCGGACATCCGGCCCCTCACCCGAACATCCGGTGCCTGAAAGCCACGGCGACAGTAGCAAGTTAGAGGCTGCAAGTCCCATGGCTCGGACATCCGGCCCCACCCCGGACATCCGGCCCGACCGCCCCGGACATCCGACCGCCCGGATTTCTGGCCCTAGACAACAAAACCTGGCCAGAAGTTAGGCGGGACATCCGGCACCACATCGAACCACCGGACATCCGGCACCTGCGCGTGCCTAACCAGCCATAGAGCCATGTATCCCCTCTCTTTTCCCTCCTATCTCGTGGACTACTATATAAGGACCACCCCTCCTCCTAGCTAGGGTTAGCAAAGTGATAGCTCATTAGAGGTTGAGTTTTGCTCATCCACCTACCTCTCCCATGGAGATCAAGACCTCCATGTGAGCATGTGAGAAGATCCTCCTAAGGATTCAAGACCCCCTTGTGGGAAGATTGATAGAGGAGAGGGTCCTAATCTTTCAATGAGATGATAACTATCGATTTGGTGGAGACGACTTTGATGATCCGACTATGAACGTGCAATGACGTTGTGCCTTAGCAATTGCTAAACCAACTCCAAGAGGTTATTGACCACGCCGGAGCATGATCAACCTGACCACGAAGGTCTATTCCTGCAAGCAATCGAAGAACAAGCAAGAATATGATAAAGCAATCTAAATATTGCGAATATATATGAAGTATTGATAAAAGTGGGGTTCTAAAAGCGGTCTTGGCCTGGTCGTTGGACACAAACGAAGTACACGAAGTTGCAAAAATGGCTAACTTTTAACTAATTAAAACCCAAGTCTAAATGATGCCTTAAGGGTTGTATTTATAGGGGAAAAGAGAGGGCATTTCATCCACCCTTGGCAAGGTGGGACTAAAACACCACCCGAGTCATTTCCCCTATAATACAGACTCTAAAAATAGCCTATGAAGTAGTATTTCGAAATTACATGGGCCTGACCCAAAAATAAGGTGGCGCACCACCAATAATAAGCTATGGACGAAATTTATGAAAGGCCATCTTGTATATTTCGTCCATCTTCTTGTATGTCATCATGGTGGCTTCAAAGTGCGAAAATCTCCATCGAAAACTCCATTCATGTTCTCTTCCTGGGCGCCTTCATCACAATTCTTGATCATGCTCCAGTGTTCATTCTTCTTGTCCATGCTAGGCGCTTCAACTGTAAGCAACACAAATGTATCTAAGTTAGGTAGCATCACATTCTCATGATCATTAGAAACATTACCAAGAAGCGTAAGTACCTAATAATTTAACTGGCGTGCACGAGGTCTAGTAGTTGGTCCAATAGGTGTAGCAGCAGGGGATGTGGGTGTAACTATGGTATCCATGTCCTCATCATCCTCCCCTTCTTGGAAACAAAGCCATCCTCGACGTTGCTTAATCTGAAATGTGGCTAACAAAAGAGACAAGGTGTACACATTGTATATGTATATGTCATCCATTTTTATTGATCTTAGTTGTGGCACATGTGACACATTTATACAAGAGCACTCTTCAAATGTCATGAAATATAAAGCCAAAATATTATCCCAAGAAGTCAAAGGCATGAATATATTGCAACTCAGTTTGCACATATAAGTGAAGCTCTTATTCATATCAAAAGGTTGGCAATGCTCATCATTAAGCCATCCCAACATTGGTGAATAAACTTTAATTGTTTCAAATTTACATTCTACAACATGCTTAAATAAGCAAACATGCAACAAATCATTTTACACAAAATCATCACCAAGATTAGAGGTCATATCAAAATGATTAAACATTGGCACAATTATTTTCAAATGTATTTGATCCAAATCTGATTTATTCCCTGATTCACATGATTCTTTTGCATCAACAGTTAATTCATTGGGTGCACTCAATTTTTTTGATATTGCAGTTGTTTGATCACATGGCAAAGTCAAATCATCAACATAGTCCTCTAAAATAGGTGGTGTGATCAAAGTAGTGGGTAGCTGATGTAGGGTGGAACCCTAATTGATGATCTTTTCACACTTGGAGGGGGAAAAGGGAAGAACAACAAGAACAACAAAAGGGAAATCACTCAAACAAACCCAAATCACACATCCACTAGGATAGCATACATGATCTCTACAAGTATACAAGATCAATCCATGGAAACAAGCACAAAGGTATGGTTCTTATCACTCCAAAGGAGGTGAGGTCTTGATTATCTAGATGAGATCCTTCTCCCTTAGGAGGTCTTGATGATACTATGATGGGGATCCTTCTACCTAGAGAGGTCTTGATTCCCCAAGAGGAGATACAAGGAGCAAAGCTCAACACAAATGTCTCAATGTCTTTGCTAACCCTAGAAGGGATGAGGAGGAGGTCTATTTATAGTCTAGGATGAAGTGGGGGTGAGGAAGAGGGGTTACATGGTTGGTTGGCCCTTTAGGCGCTGGCAGGGGCTGGATGTCCAGGTGTCGGGCCGGATGTCTGGGCCAGACGCCGGATGTCCGGCCTGGAACTTCTCCAGGTTCTGTCCTCCTCGGGCCGGATATCCGAGCGGGGGCTAGATGTCCGGGCCCTGTAGATGCTCGGTTGTAGGGCTGCTGCTGTTGTTGTATTCATCAGGGGCTGGATGTTTGGGCCATGGGCCGGATGTCCGGCCGCTGATACTTTTCAGCGGTCTTCCTTGATGCTCTTCTTCATCCGTGTACTTGAGGACTTGGCCTTCACTACGAGCATTTCCGAGGCGGTCTTCTTCGTACCTGAGCACACATAGCATTCCGGCTTGAGGTAGTAGCCATGTCTCACACAAGTCATATGGAAGTTCATTAAGGAGAGATGTCACCTCGATCTCGAGAGCTCTTGCACGTGCATGTGTCATTGGTCTGCTTGGAACTTGAGGAGACAAAGGTCGATCCATGGGGATGACCGTAGGATGCTCTGCATAATCCCCCCCCTTGAAAAAGATCCATCCTCGGATCAGAATCCACATCACCATGGAAGGGAGATAAGTCCTTGATGTTGAAGATGTCGTTCACGCTGTACTTGTCACGAGGAATGTTGATCTTGTAGGCGTTATTGTTGTAGCATGTGAGAACCTTGAAGGGTCAATCGGCTCAAGGTAGTAGTTTGGACTCACGCTTAGCGGGAAAGCGGTCTTTGTGAAGGTGTATCCAGACAAGATCTCCGGGGTTGAACACCATGGGGTGCTTGTTGATGTTGGCCTTGGTCGTGAGTCATTGTACTTGATGCTCGATCGCATGCCCTGTATATTCGTGCATCTTCTTGAGGTAGCTTTCTCGTGCACTCGCGTCCATGTCGATGCGCTCTTGTAGAGGTAGCGGTAGGATGTCCAATGGGGATAATGGGTTGAAGCCGTAGACGACCTCGAAGGGGGACTTGCCGGTAGTAGAGTGTCATGCTCGATTGTAGGCGTACTCGGCGATGGGAAAACATTCCTCCCACTCCCTTATTGATGTAGGGTAGAACCCTAATCGTTGAGATTTGTCCCAATGTTCACGAATTGGAGGTGGATTCGAGGAGGAACGCAAAGAACATGAAGAACACGAGGGGAAAACATGGAGAAATAAAAGGGGAAAACACTCTATTGGACAAGATTCACTCCAAGTACTCCTCAAATCACAAGCAATACAAGAGGTGCATCAAGATCCAAGAACAACAAGGGAAATAAAGATACAAGGTAGTTCATCCAAATCTCTAGGATATATGGGTCTTGAATTCCATGGAGGAATATTCCCATGAAGGGGTCTTGTACTCACCTGGAGTCTTCTCTCTCAAGAGAAATCCCACAAGGGGAGATACATGAGCTAAGCTCTAATGTCTAGATCTATTTATAGCTAACCCTATACTACTAGGAAAATGGCTATCCCTAATATCACTATTAGTGGCGCATTATAGAGGTGCTGCGCCACTGCTATATAGCAGTGGCGCACCACCTTTAGGTGCTCCACTAATAGGGAAGTTACTAGTGGCGCACCAGGGAAGCAGTGCGCCACTGGTATTTTTTTGGATTGGGACCAGCCCTCCCTAGGCTTACCAGTGGCGCACCAGATCCAGGTGCGCCACTACTATTTTTGGTAGCAATGGCGCACCTGGCTCTGGTGCGCCACTGGTAAGCCTTGGGAGGGCTGGTCCCAATCCAAAAAAATACCAGTGGCTCACTGATTCTCTGGTGCGCCACTAGTAATACATCCTATTAGTGGCGCATTTTAATAAGGTGCGCCACTAGTAACCTGGGAGCACTATATATCTTCGGGCAGCCACCAACCACACACTCACTTTCCCCCCCTCTCTCTTACCACCTCCCACCAAATCTGGATCTAGTCGTGTTACTCCTCCTCCTCACCTCATTTGCACCCTTGATTCACCCAATTTGAGTTGTTAAATCTACTTTTCTTGATAGGTAAGTAAGGGGAAAGCTCTCTTAATTCTAGATCTACTTTCTTTTCTCCCTCCAACACACTCTCTCTCGTGTGTTGTAATGCGAGGTCGCACGTGTGTTGTTATGCGAGCTTGCACATGTTGTATGTGATCAAGGTGTTGCATATGTTTTTGTTGGTAGGTATTTGAAATGTGAGTTGCCAATATTTTGCCGGAATGTTGATTCATTTCCGTTTTGGCGAAAATCGGGCACTACGCTTTGGTCCTATTTTTAGGAAAGGTCATGCCAAATTTTTCTTTTGGTTCTAAAATATCCTTTTGCTCTATACCCCGCAGGCGACCATGGTCCGCACGATGACCGAAGGCATCGTGGCTAGGTTTTTGAGATCCGCGAAGGCCGAGATGCTTCAAAAGAACGAGACGGAGATAAGATGTCCGTGTCGAAGATGCAAGCTGACGGGCCTTTTCGACCCGGATTCCATACAGGTGCGGGACCACCTGCTCGTGCGTGGTTTCATGGATGGCTATCGGTGGCAAGGTGATGAAGATGATTATGAAGTCGTCCATGGGGGCCGGGCAAGAAATAAGGAAGTTGATGAAGATGATTATGACGACGACGATGAAGTACCACACACCACAAGAAGAAGCAGGACCACCCTACCTAAAGGACGTCCATTCAAGAGAAGAAGTCAAAGGGTTCCGGGGCTAAATTATTCAACCGCGAGAAAGAAGGGCAAGAAGATTGTGAAAAGATAGCTAAGATCGAATCACGACGTGTCGGCCGCGTGTGTATATGGGCATATTATATTATGTATCATTTTTCTCAAAAAAAATTAATGAAAGTAAGATCTATGTTTTTTTTCTAACTAAAGTTCTATGTGGTTTTGATGTGTGTAACTAGCCAGTTTCAGTTGGATAAAAAACAAAGTTTGAGATCGTCCCTTTTTCGCCAATGTGAGAAAAAAATATACTCACAACAAAAATACAAATATATATATATGTCGATTGTAAAATGGCTTGGAACTTATGCAGGTAGAGCTGGTAATAAAAATAAATCAAAAATTGACACTGTATCACTAATGAAAATACATCAAAAAAAAATACATAAAAAAAATACATCAAAAAAAAATAACAATGGCGCACCTCTGTCTGGTGCGCCATAAATATCCATATAGCAATGGCGCACCTCTGCCTGGTGCGCCATTGCTATATGGGTATTTATGGCGCACCAGCAGAGGTGCGCCATCGCTATGGGTTTATCGATAGGCCTGCTCCCGACCGCCCGTACGTTACCCTCACTCTCATCTCCTCCCCGGCCGCCGCTCTCGATCCCCTCCCCTCCGCGCACTGCCCTCCCTCAACCGCCGCCGCCGCCGTCGCCCTCCCCTGCACCGACCTCCAACGGCTCGCCCCCGACCGCGCCTGCTCGCCCCCGACCGCCCCTGCTCATCCCCGACCGCCCCTGACCGCCCCCGGCGGCACCGGCTCGTCCCCGGACGCGCACCTGTACGGCTACCCGAACGACGCCGCCATCCGGGCGCTCCTCCACTCCCGCTTCGACGGCGACAAGTTGGACGCGCTCAACCACCTCCCCCTCATCTCTGAGGGCGTCGCCGTCGCCCACCTCTCCCCGCAGGTCCGACTAGCGTCCCCCTCCTCTCGTCTCATCTCACCCGGTTGATTACGGCGACTGAATTGAGTGTGTGCTTGCGGTGCAGGCAGTCAAGAACGTGGCGGCGAGGTTGCTGAAGCTGAAGAAGCTCGTCTCCTCTACCTCTATCTGCTCCACTAGGCCGAGAGGTAAGCTCAGCGCCCCACCCTCATCTGCACACCTCCCTTTGCCTTTTGATTAGTTGAGACAGATTGAAGCTAATTAGGCAGGTTATGGAATGGGTTGTTTAAGAACAATCTCTTCTTTTAGCAAAATCGAGTTCTCTGGATGCTTGGACTCGACCATGAAATTGCTGGCATAGTGCATGGAGTGAAAAACTCGACAAAATTAAACCATGGCTGTGGGCAATCCTAGTGTACTTCCTATGTTAGTCTTACTATAATGGTGCACCCTCAGACTATTAGACTGAATTTCACTTTATGTGGGATTATAATATCTGAAGCTCTGGACATGTTGGTGACTCCAGTGAGTTTGTCAAGAGTCATGAGCTCAAGTGTCATGTAGGTGACTTGCAACTCTGGTTTGGCCTAGAATTTAGTAAACTAAATGTATGGTGATAATAGTGAGTGTAAACTGAAGACGGTCAAACACTTAATGTAAAAAAGTTGTCATTTCAAATTTTGTGGACACATGTAGCAGCATGTGGGACACTGCTGCACTGGTGTTGTCTCTGGTCACTTCTCTGACCCAACTAGACTGAATTATACTCATGGCAAAACTAGCAGAATTATAAACTAGACTGAATTGCATCATCATAAGACATCGATTTAAATAAAGAGTGAAATCAGTACTCTACTAAATCGGTACTCTACTAGTTACAGAAGGTGGAATCCTTTTTAAGAAAAAAGTTATATAATGTGCACACTGTTTATCTGCAATCACACATTATCTTTGTTTTGAAAATCTACTTACATGGGCCTTCCTTCCACAGTTCACTCTAGGTGAAGTGTTAGTGTTAAGGCAGCTACATACGGCTGTTGCCTTTCCTGTAAGTTGCAGCTATGCTATGCTACTACTTTATGTGTGATTGCAGCTGCTTGCTTTGCTGCTGGTGGTGTGTGTGTGGTGTGTGTACTGGTGGTGTGCAGCTGCTTGCTTTGTTGCTGCTGGTGGTGTGCTGGTGGTGTGTGTTTGGCAGCAGCAGCAGCAGCATGATGCAGTATCAATGCAAAACCTTTTTATGAATCTGTGCAGGGATTTGTGCCCGTTATTGCCAAAATGTTGATTCATTTCCGTTTCGGCGAAAAACGGGTACTCCTAGGTCAAGAAATTAGCAAAGGTCATGCCGAATTTTTCCTAGAATTTATTTCAATGAAAAAACAAATACTGGTGATTTAAACTGCCATTAGCAATCATATACAATCTTGAAAGTGCATGTGCTCTGTTAATAGTTTTAGGACACTATTTTTCTTGTCATGACACTTATTTTGAGTGTATATGATTGGAAATTTGCCCAGCCTGGGACTAGTGTGGGATGCACTGCCACTTGCAGCACACATCCTGAATACAATTCTACCTTTCCTAGTAGCTACCCCATTGGGTCCCTCCATTGTACTGCCCCACTTTTGTGGTTTTAATCACCACTTCCCCTTTATGCAATTCTACCTTTCCTAGTAGCTACCTGTCCATGCCCATGGTCAAATACTTCTAGAAAACATTGGTCGACTAATTAACAAAGCATGACTAAACCTGCCTTTTATTTTTCCTTTTCTAGTTTTCCTATTTAGAGCGAACATGGCTGACAACGATGAGGCCGGCGGTTCGGGCAAGCCATTCTGGAGGCTGTCCCAGGAGATGGAGGAAGAACCTCACCGCTACGAGGACGCCACGGAAGACACCGATCCCGACTACACAACCCCTAGTGGCGTCGGGGATGACACCACTGATGGTGCCGCCGGGGATGCCACCACTGATGATGGCAGCGAACGCACAGATGGCAGCCAACCGAAGAGGCAACGGAAGGACCGGCGCCCGAACGTGCTCGGCACCGTCAAGGAGGAATTTACTGAAGTGTCCTCCACTGGGCATCCAACAGCGCCCAAAGAATTAGTCGGTGGGTACGCGGGACAACTCGGGTGCATTCTCCGGAGCACCGTCTCGATCAACACCGAGAACCTAAGGCATCGTGACCAAGGGAATTTGCGCAACCTCCTCTTCACGAAGCTGCACGAACGATACAAGTTCCCCGGTGACTTCGCAAACACACGCCTCTCAGGGAATAAAGTGAACAGTGCCGCCCTCACGAAGATGAGCACGGCCCTGGCTACTTGGAGAGCCGCGGTGAAGAGAATGATTCTAAGAGGTGATAGTTATGAGAAGATCAAGGAGAAAAATCCTTCGATCAGCGAAGCTGACTACCTGGAGTTCAAGATCAAGTGCGAGAGCACCGCATCCGCGGAATCAAGTCAGTGGGGGAAAGATATGCGGGACTTGAACTTAGGGGTCCACAAACTCGGTCCCGGCGGTTACAGAGTGGCGGAACCTAAATGGGACAAGGAGGACGCGGAGCGTGCCGCGCAAGGCCTACCGCCCCTCTTCGATAAATACCATGAAAAGCAGACCAGGAACTATGTTAGGGCCCGGTACAAGGAGGACCCGGTAACAAAGGAGCTTACCATGGATCCGAAGGTGAAGGATCTTGAGCGTGTTCTGGTAAGGAATACACCCCCGCGTAATTAGCTCCATATGGTTGCATTCTAATTAATGAAGCCAAATTTCTAAATGGTTCACGTTCCTTCCGCAGGAAACTGAAAGCAGTAGCGCGGGGTCTCAGAGCTCCCCGTCTGCCCCTTGGGACACCACTTTAAATAGGGCGTTGAACGTAATGAAACACAAGGATAAGTTCAGTAAGCCGTCGTCAGCTGGTCGTGTGGCCGGCGAAGGCTTGTCCATGAAATGGTCGGAATACTATAAGGCTGGGCGAAAGGAGAAAAAGACCAGCTCGGAAAGCCAGGAGCGCGAGGTTAAAGAACTCAAGGCACAAGTGGCGCGGATTCCGGAGATAGTCCAAGAGAAAGTGCGAGACCAACTGGGAGCGACGATCACCGCCATTATGCCTACCTTGCTTGAGGGGCTTCGGGGATGGATTGCGGGTGGCCAACAGGGGCCGCCTCCGATTCCCAGCTTCACGGGCAGCAACTCGCACAACGTGCCGGCATTGGTGTCTCCGGCGGAGGCAGCGTTGGTGACTCCGGGGCCGGCGCCAGTATTGGAGCTTAATGCACCCGGGAGTGGGAAGAATACGCCGGCCGACACCTCGGCAACAAGCGGCCCCTCCGTCAGTTGCATGCCCGCCGTTGGCGGTGCCTCGACATTAGCCGAGCTCGACGCCATCACGGTAACTAAGCCTCGGCCGATGACTTCATCTCCTTGCCTTTGACTGGGCATCCCTGACGCCCTACATGTTTTCGCAGGGCGCCGCCAACGTTCCATGCACTCTCTTGCACTTCGTGAACGGCGAGTTGATCGATGTCGCCAAGGCCAAAATCGTTGAACCGGGCAACCGCTTGTTCCATGGTAATCCGATGCCACCCGCCGTGTATAGGGTTCAACTGGTTCGGGTGCTGCGGGGCTGCGACGACTTGTTACCTCCGCATCGACCCCATGGGGCCGACGAAGATGATGTGATGACCCTCAGCGCCTGCTTAAACTGGTCCATGCTTTGGCCGAAGAGCCAGATTCGTTTGGGGGCGGGGGACACCACCCCACAGACAACACCGCCAGTCGTGCCGTCGCCAAGCCATGGCAAGACCGCCGCAACGCTACCGCCGTCAGCTGATCCGGACATGCATATGGCATAGGATCCGGACGGCGACGACGATACATTTTCCAACGTCGATGAGTACTTCAACGAACATGGGTACGGTGACGACTTCTTGGCGGGGCCTCCTTCTCAAGAACCAAACCCTGCAAAAGACGATCGCGATCTAGCTGGTACCACGGAGAAACCCAATTGCAACAGGCGTCGTCTGTTCAGTTCTCAGGAGACGCCTCCAGCTGACGCCTTCACCGAGACTCAAACAACCGAGGTGCGAAACATTATCAGCCCCAACACACTCAAGAAGGTGGTCTCTGAGCAGAACTCGATCCCATTACAGCAGAAGAAGAAGGAGAAGGGCAGAAAAGAAAAAGTGGCAAGGGTGCGAGCCAGCCGGCACCGAGTACGATCCGTGCTTAGGACGGGCCACCAATATCCAAGGATATCTCGAGGAGGGTGCATGTGGCGGGTAGGCCGATGCTACCGACTAATCTGCTCAATGCTGCAACCCCTGCTATGCGGAGTCTGCATGACGGTGTTCTTACTATGGAGATGCGGCGTCTCTCCGAGAATGATGTGGCATACCCGGTTTTCGTGGCCAAGGTGCCAGAGGGCAAGGGCTTTGTCGATAGCACCATGGGGCGTATGATCGTCCTGCGGTTTGATGACATCTTCGCTATGTTTAACCTTTATCCGCTGCACTACACCTTCATTCGGCTATTTTCGCTCAGTATGGAGATGCAGATCATTAGAGACAAGACCCCGGACATCGTGATAGTCGATCCCTTCTACATGCGTGCCAAGATCTTGGGCAGCGCTGGGGACCGGCAAGTCGCGAGTTCATACCTCGAAGGCGTCATCCTGGCGAACCAGGATAAGGATAACTTCCTCGTGCCTTACTTTTCCGAGTAAGTCATCCCCTCACCGCCCCGTAACATATGATTTCTTAGATTTCGATCGTTCTTTTTTTTTCTAACATTCCATGTTTTGTGCAGTGACACACATTGCACACTCATCCTCTTAAGCCCGAAATATTCCACGGCCACGTATTTCGACTCGGACCGTCAGTCGAAGAAAGACTACACAAATATCAAGAAAGTTCTTAATGATGTTCTCCCCGGCTACGCCAAATCTGGAGGCACCTTCAGGAGGCCAATTTGTAGGTACGGCAAGCACGTGTTCACCCACACAACGACGTTCCGCTGTGTCAAGCAGCCGCCTGGCAGTCAGAAGGATGCCTACTACGCCCTCCATCACATGCGGGCGATCGTACGGAACCATCATCAGTGTATGCTACCAAATGAGCTCAAAGAATGGGCCGCACGCTTGTCGGCAATCCAGGACGAGGACATCAGACAAGAATTCTTTCGCATCCAGTCGGAGTTAGCGGAAATCATCTATGAAGATGTCCTTCGTACCTCGGGGCCGTTCTACCTCAACTATCAACCGTCCAACAGTGACATAGAAACAACGCTACAAATGCAGGCTGACAACGACTGCACATTCATGACCATCACGAAAGACGGCGGCTTCATCCACGCTCCGGTCCCTGAGTCGAGTCGAAAGTATTGATGCTATGTAGTTCTGAAATATCGATTAGCTCATGTTGTAATTAAACTTTAATGAACTTGTATGTCTCTTCAGTTTGGACAGTCGTTCAACTTATATGTAATCGATGCTATTTATTAGTAGGACCATGAACCGTGCTATTAATGTGTTGCTTTTCTCTTCCGATACTTTTGTTGCATACTCATATATTGCTGATATATTATCTGTGAATTGCTACTAACATTTTGTTTGTCTATTGCATAGAGATGCCGTCATATGTCGTGTACAAGGGTAAGGTTCCCGGAGTCTACAACGACTGGGAGGAGTGTCGGAAACAGGTTTACCGTTTCAGCGGGAACATTTACAAAGGGTACGCCACTAGGGTAGAGGCGGAAGCTAGATACGTGCGCTATCTAGTGGGAGAGAGGAGGGAGCGGAGGAGGAACCGGATGAAGACCAGTTTTATCGCGATGATGCTCATCGTGACCGCAGCTCTCTTCTATGTGATGGTAGTTTAGATGAAATCGACTTTGTAATGTGACGACAAACTCGCTACTCGCGGTCTCGAGACTTGTAATGTTCTAACTTTGTTCGGTATTTTGAATTCAGAGACTAATATGATGAATTGTATTCGGAGACTAATCTTCTATTGTATTCGATAAATCTGCTGTTTATATGTTGTGCTGTTTATATTCTGTGCTGTAATGTATTTTGTAACCTGTGCAAATATCAGAAAAGCAAAAAAAAAATTCCTAATATTCATAACAGTGGCGCACCATATAGCACTTTAGTGGCGCACATGGATTAACACATTAGTGGCGCACCATATAGCATTTTAGTGGCGCACATGGATTAACACATTAGTGGCGCATCATATGACAGTGCGCCATTAGTAACCCAGTACACATGGCCCCTTCGAGGTATATCAGTGGCGCACTTCTAGGCATAGTAATGGCGCACCAGATGGTGCGCCACTGTTATATAGATTAACAGTGGCGCACCAGGGGTGCGCCATTATTATTTATTAGTAGTGGCGTGATAATAGTGGCGCACCCATAGTGCGCCACTAATAAGGAAAATAGGTGTGCCACTAATAGCCATTTTCCTAGTAGTGCTAAATGGAGGAGGAGGAGGAGTATATATAGTGCTAGTCCACGAAGAGGTAAGTGAGGGGCGAAACGGGTACATGGGCCTCGGCCCGGAGACATGCGCGCATGCACAGGCCGGATGATCCGGGTGGTGGCCCGGATGATTCGGGTGGGCACCCGGATGATCCGGTAGGGTCGTAGCTGCAGGTAGCAGCCGGACGTCCGGGACGCCGTCCGGACGATCCGGGTATCTTCCGGATGATCCGGGCGGGGTCCCGGATGATCCGGCTTCGTGGAAAAGGCTACTGATGTCTGGGGACGCACGGCCGGATCGTCCGGGTCTAGAGCTGGATCATCCAGGCGTCGGCCGGATCATCCGGGAGGTGATCCAGATGATTCGGGCAAGTGCAGACTTGTCCATTCTTCCGTCATCTTCCGTCTTCTCTTCCACGCTTCCCTCAGGGATGGTGTAGGCGTACACATGTGCTCGTACTCCTCCTCATCGATGGTGAAGCTCCGGTAATACCTATGCATGCATACGAGAGGAGTGTTAAGTAGTATGCCATCCACGAAGGGGTCAAGTGAACACGCGTAAAGGAGATGATTCACCTTTATGTATGTGAAGTAGATGTCGCACGTGTCACTTGCCGAACGGACTCTTGACATGGTGATGTCCGTAGGATGCTCCGCATCATCCCCTCCCCCTTGGGAAAGATCCGACTTCAGATCGAAAACCAAATCACCATGGGAAAGAGATGGCGTTGCCGTGTAGCAGTGGACGATCACCAAGTACTCATCATCTTGAAGCTTGAAATGGTCACTCTCCAATGTCGCACCGTGTCGTGATTCCTTGAAAGGGAGCAAGAACAACAAACACTTGGAAAAACAAATGTGGTTAGCATTAGTGCAAAACCAATCATTCAAGAGGTGATTCACCCAACAAGTGTCATCATCATGCATATCATATGGTGTGACAAAGGATAGTTTCATAGCATGTAAGCATATCAATTGAGCACAATCAAAGGCATCATGGGGACAAGCATGTAAATGTGAGGTAGTGATGCAAATATGTGTGACAAGAGAATAGGCACCTACCTCAATGTCATAGCAATCATGCATAAATTGCTCAACAAATGGTTGATGGAATGCATAAGAATCATTCACAACACCAAAGAAGATGAGATGTCTAAACACATGGGTCAAATGCAAGACAAACCAAGCATAATGTGCATATGGTGTAGTGAAGGTAGTGTGGCACTCAACACAATGGAAAGAGCAATTGTTCAACATGTGTGAGGCAATCAAGTCAAGAATGTAGCAATCAATGTGACATGGCATATGTGAAGAAATGACATTGTTGCAATCAAACACATGGGAATAGCATGGGATAATCATGTTTGATGCAACACAAGCAAGCATAGTAATCATTTCGTGCAAACTACTAGTGCAAAGATGCAACATACTAGAGGAAATCATGGCAATCATGTCATGTGAGCAAATAGTAGATATAGGCAATGCACATGACATATCACAAACACGAACACAAAGCTTGGCAAAATCATCATCACAGGCATGGGGCACAAAGCAAACATGGCAATAACAAGTGATATCTCCACCAAGCATGCAAACACACATACACGTAGTAGAATCATGGATCATGTGTAATGCAAAGCATGGGTCACCAAAGCATGTCATCCAAATGGAAATGAGCATATCATGCAAAGTGAACATGGCAAGATGGGCATAGAATATGTAATGGACAATAACCCATAGCCAAGTGAGGGCCATGTAGAAGAAATGCGTGAAATTCTTGCGCGAAGGGAGAGGTGGGAATGACAATCCACGGGATCCCAAATCATCATTGCTCTCTAGAGCTCGTTTCGTCAACTCGTGCGCTTGCGAGGTTGACGAGTAAGTGTGATGACCTACACAAGAAAGACACAAACGAAACAATGTGTGTGCGTGGTAAATGTACGCATCATCCATCATGATGTGTATGTGCACATGAGAGTTAGCACAAGATAAGCATCGCTCAAAGAAATTTGAGGCATGGTATAGAAACATGTCATCCATCATGAAAGAATAGTTGTTATGTATAACACGATGGGGACACAAATTGTGCATGCAACTATGTGGCACAACAATAGCATTGTTATTCATGGGGAGCATATTGTGCACATAATTATCAGGATCATGCAAGTATGGCTGATAATCTTCTAACATGTATGAGGAAACTATGGGGGTCTCCTCATGTGCAATAGCGGAATCATAATATGGAGAAGTGGAACAACATCCAAAACAATGCATATCCAAAGCTAGGTGTTCATGGTATGTCATATGATGGCAATGATGCAAAGGGAGCATATCAATATCAACACAAGAAAAACAAATGCCAATAACCATGGGCTTGTCATTTATGCCATTTGTGCAAATTGGGTTTATTTTAATGGCATATGCATAGTTACTACGATGAGATTGCAAATATGACATATGGTTGATCTCATGCATAGCATATGACAAGTCAAGCGGATTATCAAACATGATGCGACCGATAGAATTACCACAAGAAATCCTATGCAACATGGCATCACAACTAATAGACTCCACATGGCAATCATCAAACTCATCATAAATGGGTAAATCATCGCATGGGGAAATCATACTAGCATGAAGCATGTCAATAGGAAGATCAACATCATGCAAGCAATCAATGTCCACTAGTGGGACTAGCTTATCACCTTCACCTATGTTACCTTCGTCATTCCACTCATGTGGTGTAGGTGAGGTGGCAAAGACCAAATTGTGGTCATCTTCATCGTGATGGAACCATGTGGGGGGTACATCATATTCCACCATGGCCATCATCTTGTCCAAAGGAAAGACAAAGTCGTCAAGGATCGGGGCGTCATCGTATATGGGACCTAGCACCAAATGAGAAGACACAATATAGGTAGGGGTCAAGTTGTTAGAAATGCAAATGGCCTCACAAGACATATCAACTCTCTCACTCTCTCTATGTGGTGGCTCACTCACTCCCTCAAAATAGGTGCACTCAAACTCACATATGGTGGAGTCACTCATCTCACACAAGTGGTGGGGGTTGTGGCTCTCCTCACATGGGAATTGAAGCATCTCATCATATATGGGGCTAGTGGTGAACTTGCTCTCACTCTCAATATGGTGGCACAAGTCTCTACACTCATCTCCAAACGCTGCCGTGATCGAAGAAAAAATCCCATGCTCAACCATCTCATCACCGTCGCCGTGGATGAAGGCCGAAGATGGCACATCATCACTCGCCTCCATGATCGAAGGGAAAATCCCATGCTAGATCATCTCACTCTTGCCTCCAAAGATGGAAGCATCATCCTTGCTCGCCACCTTGTTGCTAGCCTCCAAAGCAAGTTCCTTGAGAGGCTCCGTAGTCGTAGTCGTCGCCGCGCCGTCTTCAAAAAGAGTCATGGTAGACTCGGCATCATCAATGACACAAAGAGGGATGGCGGTGACACAAAGAGGGATGGCGGTGAAGTCGAACTTGGGAGCATCATCTTGGAGCTCATTGGGCTTGGACATCGTGGTGGTACTAGCCTCATGATCGTCGTCGTGGAGCTTGGTCGTAGCGAAGTGTGCTTGGGGTGGAGAAGCCTTGGCCTTCATATGTTCTTGTTCCGCCTTGAGAGCATCAAAGTAGATGTCATCGAGGGACTCATAGTTGTCGAGGAAGATAGTCTTGGAGATGTCGTTGTTCAATCCCATCATGAAGTGGAACTTCATCCAAATGGGGTCGTCCACACCGGCTCATTGCAAGGCTTTCTTCATCTCCATGAAATACTCATCGAGGGACTTGGATCCTGGGATGGTGTTCTCCAATTGGCATAGAAGATGTTCCGTGTAGGTGGAAGGCATGAACTCTCGCTGCATTGCTTTCTTCGTCTTGGGCCAACTCATGTTGAAGCTCTTCAAAGGTGTGTGAAGCCACCATGTCGATGCGTAGTTGTGGAAGTTACATGTGGCGCACTTCACTTGATCTTCAAAGGGGACTTGATGTAGCTTGAGGTAGTCATCCATCTTGCGCTCCCACTCGAGATACACCTCGGGGTCTTGAGTCCCATAGAAAGGAATCTCGTGGTCGGTGTCGAGGTCGTAGTAGCTTGTGGAAGTCGCGGACTTGAGCTTGGGGAGCTTCTTTTGAGGTACTTGTTGGCAAAGATGCCGCATATCCAAAGGCAAAGATGCCTTGAAGTCGCTTGGTGAAGATGCCAAGGTAAATGGTGAAGTCATAGAGCAGTGGTTGGTGTTGAGCTCTTGACCTTCACATTCTTGTTGATGATGGTGTCGATGCCGATGTGATCTTGCCATAGATGGTAGCTCGGAGGCATGTGCACTTGAGCGTCTTCTCAAAGATGAGGAAGACCTCTTGCCGGTCTTGATGAGGGCTTTGAGCTCCTCCATTTGAGCATCCATCTTGGCGTCCAAGTGGTTCTTCATGGCATCAAACTCATCATTGTTGTTGTAGACCGAAGGAGATGTGCCGTCCCTATCCATAGAAGCTCTCGAGGAGGTGTGAGAAAGAGATGGAATGCACATACCAAAGTTACCTCTTTCTGAAGTTGTAGATGGATCTCAAAAGACCACAATGTATGCAAGGAAAAGAGTGCACTTGGTGAAAAACCTTGTCCAATCTTCACAACCTACACAAATGGCTTATAGTGGAGCTCGGTGGGGTTAGTGGCAGAAAATATCAAGTAAATTAAAGTCCAAGATATGTAAATGTTGAAATCAATCCAAAGGACTCAAAATGCAAAGCAAGTGATCACAAATATAGAGGAAGGCAATAAAGAAACACACACGGTGGGATAATGGGGCTTGTGCAACTATAGGGATGAGCAACACAAAATTTGCTAATGAAGACTATGCTTGTGTTGCACAAACACAAGGAGAGACGCTAGCTTGATTGCACGTTTGGGCATGATTCACCACTTGGCACCAATCCTATTCATGCAAGCAAAACGTTTCCTATTCCATGAATCCTCATGCACAAGTATATCTTTTCATGCTGAACTCTTTTGCTTAAGCTTATGATCTTTCTCTCTTGCTTAAAAGCTTTTTTTTCACTCTTTTTCTTCCTTTCCACTATTCTTTTTGAGCCTCAACCAAACACATGAGATAATTATCACAAGATATGCACGGGATCAAGCAATTGCACTATATGATATATCAAATGATGCAACAATATGATATCATATTACTATGGTGCTCAAGTTTTCACGAAGCCCGACAATACTCGGATAGCTAGTCTCAATAGGTATGAAGGTATTCGCAAAGATGGTGGGGCTAGCAAGATGTGATGGCAAGGAAGGAAAAGTGTATGACGGAATGTATACCTTCATCACACTTAACCTTTCATGAAGTCGGGGGGTAACCGGCCTTGCTTTCGGTTGAAGATGGTCTCAAAGGATGGATGGTCATCGTCGATGCAGAAGCTCGGTGGTTGATGTAGATGATGGCATGATACACGCCGTACGGTGGATGATGAAGAAGTAACCATCCCTAAGTAGCCAAAAGACCTTAGGAGACTCAAATCACAACTCAAACAACAACAAATGCAATGGCAATCGAAATGGGTTAGGTTGCGGAAGTTTTGGCTGGTGGTGCGGAAGTTACGGTGGAAGGCCTAGGCAAACATGCCAAATTTTGAAAATTTGATGGAGTCAAATGATGGTGGAAGTATTTTTGTGGGATGGGGGATGTCAATAGCCCAAAACGAGCTAAAGAACGTCGAAATCGGGGAGAAAAATTCAAACTAATGGCTAGAACATGGGGGGTAGGGCTCCAAATTCGTGGCAACATGGCTCATGATACCAAGATGTATCAAGAGCAAGCTGGCTCTGATCCAAGATGATGTAGGGTAGAGCCCTAATCATTGAGATTTGTCCTGATGTTCATGAATTGGTGGTGGATTCGAGGAGAAATGCAAAGAACACGAGGGGAAAACGTGGAGAAATCAAAGGGGAAAACACTCTATTGGACAAGATTCACTCCAAGTACTCCTCAAATCACAAGCAATACAAGAGGTGCATCAAGATCCAAGAACAACAAGGGAAATAAATATACAAGGTAGTTCATCCAAATCTCTAGGAGAGATGGGTCTTGAATTCCATGGAGGAATCTTCCCATGAAGGGGTCTTATACTCACATGGAGTCTTCTCTCTCAAGAGGAATCCCACAAGGGGAGATACATGAGCTAAGCTCTAATGTCTAGATCTATTCTTAGCTAACCCTAAATGGAGGAGGAGGAGGAGGAGGAGTATACATAGTGCTAGTCCATGAAGGGGTAAGTGAGGGGCGAAACGGGTACATGGGCCTCAGCCCGGAGACATGCGCGCATGCAAGGGCCGGATGATCCGGGTGGTGGCCCGGATGATCCGGGCATCATCCGGATGATCCGGCAGGGTCGTAGCCGCTGGTAGCAGCCGGACGTCCAGGACGTCTTACGGATGATCTGGGCGGGGTCCCGGATGATCCGGCTTCGTGGAGAAGGCTGCTGATGTCTGGGGACGCACTGCCAGATCATCCGGGCGTCGACCGGATTGTCCGGGAGGGGATCCGGATGATCCGAGCAAGTGCAGACTTGTCCATTCTTCCGTCTTCTTCCGTCTTCTCTTCCATGCTTCCCTCACGGATGGTGTAGGCGTACACATGTGCTCGCAATTCTCCTCGTTGATGGTGAAGCTCCGGCAATACCTATGCATGCATACGAGAGGAGTGTCAGGTAGTATGCCATCCTCGGAGGGGTCAAGTGAACACGCGTAAAGGAGATGATTCACCTTTATGTATGTGAAGTAGATGTCGCACATGTCACTTGCCGAACGGACTCTGGACATGGTGATGTCCGTAGGATGCTCCGCATCACTTATGTTCTTCTTGATCAAGACGCGTAGGAGTGCGGAGAGCGCCCGGTTCGTGACCTCTGTTTGGCCGTCGGTTTGTGGATGATATAGCGAAGAGAATAGGAGCTTGATTCCGAGCTTGGCGCAAAGTGTCTTCCAAAAGTAGCTAAGGAACTTGACGTCGCGGTCCGACACAATCGTCTTGGGCACTCCATGCAATCGCAAGATTTCCCTACAAAAGAGATTTGCAACAAGTGAAGCATCGTTGATCTTGTTACATGGAATAAAATGTGCCATCTTAGAAAAGCGGTCCACAACAACAAATACCAAATCTTTTCTGTTTTGAGTTCGAGGCAAACCAAGCACAAAATCCATACTAATATCTTCCCTTGGGAGATACGGAATAGGAAGTGGCATATATAAACCATGAGATTGAGCTTTTGACTTAGCTTTGCGGCTTGTATAGCACCGGTTGGTGTAGCGTGGCACATCTCGAAACATCTTTGGCCAAAAATAGTTCTTGGAGAGCATGGCAAATGTCTTGTCGTGACCGAAATGTCCCATGAGTCCTCCACCGCGAGCCTCTTGCAAAAGCAATGAATGAAGAGAAGACTCGGGGATACAAAGTTTGTTAGTTTGCATAAGATAATCATCTTTTGAATAGTATAGCTCCCAAGTTTTGTGTGATAAGCATTTGGCATATGGAATTGCAAATGAAACATCATGCGCATACAAGTCTTTAATGTCCTCAAATCCTATAACATTCAATTCAAGTTTAGTAACTAGCATGCACTTGCGAGAAAGAGCGTCCACCACAACATTTTCCTTACCTTTGATGTACTTGATAACATAAGGAAAGGACTCAATGAACTCACTCCATTTAGCATGACGCTTGTTCAATTTTGTTTGACCCTTAAGGTACTTAAGCGTTTCATGATCCGTATGGATGACAAATTCATGAGGTCGAAGATAATGTTCCCACACATGCAAGACTCTCACTAAAGCATATAACTCTTTGTCATAGATGGGATAGTTAAGTTGCGTGCCGGAGAGTTTCTCACTAAAATATGCAATATGTCGCTTCTCTTGCATTAACATGCCACCTATGACATTACCACTGGCACTTCAAACATTTTCTCAAACTTGGGTAATGCAAGCAATGGAGCATGTGTAAGCAAGTTCTTAAGCTCATGAAATCCGACATCTTAGGAAGGACCCCAAACAAATGGTGTATTCTTCTTACACAATGCGTGCAATGGTGATGCAATAGTGCTAAAATCCTTCACAAAGCAACGATAAAATCTGGCTAAGCCAAGCGAAGATGTCGAAGGTGTTGCTTGTAGCTTGACTTGTCATTGGTGCTTGGTGGAGCTCGAGTCATTGTAGTAGGTGTCGTAGTCATTGAAGCTTGAGTGTATGAACCATAGGTCTTGGAAGAGTACTTGGAGTACTTGTAATCCTCTTGCACTTGGCGCTCCACTTTAGTGGCTTGGTGAACTAGCTCGAGGAGGTTGGAGTACAGTTGGAAATCCGCAATTTTCTTGATTGGATGGTTGAGACCATTCAAGAAACGCACCATAGTTTGTTCATCATCTTCCTTGACGTTGGCTCGTATCATGGAAATTTCCATTTCTTTTTAGTATTCTCCAACCGACTTGGTGCCTTGCTTGAGGAGTTGAAGTTTCTTGAAGAGCTTGTGGCTATAGTGTGTAGGCACAAAGCGAGCTCTCATGACATCCTTCATTTGAGTCCACGTTGTGATAGGTGGTTCGCCTTTCTCTTGGTGTCTCTCGATCACTTGCTCCCACCAAATGAGAACATAGTCTTGGAACTCAAGCGATGCCATGGCTACCTTCTCTTCCTCGTCATAGTGGTGTAGACGGAATATCTTGTCCACCTTTAAGGCCCATGAGAGGTAGTCTTCGGGTTCGTTGCTTCTGGAAAACTTGGGCATGTTGAACTTGAGCTTGCCGTAGCGTTGGTCGTCATTATGCCGATGGTGTCATCGCTCTTGTCTTGGAGGTGGGTCATCATCCTTGTGCTCTTCTTGCATGACGCGATCTACTTGACATTGAGAATGAGGTACTGATGTAGGGTGGAACCCTAATGTGATGATCTTTTCACACTTGGAGGGGGAAAAGGGCAAAATGAGAGAAGAATACAAGAAAAAACACTCAATTGACACAAATCCAATCACACATGTGCTAACTCCACATACACATAGAGGGATACAAAGGTCCAAATCCAACAGAAGAAGGTAAAGAGGTAACTAGTTCATCCCAATCCTTGAAGGAGTTGAGGTCTTGATGATCTTGTGAGATCCTTCTCCCTTAGGAGGTCTTGATGATCCTATGATGGGGATCCTTCTCCCGAAAGAGGTCTTGATTCTCCAAGAAGGAGGTACAAGGAGCAAAGCTCACTCAAATGTCTCAATGTCTTTTTCTAACCCTAACAAGAGGAAGGGGATGGTCTACTTATAGTCTATAGGAGGAAGTGGGGGTGAGAGAGAGAGATAACAAGGCACCCTTGGCCATGGCTATGCACAGGCGCCGGATGTCCGGGCTGGGTGCCGGATGTCCAGGCCAGATGGCCGGATGTCCGGCCAGGAGGCTGGCTGAATTCTCTCCTTCTCTGGATAGCCGAGGCAGGATTTTTGGGGCTGTCGCCGGATGTTCGGCTGTTCGATGGGCAGCGGATGTCCGGGGGTCGGCCAGATGTCCGGCTGCTATAGAGCCGTCTGGCGTCCATTCTTCTGTGGTCCTCTTTTGTTGTAGGGTAGAACCCTAAGTTAGGACTTTTTCACACTTGGAGGGGAAAAAAGGGATGAACTCACAAAACACAAGAGGCAAATCACTCAAACAAACCCAAATCACACATCCACTAGAGTAGCATACATAGATCCACAAGCATACATAGACAATCAAAGGAAAGTAGAACAAAGGTAAGGTTCTTCCCACTCCAAAGGAGGTGAGGTCTTGATGATAGTCTTCTCCAAGAGGAGGTCTTGATATCCCTTGGGATCTTCTCTCTAGGAGGTCTTGATCTCCAAGAGAAGTGGTAGATGAGCAAAGCCCTCTATGATATCTCAATACACTTTGCTAACCCTAACCAATGGTCTATCCACGGAATATATAGTAGGTCGGAGGTAAGGGACGAAGTGGGGGCAAAACAGCCAATAATCAGCCACCACGCTGGGTGGCCCGTGCGCACGGGGTCCCGTGTGCATGGTACATGCCCGTGTGCATGGGGTGCTACAGTAGCGAGCCCCGTGCGCACGGGGTCCGGGGGGTCCGTGGGCATGGGTTGTCCAGTAGGTTTGCTGTAGCCCGTGCGCACGGGGTCTTTGGGGCCCGTGCGCACGGGGTGTCCAGAGATTTTCTAGACAGGACATGCGCATAGGGTCCAAAGAGCCCGTGGGCACGGGGTCGCATGGGCAGTCCTTCTTCTTCTCGTTGTTTGACTCCGTCTTCCTCGCGGTGCTCCCGTCCTTCTTCCTGGACTAGACGAGGCTCCCTAGCTTCTTGGTGGTCGACTCCATCATTCCTGATGATACATAGAGTTCCTTTGTGAGGTAGCATCCAAGTTCCATCCATATCCATATGAAAGTTGTAAAGGAGTGAGTTCACCTCATTCTCGATTGCACGTGCGCGAGATCTTGTCATAGGTCCACTTGGTGCTTGGTGAGTTGGTGAGGTATCCATGGGGATGATCGAAGGATGCTCCACATCATCCCCCCCTTGGGAAAGATCCACCCTCGGATTAATATCTTCATCACCATGGTAGGGGGATAGATCCTTGACATTGAATGTGTCACTCATGTTGTACTTGTCTCGCGGGATGTCGATCTTGTATGCATTGTTGTTGATGCGTGCTAGCACCTTGAATGGTCCATCGGCGCGAGGTAGTAGCTTTGACTTTCGTTCATTGGGGAAGTGATCTTTGCGAAGGTGTAGCCACACGAGATCACCGGGGTCCAACACCATGGGATGTTTGTTTGCGTTGAGCTTGTTGGCGAGTCATTCTACTTGGCGTTCGATCATGAGCCTTGTGTCTTCATGCACCTTCTTGATATATGTTGCTCTTGCGCTTGCGTCCAAGTTTGCTCGCTCTTGTAGTGGTAGCGGTAGGATGTCCAATGGCGACAAGGGGTTGAAGCCATAGACCACTTCGAATGGAGACTTGACGGTGGTAGAGTGTCTTGCTCGATTGTAGGCGTACTCGGCGGTCGGTAGGCATTCTTCCTATTCCGTGAGGTTCTACTTTATCAACACACGAAGTAGTGTAGAGAGCGTCCAGTTGGTGACTTCCGTTTGACTGTCGGTTTGTGGGTGATAGGCCGATGTGAATAGGAGCTTGATCCCGAGCTTGCCACATAGTGTCTTCCAAAAGTAGCTAAGGAACTTGACGTCGCGGTCCGATACAATCGTCTTGGGCATTCCATGAAGTCGCAAGATTTCTCTACAAAACAAATTTGCAACATGTGAAGCATCGTTGTTCTTGTGACATGGAATGAAATGGGCCATTTTAGAGAAACGGTCAACAACTACAAATACCGAGTCTTTTCCATTTTTTGTTCTAGGCAAGCCAAGCACAAAATCCATACTAATGTCTTCCCATGGATGATATGGTATAGGAAGTGGAATATGTAAACCATGAGATTGAGCTTGTGACTTAGCTTTGCAACATGTGGAGCATCGATTGGTGTAGCGTGCGACATCGCGAAACATCTTGGGACAATAGTACTTGTTGGAGAGCATGGCAAAAGTCTTGTCACGACCGATATGTCCCATAAGTCCACCGCCGTGAGCCTCTTGCAAAAGCAACAAACAAAAAGAAGACTTGGGAACACAAAGTTTGTTAGTGCGCATAAGGTATCCATCCTTGATGTAATATCACTCCCAATAAGTGTTAGCAAGACATTTGGCATAAGGAGTTGCAAATGAATCATCATGCTCATATAAATCTTTAATGTGCTCAAAGCCAATAACATTCAATTCAAGTTGAGTAACTATCATGCACTTGCGTGAAAGAGCGTCCGCTACAACATTCTCCTTTCCCTTGATATATTTGATGATGTAAGGGAAGGACTCAATAAATTCACTCCATTTAGCATGCCATTTATTCAATTTAGTTTGACCCTTTAGGTACTTAAGTGTTTCATGATCGGTATGAATGACAAATTCACGAGGTCGGAGATAATGCTCCCAAACATGCAAGACTCTCACCAAAGCATATAACTCTTTGTCATAGATGGGATAGTTAAGTTGAGCACCGGAAAGCTTTTCACTAAAATATGCAATGGGTCGCTTTTCTTGCATTAAAACTCCACCTATTCCATTACCACTAGCGTCACAATGCACTTCAATTTTTTTCCCAAAGTTTGGCAAGGCAAGAATTGGAGCATGTGTAAGCAAATTCTTAAGCTCATGAAATGCGGTATCTTGGGAAGGTCCCCAAACAAAAGGAGCATTCTTCTTACTCAAAGCATGTAATGGTGAAGCAATAGTGCTAAAGTCCTTAACGAAGCGACGGTAAAATCTGGCTAGACCAAGGAAGCTACGCACTTGTTGCAAGTTGCTTGGTTGTGGCCAAGTTTTAATAGCATCAATTTTAGACTCATCAACTTCAACACCCTTAGAAGAGACAACAAAGCCCAAGCAAACAAGCTTATGAACACCAAAAGTGCATTTTTCCATGTTAGCATAAAGTCTCTCGTCTATAAGAACTTGCAATACGTCTTGAAGGTGTTTGACATGATCTTCAAGAGTTTCACTAAACACAAGAATGTCATCAAAATAGACCACAACACAAATGCCAATGTATTTGCGAAGAACATAATGCATCACACGCATGAAAGTGCTAGGAGCTTGCGATAAACCCATAGGCATGACTAACCATTCATACAAGCCAAATTTGGTTTTGAAAGCCGTTTTCCATTCATCACCTTCTTGCATGCGTATTTGATAGTAACCACTTTTAAGATCAATTTTTGAGAAAATGGTGGCTCCACTAAGTTCATCAAGCATGGTATCAAGGCATGGAATGGGATGACGATATCTAACGGTGATAGCATTTATGGGACGGCAATTGGAACATATGCGATAGGTACCGTCTTTCTTAGGCACGAGAATTACCGGAACATCACATGGACTCAAGCTCTCGCGTACATACCCATTCTCCATGAGATGTTGGACTTGCCGTTGGATTTCTTTGGTCTCGTCGGGGTTGACGTGGTATGGTGCCTCGTTCGGTAGAGGTGCACCGGGGATGACGTCGATGCGGTGTTCGATTCTGCGTAGAGGAGGTAGTCCGTGAGGTAGCTCATCGGGAAACACGTCCTTGTATTCCTGCAAGAGATGAGACAACACTAGAGGAAGATGTTGTGAAGTATTAGTCCGCTCAGCTTCACCTTTGCATAAAAGCACAAGGTGAACAACACTTGATGGGCTCTCACTCACATCCCTCAAATCTCTTTTGGTGGCGAGTAGAACTAAGTGTTTCTTGTTGCTCATCGTGGAGTCACTCAATTTTGGCTTGCGGCGCTCACTCTCTTTGTGGTGGTTCACTCTCTCACTAGTCTCTCCACGATGGCCCGATGCTTGATTGTCGGCGACAACTTGTGATGCGGAGCATCCTACGGACATCACCATGTCAAGAGTACGTTTGGCAAGTGACACGTGCCACATCTACGTCAAATACATAAAGGTGAATCATCTCCTTTACACATGTTCACTTGACCCCTTCGAGGATGGTATACTACTTAACACTCTTCTCGTGTGCATGCATAGGTATTGTCGGAACTTCACGGATGACGAGGAGGAGTGCAAGCGCTTGGGAACTACTACACCATCCAAGAGGGAAGCCTGGAAGCAGAGAAGGAACCGTCAAGAAGAAGGCGAGGTTCCACGTGCATCGACGGATGTCCACGAGAAGGCGACAAGACATGAAGCTTCTGGACACCCCGTGCGCACGGGCCATTAGACCCCGTGCACATGGAACCCCGTGCCCACGGTACATGCCCGTGCGCACGGGCTAAGTCGCCAGCTCTCTGGATACCCCGTGCGCACGGGCTCCACTTACCCCGTGCGCACAGGGCCTCCTACGTTGCCTGTTGGCCTTTGCCATGTATTCCCATTTTGCCCCTCCTTACCCCTTTAATTGCCTAGGACTATATATACTCCTCCTCCTCCTCCATTTAGCTTTAGCTAAGATTAGATCTAGACATTGGAGCTTAGCTCATGTATCTCCCCTTGTGGGAATCCTCTTGAGAGAGGCACACTCCATTGGAGTTCAAGACCTCCATTGGAGAAGATCCTTAGGGATATCAAGACCCATATCTCCAAGAGATTTGGATGAACTACCTTTGTATCTTTATTTCCCTTGTTATTCTTGGATCTTGATGCACCTCTTGTATTGCTTGTGATTTGAGGAGTACTTGGTGTGGATCTTGTCCATTAGAGTGTTGTTCTTGTGTTTTCCCCTTGTGTTTTTGGTGTTGTTCCTCAAATCCACCTCCAATTCGTGAACATCGGGCCACCTAGGGTCTTTCCCTACATCATCTTGGTATCATGAGCCACGTTGACATGAATTTGGAGCCCTACCCCCCATGTTCTAGCCTTTAGTTTGAATTTTTCTTGCCAATTTTGAAAATTCCCCACAAAAAGAGCCATACCAAATTTTTTGTGATTTGTTGTTCCTTGTGAGTTTTTGTTGATTTTGATCCATGGATCTGGTGTTTAGCAAGTAGATCCATCTCCTATTGCGTCCCCATAGCCCAATTTTTCTTTTCCCCCTTCGAATTTGGAGTTGAAATCGCAATTTTTCCGCCACCCCCGTGCCCACGGGCACCCCACCCCGTGCCCACGGCCCCCCGATACGTCTCTGGACACCCCGTGCCCATGGCCCGTGTATCGTGCGCATGGAACCCCGTGTCCACGGGCCTTAGACCCCGTGCGCATGGCCCCCCTACAGAACAGCCAGCACTGCTTCACGTTTTCGGACATATCTCCCACTTCCAAACTCCGATTTGGGTGTTCTTTGGCTCGTTGAAAAGCTAGCGACATGCCCGAGCTGCTCATCTTGGTTTTAGAACCATTTGACTCCATCAAATTTTGTGCATTTTTGCATCTTTGCATAGGCACTCCGCCATAACTTCCGCACCACCACCATAAACTTCCGCAACCTAACCCATTTTGGTTCCCATTGCATTTGTGGTTGTTTAAGTTGTGATTTGAGTCTCCTAAGGTGTTTCGGCTACTTAGGGATGGTTACATCTTCATCACCACCAATGACTTGTATCGATACATCAACTACATCCACCACGACATCACGCATCGACGACGACCATCCATCCTTTGAGACCATCTTCAACCGGAAGCAAGGCCGGTTACCCCCAACTTCGTGAAAGGTTAAGTGTGACGAAGGTATTCATTCCATCATAAAATTTTCCTTCCTTGCCATTACATCTTGATAGCCCCACCATCTTTGCGAATACCTTCATACCTATTGAGACTAGCTATACGAGTATTGCCGGGCTTCGCGAAAACTTGTGCACGTTAGTGATACGATGTCATATTGTTGCGTCATTTGATATATCATATAGTGCAATTGCTTGCTCCCGTGCATATCTTGTGATACTTATCGCATGTGGTTGGTTGAGGCTCATTAAGCATAGTGGAAAGGAAGAGAAGATAAAAAAAGCTTTTAAGCAAGAAAAAGAAAGATCAAAAGCTTATAAGCAAAAGAGTGTTGAGCATGAAAAGAGATACTTGTGCATGAGGATACATGGAATAGGAAACGTTTTGCTTTTCATACATATAGGTGGGTGCCAAGTGGTGAATCATGCCCAAACGTGCAATCAAGCTAGCGTCTCTCCTTGTGTTTGTGCAACATGAGCTTAGTCTTTGTAAGGCAATTTTGTATTGCTCATCCCTATAGTTGCACAAGCCCCATTATCCCACCGTGTGTGTTTCTTTATTGCCCTCCTCTATATATTTGTGATCACTTTCTTTGCATTTTGAGTCCTTTGGCTTGATTTCAACATTTACATATCTTGGACTTCAATTTGCATGAATTTGTTCCACTAACCCCACCGAGCTCCACTATAAGCCATTTGTGTAGGTTGTGAGGATTGGACAAGGTTTTTCACCAAGTGCACTCTTTTCCTTACATAGATTGTGGTATTTGAGATCCATCTACAACTTCAGAAAGAGGTAACTTTGGTATGTTCATTCCATCTCGTTCTCAAACCTTCTCGAGTGCTTCTATGGATAGGGACGGCACATCTCCTTCGGTCTACAACCACGACGACGAGTTCGATGCCATGAAGAAATTCATCGACGCCAAGATGGACAATTACATGCAGGAATTCAAGGTCCTCATCAACTCCGGCAAGCGGTCTTCATCATCTTCGCGAAGACGCTCAAGTGCAATGACTCCCGAGCTACCTTCTTCGGCAAGTACACAATGGCATCGACACCGACAAGACCCAAAAGAGCAACCTTCTGGACGAGAGTTGGCTGCTCTGGCACCCCCGTGCACACGGGCCTGCGACCCCCGTGCACACGGCCTCCTGCACCCCCGTGCACACGGGCTCTACAGTACAACGACATCGACCTCAAGGCTGTGGCTTCATCCACTACATTATCATCTTCGCCAAGTGACTTCAAGGCATCTTCGCCTTCGGATGTACGACATCTCCGCTTACTCCACGAGCTCAAGTCCGTGACTTCCACGAGCTACTATGACCTCGACACCGACAACGAGCTTCCTTTCTATGGGACTCAAGACCCCGAGGAGTATCTCGAGTTGGAGCACAAGATGGACGACTACCTCAAGCTACATCAAGTCCCCTCTAAAGATCAAGTGAAGTGCGCCACAAGTACCTTCACTACAGGAATCAGGCACTTTGCCGTCTGCCATGGCAGACGGCAAAGGAATGTCTGGCAAACGGCAAAGCCCTTTGCCGTCAGCCGGTAGACGGCCCCATGTCTGGCTGAATGAGCTATGGCATAGGGCTGCTTTGCCGTCTACTTAAATAAAGTGGATGGCAAAGAAGTTTGCCGTCAGCCATACTAAGCAAGTAGACGGCAAATGCCTTGGACGACAGAGGGATAGGGTTAGGCCCGTTAGGTGGCTAACAGCGTACTTTGCTGTCTGCCAGCAAACGGCAAAGGCACAAAGTTCTTTGCCGTCTGCCAGCTGACATCAGCTGACGTCAGGCGTCAGCTGGGGCCAATGCATACCCTTTGCCATCTGCCAGCAGACGGCAAAGCACACCAGCCTTTGCCGTCATAGGCCAGCCCAGGTGCCCCCAGGTTGCACAGGTAGCTGCGACGTGGCAGCTTTGCCGTCCACTGGCAGACGGCAAAGTACCTGTATTGCCCCTGTTAATTCTGTTTTTTCTTAAATTCAATCAATTTCACACATATATATATATATATATATATTCATTTGAAAATAGTTTCAACAAGCATACATATCCCTGCCATATGGATATGATCATCCAACACATATATATACCAAATCAAAAGTCCATATCCAACATATATATAGCCAACGTATCCAACAATTAAGCAAAAAGTCCATATACAATGGTTTCATCCATACATACATATATAGGTAGTAAGTTTCACATTGTTCATCCTACAAAATCAAAACAAAAAGGAAGGACAAGGAGAAGAGTAGACTCCATCAACGCAAGCTTCCGTGATCTGAAGAAAATCTGCAAAATGGGAAAGAAGAAAGTTAGAAGAAGAAGACTAGAAGAAGAATAAGAAGAAGAAGAAGAAGAAGACTAGAAGAAGAAGAAGAAAAAGAAGAAGAAGAAGAATTTTTCTTCTCTTTCTTTTTCTCCTCTTCTTTTTCTTCTTCTTATTGCTTACTTGTGTCATTTTAGAGCTAACCTAGGTAAATAGGTCATTTTGGAGCTAAGTAAGGTTATTATGTCACTTTCGAGGAAAATAAGCTAAGTATATGACATTTTGGAGGTAACCAAGGTTATTATGCCATTTTTGACCTAAGTATGCTAAGTATGTCATAAATGAATTAAATAAGATAAGTATAGGTCATTCTTGAGCTAACCTAGGTACTTATACCATTTTTGAGCTAACTAAGCATATTAAGTCATTTTGGAGGAAAAAATGCTAAGTGTAGGTCATTTTAGAGCTAACCTAGGTAAATAGGTCATTTTGGAGCTAAACCAAGGTTATTATGCCATTTTTTACCTAAGTAAGCTAATTATGTCATAAATGAACTAGCTAAGCTAAGTATAGGTCATTATTGAGCTATCTTAGGTAGTTATGCCATTTTTAGCTAACTAAGCATATTAAGTCATTTTGGAGGAAAAAATGCTAAGTATAGGTCATTTTAGAGCTATCCAAGGTAAAATAGTCCATTTTGGAGCTAAGTAAGGTTATTATGTCATTTTCGAGGAAAATAAGCTAAGTATATGACATTTTGGAGCTAAACCAAGGTTATTATGCCATATTTTACCTAAGTAAGCTAATTATGTCATAAATGAACTAGCTAAGCTAAGTATAGGTCATTTGAGAGCTAACCTAGGTAAAATAGGTCATTTTGGAGCTAAGTAGGGTTATTATGTCATTTTAGAGGAAAATAAGCTAAGTATATGACATTTTGGAGCTAAACCAATGTTATTATGCCATTTTTGACCTAAGTAAGCTAATTATGTCATAAATGAACTAGCTAAGCTAAGTATAGGTCATTTTTGAGCTAACCTAGGTAGTTATGCCATTTTTGAGCTAACTAAGCATATTAAGTCATTTTGGAGGAAAAAATGCTTAGTGTAGGTCACTTTAGACCTATCCTAGGTAAAATAGGTCATTTTGAAGCTAAGTAAGGTTATTATGTCATTTTCGAGGAAAATAAGCTAAGTATATGACATTTTGGAGCTAAACCAAGGTTATTATGCTATTTTTGACCTAAGTAAGCTAATTATGTCGTAAATGAACTAATTAAGCTAAGTATAGGTCATTATTGAGCTAGCCTAGGTAAAATAGGTCATTTTGGAGCTAAGTAAGGTAATTATGTCATTTTCAAGGAAAATAAGCTAACTATATGACATTTTGGAGCTAAATAGGTCATTTCTTAAGATAAGTATGCATTTGTTAAGAAAAACACTAGGGAAAACGTACTGTCATCACGGAGGTGAAGGACCGGTCGTGCCAGTGGCAGACGCAGAAGGATCGGTCGATGCTTGTCGGGAGTTACGCTGCACCAAAGATCATTTGCAATGTCTCGTTAGCATGATGCAACTCAAATGTGAAGACTAGTAACTAATGACCATTCAAATGAAAATCACCGTGCCCGCCGGAGCAATGACTGGCATCGGCGGAGGGGTCTGACTGTTGCTCTGGCACATGGTCTACACATTTGGTTTTCACGAGTCAGTCACATTAGTTAGTAATGAAACGAACATTACGTGCATGATTTGGCTAATATGCAAAAGAAACTTACCACGAAGAGCTCGTATAAGGCCCGATGAGACGCGTCGTTCCGGCTCCTCTCCTCCTCCAACAGCATAGCAGTCCTCTCCTCCAACTTCCTCTCCCTCTCCACCGCCTGCCTCTTTGCCTCCGCCAGAAGCTCCTGGGTCTTCGCTCTCTCTTTCTCAAGAGCAGCCTACAACACCACTCCTCGTTAGCATTGTAATCATCGACGGCCACACACACAATGTAATGGAGGAAAGGTATCTGAGTCCGTATAACTAACCTCGATTTGGAGCTCCATTGGCTGTGGACAAGGCCTTATCTCAGGATCGAAGCTCGTCTGGCTCTTCTTGATCTCCGGGAGAGTGCTAGGACAACGTATCAGTCCATCCCCAATGGCTATCGAGCCATGGGGCCTCCCGCCACCAGATATCATCACCAACTCTGGATCAAGAGGTTGCCGGCTCGGGTTAAAGTCCTCCCCTTTCCTCGCCTTCCCCTCGTCTCTGTACCTCATGAGCTTGTTGTGGGAGGAGATGTTGGTGGAGCTCTCTAGATGATCAAGGTCAGACTCAGAGAATGCCTTGGCCTTCTTGTACTTTGCAGTATGGGCCATGGCATAGAGGTCGAACACCTCTGGCACCTCCGTCTTGTTGTGTCGCGCCTAAAAGAGAGGAACAAAGTATTAGTTAAGGGCTCAAGCTAGCATGAAGAATGACATTGCATGAATCATGAAGCAAACCACATACTGAGTTATTCCCGTACTCATATAGGTTGGCGCTCCCTTGATGGTGTGGCACACCAACCATTTTGGCATGCCGCTCCTTGGCATTGTTGTGGATGGCTAGCCATTAGGGATAGCACCACTCATCCACCAATGCCTCCCAATAGTCCATCATATCCGGACACCATCTCGGGGGCACCTAAGTTAGTCAAGAGAAATTTCAGCGCTACGCCTATGAATCAAATCAAGGAAACTAAGTACAAGGCCTTAAGAATATGTATTTACCTTCATGTACTTCTCCTTACTCAGAAACTTGCCGCGACACTTCATCTTGGACCTCTTAATACCAGTCGAGGCATAGTAGTCTCGAACAGCCTGCACCCGAGCCTCGTGCTGTAAGTTCTGAAGTTGGCGCCTACACTCGGCTTCGATAACCATAGCCGCGGCCTCCTCCTCTCCCTCAAGAAACCTGTAGAAGGTCTGCAATCAAACAAGACAATACTGATTAGTACAATAACTCGGTACTATTGATTTTTAATTATGTAAAGGAGAAATTACCCAAAACGTCTGGATCACCATCTCGGCCCTCGTGCAGCACAAGACACCATCGATCCTGTCCTGCGGCGGGGCCGGGGAAGCCAAGTACAGCTCCCAGCTCAGTCCGAGCTGTCGAACCTGACTCTCACCGGGCAACGTGACCCACCCCGGGAAGTTCTGCTGGCAAAGCACACCAAGGATGAAGTTGGGCTTGCGGATACCAGGGCCGTGTATTCAACCCCTGCAGTACGACAAGGCCAACGCATTAGATTTTGAAGAAACGTGAAGGCAAAAGGTTAAAAAAGAGTAAATGCACTTACTTCTCCCCATTAGGTGCAATAAACCACCTCTGCTCGCGGGTCGCCGGCACAGGCGGGAGCTTTGTACCACCACGCTGGTAGACGTTGCCCCCCTCAACCAGCTCGCCCTCGCTATAGCTATCATCCGAAAAGCGATCCTTGCCACCATCAGCATGGCCACTCGCCTCCGGTGGCTAGTCCCCCCATCGGGTCGACTGCGACGTAGCCTGATCCGTGCTCTGCTCCGAAGTCTCGTGGGGCGAAGCCTCTTGGACTGGAGTCTCGTGGGGTGAAGGCTCGGCGGCCCGAGGCTCGTGGACCGGAGTCTCGTGGGGCGAAGGCTCGGCGACCCGAGGCTCATCGGCCGAGGCTCGTCGGCCCAAGTCTCATGGACCAGAGTCCGAGACGGGTCCACCTCAGACGGAGCAGTCCTGTGGTCGGGTGAATCAGCTGGGGGTGGCGGCGAGGAAGGCGTAGCAGCCTTCCTATCTCTCCCGCCGCCACGGCCACCTCTAGTACCCCTCTTCTTCCCCCGACCTCTCCCAGCCGAAGAAGAAGCGCCCACCGGTGGTGTCTGCATACTGAGATGCAGCGCTCTCAGGAGGTGCTGGGGTGGAATGGAAGCACGCCTCCCACCACGCGCCGAGGAAGGAGCCTCGGAGCGCTCTAGACCTGCGCCCACCATCTGTCAACACCTGCAATGACAAAGAGTAAACAAAATTAGTACAACATAAAAAAATTGAATACCTGACATGAATAATAATATGTATATAATTTAAGTGTATCATCATCATGAACATAATAAAAAATGGAATACGTAACATGAACTAATTAATAATATATATGTACATAATAATAATTGAATACCTGACATGAACTAATATTAATCTTCATCGTCTATATATGTTCCGGGGTCAATAAATGCATCATCATCATCACTATCCGTAATGACGTGCTCATCATCATCAATAAATGCATCTAACATGTGGAAGGCCTCCTTTACGTAATTGGTCAAGCATTGACATGTCATCCGCAGCAGTAACCTCTTCTTGTTCCGGCTCAGGGGTGAAGTCGGATTCACAGTCACTGTCTACTTCAATGTTCTGGGGTGAAGTAGAGCGGTTCTTGAAATGTGTTTTGTAAAGACATGTTTCTTGGAAGAATTCTCCTTCATATGTGTCTGGGTTAATGTGAGGTTCATAATCCTCTTCATTGGGGGGAGGTGGTCTAACATGTGGCGGCACTTCATAAACGACATCCTAACCATTGAGATTTGGATCACTTTGATAGGCCCACGGTAGATAGAAAACTTGGGTTGCCTGTTGAGCCATAATATAGACATTGGGAACATCCAAATGGGTGCTTTGTTTGATTTTGACTAGCCCAATATGTTCATCAGTCCTTCTAGTCTCCTTCGGCTGGAACCAAAAACATTTGAAGACTACGACGTTCGGTGGGCTTGCACCATAGAATAGAAGTTCATAAATTGCTTCAACTCTTCCATAATACTCGGTATCTCCTTCACCGATAGTAGAGACACAACAATTTGTAGACTTTCGGTCGGCCATAGATAGCTCTTTGCCATAGGTACAAAAGCGATACACGTTGATGTCGTATTTGTCAAATGAACGGACCTTATAGTCAAAACCATTAGCGACTTGTCTCAATTCGGCGTCCATAGACTCTGAATTAGCCTACAAGTTTAATATGAAAGGATTGTTGCATTAGCTGCAATTTAGACGAAGAAATGAAATGGTCTAATGGAAATTACCGCTTGTTTGAACCAAGATATGAAATCGGGATAGCCGCCTCCATGCTTTGCCAGAAGCTCATACTCTTCGACGGAATCCTTTTGGATCACCGCTCCATACGAGAATTTGGCGACGCATCGACTGTATCAAATATCCGGGAATAAGAGCAGTTCAAAGGAATTAGAAGTTGCGAAACAATGTACTGAGAACTTACTCGATGTACGGCCGCACTTCTGTTAGGTTGTTGAAGATATACAACGAAATGGTCCGCCATTCTTCGACATCCAACGAGAAGGAATTAGAAGCACCGGCTGGTGCGAGCTTCCGTTTGAATAGGCTGAGGTTGGATCCACCTTTTTTAGGGTCGCCAGCATTGTACCGAGGCTTCGGATTATGCAAATGACGATTTTTGGTTTCATAGTGTGCTGTCACGAAGTTTGCCGCCTCCTCAGTAATGAATGCCTCGGCCATCGATGCTTCAATTCTATGTTTATTTTTACATTTTGCTTGAAGCATCTTCTGCATCCTCTCAGTTGCGTAGCACCAACGATTCTGCACGGGCCCCCCCAATCATGCATCGGTCGGGAGATGCTAAATCAAATGCTGCATTGGATTAAAGAAGCCCGGTGGGAAGATCTTCTCTAACTTGCAGATCAACTCCGGCGCCAACTCTTCCATTTCATCTAGCAAGCCAGGTGATAGTTCTTTCGCACAAAGAACACGGAAGAAATAGCTTAGCTCTGCCAGTACTAGCCATTCATCCTCAGGGATAAAGCCACGCAACATCACCGACATTACCCGCTCAAGCCATATGTGCCAATCATGACTCTTGAGACCAAATATTTTCAATTTTTCAAGACTCGCTCCCCTCTTTAGATTCACTGCGTACCCATCGGGGAACATCAACTCCTTTTTCACCCACAGGATAATTTCCCTCATATCTGGCCTTCAAAGATTGAACCAGGCCTTTGGCTTCGTCCAGTTCTGCTTTCCTTTCGGTTGTCGCATGTTTTGTAACGGTCTATCACATAGTGCCTCCTGATCGACTCTAGCCTTAGGATTATCCTTTGACTTCCCCTCTATGCCGAACAATATACCAAAGAGGGCCTCGGCGACATTCTTTTCAGTGTGCATCATGTCAATGTTGTGTGGGCAAAGGAGGTCTGTGAAGTAAGGCAGATCCCACAAGCATGTCTTGTGAGTCCAGGCGTGTTCCGAATTATACCCCTTGAAATACCCTGGATGCTCTGGATCCGGGTCGAGAGCGTTTAACTGATCCAGGGTCTGTTGGCCTGTCAACACAGGTGGTGCAGAGTTTTTGACAACTCTACCTTTGATGAATTTCTTCTTGTCTTTTCTGAACTTATGGCGAGGATCCAGGAACTGTCTTTGCAAGTCGAAGCAAGAATACTTGCGACCCGCATCCAGCCAATGAAACTCAAGAGCTGCCTTGCATGTGGGGCATGGTAACCTTCCATGCACACACCAGCCAACGAATAGCGCATACGCCGGCAAGTCATGCATCGAGTACATGTACCACACATGAATTAGGAAGTTTTTTTTGTAGCGGCATCGTGTGTCTTGATCCCATTATCCCAAGCTTCTTGCAAGTCATCCTTAAGTGGCTGCATGTACACATTCATACTCTTCCCCGGATAGTTGGGCCCCGGAATTATCAATGTCAGGAAAATGTTCTTTCTTTGCATAATCTGTCCGGGGGGGAGATTAAGTGGAATGACAAATACAGGCCAACAACTGTATTGGGCTACCATCATACCAAACACATTGAACCCATCCGTGCTGATGGCGACTCAAGGATGCCTTGGATCTGCCGCTTTATCATGATGTATTGCATCAAAGTGCTTCCACGCAAAAGCGTCCGATGTGTGTACCAACATCTGATTCCCATCTGCATCTAGTTTGGTTCCTTTGCCCAATTTATGCCATGTCATCTGTCTGGCCGTCTCTTCGACCATGAAAATATGTTGAAGTCTTGGTATGATTGACATATACCGAAAAACATTAACTGGGATTTTTGTTTGACTCTTCTCAACCATATCATTGTCTACCACAACATACCTGGAAGACTTGCAAATGGGACAATAGTTCAAGTCCGCATACTCAAGCCTAAATAAGGCACATCCATTCTCACAGGCATCTATCTTCTCATAGGGCATCTTAAGTACACGGAGGATTTTGTCCGACTGGTACAGGCTTGCAGGCATTACATGGCCTTTGGGTAGAAAACGTCCAAATAGTGTCATCATCGCGTCGTAGCATTCTCTGCCCAAGTTGAATTGAGCCTTCAGAGCCATTACTTGTGCGATGGCATCCAGCTGACAAAGCTCAGTGTGCTCATGGAGAGGACGTTTTTAAGACTCCAACATATCATTGAAGGCCTTTGCAGATTCCTCCATCTCATCGTCCGAATCCCGAGCATCATCAAAGTCTTCCACCATGTCTTCGATCCCGGTACCATGCTTGTCGGTGCGACAATGGACCACCTCAGCTCTGGCACGTTGGGCAGACTCACCATGAAATGTCCAGACCGTATAAGCAGGCGTAAAACCCCACTTCTGTAGGTGTTTACTCAGTTCAAGCTATGTCCTCTTAAGATAGTTGTCGCACCGGACACAGGGGCACCAGGTTTTTCTCTGGCCATTTGCAAATGCGGCTCTCACAAACCCCTTGGTTTTTGTTAACCATTCATCGGTCATGTCTTTCTGACTAGTGTGACCGGTGTACATCCACGCACGATCACTCATCTTGCCTAGCTACTGGAGACACAAGAAATATATACATAATTCAGCAAACCATATTCATCAGTTAATGGAGTTTGTCAGTTTTATTACGTCCATGCAACCTAGACGCTAATAGGTAAAGATAGGTCATAATCCCACCCGAGTATGTGTAGATTGGGTTCGTTTTCCCATGCTCTGCTCTGAATCCGACACAAAATTTTGGCAGCACCTCCCCACTGTTCTCCTGATACACGTCTCGGCAATAAGCAAAGAGGATGTGTACCCAGAGAACAACAGGGAGGCACTGACGAAATTCTGCATCGGATTCGGAGCAGAGCATATGGGAAAACGAACCCAATCTACACATACTCGGGCTGTCCATGGATAACGTTGGACAATTCGAAAGAATCATGGTTATAAATATGCAAATGCATGCATATTTATAGATATAACCCTTTTGAACGGGAGATGCATAGTGTTCACGCATACTGATGATTGAAGACACCTATAGCTAGCAAGTTTCATCGGCACTAAGACCGGAACAAAGCAAATGAAGAGGGAGGAGGAGATGTCATTTGTGCTCACCCACGAACACAGGGGCAGAGCTCGTTGAACGCACGGGGAGGTCGTCGAACACCAGACCCTCGCAACGATGAAACAAATGCACATTTAAATCCACCCAATCAACACAAATATATATGATGTTTTTCATAACAAAATCAGAAAATATATGACCTAACTCATAATTCACAAATATATGACGGGGTGTTGGGTCGGGGTGTCGGGGTGTCGTGGTGTCGGAGTGTCGGGTCGGGGTGTCGGGGTGTCGTGTCTTGGTGTCGGGGTGTCATGGTGTCATGTCGGGATGTCGGGGTGTCGAGGTGTCGTGTCGGGGTGTCGGGGTGTCGTGTCGGGGTGTCGTGCTGTCGGGTCGGGGTGTCGGGGTGTCGTGGTGTTTGTGTATTTTTTCTCTTTTTCCTTTTTCTTCTTCTTCTTCCTCTTCTTCTTATTCTTCTTCTTCTTCTTCTTCTTCTTCTTCTTCTTCTTCTTCTTCTTCTTCTTCTCCTCCTCTCCTCTTTTTTCTTCTTCTTCTTCTTCTTCTTCTTCTTCTTCTTCTTCTTCTTCTTCTTCTTCTTCTTCTTCTTCTTCTTCTTCTTCTTCTTCTTCTTTTTTCTTCTCCTCCTCTTCTTATTCTTCTTATTCTTCTTCTTCTTCTTCTTCTTCTTCTTCTTCTTCTTCTTCTTCTTCTTGTTCCTTTCCTTTTTCCTCTTCTTCTTCTCCTCCTCTCCTCTTTTCTTCTTCTTCTTCTTCTTCTTCTTCTTCTTCTTCTTCTTCTTCTTCTTCTTCTTCTTCTTTCTTCTTCTCCTCCCCCTCCTCTTCTTTTTCTTCTTCTTCTTCTTCTTCTTCTTCTTATTTTTTCTTCTTTTCCTTTTTTTCTATTTACCTAAACATCTATTTACCTAAACATCTAAACATCTATTTACCTAAACATCTAATTTTCTTACTGCAAAAATAGAAAAAAAAACAAAAAAAAACAAAATAGAGGGGCAGGAGGGGGGAGCTCACCAGAGGGGGGCAGGGGGGTCTGGGCCGCCGGGGCGGCCGGCCGGTGGGGGCGGCTGGGCAGCGGGGGCAGCCTGGCCGGGCTTCGGGGGCGGCGGGGCGGCGACGGGGTGGCAGGGAGGGTCGGCGATGGGGCGGGGTGGAAGGGAGGGGCGACGACGGGGCGGGGTGGCAGGGAGGGGGCGGCGACAGGGCGGCGGCGGATGAGAGAGAGAGAGAGGCGCGCAGGAGTGGGGGTTTCGGGCGGGGTGCACAGCCGTTAAGGTAACCCCCCTCTTTGTCGTCTGCTAGCAGACGGCAAAGAACTCTTTGCCGTTAGCTAGCCAGCGCCGTGACCCTGTGGGCCTCACCCTCACCTCTTTGCCGTCTGCCTAGCCCTTCTTTCCCGTCTGCTAGCAGACGGCAAAGAGGTGGCAAACAGCAAAGAAGGTGCCCTAGCCAACGCCGTGCCACAGGGGGCCCACCAAGCTCTTTGCCGTTTGCCATTGGCCTCTTTGCCGTCAGCTGACAGATGGCAAAGAGACAGCTGACAGCAAAGACCCTCTTTGCCATCAGCTGGTTCTTTGCCGTCTGCTTTGCCAAAGCAGACAGCAAAGAGCCTCTTTGCCGTTAGCTGGCAGACGGCAAAAAGGGGACATATGGCAAAATGCCAGATTCTAGCAGTGCTTCCACGACTACGCGTCGACATGGTGGCTTCACACACCTTCTAAGAGCTACAACACAAGTTGGCCCATGACGAAGAAAGTGATGCGGCAAGAATTTGTGCCTTCCGCCTACACGGAACATCTTCTTCACCAATTGGAGAATACCATACAAGGATCCAAGTCCCTCGATGAATACTTCAAGGAGATGAAGAAAGCCTTGCGACGAGCCGGTGTGGATGACCCCATTTGGATGAAGTTCCATTTCACGATGGGATTGAATAACGACATCGCCAAGACTCTCTTCACCAACAACTACGAGTCCCTCGACGACATGTACTTTGGTGCTCTCCAAGTAGCACAAGAACACATGAAGGCAAAATCTACTCGACCCTGAGCACACTTCACGACGACCACGCTCCAAGACGGCGAGCATGAGGCTAGTACCACCGAGATGTCCAGGCCCACCGAGCTCCAAGACGATGCTTCCAAGTTCGACTTCACCGCCATACCTCTTCGTGGCATTAATGATGCCGAGTCTACCACGACTCTTTTTGAAGACGGCACGGTGATGACTACGACTACGGAGCACCTCAAGGATCAAGATTTGGGGGCGAGCGACAAGGTGGCGTGCAAGGATGATGTGCCATCTTTGGCCTTCATCCACGGCGACGACGAGACGGTTGAGCATGTGATTTTCCCTTCGACCAAGGAGGCGTATGATGATGAGTTGAGCGACTTATGCCACCATATTGAGAGTGAGAGTGACTTCACCACTAGCCCCATATATGATGAGATGACCCAATTCCCATGTGAGGAGAGCCACCACCACCACCACTTGAGTGATTTGAGTGACTCCACCATATGTGACATTGAGTGCACCTATTTTGAGGGAGTGAGTGAGCCACCACATAGAGAGAGTGAGGTAGTTGATAGGGCATGTGAGGCCATTTCGATTTCTAACGACTTACCCTCTACCTCTATTGTGTCTTCTCATTTGGGGCTAGGTCCCATATACGACGACGCCCCGATCTTCTTCGACTTCGTCCTTCCTTTGGACAAGATGACGGCCATGGTGTACTATGATACACACCCACATGGTTCCATCACGATGATGATGACCACAAGTTGGTCCTTGCCACCTCACCTACACCACATGAGTGGAATGAGAAAGGTAACATAGGTGAAGGTGATGCTCTTGTCCCACTAGTGGACATTCTTGACATTGATTGCTTGCATGATGTCGATCCTCCTATTAACATGCTTGATGCTAGTGTGATTTCCCCATGCGATGATTTACTCATTTATGATGAGTATGATGATTGCCATGTTGAGTCTATTAGTTGTGATGACATGTTGCATAGGATATCTTGTGATAATTCTCTTGGTCACATCATGTTTGCAACCCCTCTTGACTTGTCATATGCTATGAATGAGATCTCCCATATGTCATATTGGCAATCTCATCGTAGTGACTATGCATATGCCATTAAAATAAACCCAATTTGCACATATGGCATAGATTACAAGCCCATGGTTATTGACATTTGCTTTTCTTGTGATGATATTGATATGCTCCCTTTGCAAAATTTGTGCATTTCATCTCATATGCCATGCCATGATCACCTAGCTTCGGACATGCATTATTTGTCATGTTGTTCCACGTCTCCATATTATGATTCCGCTATTGCTCATGAGGCGACCCCCATAGTCTCCTCATACATGTTAGGAGATTTTGATCCATCCTATGAATTGCATGATTTCCATGATTGTGTGCACCATATGCATCCCATGAATGAAAATGCTTTTGATGTGCCACACACTTGCTATAATTTGCAAACTAATCATGTCATACATAACAACTACTCTTTCATGATGGATGACATATTTCTCTATCGTGCCTCAAATTTCTTTGAGCATAGCTTATCTTGTGCTAACTCTCATGTGCACATACACATCATGATGGATGATGTGTACATTTACCATGTGCACACTTTGTTTCGTTTGTCCCCATGTTGCGTAGGTACACATGCTTCCTCATCGACCTCGCAAATGCAAGAGTTGACGAAACGAGCTCTAGAGAGAAATGATGATTTGGGATTCTGCGGATTGTCACTCCCACCGCTCCCATCACGCACGGACTTCGCGCATTTCTTCTACATGGCCCTCACATGGTTATGGGTTATTGTTCATTACATCCTCTATGCCCATATTGCCATGTTCACTATGCATGATATGCTCATTCCTATGACTTTGCCATGCATTTGTGACCCATGCTTTGCATCTCACATGACACTTGATTCTACTATTTGTATGTGTGTTTGCATGCTTGGTGGAGATATCACTTGTTATTGTCATGTTTGCTATGTACCCCATGCCTATGATGATACTTTCATCTTGCCTTGTTTTTGTGCTTCAGATATGTCATGCGCATTTTTTATGCCTACTATTTGCTCACATGACATGATTGCCATGATTTCCTCTAGTGCGTTGCATCTTCGCTCCACTAGTTTGCACGACATGATTACTATGATTGCTTGCCTTGTTACATCACCAGTGATTCATACTTGCTCGTTTCATGCGGTTGATAGCATCCATTCACATGCTTTGCACATGATTCATATTGCTTCTTGTCATATATCTCCATATGTTGCCTCTCGCATGCTAGATGATTTAACATGTATTGAGTGCAACAATGCTTTTAGTCTTGCTAATGACATTGCCCCCATAGCTTTCTCCCATATACTCGGAGCCTTTGACATATTTCATGTGAATCATGCTTGTCTTACCTCTTTGCACCATATGCATAGCGCAAGGGAACAACTACACCATCCAAGAGGGAAGCCTGGAAGCGGAGAAGGAACCGTCAAGAAGAAGGCGAGGTTCCACGTGCATCGACGGATGTCCATGAGAAGGCGACGAGACATGAAGCTTCTGGACACCCCGTGCGCACGGGCCATTAGACCCCGTGCACACGGGACCCTGTGCCCACGGTACATGCCCGTGCGCATGGGCTAAGTCGCCAGCTCTCTGGATACCCCGTGCGCACGGGCTCCACTTACCCCGTGCGCACGGGGCCTCCTGCATATGCCTGTTGGGCTTTGCCATGTATTCCCATTTCGCCCCTCCTTACCCCTTTAATTGCCTCGGACTATATATACTCCTCCTCCTCCTCCATTTAGCTTTAGCTAAGATTAGATCTAGACATTGGAGCTTAGCTCATGTATCTCCCCTTGTTGGAATCCTCTTGAGAGAGGCACACTCCATTGGAGTTCAAGACCTCCATTGGAGAAGATCCTTAGGGATATCAAGACCCATCTCTCCTAGAGATTTGGATGAACTACCTTTGTATCTTTATTTCCCTTGTTCTTCTTGGATCTTGATGCACCTCTTGTATTGCTTATGATTTGAGGAGTACTTGGTGTGGATCTTGTCCATTAGAGTGTTGTTCTTGTGTTTTCGCCTTGTGTTCTTGGTGTTCTTCCTCAAATCCACCTCCAATTCGTGAACATCGGGCCACCTAGGGTCTTGCCCTACATCATCTTGACTTGGAGACATTGGTCAAAGAACGAATTCCTTGCCCTTCATCTTGAAACTATAGTGGTTGGTCCATCCATTGTGGATGACGCCGCGATCGAATTGCCAAGGTCGCCCAAGTAGGAGGTGGCATACGGACATGGGAACCACATCACACTCCAAGGTATCTTCGTAGGCGCCGATCTTGAAGGATACTTGGACGGTGTGCTCCACTTGAATTGTGCTGGAGTCACTAAGCCATTGGACCTTGTAGGGGCGAGGTTGCTTCTTCTTGACCAATTGTAGCTTGAAGCATAATTCTTCACTTGCCAAATTGTGGCAACTTCCACCGTCGATGATGACCTTGAAGGAACGCCCTTGGATACCCTCTTTGGTATGGAAGATGTGGCAACGTTGGTCCTCATCTTGATGTTGTTAAAGTGTCAAGACCTTGGAGACAACAAGAGCGGGGCTCACATCATTGCCGCAATAGATTTGTGCATCTTTGTCTTCATTCACTTGTCGCTGCGTAGCCACATGCTCGAGGGCTTCCATTTCATCTTCGCTCATTGAGTCGTACACTACTGGAATTAGGGAATTTGCCGTCAGCCAATTCTTTGCCGTCTGCTAGCAGATGGCAAAGAATGTCTTTGCCGTCCGCTTACATAAAACTGACGGCAAAGAACAGGCTGATGGCAAAGATATAGTTTACTGTCAGTCAGTTCTTTGCTGTCGGCCAGCGGACGGCAAAGGGCCCACAGGCAGACGACAAAGAGACCAGCTGGGCCCCACTGGACCCTGGAGATGGCTAGGTCAGACGGACGGGATGGATGCCGTCCGCTTCATCTTTGCCGTCCGCCTGTTTCCTCTTTTCTGTCCGCCAGCTGACGGCAAGGAACGATACCTAACTAACGGCCGTTTCCCCCGGCCCCACCCCTCTTTGCCGTTTGCTAGCCGACTTCTTTTGCCGTCTGCTAGCAGACGGCAAAGAAGTGACCTAACTGAAATACACCGTTCCCCCCGGCCCTACCCCCCTCTCTCTCCCCCTCTCTCTCCCCCCACCTCACCTGCATGCCCGGAGCCAGACCCGCCGGCCAGCCCGCCCGCCCCACCCCCCGGACCCAGGCCGCGGCGGCCGCCTCGCCCCGCCCCATCGCCGGAGCAAGGCCGCGCGGCCCCCGCCCCGCCACCGGAGCCACCCCGCGCCGCCCCTCCCAGCGGCCTTCCTCCACCGGCCTCCTCCCCGCGACCATCCTCCACCGGCCGACCTCGCCGGAGCCAAGCAAGGTGAGGTTCATTTTTTTTTCTATTTTTTCCTGTTTAGGTTTAGGTTTAGTGCTAGGTGTAGGTCAGTAATAGGTTTAGGATTAGGTTTAGGTTTAGATAATTAGAAGCTAGAGGAAGAAGAAAGATGAAAAAAAAAGAATAAGTAGAAGAAGAGGAAAAAGGAAAAGAAGAAGAAGAAGAAGAAGAAGAAGAAGAGAAGAAGAAGAGGAAAAAGGAAAAGAAGGAAGAAGAAGAAGAAGAAGAAGAAGAAGAGGAAAAAGGAAAAGAAGAAAGAAGAAGAAGAAGAAGAAGATGAAAGAAGAAGAAGAAGAAGAAGAAGGAGAAGAAGAAGAAGAAGAAGGAGGAAGAGAAGAAAATTAAAGAAGAAGAAGAAGGAGTAGAAGAAGAAGACGAGAAGAAGAAGGAATAGAGGAGAAAAATAAAAAAAATAGAAAATAGTAGTTATATGCAGTTGTTCTATCGGAATTGAATATTCGTGTTGATCGTGTGGATTTAAATGTGTAGTGTTTCATCGCTGCGAGGGTCTGGTGTTCGACGACCTCCACATGCGTGTTTGACGAGCTCCCCTGCGTTCGTGGGTGAGCAGAAACGACATCTCCTCCTACCCCCTTCATTATTTGCTCTGTTCCGGTCTTCGTGCCGATGAAACCTGCTAGCTATAGGTGTCTTCAATCATTAGTATGAGTGACCAGTATGCGTCTCCCGTTCGAAAGGGCGGCATCTATAAATATGCATGTCTTTGCATATTTATAGCCGCCATCCTTTCAATTGTCCAATGTTATCCATGGACAGCCCAAGTATGTGTAGATTGGGTTCGTTTTCCCATGCTCTGCTCCGGATCCGATGCAGAATTTCGTCAGTGCCTCCCTGTTGTTCTCTGGGTACACATCCTCTCTATTTATTGTCGAGACATGTATCAGGAGAATAGCGGGGAGATGCTACCGAAATTCTGCGTCGGATCCGGAGCAGAGCATGGGAAAACGAACCCAATCTACACATACTCGGGTGGGATTAGGACCTATCTTTACCTATTAGCGTGTAGGTTGCATGGTCGTAATAAATTTGACAAACTTAATTAACTGATGAATATATATGATGAATTATATATATATTTCTTGTGTGTTTAGTAGGTAGGCAAGATGAGTGATCGTGCGTGGATGTACACCGGCCACACTAGTCAGGAAGACATGAGCACTGAATGGTTAACAAAAACCAAGGGGTTTGTGAAAGCCGCATTTGCAAATGGACGGAGAAAAACCTGGTGCCCCTTTCTTAGGTGCAACAACTTTAAAAAGAGGACAGAGGATGAAATGGGTAAACACCTGCAAAAGTGGGGTTTTACACCTGATTATACGGTGTGGACATTTCATGCTGAGTCTGCCCAACGTACCAGAGCTGAGGTGGTTCGTCGTGGCACCGACGAGCATGGTACCGCGATCGACGATATGGTCCAAGACTTTGATGATGCTCGGGATTCAGACGAGGAGATGGAGGAATCTGTAAAGGCCTTCAATGAAATGTTGGAGTCTTCAAAACATCCTCTCCATGAGCACACCGATCTTTGTCAGATGGATGCCATCGCACACATAATGGCTCTGAAGGCTCAATTCAACTTGGGCAGAGCATGCTACGACGCGATGATGACACTATTTGGACGCTTTCTACCCAAAGGCCATGTAATGCCTGCAAACCTGTACCAGTCAGACAAAATCCTCCGTGCACTTAAGATGCCCTATGAGAAGATAGATGCCTGTGAGAACGGATGTGCCTTATTTAGGCTTGAGTATGCGGGCTTGAACTATTGTCCCATTTGCAAGTCTTCCAGGTATGTCGTGGTAGACAACGGTATGGTTGAGAAGAGGCAGACCAAAATCCCCGTTAATGTTCTTCGGTATCTGCCAATCATACCAAGACTTCAACGTCTTTTCATGGTCGAAGAGATGGCCAGACAGATGACATGGCACAAATTGGGCAAAAGAACCAAACTAGATGCAGATGGGAATCAGATGATGGTACACACATCAGATGCTTTTGCGTGGAAGAAGTTCGATGAATTACATGGGGATAAAGTGGCAGATCCAAGCCATCCTCGAGTCTGCATCGGCATGGATGGGTTCAATCTGTTTGGTATGACGGCAACCCAGTACAGTTGTTGGCCTGTATTTGTCATTCCACTCAATCTCCCCCCGGACAGATTATGCAAAGAAAGAACATTTTCCTGACGTTGATAATTCCAGGTCCCAACTCTCTGGGGAAGAATATGAATGTGTACATGCAGCCGCTTAAGGATGAATTGAAAGAAGCTTGGGATAATGGGTTCAAGACATACGACGCCGCTAGCAAACAAAACTTCATAATGCGTGTCTGGTACATGTACTCGATGCATGACTTGCCGGCGTATGCGCTATTCGTTGGCTGGTGTGTGCATGGAAGGTTCCCGTGCCCCACATGCAAGGTAGCTCTTCAGTTTCGTTGGCTGGAGGAGGGTCGCAAGTATTCTTGCTTTGACTTGCATAGACCATTCCTGGATCCTCTCCATAAGTTCATAAAAGACAAGAAGAACTTCATCAATTGTAGAGTTGTCAAAAACTCTGCACCACCTGCGTTGATAGGCCAACAGATCCTGGATCAGTTAAACGCTCTCGGGCCTGATCCAGAGCGTCCAGGGTATTTCAAGGGGTATAATTCGGAACACGCCTGGACTCACAAGACATGCTTGTGGGATCTGCCTTACTTCAAAGACCTCCTTCTTCCACACAACATTGATGTGATGCACACTAAAAAGAATATCGGCGAGGCCCTTTTTGGTACATTGTTCGGCATAGAGGGGAAGTCAAAGGATAATCCTAAGGCTAGAGTCGATCAGCAGACTCTATGTGATAGACCGTTACAGAACATGCGACAACCGAAAGGAAAGAAGAACTGGACGAAGCCAAAGGCCTGGTTCAATCTTGGAAGGCCAGCTATGAGGGAAATTATCTTGTGGGTGAAAATGCAGTTGATGTTCCTCGATGGGTATGCAGCAAATCTAAAGAGGGGAGCGAGTCTTGAAAAATTGAAAATATTTGGTCTCAAGAGTCATGATTGGCACATATGGCTTGAGCGGGTAATGCCGGTGATGTTGTGTGGCTTTATCCCTGAGGATGAATGGCTAGTACTGGCAGAGCTGAGCTATTTCTTCCGTGTTCTTTGTGCGAAAGAACTATCGCCCGCGGTGATAGATGAGATGGAAAAGTTGGCACTGGAGTTGCTCTGCAAGTTAGAGAAGATCTTTCCACCGGGCTTCTTTAATCCAATGCAGCATTTGATTTTACATCTCCCGACCGAGGCAAGATTGGGGGGGCCCGTGCAAAATCGTTGGTGCTATGCAACTAAGAGGATGCAGAAGACGCTTCGAGCAAAATGTAAAAATAAACGTAGAATTTAAGCATCGATGGCCGAGGCATTCATTACTAAGGAGGCAGAAAACTTTGTGACATCACACTACGAAGCCAAAAATCATCATTTGCATAATCCGAAGCCTCGGTACAATGCTGGCGACCCTAAAAAAAGGTGGATCCAACCTCAGCCTATTCAAAGGGAAGCTCACGCCAGTCGGTGCTTCGAAACCAATAGAGTTGGATGTCAAAGAATGGTAGACCATTTCATTGTATATCTTTAACAACCTAACAGAAGTGCGGCCGTACATCGAGTAAGTTGTCGGTACATTGTTTCGCAACTTCTAATTATTCCTTTGAACTGCTCTTATTCCCGGATATTTGATACAGTCGATATGTCGCCAAATTCTCGGAAGGAGCGGTGATCCAAAAGGATTCCGTCAAAGAGTATGAGCTTCTGGCAAAGCATGGAGGTGGCTATCCCGGTTTCATCTCTTGGTTCAAACAAACGGTAATTAGCATTAATAGACCATTTCATTTGTTGGTCTAATTTGTGGCTAATGCAACAATTCTTTCATATTAAACTTGTAGGCTAATTGAGAGTCTATGGATGCCGAATTGAGACAAGCCGCTAATGGCTTTGACTATAAGGTCCGTTCATTTGAGAAATACGACATCAACGAGTATCGCTTTGACTATAAGCACCCATTTAGATGTTCCCGATGTATATATTATGGCTCAACAGGTGTCCCAAGTTTTCTATCTACCGTGGGCATGCCAAAGTAATGCAAATCTGAAGGGTTGGGATGTCGTTTATGAAGTGCCGCCACGTGTTAGACCACCTCCCCCAATGAAGAGGATTATGAACCTCACATTAACCCAGGCACATATGATGGAGAATTCTTCCAAGAAACACGTCTTTCCAAAAAACATTTCAAGAACCGCTCTACTTCACCCCAGAACATGGAAGTAGACAGCGACAGTGAATTCGACAACACCCCTGAGCCAGAACAAGAAGAGTTGGAACAAGAAGAGTTGGAACAAGAAGAGGTTACTACTATGGATGACCTGTCAATGCTTGACCGATTATAGAACGGCCTTCCACATGTTGATGCCGCCGAACCCGATGAGCACGTCATTCATGACGACACGCGTGATAGTGATGATGATGATGATCCCGGAGCATATATAGACGATCCAGACTATTATTAGTTTGTATGCATCCCAACTTAAATTATATACATATTATTATTCATGTCAGTTATTCAATTTTTTTATGTTGTACTAATTATCCTCCAAAATGACATAATTAGCTTATTTAGTCCATTTATGACATAATTAGCTTATTCATTGCAAAAATGGCATAATAACCTTGCTTACCTCATAAATGTCATATACTTAGCTTATTATCCTCTAAAATGACATAATTACCTAAGTTAGCTCTAAAATGACCTATACTTACCTAATTTAGCTCAAAAATGGCATAATTACCTAGGTTAGCACAAAAATGACCTATACTTACCTTATCTTCTTCTTCTTCTTCTTCTTAGCTTATTTTCCACAAAAAATACATACTTAGCTAATTATCCTCCAAAATGACATAATTAGCTTATTTAGTCCATTTATGACATAATTAGCTTATTCGTTTCAAAAATGGCATAATAACCTTGGTAACCTCATAAATGTCATATACTTAGCTTATTTTCCTCTGAAATGACACAATAAGCTTAGTTAGGTCAAAAATGGCATAATTACCTAGGTTAGCTCTAAAATGACACAAACAAGCAATAATAAGAAGAAAAACAAGAGGAGAAAAAGAAAGAGAAGAAAAAAATCTTCTTCTTCTTCTTCTTCTTCTTTTTCTTCTTCTTCTTCTTCTTCTTCTTCTTCTTCTAGTCTTCTTCTTCTAACTTTCTTACTTCCCATTTTGCAGATTTGATTCACTTCACGGAAGCTTGCATTGATGGAGTGCTTGTGTTTACTTTCCGTTTTGATTTTGTATCCATGAACAATGTGAAACTTGCTACCTATGGATGAAACTATTGTAATATGGTGAAACTTGCACATTTTGTTTTGGTATATCTGTTGGATGATCATATCCATATGGCAGGGATATAGTTTCTTAGTTTCTTATGTGTTGTATATCATATACTTGCTGTGAAACTTGCACATACTGTTTGCCCTGCGAAATATATATATATCATATATTTGCTGTGAAAATGCTTGGATATAACAAAAAACAGAATAAAAAGGGGTAATACAGTCATTTTGCCGTCTGCCAGCGGACAGCAAAGGTCTTTGCCGTCAGCCAGCGGATGGCAAAGGTGTCACGTGGCAGCAACCTGTGCAACCTGGGAGTACTGGGTCTGACCCATTTGGTTATTATGCCGTCCGCTGGCAGACGGCAAAGGCGAGTGGTTCTTTGTTGTCTGCAAGCAGACGACAAAGAAAAAGAGCGGCAGACGGCAAAGAGCGTCAAGGAGTGATGTTATCCCACGGGTCTGCTGACGTCAGGAAGCAGACGGCAAAGGGGAGAGCTCATTACCGCCAGCAGATGGCAAAGTCTCCCGTTAGCCACCCTACGTGGCTAACGTCTATTCTTTGTCGTCCACTTTTTTTGCCGTCTTCTTGGCCAGGAAAGCTGATGGCAAAGGTGTTTGCCATCCGCTGTACAAATGCAGATGGTAAATAAGCTCATTACCATAGCTTCCAGTGCCGGAAGCGTTTGCCGTCTGCGGCGGACGGCAAAGACCTTTGCCGTCCGCTTTTTGGTCCTTTGCCGTCGGCCAAGGTAGACGGCAAATCAGCTGATTCCTGTAGTGGTAGGTGCCGTCGTCGTTGAGGATCATTGTGCTTCGAGTTGGACACTCGAAAGACTAGTGGCCTCGGCCCTTGCAAGTGAAGCACTTGATGTCACTTGTCTTGTTGGCATCCGTCGAAGATGTCGAAGGTTGCTTGGAGCTTGACTTGTTGCCGGTACTTGTGGTAGCTCGAGTCGTGGAAGGAGTGGTCGTAGTCGTTGAAGCTTAAGTGTATGAACCATAGGTCTTGGAAGAGTACTTGTAGTACTTGTAGTCCTCTTGCACTTGTCATTCCGCCTTGGTCACTTGGTGCACTAGCTCGAGGAGGTTGGAGTACGGTTGGAAGTCCGCTATCTTCTTGATGGGATGGTTGAGGCCATTCAAGAAACGCGCCATAGTTTGTTCATCATCTTCCTTGACATTGGCTCGTATCATGGAAACTTCCATTTCTTGATAGTGTTCTTCAACCGATTTGGTTCCTTGCTTGAGGAGTTGGAGTTTCTTGAAGAGGTCACGGTTGTAATGTGTCGGCACAAAACGAGCTCTCATGACATCTTTCATTTGATTCCAAGTCGCGATGGGTGGCTCACCCTTCTCTTGACGCCTTGTGATCACTTGCTCTCACCAAATGAGAACATAGTCTTGGAACTCTAGAGATGCCATGGCGATCTTATTTTCTTTGTCATAGTTGTGAATGTGAAATATCTTGTCAACCTTTAATGCCCATGAGAGATATTCTTCGGGATCGTTGCCGCCGTAGAACTTGGGCATGGTGAACTTGAGCTTGCCGAAATGTTGTTCCTCATCATGTCATCATTGGTGAGGTCGATCTTGCCATGGTGGTGGATCGTCATCCTCATGCTCCGCTCGATTTGCTTGGCGTGGTAGTCTTGGAGGTGGAATCCGAGATCTATTTCTTCTTTCTTGGCGCTCCTCAAGGTGGGCTTCTTTGTCTCGTTATTCATGTCATATCGCTTCTTCTTGTTCATGTACACGACGATTGCGCTCGTTTATGGCATGAGTTGCTTCTAGGAGGGCACGTTGCACATCAAGTGTTTCTCTTCTCGGCGTAGTAGTTCTTGCCGGAGGGCGTCGCCGTCTTGGTCATTTTGTCTTAGACGTGATGGTGCTTGGCCTTGGCGCGCTTGACATTCTCGTGCTCGAAGTCGGTCTTCTAGCCCATTGCCATGGAATGGATTTTGTGGAGCTTGATGATCATCATGATTGTTGCACCGATGAGAACATGCTCGAGATGGACTTGAGCATGAAGAAGAATCCGAAGAGTGTCGACTTGAGGGTCACTGTCTTGACGAGGAAGTCATGGAAGTGGAGCGGTTGGCCATGATGTCTCGCAATTCCTCCATTTGAGATGAAAGCTTGGCGTCAAAGTAGTCCCTTGTTCGTGTTTCGGAGTGGCGCAAGTCGGTGGCGAGTTGCTTGATGCGATCTCCCAAAGCTGCACTTTCTTGGTGTTGCGCTCATTGGATGCCAAAGAGATGACCCTTGGTGACGTAGTCATGCGTCTCCTCTTGCTCTTCAAAGAGCGGGTTCGCCGATGTAGCTGGCCTATCCATCATAGTCAATTGGTGGTGAGTTGGAAATGAGAGAACAATACCAAAGTTACCTTTTCTGATGATTGAGGATGTATCAAGTATCCCTCAATGTAATGCAACAATAGTAGAATTGGTACCGGGTTTGTTTCTCACACCTACAAAGTAAGGCTTATGGAGGAGCTTGGTTAGGATGAGTGGTACAAAATTCAAGCAAGTGTTAGTCAAGATATCGAAAATGTTGAGAAGATTCACATATTGCAAGTAAGACAATTAGATCAGCACCCTAGTAGAACACTTGTTAACACACACACGAAGATGAATGGGATCCGCACAACCAAGGAATGAGCTCAAACTGTGGAACCACGGAAAATGCTCTTGTTGCACGGATACTAGAGACACACTAGCTCGATTGCTCAAAAGGCTAGATACGTTTGTGCACCAACCTAAGAGAGTAACATGCTTGCCTTCAATCCCAAGTATGATATGTATGTATGGTCCAATATGATGTACTATGCAAGAAGGCTTAATGCTATTGCTTACAAGCTCTTTGTTTCTTCTCTTTTGCTTAAAAGTTGTTTCTATTTTTTTTACTATGCCAAAATGCTTGATGCTAGAGCCGATATCCAAGACAAGTAAGATATGCACCGGAGAGACTTATGGCACGATGATGATAGCAAGATAAATGCACGCTAAAGGTAGCTATGCGGAGTAGGAATATCACTATGGTGCACAAATATGTGGCCCGACAATTCTCAATTTGCTAGTCTCGATGGGTAAGTGACGCAAAGTGGATCAAGGCTATCAATGCAATGGGTAAGTACAAGATGTCATCGAGGTTACCGTCCTTGCTTACGGTTGGTATGAAATGAAGTGGTCGATGTCGAAGTCTAGGTCGGGGCGATGATGAATAGCGGTGATGATGATGTAGAACCATCCCTAAGTAGCCGAAACACCTTAGGACACGGCAACCGCAACTCAAAATCTCAAAGAAACACGTGTGCTAGCACGGAAGATGAAAGTAGTGCAAAAGTGTGGTAAAACTGGACTAAAACAGGAAGTGGAACAACTCTCTGGTGAGGCCGTGCGCATGGGGTAAAATGTGCCCGTGTGCACGGGGTATCGGGGGCCCGTGCGCATGGGGTCGGTGGCTGCGGATGAACAGTGCGAGATCCGTGGCCAAAAATCGCAAAATTCGTGGAAAAGTTGGGGTGGGATGTATGGGGAAGGGTGGGAAGGGGTAGATCCAGTTGCCAAACACGAAATTTGTGGACCAAAACAAAAAAATCTCACAAGATCCAACAAATGCAAAAAAAAATTGGTATGGCTATTTTTGTGGGGATTTTCGAAATTGGGACAAAACAAAGCAAAATCAGGCTAGAAAGTAGGGGGTAGGGACTCCAAGATGTAAATCAACCTAAGCTCTAATCCAAGATGTTGTAGGGTAGAACCCTAAGTGAGGACTTTTTCACACTTGGAGGGGGGAAAAAGGGATGAACTCACAAAACACAAGAGGCAAAACACTCAAACAAAGCCAAATCACACATCCACTAGAGTAGCGTACATAGATCCACAAGCATACATAGACAATCAAAGGAAAGTAGCACAAAGGTAAGGTTCTTCCCACTCCAAAGGAGGTGAGGTCTTGATGATAGTCTTCTCCAAGAGGAGGTCTTGATATCCCTTGGGATCTTCTCTCTAGGAGGACTTGATCTCCAAGAGGAGTGGTAGATGAGCAAAGCCTTCTATGATATCTCAATACACTTTGCTAACCCTAACAAATGGTCTATCCACAGAATATTTAGTAGGTGGGAGGTAAGGGACGAAGTGGGGGCAAAACAGCCAATAATCAGCCACCATGTTGGGTGGCCCGTGCGCACGGGGTAAGTGGGGCCCGTGCGCACGGGGTCCCGTGTGCACGGTACATGCCCGTGCGCATGGGGTGCTACAGCGGTGAGGCCCGTGCGCATGGGGTCTGGGGGGCCCGTTGGCATGGGGTGTCCAGTAGGTTTGCCGTAGCCCGTGCGCACGGGGTGTCCAGAGATTTTCTGGACAGGCCATGCGCACGGGGTCCAAAGAGCCCGTGGGCACGGGGTCGCCTGGGCATTCCTTCTTCTTCCTGTTGCTTGACTCCGTCTTCCTCGCGGTGCTCCCATCCTTCTTCCTGGACTTGACGAGGCTCCCTAGCTTCTTGGTGATCCAGTCCATCATTCCTAATGATACATAGAGTTCCTTTGTGAGGTAGCATCCAAGTTCCATCCATATCCATATCAAAGTTGTAAAGGAGTGAGTTCACCTCGCTCTCGATTGCACGTGCGCGGGCTCTTGTCATAGGCCCACTTGGTGCTTGGTGAGTTGGTGAGGTATCCATGGGGATGATCGAAGGATGCTCCGCATCATCTTCTGTTTGATGGCATCGGATGTTCGGCCGCTGTAGCTCCGCGGCGACTCCACTTGAGGCACTTCACGCTCTGCTTCCATGTGGACTTGTCCTATGCTTTGAGCTCCTCCATGGTTGTCTCCTCGGCTCCTGAGCACATGTAGTGTCTTTGCATTAGGTATCAACCATGTCTCGCATGAATGGAAAGGGGAAGTGATACAGAGCATCCTTCGATCATCCCCATGGATACCTCACCACCTCACCAAGCACCAAGTAGACCTATGACAAGAGCTCGCGCACGTGCCATCGAGAACGAGGTGAACTCACTCCTTTACAACTTTCATATGGATATGGATGGAACTTGGATTCTACCTCACAAAGGAACTCTATGTATCATTAGGCATGATGGAGTCGACCACCAAGAAGCTAGGGATCCTCATCAAGTCCAGGAAGAAGAACAGGAGCACCTCCAAGAAGACGGAGTCAAGCAACGGGAAGAAGGACAGCTGCCCAGGCGACCCCGTGCCCATGGGCCTAATGGACCCCGTGCGCACGGGCTACCCAGAAAGTCTCTGGATACCCCGTGCGCACGGGCCCCAAAAGACCCCCTGCACATGGGACCCCTCGCTATAGCTGCTGATAGCCCGTGCGCATGGGCGTGTACCGTGCCCACGGGACCCCCGTGCACACGGGCCCCACTTACCACGTGAGCACGGGCCACCCAGCGAGGTGGCTGGCTTTGGTCTGTTTTGCCCTCCAGCTCGTCCCCTACCTCCATCCACCTATATATTTCATACCTAGACCATTTGTTAGGGTTAGCAAAGTGTATTGAGATATTCATAGAGGGCTTTGCTCATCTACCACTCCTATTGGAGATCAATACCACCTAGAGAGAAGATCCCCTTGTGGATTCAAGACCCCTTCTAGGGAAGGATCCCCATCATAGGATCATCAAGACCTCACCTCCTTTGGAGTGGGAAGAACCTTACCTTTGTGCTACTTTCCTTTAATTGTCTATGTATGCTTGTGGATCTATGTATGCTACTCTAGTGGATGTGTGATTTGGGTTTGTTTGAGTGATTTCTCTCTTGTGTTCTTGTGAGTTCATCCCTCTTACACTCCAAGTGTGAAAAGATCTTCACCTAGGGTCTCTACCCTACCACATCATGGTATCATGAGCCATGTTGATTCACATCTTGGAGTCCCTACCCCCCCCTTTCTAGCCTGGTTTTGCTTTGTTTTGTCCCAATTTAGAAATCCCCACAAAAATAGCCATCCCAATTTTTTTTGCATTTGTTGGATCTTGTGAGATTTTGTTGTTTTGGTCCACGAATTTCTTGTTTGGCAACTAGATCTACCATTTTTCCACCTTCCCCCATCTTCCCCACCACCACTTTCCCCGCAATTTTGCACTTTTACCACGGATTTGGGGCTGTTCGTCCGCAGCCGCTGACCCAGTGCGCACGGGCCCCCGATACCCCATGCACATGGAGCCCCGTGCACATAGGCCCCTAATACCCCGTGCGCACGGGCTAACCAGGGAACTGTTCCACTTCCTGTTTTAGTCCAGTTTTACCACACTTTTGCACCATTTTCGTCTCACGCACTATCACACGTGTTTCATTGAGATTTTGACTTGCAGTTGCCATGTCCTAAGGTGTTTCGGCTACTTAGGGACGGTTCATCATCATCATCACCACAATTCATCATCGCCCTGGACCCGACATCGACATTGTCCACTTCTTCATCATCTGTGCTTGCTTACCTCGAGAACCAAACGATGGTAACATCGACGACATCTTGTACTTACCCTTGCCATTGCATTGATATCCTTGAGCCATTTTGCGTCACTTACCCATCGAGACTAGCGAGTTGAGAATTGTCAGGCCACGCTTTTGTGCACCATAGTGATATGCCTACTCCGAATAGCTACATTTAGCGTGCATCATCATCATCGTGCCATAAGTCTCTCCCGTGCATATCTTACTTACTTGTCTTAGATATCGGCTCTAGCATCAAGCATCTTGGCATAGTTTAAAAAAACAGAAAAAGCTTTTAAGCAAAAGAGAAGAAACAAAGAGCTTGTAAGCAATAGCATTGCGCCTTTTCCATAGTAGATCATATAGAACATACATATCATCCTTGGGATTGAAGACAAGCACGTTACTCTCTTAGGTTGGTGCACAAGCGTATCAAGCCCATTTGAGCAATCGAGCTAGTGTCTCTCTAGCATCCGTGCAACAAGAGCATCTTCCGTGGTTCCACATTTTGAGCTCATTCCTTGGTTGCGGGGATCCCATTCATCTTCGTGTGTGCGTTCCACGTGTTCTCCTCGGGTGTTGATCTATTTGTCTTACTTGCCATTTGTGAATCTTCTCAACATTTTCGATATCTTGAATAACACTTGCTTGAATTTTTGTGCCACTCATCCTAACCAAGCTACTCCATAAGCCTTACTTTGTAGGTGTGAGAAACGAACCCGGTACCAATTCTACTATTGTTGCATTACATTGAGTGATACTTGATACATCTTCAATCATCGGAAAAGGTAACTTTGGTATTGTTCTCTCATTTCCTACTCACCACCACTTGCCTATGATGGATAGGCCAAGTACATCGGCGAACCCGCTCTTTGAAGAGCAAGGAGACACACGACTACGTCACCAAGGGTCATCTTTTCGGCATCCAGCGAGCGCTACACCAAGAAAGTGAAGCTTTGGGAGATTGCATCGAGCAACTCACCACCGACTTGCGCCACTCCGAAACACGAACAAGGGACTACTTCGACGCCAAGCTTTCATCTCAAATGGAGGACTTTAGTGACATCATGGCCAACCGCGCCACTTCCACGACTTCCTCTTCAAGACGGCGACACTCAAGTCGACACTCGTCGGATTCTTCTTCACGCTCAAGTCCATCTTGAGCACGTCCTCCTCGGTGCAACACTCATGACGATCTTCAAGCCCCACAAAATCCATTCCATGGCAATGGGTTACAAGACGGGCTTCGAGCACGAGAATGTCAAGCGTGCCAAGGCCAAGCACCATCACATCCAAGACAAAATGACCAAGACGGCGACACCCTCCGACAAGAACTCCTGAGCCGCGAACAACAAGCACTTGAAGCACAACGTGCTCTCCAAGAAGCAACTCATGTCGTGAATGAGCACAACCGCCATGTGCGTGAACAACAAGAAGCGCTATGACACGAAGAACAACAAGAAGAAGCTCAACTTGAGGAGCGACAAGAAAGATGAAATCGAGATCGGATTCCACCTCCAAGACCACCGCTTCAAGCAAATCATGCAGAGCATGAGGATGACGATCCACCACCACCACAAGAGCGACATCACCAACAACGACATGATGAGGAACAATGTTTCGTCAAGCTCAAGTTCACCATGCCCAAGTTCCATGGCGGCATCGATCCTGAAGAATATCTCTCATGGGCATTGAAGGTCGACAAGATATTTTGCCTTCACAACTACGACGAAGAAAAGAAGATCGCCATGGCATCTCTCGAATTCCAAGACTATGTTCTCATTTGGTGGGAGCAAGTGATTGCAAGGCCTCAAGAGAAGGGCGAGCCACCCATCGCGACTTGGAATCAAATGAAGGATGTCATGAGAGCTCGTTTTGTGCCTACACATTACAACCGCGACCTCTTCAAGAAACTCCAACTCCTCAAGCAAGGAACCAAGTCGGTTGAAGAATACTATCAAGAAATGGAAGTTTCCATGATACGAGCCAATGTCAAGGAAGATGATGAACAAACTATGGCGCGTTTCTTGAATGGCCTCAACCATCCCATCAAGAAAATAGCGGACTTCCAACCGTACTCCAACCTCCTCGAGCTAGTGCACCAAGCAACCAAGGCGGAGCGACAAGTGAAGATGACTACAAGTACTCCAAGTACTCTTCCAAGACCTACGGTTCATACACTCAAGCTTCAATGACTATGACAACTCCTTCCACGACTCGAGCTACCACAAGTACCGGCGACAAGTCAAGCTCCAAGCAACCTTTGACATCTTCAAGTCGACTTCCTACTACTACAAGCAACTCCAAGCAAAGGCCTTCGTCATCGACACCTCCTACGGATGCCAACAAGACAAGTGACGTCAAGTGTTTCACTTGCAAGGGCCGAGGCCACAAGTCTTTCGAGTGTCCAACTTGACGCACAATGATCCTCAACGATGACGGCACCTACGACTCAATGAGCGAACCGGAAATGGAAGCCCTCGAGCATGTGGCTATGCACCAATAATTGAATGAAGACGAAGATGCACAAATCTATTGCGACAATGATGCGAGCCCCGCTCTTGTTGTCTCCAAGGTCTTGACACTTCAACAACATCAAGACGAGGACCAACATTTCTGCATCTTCCACACCAAAGCGGGCATCCAAGGACGTTCCGTCAAGGTCATCATCGATGGCGGAAGTTGCCACAATTTGGCAAGTGAAGAATTATGCTCCAAGCTACAATTGGTCAAGAAGACACACCCTCACCCCTACAAGGTCCAATGGCTTAGCGACTCCGGCACAATCCAAGTGGAGCACACCGTCCAAGTTTCCTTCAAGATTTGCGCCTACGAAGATACCTTGGCGTGTGATGTGGTTCCCATGTCCGTATGCCACCTCCTACTTGGGCGCCCCTGGCAATTCGATCGTGGCATCATCCACAATGGTCGGACCCATCACTATAGCTTCAAGATGAAGGGCAAGGAATTCGTTCTCCAACCAATGTCTCCAAGTCAAGTCATCGCCGAAAATCAAGCATGGAGCTATCGTGGACAGACTAGTGAGAGAGTGAACCACCACAAAGAGGGTGAGCGCCACAAGCCAAAATTGAGTGCCTCTGTGATGAGCGACAAGAAAAACTTAGTTCTACTAGCCACCTAAATAGATTTGAGGGATGTGAGTGAGAGCACATCTAGTGTTGTTCACTTTGTGCTTTTATGCAAAGGTGAAGCTGAGCGGACTAATACTTCAATACATCTTCCTCTCATGTTATCTCATCTCTTGCAGGAATACAAGGACGTGTTTCCTGATGAGCTACCTCCCGGACTACCTCCTCTACGTGGAATCGAACACCGCATCGACCTCATCCCCGACGTATCCCTACCGAACAAGGCACCATACCGCGTCAACCTCGACGAGACCAAAGAAATCCAACGGCAAGTCCAACATCTCATGGAGAATGGGTATGTACGTGAAAGCTTGAGTCCATGTGCCGTTCTGGTAATTCTTGTGCCTAAGAAAGATGGTACCTATCGCATGTGTTTTGATTGTCGTCCCATAAATGCTATCACTGTTAGATATCGCCATCCCATTCCACGCCTTGATGACATGCTTGATGAACTTAGTGGAGACACCGTTTTCTCAAAAATTGATCTTAAAAGTGGTTATTATCAAATTTGCATGCAAGAAGGTGATGAATGGAAAACCGCTTTCAAAACCAAATTTGGCTTGTATGAATGGTTAGTCGTGCCTATGGGTTTATCGCAAGCACCTAGCACTTTTATGCGTGTCATGCACTATGTTCTTCGCAAATTAATTGGCATTTGGGTTGTGGTTTACTTTGATGACATCCTTGTGTTTAGTGAAACTCTCTAAGATCAAGTCAAACACCTTAGGGACGTATTGCAAATTCTTAGAGACGAGCGACTTTAAAACTTGGCTTGTGTTGAAGTTGATGAGTCTAAAATTGATGCTATTAAAACTTGGCCTCAACCAACCAACTTGCAACAAGTGCGTAGCTTCCTTGGTCTAGCTGGATTTTACCGTCGCTTTGTTAAGGACTTTAGCACTATTGCTTCACCATTACATGCTTTGAGCAAGAAGAACACTCCTTTTGTTTGGGGACCTTCGCAAGATACCGCATTTCATGAGCTTAAGAATTTCCTTACACATGCTCCAATTCTTGCCTTGCCAAACTTTGAGAAAACATTTGAAGTGCATTGTGACGCTAGTGGTAATGGCATAGGTGGTGTTTTAATGCAACAAAAGCGATCCATTGCATATTTTAGTGAAAACCTTTCTGGTGCACAACTTAATTATCCCATCTATGACAAAGAGTTGTATGCTTTGGTGAGAGTCTTGCATGTTTGGGAGCATTATCTCCGACCCCATGAATTTGTCATCCATACCGATCACAAAACGCTTAAGTACCTTAGAGGTCAAACAAAATTGAACAAATAGCATGCTAAATGGAGTGAATTTATTGAGTCCTTCCCTTACATCATCAAATATATCAAGGGAAAGGAGAATGTTGTAGCGGACACTCTTTCCCGCAAGTGCATGCTAGTTACTCAACTTGAATTGAATGTTATTGGCTTTGAGCACATTAAAGATTTATATGAGCATGATGATTCTTTTGCAACGCCTTATGCCAAATGTCTTGCTAACACTTATTGGGAGTGATATTATATCAAGGATGGATACCTTATGCACGCTAACAAACTTTGTGTTCCCAAGTCTTCTCTTCGTTTCTTGCTTTTGCAAGAGGCTCATGGCGGTGGACTTATGGGACATTTCGGTCACGACAAGACTTTTGCCACGCTCTCCAACAAGTACTTTTGGCCCAAGATGTTTCATGACGTCGCACGCTACACCAACCGATGCTCCACATGTCGCAAAGCTAAGTCACAAGCTCAATCTCATGGGTTACATATGCCACTTCCTATACCATATCATCCATGGGAAGACATTAGCATGGATTTTGTGCTTGGCTTGCATAGAACGAAAAATGGAAAAGACTCGGTTTTTGTCATTGTTGAACGTTTCTCTACAATGGCACATTTTATTCCATGTCACAAGAACGACGATGCTTCACATATTGCAAACTTGTTTTGTAGGGAAATCTTTCGACTTCATGGAATGCCAAAGACGATTGTATCGGACCGCGACGTCAAGTTCCTAAGCTACTTTTGGAAGACACTATGCGGCAAGCTCGGGATCAAGCTCCTCTTCACGTTGGCTTATCACCCACAAACCGATGGTCAAACAGAAGTCACCAACTGGATGCTCTCTACACTACTTCACGTGTTGATCAAGAAGAACCTCACAGAATGGGAAGAATGCCTACCGATCGCCAAGTACGCCTACAGTCGAGCAAGACACTCTACCACCGGCAAGTCTCCCTTCGAAGTGGTCTATGGATTCAACCCTTTGTCGCCATTGGACATCTTACCGCTACCACTACAAGAGCGATCGAACTTGGACGCAAGCGCAAGAGCAACATATATCAATAAGGTGCATGAAGACACAAGGCTCACGATAGAACACCAAGTACAACGACTCGCCAACAAGCTCAATGCAACCAAGCATCCCATGATATTCAACCCCGGTGATCTCGTGTGGCTACACCTTCTCAAGGATCGCTTCCCCAACGAACGCAAGTCCAAGCTTCTACCTCACGCCGATGGACCCTTCAAGGTGCTAGCACGCATGAACGACAATGCATACAAGATTGACCTCCCGCGAGACAAGTACAACATGAGTGACACCTTCAATGTCAAGGATCTATCCCCCTACCATGGTGATGAAGATATTGATCCGAGGGCGGATCTTTCCCAAGTGGGGGGAGATGATGCGGAGCATCCTTTGATCATCCCCATGGATACCTCACCACCTCACCAAGCACCAAGTGGACCTATGACAAGAGCTCACGCACATGCCATCGAGAACGAGGTGAACTCACTCCTTTACAACTTTCATATGGATATGGATAGAACTTGGATGCTACCTCACAAAGGAACTCTATGTATCATTAGGCATGATGGAGTCGACCACCAAGAAGCTAGGGAGCCTCGTCAAGTCTAGGAAGAAGAATAGGAGCACCGCCAAGAAGACAGAGTCAAGCAACGGGAAGAAGGACAGCTGCCCAGGCGACCCCGTTCCCACGGGCCTAATGGACCCCGTGCGCACGGGCTACCCAGAAAGACTCTGGATACCCCATGCGCACGGGCTACCCAGAAAGTCTCTGGATACCCCGTGCGCATGAGACCCCTCGCCGTAGCTGCTGATAGACCGTGCGCACGGGCGTGTACCGTGCCCACGGGACCCCCGTGCACAAGGGCCCCACTTACCCCGTGCGCACGGGCCACCCAGCGAGGTGGCTGACTTTGGTCTGTTTTGCCCTCCAGCTTGTCCCCTACCTCCATCCACCTATATATTTCATACCTGGACCATTTGTTAGGGTTAGCAAAGTGTATTGAGATATTCATAGAGGGCTTTGCTCATCTACCACTCCTCTTGGAGATCAAGACCTCCTAGAGAGAAGATCCCCTTGTGGATTCAAGACCCCATCTAGGGAAGATCCCCATCATAGGATCATCAGGACCTCAACTCCTTTGGAGTGGGAAGAACCTTACCTTTGTGCTACTTTCCTTTAATTGTCTATGTATGCTTGTGGATCTATGTATGCTACTCTAGTGGATGTGTGATTTGGGATTGTTTGAGTGATTTCTCTCTTGTGTTCTTGTGAGTTCATCCCTCTTACACTCCAAGTGTGAAAATATCTTCACCTAGGGTCTCTACCCTACAACAGGAAGCATTTAGGAGTGGGTTCACCTTGTGTCCAATGACACGTGCTTGAGCTCTCATCGTATCTCCACTTGGGGCTTGGGGAGTGTACATGGGGATGACCGTAGGATGCTCCGCATCATCTCCCCCCTAGGAAAGATCTGTCCTCGGATCAAAAACCTCATCACCATGGAATCGGTAGTCATGGACGGACTTGTAGTTGGACGGAGTGAATGTCATGGCGCAATCCAAGTACTCCAAGGTGTCTCCGGAATAGTATACATGCAAAAAGAGCAAACAAAAAGTACACTTGGAAATACAAATGTTAGCGCACACAAGGTGTCCATCAAGTAAGCATGAGTTCATCTGACAAGATTGTTTTTGATAAGGCACATGAAGCTTCACAAAATGATATAAAATGAGATGTAAAGCATTCATGGGAGCAAATTCATTTGTTGTGCACACAAAGGTGTTGTGAAAGTGATTAATGCAACCATTGTGCAAAATGATGTCATAATGGGACGGTTTATCAAAAGCATGAACATGGCAAGTTGTGCTCAATGTGGTTACGTTATCACGCAATTGATGGTGGGGAATGTGATCATTATGTATGAATATGCCATCAATGAAGATCACAACAAATTTGCTAATAAAGTGCACAAGCTCATATATCATGGATGACATGGAAATACAAGATGCAACAAGGCAATCATAATGTAAGTCAAACCATGCATAAGGTGCAAATTTGTTATGGAAGGAATGTTTCCATCTAGCATGCTCATCAACAAATATGTAAGTGTTGTAGGGTAGAGACCCTAGGTGAAGATCTTTTCACACTTGGAGTGTATGAGGGATGAACTCACAAGAACACAAGAGAGAAATCACTCAAACAAACCCAAATCACACATCCACTAGAGGAGCATACATAGATCCACAAGCATACATAGACAATCAAAGGAAAATAGCACAAAGATAAGGTTCTTCCCACTCCAAAGGAGGTGAGGTCTTGATGATCCTATGATAGGGATCCTTCCCTAGAAGGGGTCTTGAATCCACAAGGGGGTCTTCTCTCTAGGAGATCTTGATCTCCAAGAGGAGTGGTAGATGAGCGAAGCCCTCTATGAATATCTCAATACACTTTTCTAACCCTAACAAATGTCCTGGGTACGGAATATATAGTAGGTGGGAGGTAGGGGACGAAGAGAGGGCAAAACAGGCAAAAGTAAGCCATCTCGCTGGGTCGCCCGTGCGCATGGGGTAAGTGGGGCCCGTGCGCACGGGGGTCCCGTGGGCACGGTACACGCCCGTGCGCACGGGCTATCAGCAGCTACAGCGAGGGGTCCCTTGCGCACGGGGTCTTTTGGGGCCCGTGCGCACGGGGTATACAGAGACTTTCTGGGTAGCCCGTGCGCACGGGGTCCATTAGCCTCGTGGGCACGGGGACGCCTGGGCAGCTGTCCCTCTTCCCGTTGCTTGACTCCATCTTCTTGGTGATGCTCCTGTTCTTCTTCCTGGACTTGACGAGGCTCCCTAGCTTCTTGGTGGTCGCCTCCATCGTGCCTAATGATACATAGGGTTCCTTTCTGAGGTAGCATCCAAGTTCCATCCATATCCATATGAAAGTCATAAAGGAGTGAGTTCACCTCGTTCTCGATGGCACGTGTGTCGTGGGAACGAGCCTGACAGTAGAGGTTAGGGGTACGTAAGGAGAGGGCAGAGTCCTAGCTATGGCGAGATTGTACACACAGATGTATGAGTTCAGGCCCCTCTCGTGGAGGTAACAGCCCTACGTCTTAGCGCCCGGGAGCTTTCTGTCGACTGGTATGTGTGAGATACAGGGGGTGCGAACCCTTGTGCCATAGGGGAGGGGTGGCTTATATAGAGTGCGCTGCCCCTCATAAACGCCAGGCAATCAAGGGTTCGATCGTGGAGAGTAAAGGAGAGCATTACTGATAACGCATGCAATAAATGCTAATTATGGTGATGGCCCGACTGCCTGTCTGTTGCTCTTCTCAGAGTGACTTTAGATCTTCGGTGGTCGAGTGAAACGTATCCTATCAAGTGGATGTAGAATCTTCCGAGTGGGATGGATGTCGAGTGGATCGTAAGCTTTGCTTACTCCAGTCGGAATCTCCCTTGTAGTCTTGTAATCTTGCATATGGTGTCTTTAGGTGGGGTATGTAGGCAATGCTTAGGACCCTACCCTTAATATGTATCCACATCATTAGCCCCCAAATGGATCAGGGTTCGAGTGGGAAAGGGACAGCGCAGGTTCTGCCAAACTCAACGTTCTGAATGAGCTTCGAGATTTTACTGATGCCTGTGACGACTGGGCCTTCTAGCATTCGCCTTGATCTATTCATCTTATCAGTTCTTCCGAGTGAATCTGGATGCAGGTTCAAGTCCAAGTGGCCAGCAGGATCTTTAGATGTGACAAGACGCTCTGCCTGGTCCAGATTTCACGGGGTTCGAAATTTCAAGGAGCGCGTGCCGAGCGGGGATGATGCAACAGACGGGGGCACGACCCCTCAATCCTCGGATCGCTTTTAGTGCCATGTATCATGCCTCCTCTATTAACGGGCTATGCAGGGATTCAGCGGGCCCATGAGTCAGTGACTCGGGTTGGCGGATATAAGAAACGAGAGCGGGGGGGAATTTGCAACAGTGCGTCCATTTTCTCCCAGTCTCCCCCGCTTCCTCTGTTCTGCCACTGTGCCGCTCATCTTGAATCCGCCAGCTGCCGCAACAATGATGAAAGACAAGACGGCAAAGTTGGAGCGCACCAAGAAGACGGCGAAGGGGAATAAGCCATCGGGCGCTTGAGCCGCGGTGCCGCCCGGATGGATCCAGGGCGACTTCTTGCCGTCGACTATCACGGAGCAGGACATTGAGAAGCTCGTCTCCGACGGCCTGGTAGCGGCCGGGTTGTGGAGGCTGCCGGGGGCAGAAGCTGAGCCGGAGCCGTGCGAGGGCGAGCGGGTCCTCTTGACCACTCACTTGGAGAGAGGTTTTTCTCTGCCTCCTCATCCCTTCTTCCGCGGTTTCTTGAATTTCTTCAGGGCACAACTTCATCATTTTCCTCCCAATGCTATCGTGTACCTTGCCACATTTGTGACGATGTGCGAGTGTTTCCTAGGTTGTCCCCCTCACTGGGGTTTGTTCAAGCATATTTTCACCATCCGCTCCCAGTCGGTCAAGAAAGCCCACACTAGTGATAGCAAGACCAACGTTATTCAGTTATGTGGGGGTTTGGGCATCCAAAAGAGGACGGGGAGTGCTTTCCCAGCGTTAACCTTTCCGGACTCGGTGCGGGGCTGGCAGTCGACTTGGTTCTATTGCAATGATGTCGCATCCCCAAATATGTCGACTGGTCTTCCCCCCTTCACACTGGCTCGACCCACTATGCCCAAATCTTTGACTGTGACCGAGGAAGAGAAGGCCAACGTAGGAATCTGGATGAATGGTGTACTGAATCTGATTCATGGTGGAGTGACTGGTCTGGATCTGCTGGAGGTGTTCCTCGGTCAACGGATCCAGCCGCTCCAGGCGTGGGACCATCCCATGTGGCATTACTCGGGAGTCGACGACACCACTCGTACCCATCCAAAGGATGTCTCAGAAGAAACGGCCGCTCAATGGCTGCGCGGAATCACTGGAGTGCGTGACAACCCCCAAGGATCCGAAAGAGTCTCGCCCTTCTCCGCTGAGCACCCACCGAACATGGTGAGTCATGTCATTATCGATTGCTTTTATATCTTGTCGAATGAATGGGTCTTCAACTGACTGACTTGAATCTTTGCAGGAGCTCACAAATATGTATTCACCTGTGCCAAATGGAGAACAGAACGTTGAAGGGGTGGAGAGTGAAGACGACAGCGCCAACATTAGTTATGCCGAGGACAGTGAAGGCAGCGATGACGACTCGGAAGAGAGCGAAGAAGTCGAAGTTCAATCTCCTCCGCGTACTGAGGGACGTTCCAAGCAGCATCAAGATCCTGCAATCGACCAAGGTCGGACCGTGGGGTCGACCACCAGGAGCTCGAAGCGCAATCGGACATCGACGCCAAAACCGATCGAAAAGGTCGCCAAATAGCCCAAGGTTGCTCCTGCAAAGTCTCGGAAGGCTCTTCCCAGGATAAAGGTTGTCGTGCCGATTGCTTCGACGTAAGTATTCTTGCTCCTTGCTTAACTTGTTGCTGAACTTCATATTTTTGCTAACCGAGTGAAACTTGAATGTCATGGCTGCTACCACGGCGACGTCACCGGTGTGGGTTGAGGAAGGCGCGGAGAAGGATACGTCTGACGCAGCTACTTCCCGCCGAGGTATGACATATTGCCATTCAACATTTTTCTCAAACCATTCGATAGTCGTGTGAAATGTTGTCTGGTGACTGCAGAGCCAAGGAATGTCCTCCAGATCGCTGATGACGGTGAAGATGAGCTTCAGAGGAGTGCTGACCCCGCAGCTCCTTCTCCGACTGAACCGGCTTCAGCACCGGATCTGATGACCGTGGATCTCGCCAATCCGCCTCAAGCGCCGGTCTCTCAAGCGCCAGTCCTTCTGGCTGTATCACTGCTCCCTCCACAGTCTACCTTTCCTCTGTATCATGTTCCAGAAGATCAGACAGGAGCTGCAAAGGAGGCGATGATCCAAGCCATGCACATGATGTGGCACACGAAGGAGGCATACGAGGCCAGCAAGTTGGCTTACGACGCCATCTCGACGCTTCGAGCGAATGTCCGAGTAAGTGCGCTTGTAAGTTCGTTTTTGATTGTGTCATTTTCTATTTATCTTGACTTGACTCTCCACCCACAGAGTGTTTTCTGTCCGTCGATGTGTAGTCGCTTGTCACTCACTCGGCCAGGACTGACCTGGTCGAGTGGTAATTGCTTGTCACGCACTCAGCCAGGGCTGACCTGGTCGAGTGGACATTTGTCCAGTGGGGGCACGCTGAGTGCACCCACTGGGTGTAGTCCCCAAGACCGCTGTCGAATGTTGGTGACATCGGCGGGGGTCTTTTATGTATTTTGCTGTTCATCTGTCACTCGAACAGGCCGGACCTGGTCGAGTGATAGTAGGTCCAGTGGGGGCACGCTGAGTGCACCCACTGGGTGTAGTCCTCGATACCGCCATCGGATGTTTGCATTGGCGGGGGTCTAAAAGAGACATTGTAGATTGTTTTTTTTTGACTCGGACATGTCGGTCCTGGTCGAGTGAGGTTGAGTCCAGTGGGGGCATGCTGAGTGCACCCACTGGGTGTAGTCCCCGAGACTACTGTCGATCGTTTACGATCGGTAGTAGTCTTAAGAACTTGGACTCGGAGCCCAAATTTGTGTTTGAAACACACTCTCCACTTGGCATGCCAAGCGGATGTCTTGTCTTAGTGTCGTCCCTCCTAAATGCTTGATGTAGAAATGGAAATGATGTCCATGAAACCAGCTGAGTAGGTCTTGTCAGTTCGGAGCTTTCCATCAACCATGATATGACGCTGCATAAGGGTGGGTGGGTTTTGTGCTTCCACTCGAGCGCGGAAGAATATTTCTGTCGACTGAATTGTGTTTGTTGTTGATCTCAGAAGACTTGCGAACTCGGGACTCAATATGCTAAATTGGAGAAAGAGAAGAACTAGCTTCAACTGGACCTGGAAGTGGCCAAGAAGAACCTGGAGCGCGTGCAGGCTGACCTGAAGGCTTCGGGAGGTAAACTTCGTCGACCGAATGCACCATTACTTGTTTCTTTTATCTTTGAACCAAGTGACTTCACTCGAGCAGACGTGCGTGGTGAGAATTGTTGACTCCAAGTGCGACTCAACAATGCTATTTCCTTAGATACCATGAAGAAGGCGCTTGAAGATAAGGATAAATCACTCGCCGATGCTCAGAAGACGGCGAGGGAGAAAACTGAAGCCACAGAGAAGAAACTCACCATAACCAGTAAGTTGGAAGAGGAGAACACCAAACTCAAGTAGGAGCGGGCCGACTGGGGCAAGAGGGTTGAGCAGGCGACCAAGAGAGCGAAGGGTCTGGAGAAATATCTGGGGAACTTCGCGAAGAAGATGTACATTTTGCTTGAAGGTAACTTTCTCCAGTCGAGTAAATTCCATTAATTCCCAGAGAATAGCAGCATGACCAATCTTTCCCTTCTTCTTCGTGTAGAATTCTGCCAAGACTTTGACAAGGAGACTGAAGAGATTGAGCCAAGTCTGGACCCCACCAAGTCACCCGTCGGGGATTCCGTAGCCATGAATATGTTTCGGCTTGAAGCTCGTCTCGGAGGTGTCCGGGAATATGTCACTCGACTGAGGGCCACGATGGAGAAGATCGACAAGGAATTATGGCCAGAGGACTCTCTTCAGACTAACCTCGAGTCAATGATGACTCGCTTTGATGAGCTCCCCGGTCGAGTGCAGGCATGGAAAAAATCTGCGGCACGCTGTGGAGCTGACGTAGCGCTCTCACTCGTCTAGGTCCATTGTAAGGAGGCCAAGAAGGACAGACTGAAGGCTCTTCAAGTGGCCAAACACAAAGAAACTTCAGTTCCAGAACTTCATGGAGACCTACATCGCAGCAGCCACTCGGATCGCCGATGGGATTGATCTGGACACTTTCGTCGAGCCCGCGAGTCCTACCGGAGCTTGAGAAAAACCTTGGTGGTAGTCGAAACTTTATTTTGCCTCGGTATGCCGAGTGATGGTGTAACCACTTAAAACTTCATTCGGGCCTTAAGCCTGAGTACTTTCCATTTGCATGGGCGACTTTTATCCGTGTTGGATATTCTAGATCTATTTGCATCTTGCTTTCCAGTCCTTTGCTTGGTTGATTTTGTTTGCTTTCTGAGTGAGACGGACATTCATCACTCGGAAGAATTTTGGACTTAGGCGAGGGCTGACCCGCAGCTAAGTCCTCGACTGAGAGGAGTGCTCGACACTCGACAGATATTTTGACTTAGCCGAAATCAGGTTCGCGGCTAAGCCCCCGAGTGTGAGTATCACTTGACACTCGGTAGGATTTTTATCATAGGCGAAAACTTGTCCGCAGCTAAGCCCTCGAGTGAGAGGATTGCTCGACACTCGGGAGAGATTTTAACTTAGGCGAAAACTTGTTCGCAGCTAAGCCCCCGAGTGGGAGGATTGCTCGTCACTCAAAGAGTTTTTTAACTTAGGCGAAAACTTGTTCACAGCTAAGCTTTCGAGTGAATGGGATGCTATTCACTCGAGATTTTTAACTAAGTAAAATCTGGTTCGCAGCTAAGCCCCCGAGTGAGAGGATTGCTCGTCACTCGGAGAGTTTTTTAACTTAGGCGAAAACTTGTTCGCAGCTAAGCTTTCGAGTGAATGGGATGATATTCACTCGAGATTTTTAACTTATGCGAAATCTGGTTCGCAGCTAAGCCCCCGAGTGAGAGGATTGCTCATCACTCGGAGAGTTTTTTAACTTAGGCAAAAACTTGTTCGCAGCTAAGCTTTCGAGTGAATGGGATGCTATTCACTCGAGATTTTTAACTTAGGCGAAATCTGGTTCGCAGCTAAGACCCCGAGTGAGAGGATTGCTCGTCACTCGGAGAGTTTTTTAACTTAGGCGAAAATTTGTTCGTAGCTAAGCTTTCGAATGAATGGGATTCTATTCACTCGAGATTTTAAACTTAGGCAAAATCTGGTTCGCAGCTAAGCCCCCGAGTGAGAGGATTGCTCATCACTCGGAGAGTTTTTTAACTTAGGCGAAAACTTGTTCGCAGCTAAGCTTTTGTAACGCCCCAAAAATTTAATCTTATTATATTAATTAAAATTTGGCCAGGAATATTTTTATTTTTTATTTTTTTATTTTCTGTAATTTTTCTATGAATTTCAGGGCCACTTCTTTTCTGTGGATTTCAAAATTTTCCCTCCTATCTGAAACTTTTGAATGATATTGTGGGACTTGAATGTTTTATTGAATCATTTTATTTCATTTAGTAAAACCAGTAGATTCTTTTTAAAATAAAACTTGCCAAGTTTTAATCCTTTTTAAATGGCCTTTTCATTCTTTTAAGGGCCTCATCTTGCATTACAACTATTTCATAACTTCATCTATAAATTCCACAAAAAATTGTAGATGACATGTGATATCCCTAGATCACTTTTATGCAAAAACCTCTCTTGGTCTTTTGTAAATTTTGGGCTCCACTTCAAGCTTTCAAATTTGGTTCAGATTGTAGTTTGCATTGCAACCTATTTAAATATCTCTTTAAAAATTCCATAAAAATTTGGATATGTTAGTAGAGGTATATAACTCATGTTTATGCAAAAAATCCATTTGGGTTCCTTGAAAATTTTGAGCAAACCATCCTCATTTGCATTCTGGTCCAATTTGGCAGTTTGTACTGCAACCCCATTTTATTTTTCTCTTTTTGCCTTGATATTTTTCCTTCTTGTAGTCCACCCTACCAAAACCTTAAGTCCAAGAGATCAGACCCATAGGCATGATTTAAGTTGACCAAATTGCCCCTTCCATTTTCTGTCTAGAATTGTTTTTCACCAAAACTTGCATTACCAGGTTTTTGTTTTTCTCAAGATAACTTTGCCATATTCTTTATCATCTAAAGAGACTCTTACCTGGAAAGTTTTGTTGCCATCAGAGTTCTTTAGATGCCTCTGGCATTTCATCAAGCACCTGCAGTGCATGGCCAGATTTGGCATGGTTGTAAGTTTGTATTGTGAACTTCCTCCTCTGTCCAAACCAGATTGTCTAGTAGCCTTCTAGATGCCTCTAACCTAGGTCTGTTGATTTTTATCTGCATCCAAGCAAGTTTAGTCCCCCTGGCATTCCGTCGAACGGTTGCCGTGCGTGCACGGGCGCGGCCAGAGCGCACGTTTTGCACGTGCCGCGCCCGAGCCGCCGGGACTAGTGCAGCCTCCCCCGCTAGTTCCAGTCCATTCCCCCAGTCTCCTGGTTCTGCCGCATCGCGCCAAGACCCAGCCAGCCTCCCCAAGAGCCCTGCAGCGCCGTCCCCGCAAGTCACCGCTGCCGCCGCCAGAGCTTGCCGCGCACGGCACCGCCCGAGCCACCCCAGCGCGCCAGCTAGCCCCTGGCACAGACCCCTCCTTGTCCGCTAGCCCTGTCGTGCCCCCAAAGTCCTGCCGGCCAGCCCCACCGCCCCTGTTCTGCAGCAGTGTCCACGGGCAGCCGCGGGAACCGACCTTGCCGGCTATAAAAGGAGCCCCGAGCACGTATAGCCACTCCATCACCCTCCCTGGCCCCGTAGTGAAGCCCCCGAAGCAGCCCGACGACCAGAGGAACCCCTCTTCCCCGCCTCCGGTCAAACCACCGCCGCCACCTCTCCGATCAAATTCGTCTCAACCAGGCCCCCCCGTTCCCTCTCTTCCCACTAGTAGTTTTTCCCCGGCCCCGTGATACCGTCCTACACCTCAAGCTCGATCGGGAGCCACCGTAGCCGAGCCCCCAATTGCTCCTGAAGTCACCGTCCGCCATGGATGAAGGGGTGCTCACTCCCGAGCTCCTCTGCGATCCTCTTGCTCTCCAGAGGATGGGGTCCTCTCTCCTGAGCACACCGGTGTGCGCAGCTCCGGAAGAGGTGCCTCCTAGCGCCGGCAATCGCCGCCAAAGCCCGCCCTGCTCTTTGTCCCCGCGCGCAAAGAAGACGAACCCGACAGGTGGGGACCACCTGTCGGTGACCCAGCCAGTTCTCCAGTGGCGCAGACCCTCGGATGTGTCTTCCCCCTGGAAAGGCGTATTCCTGTGAGTGCGTTTTCTGGTAAGTGAAAACGTAAAGCCCCTCGAAGTACGTCTTCTTTTCCCGAAAGCGTATCTCGTCCGAACCATTTTTCCTTTTTCTGATTTTATTAAAATAGGATTTTGACTGAACTTTGACTGGGCATATCTTTTTAAATAAAACTCCAAATGAATTGATTCTTTTTCCTACCTCTCTGAAATTTCATCTAGTTTATTGTAATATTTATTTGAAAAATTTCCAAGACAACTTTTTGTACTGTTTTTGAATTGCGTGTTGATTCAAATATTTTTCAAAATAGGAATCGGAGAGAGAAGAAAACTTTCAAAAGTTTTGTGGTGCACCCTACACCTCTGCACCTTGAAGGCAAGCATCCTGAAAACCTGGTCTAATGCTTGTTGTGTGTTGTTTGACATGACTACAACACCGAGATGTTCTGGAGCATTCGTTATTTCATGTGATATTGTGATCATGCCTTGGAGTGCATGATGAAAATTCCTTGCTGGTATAATTCAATACTGGTGACAGTATTCACCCCTTGTACCTCACATGCCTACCGGAAGGAATCCGGAGAAGTCTCTGTCTCGGGTAGACACGAGCTTGGTGCTGATATCTCGTTGGAACGAGAATGGTCAGTGGGGCATGACGATGTGTGATGAGTGGTGATTCTGTTTGGAAACTGTGAAAAATATTTGTTGTACTAACCATGAAGGGAACACTTAAACCTCCTGAGTCGACCGTAGATCGAGTCTTGTGCCAATAACCCCCATACTTGTTTCGTACTACCACTCGTCCCTGCTGTAGGTAGGGTACAGTTCAGTAAGTTGTCAACCCCTTTCTTGGCACACACCGTACAGAGAGGCCATGGTGGAAGATACCGGCTGCATCCGGTAGGCATGCCACTTGGTCCGGGGGCATGGGTGTTCAGTTGTAGCCGAAGGGTAGCTCCCCTAGTTTGTGCGCATTATAAATTTTGTGATCCCATGCTAATCGAGGTTGGAGCTTCCCCACTTAGAGGTTTGCTTAACGAATGTCGTGGGTGATTCCAGGCATCGGTAAGTTAAGCTGGTGTGTGCAAGTTAGGTGTGTTTTCAATCCAAAGACCATAAATGGAATTAGTCCCGGTGGACTACGGAAATCCGTTACTCGTGGGTAAAGAGTACACCCTCTGCAGAGTTTATATCTATTCGAATAGCCGTGTCCGTGGTTAAGGACTACAGTCTGGGATGGGTCAAGTGTCGGTCTTAGTGTCGGTCTTCGGAGGAAAACTTCTAAACCGGAACATTGATCATGACGTGTGACAAATGATGAGTTTGATTATTATTAATATTGTGGACTAACCCTTTATATTATTGGAATTGTTGAGTATCCCTGGGATGGTTCTACCTCCTGGATATTCGTTGTGATTATTTTCAATATAAGCCCTTTCTGTGATGTCGCTCAGACGTCCGACTGTGGCATGCTTGTCATTTACTTTTCAATATAAGCCCTTTCTGTGATGTCGCTCAGACGTCCGACTGTGGCATGCTTGTCATTTACTTTTCAATATAAGCCCTTTCTGTGATGTCCCTCAAACGTCCAACTGTGGCATGCTTGCCATTTACTTTTCAATATAAGCCCTTTCTGTGATGTCGCTCTGATGTCCGACTGTGGCGTGCTTGTCATTTACTTTTCAATATAAGACCTTTCTGTGGTGTCGCTCAGACGCCCGACTGTGGCATGTTTGTTATTTAATTTCCTTATAAGCCCTTTATGTGGTGTCGCTCAGACGCCCGATTGAGGCGTGCTTTATATTTTTATCCTTTCGAGGTGTCGCTTCAAACACCCGATCAGTTTATTTTATTCTTATTCTCTGATTGCTCATTCCTGTTTAATATGAATGACCTACTGGCGTGCGTCATGAATTTTATTTCGTGACTGACTAAGTGATCGTGGATTCTTTCAGTGCATGATTATCATTGGATATATTATACCTGTTTTCATGATGTTTGCGAGTACATTCAAAGTACTCACTGGCTTGTCCCTGGCTATTGTCTTGGCCAGATTTCTTGCTTGGAGGAGAGCACAATGACGACAGCCCCGGAACCTAGGCAATGAAGATAGCAGCTGCGCGGAGATATGAGTTAGCCAGGTCAGCTGTTCCTGTGGGAAATGGAGTCCCATAGATGCTGATGATCCGCAAGTCGCTTCCACCATCAACCACTAGAAACTTTTGTTGTACTCATAGACCACAATGGTCTTGTACTTCAGATTTTGTATTTGCTTGGAATTTCTGTATCAAGATTGTGTCTCATCAGCTAACAGTAATCCTGGGGCTGATGAGCACGAGGACCATTTACTGGGAAATTAATATCCCGAAAAAACCGGTTCTGACAACCTTGGTATCAGAGCCAGGCTGACCATTGGCTAATCCTATCTTAGCCGGGTCAATAAAACCTAGGTAAACCACCCGCCAGACCTTAACCTAAACCCCTAGCCAAGCTTCTCGAGTACGATAGCCACACAGTGACCCCGACACCTTTTGGCAGTCTGTGCCCAACCTATCAGTCTAGCTCGTCGATCACACGCCAGTGACCGACACCCCAATTGTCTCATTCGCAAGCGTGCGAAGGAAGATTCTGTTTTCTTTTTCTATAAAAAGGGAATGTTAGCCCCAAACCAGCACATCACAACCTCTACCCCAGAACCAAGCCAAAATGCCTGGCCCCATCGTTCACAATGAGACCACAGCTACCAACCTTGGAGGTTTTGTAATGTGCTAGCAAACCTCACCCGTCGTGCCTTTGCAATAGAAGAGCCCCAGAATATGTGGTGTACCAAGGACTCAGGAGCGGTGAAAGCCGTCAATTCTGGGCCATGGTGCACATCTATGGTAGGGGTATGGTGCAGAACGCCCCTACAGGTTTGCCGGAAGGACAACTTCCTTTGAGCCACAAGCCATCCAGCTAGCAGCTCGAGAGGCTATAGTTCAACTCCGGCACCTGTCGCCAAGAGTTAACTGCCGCTCGTTCTACTACTATCCCAGTCGTGATGGGTATAGTAGGCCACCCCAGGTTGCCAACAGAGACCACGAGATAGACCCTGCCTTGCTGCATCTGGTGCGCTATATAGGCGCCCTAGAGGCATTGTTCGATCAGGTCACTCTTGATCTGCTCGCGGCTCGTGCAGAACTTGCCCGTCGAGTCCCGGCAAGAGGAGAAGATGCGTTCGACGCCGACAACCCAGTCGTGCTGTTCGGACAGCCGATTGAGACCTTGAGGGCTGCCCCTGCAGCCGACCGTAATGCATTTGCATCCCCGGAGGAGCTTCGTCGCATTTTGGGAACACGCTCCAACGGGATTGTGACCGCCAATCCCCACGATGGTCATCATCGCTACCCCGACCCTGCAACCCCTCAACCCCAGCTAGCAAACCGTGACGGAGAAGCCCCTGGAGAAGCCTCGACATCTACAAGGCACGCCCGTTTAGATATTAACAAGGTAGACTAAGTCACTCGAGTAGTACCAAGTCTTAGTATTCTACGCCTTGTAATTGTGTGACCTTGTAGTCGCCATGAATAAAATGCAGTTTGTTTGCCTGCCATTATTTTAATAGCATCCGCATATAAGTATGTTGGCATGCAGTCGCATATTATATTTCAGGCATAGCTACCAAAAACTACCCCAGACGACAACCACAGTAATACGTCACTTTGTGAGATATGTGTATCTATGGCGTTGACCCTAGCTTCCCATAGAGCAGAACTGTCAAACTAGTTTACCCCCTCACACAGCAATATGTCACCCAGCCCAGATGCTATACTTGAGGCCACTCCGTGACCTTACTAAGCATCCCTCACTTTGTGCACTGCCTTCACATCCATTTTTTTCAGGTCGCACCTTGGGATTCATATAATGACCCCAGATGCATCCCCGAGGAACTTTAAAATTTGTGGAATTTTTCCACACCCTTGCTGTAATAAACCCCAGATCGCCATTAGCATACCCCGGAGACCAGACTAAGAGAGACGCATTTTGTGAGTCCCCCATCCGCTCCCCAGTAGACGAAGGATATATCCCACATTAGGGAATAATTAATCATGAGTTATAGTTTATTACCTGGACCGTCTGCGCTTTAGTTGTATTAGTCTATGTGGCTTTTTGAATGCTTGTTGTGATATCTGAGCTGTGTTTTAAAATTTTCTGTATGAGTTTATTGTGTTGGTTGCAGATGTTTGCTGTGATTTAAAATCAATTGTTTTCATTATAGAAAATTTAATAGTAAGGTTTTTCTTAAAAGGCCACTGTGATGAAAAATGTTTTTCCAACAATTTTTTTTAATGTGCTTGCCCTCGTGTTATACGACTCGCAGGCCCTGTACGCTAAATACAAGATCATGCGTTCTTTTATCACCTAATAGATTACCTTGCTAGAACACCACAACTGGACATTAGTCAGCGATTTTACTGTGACCTCGTCTTATCATGTGTGTGGAGTATTTGTTTTTCATGTTGCGATTGACGTGTGGTACGAATGTTGTTTTTTTTGCAAAATACGTCCTTTAGCAAATCTCGAGGACGAGATTTTTCTTAAGGGGGGTAGTGTTGTAACGCCCCAAAAATTTAATCTGATTTTATTCATTAAAATTTTGCCAGGAATATTTTTTTTTATTTTTTTTTCTGGAATTTTTCTATGAATTTCAGGGCCACTTCTTTTCTGTGGATTTCAAAATTTTCCCTCCTATCTGAAACTTTTGAATGATATTGTGGGACTTGAATGTTTTATTGAATCATTTTATTTCATTTAGTAAAACCAGTAGATTCTTTTTAAAATAAAACTTGCCAAGTTTTAATCCTTTTTAAATGGCATTTTCATTCTTTTAAGGGCCTCATCTTGCATTACAACTATTTCATAACTTCATTTATAAATTCCACAAAAAATTGTAGATGACATGTGATGTCCCTGGATCACTTTTATGCAAAAACCTCTCTTGGTCTTTTGTAAATTTTGGGCTCCACTTCAAGCTTTCAAATTTGGTTCAGATTGTAGTTTGCACTGCAACCTATTTAAATATCCCTTTAAAAATTCCATAAAAATTTGGATATGTCAGTAGAGGTATATAACTCATGTTTATGCAAAAAATCCATTTGGGTTCCTTGAAAATTTTGAGCAAACCATCCTCATTTGCATTCTGGTCCAATTTGGCAGTTTGTACTGCAACCCCATTTTATATTTCTCTTTTTGCCTTGATATTTGTCCTTCTTGTAGTCCACCCTACCAAAACCTTAAGTCCAAGAGATCAAACCCATAGGCATGATTTAAGTTGACCAAATTGCCCCTTCCATTTTCTGTCTAGGATTGTTTTTCACCAAAACTTGCATTACCAGGTTTCTGTTTTTCTCAAGATAACCTTGCCATATTCTTTATCATCTAAAGAGACTCTTACCTGGAAAGTTTTGTTGCCATCAGAGTTCTTTAGATGCCTCTGGCATTTCATCAAGCACCTGCAGTGCATGGCCAGATTTGGCATGGTTGTAAGTTTGTATTGTGAACTTCCTCCTCTGTCCAAACCAGATTGTCTAGTAGCCTTCTAGATGCCTCTAACCTAGGTCTGTTGATTTTTATCTGCATCCAAGCAAGTTTAGTCCCCCTGGCATTCCGTCGAACGGTTGCCGTGCGTGCACGGGCGCGGCCAGAGCGCGCGTTTTGCACGTGCCGTGCCCGAGCCGCCGCGACCAGTGCAGCCTCCCCCGCTAGTTCCAGTCCATTCCGCCTGTCTCCTGGTTCCGCCGCATCGCGCCAAGACCCAGCCAGCCTCCCCACGAGCCCTGCAGTGCCGTCCCCGCAAGCCGCCGCTGCCGCCGCCAGAGCTTGCCGCGCACGGCACCGCCCGAGCCACCCCAGCGCGCCAGCTAGCCCCTGGCACAGACCCATCCTCGTCCGCTAGCCCTGCCGTGCCCCCGAAGTCCCGCCAGCCAGCCCCACCGCCCCTGTTCTACAGCAGTGTCCGCCGCCATTGATCTTATCCATGGGCAGCCGTGGGAACCAACCTCGCCGGCTATAAAGGAGCCCCGAGCGCGTCTAGCCACTCCATCGCCCTCCCTGGCCCCGTAGTGAAGCCCCCGAAGCAGCCCGACGACCAGAGGAACCACTCTTCCCCGCCTCCGGTCGAACCACCGCCGCCACCTCTCCGATGAAATTCGTCTCAACCAGGCCCCGCGATACCGTCCTACCCCTCAAGCTCGATCGGGAGTCACCGTAGCCGAGCCCCCAATTGCTCCCAAAGTCGCTGTCCGCCATGGATGAAGGGATGCTCACTCCCGAGCTCCTCTATGATCCTCTTGCCCTCCAGAGGATGGGGTCCTCTCTCCTGAGCACGCCGGTGTGCGCAGCTCCGGAAGAGGTGCCTCCTAGCACCGGCAATCGCCGCCGAAGCCCGCCCTGCTCTCTGTCCCCGCGCGCGAAGAAGACGTACCCGACAGGTGGGGACCACCTGTCGGTGACCCAGCCAGTTCTCCAGTGGCGCAGACCCTCGGATGCGTCTTCCCCCTGGAAAGGCGTATTCCTGTGAGTGTGTTTTCTGTTATGTGAAAACGTAAAGCCCCTCGAAGTACGTCTTCTTTTCCCGAAAGCGTATCTCGTCCGAACCGTTTTTCCTTTTTCGGATTTTATTAAAACAGGATTTTGACTGATCTTTGACTGGGCATATCTTTTTAAATAAAACTCCAAATGAATTGATTCTTTTTCCTACCTCTCTGAAATTTCATCTAGTTTATTTTCATATTTATTTGAAAATTTTCCAAGACAAATTTTTGTACAGTTTTTGAATTGCGTGTTGATTCAAATATTTTTCAAAATAGGAATCAGAGAGAGAAGAAAACTTTCAAAAGTTTTGTGGTGCACCCTACACCTCTGCACCTTGAAGGCAAACATCCTGAAAACCTAGTCTAATGCTTGTTGTGTGTTGTTTGACGTGACTACAACACCGAGATGTTCTGGAGCATTCGTTATTTCATGTGATATTGTGATCATGCCTTGGAGTGCATGATGGAAATTCCTTGCTGGTATAATTCAATACTGGTGACAGTATTCACCGCTTATACCTCACATGCCTACCGGAAGGAATCTGGAGAAGTCTCTGTCTCGGGTAGACATGAGCTTGGTGCTGATATCTCATTGGAACGAGAATGGTCAGTGGGGCATGACGAGGTGTGATGAGTGGTGATTCTGTTTGGAAACTATGAAAAATATTTGTTGTACTAACCATGCAGGGAACACTTAAACCTCCTGAGTCGACCGCAGATCGAGTCTTGTTCCAATAACCCCCATACTTGTTTCGTACTACCACTCGTCCCTGCCGCAGGTAGGGTACGGTTCAGTAAGTTGTCAACCCCTTTCTTGGCACACACCGTACAGAGAGGCCATGGTGGAAGATACGGCTGCATCCGGTAGGCATGCCACCTGGTCCGGGGGCATGGGTGTTCGGTTGTAGCTGAAGGGGTAGCTCCCCTAGTTTGCGCGCGTTATAAATTTTGTGATCCCATGCTAATCGAGGTTGGAGCCTCCCAACTTAGAGTTTTGCTTAACGAATGTCGTGGGTGATTCCAGGCATCGGTAAGTTAAGCTGGTGTGTGCAAGTTAGGTGTGTTTTCAATCCAAAGACTGTAAACGGAATTAGTCCCGGTGGACTACGGAAATCCGTTACTCGTGGGTAAAGAGTACACCCTCTATAGAGTTTATATCTATTCGAATAGCCGTGTCCGCGGTTAAGGACTACAGTCTGGGATGGGTCAAGTGTCGGTCTTAGTATCGGTCTTCGGAGGAAAACTTCTAAACCGGAACATTGATCATGACGTGTGACAAATGATGAGTTTGATTATTATTAATATTGTGGACTAACCCTTTATATTATTGGAATTGTTGAGTATCCCTGGGATGGTTCTACCTCCTGGATATTCGTTGTGATTATTTTCAATATAAGCCCTTTCTGTGATGTCGCTCAGACGTCCGACTGTGGCATGCTTGTCATTTACTTTTCAATATAAGCCCTTTCTGTGATGTCGCTCAGACGTCCGACTGTGGCATGCTTGTCATTTACTTTTCAATATAAGCCCTTTCTGTGATGTCGCTCAGACGTCCGACTGTGGCATGCTTGTCATTTACTTTTCAATATAAGCCCTTTCTGTGATGTCGCTCAGACGTCCGACTATGGCATGCTTGTCATTTACTTTTCAATATAAGCCCTTTCTGTGGTGTCGCTTAGACGCCCGACTGTGGCATGTTTGTTATTTATTTTCCTTATATGCCCTTTATGTGGTGTCGCTCAGACGCCCGATTGAGGCATGCTTTATATTTTTATCCTTTCGAGGCGTCGCTTCAGACACCCGATCAGTTTATTTTATTCTTATTCTCTGATTGCTCATTCCTGTTTAATATGAATGACCTGCTGGCGTGCGTCATGAATTTTATTTCGTGACTGACTAAGTGATCGTGGATTATTTCAGTGCATGATTATCATTGGATATATTATACCTGTTTTCATGATGTTTGCGAGTACATTCAAAGTACTCACTGGCTTGTCCCTGGCTATTGTCTTGGCCAGATTTCTTGCTTGGAGGAGAGCGCAATGACGACAGCACCGGAACCTAGGCAATGAAGATAGCAGCCGCGCGGAGATAGGAGTTTGCCAGGTCAGCTATTCCTGTGGGAAATGGAGTCCCATAGATGCTGATGATCCGCAAGTCGCTTTCGCCATCAACCACTAGAAACTTTTGTTGTACTCATAGACCACAATGGTCTTGTACTTCAGATTTTGTATTTGCTTGGAATTTATTTATCAAGATTGTGTCTCATCAGCTAACAGTAATCCTGGGGCTGATGAGCACGAGGACCATTTACTGGGAAATTAATATCCTGGAAAAACCGGTCCTGACAGCTTTCGTGTGAATGGGACGCTATTCACTCGAGATTTTTAACTTAGGCAAAATCTGGTTCGCAGCTAAGCCCCCGAGTGGGAGGATTGCTCGTCACTCAGAGTATTTTTGAACTTAGAATTGTGCGATCGGAATCGACCGAAAATTGCCGGAGTCGTATCACTGATAAGCAAAACTGTTTAGAGTACTCTTATTACATCAAACAACTCAGTCTTCAGGTATAAAATCGTCGAAGTAAATCCGCGTTCTAGGCCCGCGGCTCGTCAATGTTCTTCTTGCGGATGAAAAGGTGGTAGGCTCCATTGTTCAGTACTTTGGTGATGACAAAAGGGCCTTCCCATGCGGGGGTGAGCTTATGAGGCCGCTGCTGATCCACTCGGAGTACGAGGTCACCTTCATGGAACGACCGACTCCTGACGTGCCTTGCATGAAAGCGACGCAGATCTTGCTGGTACACAGTCGACCAAATCAAAGCCATTTCTCGCTCTTCTTCAAGGAGATCCACAGCGTCCTAACGTGCTTGTTCAGCCTCAGCCTCTGAGTAAAGATCCATACGAGGCGAATTGTGAAGGAGATCACTCGGCAAGACAGCCTTGGCTCCATACACCATAAAGAAGGGAGTGCAATCAGTCGACCGATTTGGAGTCATCCTCAAGCCCCACAGAATAGACGGTAATTCAATAACCCAAGCTCCAGCTGCATGATCAAGTTCGCGCATGAGTCGAGGCTTCAATCCTTGAAGGATAAGGCCATTTGCTCGCTCTCCCTGACCGTTAGACTGGGGGTGCACAACGGATGCGTAATCCACCCGAGTGCCTTGAGTGGAGCAAAAGTTTCTGAACTCTTCCGAGTCAAAATTAGAACCATTGTCTGTGATGATACTGTGGGGAACTCCATATCTGAATATTATCTCTTTCATGAATTTGATGGCCGTGCGTGAGTTCAGTTTCTTAATAGGTTTGGCCTCAATCCATTTGGTGAACTTGTCGACTGCTACCAGTAGATGCGTGAAACCACTCTGGCCCGTCCGGAGAGGCCTGACCATATCCAATCCCCATACAGCGAACGGCCAGATGAGTGGAATAGTCTTCAAAGCAGACGCAGGCTTGTGTGACAAGTTCGCATATAATTGGCATCCTTCACAGTGCTGAAAAATCTCTTTGGCCATTTCATTGGCGCGCGGCCAGAAGAAACCAGCTCGGTATGCCTTGGCAACAATCGTCCGAGAGGACGCATGATGAGCGCAAGTCCCTGAGTGAACTTCCTCCAGAATCAGTCGACCTTCTTCGGGAGAGATGCACCGCTGAGCCACGCCGGTTACACTCTCCCTGTAGGGCTGTCCATTCATAATAGTGAATGCCTTGGATCTACGGACAATCTGTCGAGCCTCAACCTCATCTTCTGGAAGTTCTCGTCTGAGTATGTACGCGATATAGGGCACCGTCCAATCAGGAGTAATCACCAGAATTCAATGACCAGATCTATGACTGCTGGGACATCAACTTCAGTCGGATTGGAGGCACTTATAGGCTGCGGGGGCTCTTCGGTGAAGGGGTCCTCCTGCACCGAAGGAGAGTGCAAATGTTCCAGAAACACGTTGCTGGGTACAGGTTTTCGAGTGGATCCGATTTTTGCTAGCTCGTCAGCTGCCTGATTCTTCACTCGGGGAACATGGTGGAGTTCCAAACCCTCAAACTTCTTCTCCAGCTTCCTTACTGCATTGCAATATCCGGTCATGGCGGGGTTCCTGACGTCCCACTCCTTCATCACTTGATTAACCACCAAATCCGAGTCACCGTATACCATCAGGCGACGGACGCCGAGTGTGATGGCCATACGTAACCCGTAGAGGAGTGCCTCATACTCAGCTTCATTATTGGAGGAATCAAAGTGAATCTGGAGGACATAACTAAGATTATCACCCTTTGGAGATACCAACACTATACCAGCACCAGAACCATTCAGCATCTTCAAGCCATCAAAGAACATGGTCCAGTGCGCCAAGTGGATTTGGATTGGCTGCTGCTGTTCCATCCACTCGGCCATGAAGTCAGCAAGTGCTTGAGATTTGATGGCTTTCTTTGCTTCAAGCATGATATCAAAATAGAGGAGCTCAATGCCCCATTTGGCCACTGACGACTGAAACTGAGTGATCTTGGAAGTAGTGTGCCACCTTCTTCGCTGATAGATATATATAATAGACAAGCTTCTGGTAATGTGGATACCTTTGCTTTGAAGGAGTCAACATTTCAAAGATGTAGTATACTAGGCGCTGGACCTCATAGGCTTTGCCCTCTTCTTCTCGCTCGACAGTGAGAACCGTACTGACGACTTGATTGGTGGCTGCAATATACAGGAGCAGGGGTTCTTTGCTATGTGGAGCAGCAAGCACCGGCTGGGTGGAGAGCAGGGCTTTGAGCTCGCCAAATGCTTCTTCTGCCTCTGGAGTCCACTCGAACGTATCAGATTTCTTCATTAGTCGGTATAAAGGCAGTGCCTTCTCTCCGAGACGAGAAATGACTCTACTCAGCGCCGCCAGGCAACCAGTGAGCTTCTGGACATCGTGTATATGCTCAGGGCGTTTCATTCGGATGATGGCACCGATCTTCTCAGGATTGACGTCGATCCCTCGTTCGGAAACGAGAAAACCAAGTAACTTTACACCAGGAACTCCAAAAGTACACTTGGCTGGATTCAACTTGATGCCATATTTCCTTAAGTTGGCGAATGTTTCTGCCAAGTCAATCAGCAGGTCGGAACCTTTGCGAGACTTGACTACAATATCGTCCATATAGGCCTCGACATTCCGACTGATCTGGTCGAGGAGACATTTCTGAATCATGCACATGAAAGTAGCGCCAGCATTTTTCAGACCAAAGGGCATGGTGATGTAACAGAAACACCCGAAAGTGGCGATGAAGGCCATCTTTATTTTGTCTGGGCCAAACAGACGGATCTGATGGTAGCCAGAGTATGCATCGAGAAAAGATAAACGCTCACACCCCGCTGTTGAGTCCACAATCTGGTCGATGCGGGGGAGAGGGAAATGATCTTTTGGGCAGGCCTGATTGATATGTTTAAAGTCTATACACATGCGGAGCGACTTGTCTTTCTTGGGGACCATGACGACGTTCGCGAGCCACTCGGAGTGGTAAACCTCACGTATGAACTTAGCCGCCAAGAGTCGAGCCACTTCCTCGCCGATTGCTTTCTGCTTCTCTGTTGCCGACCGACGCAAGTGCTCCTTTACGGGCTTGGCCTTGGGGTCAATCCTCAGACGGTGCTCAGCCAGCTCCCTGGGTACACCCAACATGTCAGAAGGTTTCCACACAAAGATGTCCCAGTTCTCACGGAGGAACTGGATGAGCGCGACTTCCTATTTGCTGTCGAGTGTTTTTGAAATGTTGGTCGGAGCAGCATTAGGATCCGTCGGGTGAATGTGCACTGGTTTCACGTCTCCTGCCGACTGAAAAGTAGACTCAGTGGCGGGCCTCTTGGAACGCAACAGATCAGCGGGATCAACATTCTTCTTGTATTCTTCCAACTCGACCACAACCATTTGTTGGTCGGCAATCTTGTAGCCCTGCTGGAGGCACTCCTCAGCCCTCTGTCGATTCCCTATGACTGTGATCACACCCTTGGGCCCGGGCATCTTCAGCTTGAGATACACGTAACATGGACGGGCCATGAAACGTGCATAAGCCGGACGTCCAAGGATGGCGTGATATGCACTCTGAAAGTCTACAACTTCAAACGTCAACTTTTCCTTGCAAAAATTCTTGTCGGTGCCAAACACCACATCCAATGCAATCTGACCGAGTGACTTGGCCTTCTTTCCAGGGATGACCCCGTGGAATTGCATATTGCTCTCACTGATCCTGGACATCGGAATGCCCATCCCTTTAAGGGTATCTGCGTATAAAATGTTCAGGCCACTCCCTCCATCCATGAGAACTTTGCGGAGTCGAGTGCCTCCTACTACCAGATCCACCACCAAAGCCTGCCGACCTGGGGTAGCAACATGAGTGGGGTGGTCCGACTGATCGAAGGTGATAGGAGTCTGGGACCACTTGAGGTATGTGGGGGTGGCAGGAACAGTCATGTTGAGCTCCCTGTTTATGACCTTCAGTCGACTCGTGCTTTCTACATCAGCAAAAATCATCAAAGTGGCATTAACCTCAGGGAAGTCATCTTTCTCTTCATCTTCTTCTTTCTCAGGATCGTTTCCACTCGACTGTCCTTCCTTGAACGGCTGGATCAGTAATCTGCACTGTCGAGTGGTGTGTTTTGGCAATACCAAGTTGCCTTCTTCGTCCTTCTTCGTGTGAATGGCACACGGCATATCCAGGATGTCCGTTGACTGATTCTTTGACTTCTTTTGAGTAAACTGCCCCTTGGGCTTCCCTTTCCCTTTTCCTTGCGCTGCCAGAGCGGCTGCTTCTACTTGAACAGAACCATCAGCTTTACGCTTTTGCTTTCGACTGGAATTTCCGCCACCGGCGCCATTGTCGACTGCTTTTCCCTTGCCACTGCGGAGGCGATCCTCTTCTACGCCGTTGGCGTACTTAGTTGCAATTTCCATCATCTTGCTAAGAGACATATCTCCTGTTCGACCAAACTTCAAGTAGAGCTCTCTGTATCTAATGCAGGCCTTGAAGGCGCAAACTGCTTGGTGCTCGGTAACACCTTCCACTGTGTGATGAAGAGTGGTCCAACACTAAATGTAATCCCTCAAAGTTTCATTCGGCTTCTGTACACAATGCTACAATTAGGTCAAACTAGCAGGATGCTTGCAAGTGCCTTTGAAAGTTTTGATGAACACTCGGGCAAGATCCTCCCAGCAATAGATGCTAGAAGGAGCCAACTGATTCAGCCATGCTCGGGCCGAACCATCCAACATCAGAGACAAGTGCTTCATAGCTATGTTGTCATGGCCTCCACCGATCTGTACAGCCACTCGGTAATCATCTAGCCAAGTTTCTGGCTTCGACTCACTGGTGAATTTGCTAACCCCAGCTGCCAACCTGAAGTTGGGGGAATCTCAGCAGATCGAATGGCTCTGCTAAAACACTCTGGACCAGAAATAGCTGCACCGCTTCCACTCGGAAAACCTCTTTCATAACCATCTCTGTTATACCTGCCCCTGTCGACCCAGTTCTGTACGAGAACTGACCTCGCGTCAAACCCAGGGACCCGCTCATCACCGTACGGGAACCTATCATCATAGTGCCGGGGCACGTATGGACCACTCCGCGAAGGAGTGGGCACTCGACGGTGGTCATCACGGCGATATTGAGGAGCAAACTGATCTCGCCTCTGACACTGAACTAATCATTATGATAATCCCCGCCTCTGCGACACAGAGGTGACCCTGGACTGTGGGCCGATTGGACCGTGTCTACCTTAGTTGATCTGCTGTGTATCCTATTGTGCGACTGAGAGATAGCAGAGTTCTGCTCTCGAGCCGCCCCAAGCAGAGCTCGGATCTTCTCAAGACCTCTGCCAGCCTCAGAATTGGACGGCTGGATAGATTCTGCAATCCTAGCCGCTGCCGCAACGTTCTGGATCGGAGTACGGAATACCTGAAGGTTGTCGTGGAATTGTGGGAATAACTGACGCTGTGGAGTGCACTCGTCGAGTGCCCTCTGCATCTCTTCGAGGTGCGTGCGCTCCGCCAAAGTGGCCAGACGTGCAGTCTCCAGAGCTTGGGCCTCCGTAGTCGCACCGACGATGGGGGTTTGGAGGACCTCCTCATCCCTGCACCGCTGCTCATTCGACGGGCCGCCACGCTCGCGGCCGCCACGGCCATAGCCAGGCGGGCTCTGACAAGAACCCGCCATCAAAACTTCTACTGCCGGATCGCAGCTTTCACACTCGGAAGGGAGCTTAGATTGATCTGATGCCGAATCGAACACGCCATGAAGTGACTCGGCGGGCTCGATAGCCGCAATCTGCGAAGTCGATGCCTGGCGTGCCGCCGAATGCTTCACCCATCGCTGGAGCCGCAAGCGACCAGATCACTTGTGGCGACGCACAACGGGGAGAGTGAACAATGCCGAAGCCGATATGTACAGGGTCGACGGCTGCCGAAGAAGAACGCCTCCTAAAATCGTGCTGAAGTGCGTCGCCCCGCGAACAGGGAGAGCCTCAACGTCGAGAGGGGCTTCCTAGAGCCATGCTGAGTCGTCGGCGACGAAGGTGAGCGCACCGAGACGGATCTCGCGGCCCAGGACCAAACTACTGCCGGAAGACATGATGAAGATGAAAAAACGCAACCTCGCCGGAAGTCGCTAAGACGCCTACCCCACGGTGGGCACCAACTGTTGTGGGAATGAGCCTAACAGTAGAGGTTAGGGGTACGTAAGGAGAGGGCATAGTCCTAGCTACGGCGAGATTGTACACACAGATGTATGAGTTCAGGCCCCTCTCGTGGAGGTAACAGCCCTACGTCTCAGCGCCCGGGAGCTTTCTGTCGAGTGGTATGTGTGAGATATAGGGGGTGCGAACCCTTGTTCCAGAGGGGAGGGGTGGCTTATATAGAGTGCGCTGCCCCTCATAAACGCCAGGCAATCAAGGGTTCGATCGTGGGGAGTAAAGGAGAGCATTACTGATAACGCATGCAATAAATGCTAATTATGGTGATGGCCCGACCGCCTGTCTGTTGCTCTTCTCAGAGTGACTTTAGATCTTCGGTGGTCGAGTGAAACGTATCCTGTCGAGTGGATGTAGAATCTTCCGAGTGGGATGGATGTCGAGTGGATCATAAGCTTTGCTTACTCCAGTCGGAATCTCCCTTGTAGTCTTGTAATCTTGCATATGGTGTCTTTAGGTGGGGTATGTAGGCAATGCTTAGGACCCTACCGTTAATATGTATCCACATCAACATGCGCGAGCTCTTGTCATAGGTCCACTTGGTGCTTGGTGAGGTGGTGAAGTATCCATGGGGATGATCGAAGGATGCTCCGCATCATCTCCCCCCCTTGGGAAAGATCCACCCTCGGATCAGTATCTTCATCACCATGGTAGGGGGATAGATCCTTGACATTAAAGGTGTCACTCACGTTGTACTTGTCTCGCGGGATGTCAATCTTGTATGCATTGTCGTTGATGTGTGCTAGCACCTTGAATGGCCCATCGGCATGAGGTAGAAGCTTGGACTTGCGTTCGTTGGGGAAGCGATCCTTACGAAGGTCTAGCCACACAAGATCACCGGGGTTGAATATCATTGGATTCTTGTTTGCGTTGAGCTTATTGGCGAGTCGTTGTACTTGGCGTTCTATCGTGAGCCTTGTGTCTTCATGCACCTTCTTGATATATGTTGCTCTTGCGCTTGCATCCAAGTTCGCTCGCTCTTGTAGTGGTAGCGGTAAGATGTCCAATGGCGACAAAGGGTTGAAGCGATAGACCACTTCAAAGGGAGACTTGCCGGTGGTAGAGTGTCGTGCTCGATTGTAGGCGTACTCGGTGATCGGTGGGCATTCCTCCCATTCCGGGAGGTTCTTCTTGATCAACACGCGAAGTAGTGTAGAGAGCATGCGGTTGGTGACTTCCGTTTGCCCGTCGGTTTGCGGGTGATAGGCCAACGTGAATAGGAGCTTGATCCTGAGCTTGCCGCATAGTGTCTTCCAAAAGAAGCTAAGGAACTTGACGTCGCGGTCCGAGACAATCGTCTTGGGCATTCCATGAAGTCGCAAGATTTCTCTACAAAACAAATTTGCAACGTGTGAAGCATCGTCATTCTTGTGACATGGAATAAAATGTGCCATTTTAGAGAAACAGTCAACAACGACAAAAACCAAGTCTTTTCCATTCCTTGTTCGAGGCAAACCCAGCACAAAATTCATACTAATGTCTTCCCATGGATGATATGGTATAGGAAGTGGCATATGTAACCCATGAGATTGAGCTTGTGACTTAGCTTTGCTACATGTGGAACATCGATTGGTGTAGCGTGCGACATCACGAAACATCTTGGGACAAAAGTACTTGTTGGAGAGCGTGGCAAAAGTCTTGTCGTGACCGAAATGTCCCATAAGTCCACCGCCGTGAGCCTCTTACAAAAGCAACAAACGAAGGGAAGACTTGGGAACACAAAGTTTGTTAGCACGCATAAGGTATCCATCCTTGATATAATATCGCTCCCAATAAGTGTTAGCAAGACATTTGGCATAGGGAGTTGCAAATGAATCATCACGCTCATATATATCTTTAATGTGCTCAAAGCCAACAACATTCAATTCAAGTTGAGTAATTATCATGCACTTGCGTGAAAGAGCGTCCGCTACAACATTCTCCTTTCCCTTGATATATTTGATGATGTAAGGGAAGGACTCAATAAATTCATTCCATTTAGCATGCCGTTTGTTCAATTTTGTTTGACCTCTAAGGTACTTAAGCGTTTCATGATCGGTATGGATGACAAATTCACGAGGTCGAAGATAATGCTCCCAAACATGCAAGACTCTCACCAAAGCATACAACTCTTTGTCATAGATGGGATAATTAAGTTGTGCACCAGAAAGCTTTTCACTAAAATATGCAATGGGGCACTTTTCTTGCATTAGAACACCACCTATGCCATTACCACTAGCATCACAATGCACTTCAAATGTTTTCTCAAAGTTTGGCAAGGCAAGAATTGGAGCATGTGTAAGCAAATTTTTAAGCTCATGAAATGCGGTATCTTGCGAAGGTCCCCAAACAAAAGGAGTGTTCTTCTTACTCAAAGCATGTAATGGTGAAGCAATAGTGCTAAAGTCCTTAACGAAGCGATGGTAAAATCCGGCTAGACCAATGAAGCTACACACTTGTTGCAAGTTCGTTGGTTGAGGCCCAGTTTTAATAGCATCAATTTTAGACTCATCAACTTCAACACCCTTAGAAGAGACAACAAAACCCAAGAAAACAAGCTTATCAACACCAAAAGTGCATTTTTCCATGTTAGCATAAAAGTCGCTCGTCTCTAAGAACTTGCAATACGTCCCTAAGGTGCTTGACATGATCCTCAAGAGTTTCACTAAATACAAGGATGTCATCAAAGTAAACCACAACACAAATGCCAATTAATTTGTGAAGAACATAGTGCATGACACGCATAAAAGTACTAGGTGCTTGCGATAAACCCATAGGCATGACTAACCATTCATACAAGACAAATTTGGTTTGGAAAGCGGTTTTCCATTCATCACCTTCTTGCATGCATAGTTGGTAGTAACCACTTTTAAGATCAATATTTGAGAAAATGGTGGCTCCACTAAGTTCATCAAGCATGTCATCTAGGCATGGAATGGGATGGCGATATCTAATGGTGATAGCATTTATGGGACGGCAATCGGAACACATGCGATAGGAACCATCTTTCTTAGGCACAAGAATTACTGGAACGGCACATGGACTCAAGCTCTCGTGTACATACCCATTCTCCATGAGATGTTGGACTTGCCGTTGGATTTCTTTGGTCTCGTCGGGATTGATGCGGTATGGTGCCTTTTTCGATAGGGGTGCGCCGGGGATGAGGTCGATGCGGTGTTCGATTCCGCGTAGAGGAGGTAGTCCGGGAGGTAACTCATTGGGAAACACGTCCTTGTATTCCTGCAAGAGATGAGACAACACTAGAGGAAGATGTTGTGAAGTATTAGTCCGCTCAGCTTCACATTTGCATAAAAGCACAAAGTGAACAACACTAGATGGGCTCTCACTCACATCCCTCAAATCTCTTTTGGTGGCTAGTAGAACTAAGTTTTTCTAGTCGCTCATCGTGGAGTCACTCAATTTTGGCTTGTGGAGCTCACTCTCTTTGTGGTGGTTCACTCTCTCACTAGTCTCTCCATGATGGCTCGATGCTTGATTGTCGGTGATCACTTGACTTGGAGACATTGGTCGAAGAACGAATTCCTTGCCCTTCATCTTGAAAGTATAGTGGTTGGTCCGTCCGTTGTGGATGACGCCGCGATCGAATTGCCAAGGTCGCCTAAGTAGGATGTGGCATACAGACATGGGAACCACATCACACTCCAAGGTATCTTCGTAGGCGCCGATCTTGAAGGATACTTGGACGGTGTGCTCCACTTGAATTGTGCTGGAGTCGCTAAGCCATTGGACCTTGTAGGGGCGAGGGTGCTTCTTCTTGACTAATTGTAGCTTGGAGAAGAATTCTTCACTTGCCAAATTGTGGCAACTTCCGCCGTCAATGATGACCTTGATGGAACGTCCTTGGATACCTGCTTTGGTATGGAAGATGTGGCAACGTTGGTCCTTGTCTTGATGTTGTTGAAGTGTCAAGACCTTGGAGACAACAAGAGCGGGGCTCACATCTGAATGTGCAAGTGTCACTTTAATTATATTTTGTTGTGATGACAATGTGGTTAGTGGAACTAATATCGGTTGCTATAGTTTATCTCAGGATATTTGTTTAAAGTTGTCTCTGATGGAGGTATGCGACCCCCCCAATTCAAAAAGATCAAAGGCGTGGTTTACCGGCGACTCAAAGGTTTTCGTTTTGGTTCGATTTGAGTCGTAGGAAAAACCGCACTACTAAGAGGGGTCATTTGAGGATTTATGTCTTGTGGGAATGCCATCCTAAAACCATATACACCAGCCTGCCTACTCCTACCACCATGTATCTTTTAGTGTGCTCGCTGAGGTATCCAGAAAGTTACAACAGAGAAGTTCTGGGTACCCCATGCGCACGGGGTCTTTTGACCCCCGTGCGCACGGGGTACTGGGTAACTCTCTGGGTACCCCATGTGCACTGGGTCTTTTGACCCCTGTGCGCACGGGGTACTGCGTAACTCCCTGGATACCCCGTGCGCACGGGGTATTTTGACCCCCGTGCGCATGGGGTGGTGGTTTGGGCTCTGAGTACCCCGTGCGCACGGGGCTAACTTAGCCCGTGCGCACGGGGTCCAACGGGCAGAAAACCCCCATCCAGCAAGAACACTATGTAAAGCCCCCTTCTTCCTCCTCCATCTCCAACCCTAATGTCTTGTTGAGCTCCTCCATTGCTACACCTCATTTTACTCAATACTCTCAATCCCTCCACCCAAACTTGTTGAAACTTTGGGGATTGGGAGAGTAAGACCCGATCTACACTTTGACCAAACCAAATCGCATTCCCCGCATCATTCATCCACCATGACTTGTTACTCTTGGATCTTGGGCTCCTAGGCGGTTATAGGTACCTCCGGAAGCTTCCTTGCTTGTGGTGTGCTCCGGAGAAGTTTGTAAAGGTGTGGTGGTCGCCTTCAAGACCAACCCCGAGTGATTCGAGGCTCATCCATTGGGGGTGACTCGAAAGAGATTACGGTGAGCCTTCGGTGGCATTCCGCAAGCTTTGGCTCTGGCACCACTCTAAACGGAGAGTAGCTCTTCCCCATGGAAGAGTGAACTTCGGGATAAATTCTGCGTCCTCGTCTCACTTGTGGTTAATCCTTCCCCACACTTTTCTTTGCCTTGTATGCTTGTTGGCTTGCTAATTAGATTGTTGCCTAGCAATTTTAGCTTGGAGCTTGTTTGTCATATAGGTTGTGTTCACCTAGTTGCATATCTAGTGAACCCTATTTATCCGCTAAACCTTAAAATTGACAAGAAAGATTAAAATTTGTAGTCTCCTATTCACCCCCCTCTAGTCGACTGTATCGATCCTTTCAATTGGTATCAGAGCCTCGTGCTCTAATATAAGGTTTTACAACCTTAGAGGATATGGCCGATCTAGGGAATGAGGGTGGTGACCCAACTCTTGCGGTGGATGGTCAAAACCTAACCCTCGCCGCGGCCGACGCACTTGTTGCTCTGGTTGTTGCTCCCATCGCCCCATTAACCCAGGTGCCCCCTTAACCGCGGCCGACATTCTTTCAATGTTTGCGGATCTCAAAACTGCGATGTTGAAAGAAGTTCGTGCTTCGATTAAGGAGGAAATTGATGCTCGCTTAAAGCCCCCCTCGACATCTGCTTCAAACTCATTTGATCCAAATGCGGTTCATGATGCGGATGATTCGAGAGAACCCCTTGCATCCCTGGCTCGCACTCAAGTTCCCAAGTACAATGCCATGGAACCCTTTTACTCACCCCAACCTTTGCAGCACCCTCGCATTAATCATGTTGGGCCTCCACCCCCTTTGAAAGCTAACGCGTTTGCTAAGTGGAAGCTAGATATGGAGTCTCACATTCGCAGTGCTTCTACACAACTATGGTGGATTGTGGTCAATGGTTTCAACCCCAAGGATCCCATGAATCTCACTCCAAGAGAAGCGGTTGATGATCAACTCAATGCTACCGCCCACAACATGTTGCGCACCGCGGTGACCAATGACTATAGTGACTCCATTGCTCTTCTCAAGACCACCAAGGAAATTTGGGATTGCCTTGAGGAGGCCCTCGAAGGTGATGAAGCAGTTCAAAGATCTCGGTTGGCTTTGCTCAAGAAAGAAGTCAACCTATTTGTGAGAAATGAGGGTGAGACCACGGAAGAGATGTACCGAAGGCTAAAGTCCCTTGTGCACAATTTGAGAACCTTTGGGTGCACTTGGGCAAATGATGATTTCATTAAGGACAAGTTCATTGATGCTATGGTTCTCACGGAACACACCATGGTGATGATGATACATCAACGCCCGTACTATCACAAGTTGACCGCGGCACAAGTTGTATCCACCTTCTCAACTCATGTTCTTTTGGAGACCAAGTCCAAGAAGACCTTTGCCATTGCTCAAGCCACCAAGAACTAAAATCTTGCATTGAAGGCCAAGAAAGTTGTTGCTCAACCCTCCCGGGATGAAGAAGTTGTTGAAGAGACGTGTGAGGAAGATTTTGACACCTCATTCCCGGCAAATGACTTTGCGGAAGACTTGGCTCTCTTGGTCAAGAAATATTCTGGGACCATGGCAAACAAAGGGAAGAATCTTCAAGGAATATCGTTTGGACGAAGAAAATGCTACAATTGTGATAGCCCAAGACATTTTGTGCATGATTGTCCTTATGAGAGACGTGAAGACAAGTCCGAGAAGCTTGTGCTTAAGAAGAAAAAGTTCACCAAGTTCACCAAGAGGAAAGATGACAAGGCTCTTGTTCATGAGGAGTACATGTCCGGAGATGAAGATGACGGTGATGATGATCATGTGGGCACGGCCGCTATTGTCGTGCATGACACTACCTCCTCCTCCACCACCGGCCTCTTCGACTCTCCCAACGAGGACAAGCCTTTCACTCATCGCTGCCTCATGGCCAAAGAGGTAAAAACAAAGTCCAACTCTCAAAAACCTGCCATCCACACTTCCAATGTCTCATGTGAGATAATGGAGGATGGGTGTGAGGATGGGTGTGAGGATGGTGTGGATAATGATGAGGAATCCTTGATGGCTTTGATGAAAACTCTTCATGGTGAAGTTCGTGCTCGTTTTGGTGATCTCCTTAAGTCACTCGCCGAACGCGATGATTTTATTGAGAATGTTGAAAGCCTCCTCATAGAGGAAAAAGAGAGAGTCGAACTCCTCGAGCACGAACTACATGAAGAGAGTGTCATGAGAGCATCACTTGAGGAAGCCTTGTCTTCTCATAAAATTGACTTTGTTAAAACCGATGATGCTTTGCAACTTGCTCTTGAGAACAAAGATTCCCTTAAAGTAAGGGTTGAAAAGCTTCTAGTTGATCACATGAGACTTATTGAGGAACATGAGTTCCTTGTGACAAGTTCCAATGTTGTCAAAGGTGACCTCATTGCCCTCACCGAGTCTTATGCTCAACTTAAAGCTACAACCATTAAGGCTCTTACTTCCGTCCCTCATATTGATTTAAATGATGAATCTTGTACGGCTAACTTTGCTCATGATTGCACATCTCTCCGAGAGGAAAATAAGAAGTTGAATGCCCAAATTGAGAAAGGACTTGTGTCATGCATTCAAGGGGAGAAAAACCTCAATGACCTCTTGATCATCCAAAAGGAGTGTGTTGCCAAGGAGGGAATTGGGTTTGACCCCTCTTCCAAGAAAAAGAAGAACAAGAAGAATAGCAACAAGAAGAAGATCGGTCCTACTCCTCCACAACAAAAGGTAGTATTTGTGCACGAAGGGCACAAGGAGAAGGAGAAGGGAAAAGGGTTTGTTGGGAATGGCAAGGTCACTAGGGACAAGGTCATTCCCAAGGATTTTGCCGACAAGAACAACCCATCCTATGTCCTCATGAGAGGACATGATGGTTATACCTTTGCTAAATTTGTTGGCACTAACTATGATGATTATGCTTGGACTATTTGGGTACCTAGGACCCTTGTTGATAACTCTCTAGGACCCATTGCAAAATGGGTACCTAAAATCAAAGCTCGATTCATGTAGGACTATACCTCCGGTGGAACACAATGGGTGATCGATAGTGGATGCACCAATCATATGACCGGAGAGAGGGAAATGCTTGTGGAGTTCATTGATTCACTCAAGGCCTCTTCGAACATCTCCTTTGGTGATAATAGCAAGGGCAAGGTATTGGGTTTGGGCAAGGTGGTAATCTCTAGTGATTCTTCACTTATGAATGTCATGCTTGTTCAATCCCTTCACTACAATTTACTTTCTACGATTCAATTGGCACATGCCGGTTATGATTCTCATTTCGGTGAATTTCATGTGACCGTCTTTAAGAGGAGCAATCTCAAAGTGGTCTTTGTTGGGCATGTTGAAGACAACCTTTACGTGGTTGATTTCTCGAAAGAGAAATCTCATCTTGCAACATGTCTAATGGCCAAGGCCGACGTGGGGTGGCTTTGGCACCGACGGCTAGCCCACATTGGCATGAGAAATTTACAAGCTCTCTTAAAGGGGGAGCACATCCTTGGACTAACCAATGTGTCTTTTGACAAAGATCGTCCTTGTAGTGCTTGCATTGCAGGAAAACTTCATGAAAAAGCTCATAAAGTGACGACTATCATTACCACGTTGAGGCCTCTCGAGCTCATTCACTTGGATCTCTTTGGGCCGCCATCTTATGATAGTTTGGGAGGGAGGCGGTATTGCCTTGTCATTGTCGATGACTATACAAGATATACATGGGTGTTCTTTCTCAAGACTAAAGATGAAACACAAGACACCTTCATCAACTTTGCCAAAGAAGCTCAACATCAACATAATTGTGAGATCAAGGCAATTCAAAGTGACAACGGCATCGAGTTCAAAAATTACACGTTAGACGAGTTCTTGAGCGATGAGGGGATCATGCATCAATATGCCACACCATACACTCCCGAGAAAAATGGTGTTGCGGAAAGGAAGAACCGGACTCTCATTGAGATGGCAAGGACCATGCTTGATGAGTACAAGTCTCCATACAAGCTTTGGGTCGAAGCCATCAATACCGCGTGCCATGCTACAAACCGACTTTATCTTCGTAAGCTCAAGAACAAGACTCCTTATGAACTCCTAATTGGGAGAAAGCCTAACGTCAAATACTTTCGAGTATTCGGTTGTAAGTGTTTCATTCTAAACAAGAAATCTCATTTAGCTAAGTTTGCGCCTAAAACTTATGAGGGCATATTTGTTGGATATGCATCAAACTCTCATGCTTACCGTGTTCTCAACAAATCCACCGGATGCATTGAGGAAACGGTAAATGTGGAGTTTGATGAAGATAACGGTTCCCGTGTGGAGCACATTGTTCCTAGTGTTGTAGGTGATGAGGCTCCTTCACAATCTATAAGGACTATGGGGATAGGCCACATTCGTCCACAAGAAACACCCCAAGTCCAAGTAGAAGAAGGAGTAAGATCCCCTCTTGTGGATTCTCCACAAGGGAAGTCATCACCGCCACCACAAGGTCAAGTTGCTATGGGAGATCATGAACCTATCCAAGAACAAGATCAAGTCCCTCATGTTCCCGAGCAAGATCAAGGGCAAGCTCAATCAAATGGTGAAGAACCAATCCTTGAGGCACATGATCAAGCTCAAGTTCATGATCATGTTCAAGATCAAACCCAACCTCAAGCGTCTTCTCCAACGTCACATTCTAGTGAACGAGAGCTTGATGTTGTGAAGAGAAGGGTGTCTCCAAGGCTAAAGCATTCTCAAGGCCAAGCTTCTTCCACAAGTTCAAAACCAAGTGAATAAGAGCTTTCACTCAAAGAGCAAAAAGCGGCCGCCAAGATAAAGCACCTTCAACATCTCACCGACAACATTTATGGAAGCATCAACTAGGGGGTAACTACTCGTAGAGGTTTGGCAAACTTTTGTGAACATCACTCGTTTGTCTCTTGTGTTGAGCCCCTTAAGGTTGAAGATGCCCTTGATGACCCGGATGCCATGCATGAAGAACTCAACAACTTCACCCGCAACAAAGTATGGACTCTTGTGGAGAGACCCAAAGAACATCATAATGTCATTGGAACAAAGTGGATCTTTAAGAACAAACAAGATGAGCATGGACAAGTCACTAGAAACAAGGCAAGGTTAGTGGCACAAGGGTTCACCCAAGTTGAAGGTTTGGACTTCGGTGAAACCTTTGCCCCCGTTGCCCATCTTGAGTCCATTCGTATCTTGCTTGCATATGCTTCACATCATGATTTTAAATTGTATCAAATGGATGTGAAGAGTGCATTTCTTAATTGTCCTCTTAAGGAGTTGGTGTATGTCAAATAACCTCCCGGTTTCGAAGATCCTGATCACCCCTCTCACGTTTATGAACTCCATAAGGCGCTCTACGGGCTTAAACAAGCACCTCGTGCTTGGTATGATCACCTTACGGCGTTCCTAAGCGAGAAGGGGTTCCAGATCGGGTTAATAGATTCCACTCTCTTCATAAAGAGGGTAAAAGGAGAATTGTTTGTGTACCAAATATATGTTGATGATATTATTTTTGATTCCACTAACCATGCTATTAACGTTGAGTTTGAGAATCTTATGACCAAGGAATTTGCCATGAGCATGATGGGAGAGCTGAAGTTCTTCCTCGGATTTCAAGTGAAGCAATTGAGAGGAGGAACCTTCATCAACCAAGCACTTTATATTCAAGACATGCTCAAAAGGTTCAAAATGCTAGATGTCAAGCCCATGAAGACGCCGATGCCCACCAATGGCCAACTTAATCTTGATCCCAATGGCAAAGATGTGGATCAAAAGGTATACCGCTCCATGATCGGTTCTTTGCTTTACCTTTGTGCATCTAGGCCAGATATTATGTTGAGTGTGTGTATGTGTGCAAGATTTCAATCCGCTCCCAAGGAGAGCCATTTTTCGGCAGTGAAAAGAATCCTTCGATATTTGGTTTATACCCCAAACTTGGGCCTTTGGTATCCCAAAGGAGCAACTTTCAAGTTATTGGGTTACTCGGATTCAGATTGGGCAGGAGACAAGGTAGACCGCAAGTCCACTTCAGGCTCATGTCAATTCCTTGGGAGGTCATTGGTAAGTTGGTCTTCAAAGAAGCAGAATTGTGTGTCTCTTTCAACCACCGAAGCCGAGTACATTGCCGCCGGAAGTTGTTGTGCACAATTATTATGGATGAGGCAAACTTTGATGGATTATGGTGTCAAATGTGACAAAGTGCCTCTATTTTGTGACAATGAAAGTGCAATCAAGATCGCCGACAATCCGGTCCAACATAGCAGAATCAAGCATATTCAGATTCGTCATCATTTCATTCGGGATCATGTGGCCAATGGAGACATTGATTTATTCCATGTCAACACCGAGAAGCAACTTGCCGACATTTTCACCAAGCCACTTGATGAAGCAAGATTCCGCGAGTTAAGGCATGAGCTAAATATCGTGGATATAAGTAACTTGGCTTGAGGTCCTTGGACACACACACATGCTCTTCTAGTATCTTGTTTAGGGCTAGGCACATATCTAGGGGGAGCTAGCTCAACTCATGAGCTTTCTCATCCTAGTAGTGCATAAATTGAACAAAATCTTTCACATTAGCCATTTTATGATGGCACTTGTGCTTCAAAGATGAGTATTGGTCTTGGGCCCAAGGTTCATATCTTCGCGGTGCCATACCAAATCAACTCAAACATGGTGGCTTCGGCCACCGCCTTCTTGTGGAGGTTGGTTATTTTCGTGTTTTTTGTGTGTGTTTTGTTCTTGTTTTTGTTGTTTTTCTTGTGCTTTGTGTTGGTAGTTTTTTTTCTAGTGCAAGTGCTCCTCATATTCCTTTCTAGTAGTGTTGGATCTCTCTCTCGCGACGGACTCAGAAGTGAGACGGAAATGCATTCTGAGCCTTGGTAAGGATTTACATCCAGCCAGGACTTAGAATAAAATTCTCTGTCAAAATCCTATGGTCACCCCGTGCCCATGGGCATGTACCGTGCACACGGGGCCCCCGTGTCCATGGGCCTTGTACCATGCGCATGGGACCCCGTGTCCATGGGCCAAGTTGGCCCCGTGCGCACGGGGTCTGCGGGTTCTGGCCCTGAAGAGGTGGGACGTGGGGGGGTTGGGTTCATTCCCACCCAGTCGCCCCCTCCACGCCCCAGGAAGCGTCCAGGCCGCCGTCGTTGCCTTCTTGTCGCCCGGTGCTCCTCCGTGCGCTGTGGGACCTTGCTGCTCCATGGAGATCTCCCGGGATGGGGTCCTCCTCTGGTATCCCCCTCCCCTCGTTCTTCCTTTTTCCTCCATGGATCCTTGTTAGTCTAGGGTTTCCTCACTTCTCTAGTTTAGGCCAGCCTTTTTCCATTGGATTAGTTGAGAAACAGCTGTGTAAAACTATGGAGGTTCCCCTGCCGCACCCACTCCCGGATCCTGATCTAGTAGTGGCTGCCGCTGGGTGAACCCCGTGTCCATGGGGTATTTGACCCCCGTGCGCACGGGGCCCCTGTGTCCACGGTCATGTACCATGCGCACGGGATCCCCGTGTCCACGGTGGTCTGACCCCATGCGCACGGGGTACACAGTGTTGCCTGTTATGTTTCTCCTCTGTCTCCATTTCCTTGCCAGCCTCTCGAGCACTTGTACTCATTTGTGTCTCTTGTGTTTGTTGTGTTTTTGTTGCTGTTGTGTTTCAGACTCCGCTGACAAGAGGTCTGAGCTTCGTCGCAAGCGCTCAAAGGCAGGTTCCTTGGAATTCATTGTTGCTCGTCGTCAGCCGTCAGAAGGAATTGGTCAGGGTTCTGAGCAGGGCCGTGTTTGCCGTGCCGCCACCAAGCAGCCAGTGGTTGAGGCCTCCGAGGATTCAGAAGAGGAGTATGATTCCCAAGAAGATGCTCACTATGATCACACTGCAGAGGCTGAGTTTGTGGATGATGATGAAGAAGAAGAAGATGAGTCCAGCCCCGAGGTAGCCATTGCGGGGGGCGGGACCTTAGGAATGTTCCGCTTGTCAGCTGGACCAAGCCAGAGATCTAGGCAGAGAGGCAGTCTCACCCTTATGATGCTGCCATCGATATGGGTGTTGATCTGAGGTTCAAAAACGAGTTTCAACATAGGGTGTACTATGAGCTTCTGTTGACCAAGAACAAGAAGTTTGCTCCTCATAAGCAAGTCAATGCTGAGTGTCTCCGGGACAACGATCATATCTATCCAGGAGTATATTCTGCACTTAACAGGTTGGGGCTCCTACCTTTTGTCACATTCAACCATCCATACAATGAAGACCTTGTCATGCAGTTCTTTGCCACGGTGTACTTATCCAATGACACCGCTCGTTCTCTCACTTGGATGTCTGGGACTCACCGGTGCTCTGCTTCTATGGCCAAGTTTGCTGAGATCATTCCCTATCCATTCTTTGAGGAAGAACATGAAGATTTTGGTCGTGTTCGTGAGGTTGGGCAGCGGCACAAAGATGAGATTGCATTTGCCTAGAAGCAGGAGAAGTCCTTTGTCACCGGTTCCATCAAGGATCTCCTGCCTATGTATGATACTATGCGCCATATCCTTAGGTACACTCTCACTCCTAAGGCCGGTGACTCGCATAACTTGAGGAGTTCCATGTTGGATGTGTTTGTGTACTTGCATGAAAAGAAGAAAATAGACGTTCTGGACTTCATGTTCTACGAGCTTCGTCAATGTGTGCAGGAGAACAAGTCATTGATCTATGCACCGTTCGTCCAGGCTTTGATTGAGTCTGTCTACCCTGTCAAGTACATTTCCCAATACAAGACTTCCATTCCAAAGAGCAACTCCAATTGGACTCCTGCCGCTCCTGCTCCCTATGTGCCTCCCAAGAAGGGATGCAATCCGAGGCCTGATGAGCGTGCCACTTACACTCCTGGCATGTCCTCCACCGCACGGATCTCGTGTGGTAAGGGCAAGAAGGTGGTGTCTGAGGCTAGTTTCACCGGAGGTGAGAAGAGGTCTCTGATCAAGACCATGAGCAACTTGTTCAAGATGTGTCAGTCCATTCAGTGCCGTCAAGTCAAGGAGATCAACAAGGACAAGCTGGTGAGGCGTCAGAAGAAGGCTGAGCGTGTTGTAGCCGGTGAGGAGGTTGGCCCAGGGTCCGAGGACAACGACAGTGTGGCCACAGCTCGTTCCTTCTCGATGGCAGGGTGGCGTTTTGATGATGATGATGATGCTTCAAGCATGCCTCCTCTTGTCTAGCTTTGTCATTGCATTGCCTTTTCCCTTTTTGTTGTCTTGATGACAAAGGGGGAGAAGTGGTGTTTTTAGGTGTTGTGTTTCTGTGTTGAGATCTCAAGCCTTGGTGTTATTGCTTTGTTGGGGGTTTAATTGGCTTGAGGTACTCTTATTTGCTTTCCGTGGTGTGGTTGTGAGCTACCTCTTATTAGTATGTGAGACTAATTATCCTGTGATTCATATCTATTCCTTTGGGTTGTCTATCATCTGCTATATGATCGTTGTTCTTATTATTTTTGTCTCACTCAACTTGCTCACCACACTTTTGCATGTGATCTAGGCACCGCGTTAGGTTTTATTATGTTGATCACATGCCTTGACAATGTTGATCTAGGGGGAGCCTCATATGTGTGTGCTAGATGCATAATCAAGCGTATCTTTTTCCTTGCACATATATAGGGGGAGCTCCTATGATCAACTATTGTCGCATGGCTATTTTCTTAGATGTATCCTTTATGCCATGTCCTAACCATATTGTCATCAATGAACCAAAAAGGGGGAGATTGAAAGTGCAAGTGTCACTTTAATTATATTTTGGTGTGATGACAATGTGGTTAGTGGAACTAATATCGGTTGCTATAGTTTATCTCAGGATATTGGTTTCAAGTTGTCTCTGATGGAGGTATGCGACCCCCCCAATTCAAAAAGATCAAAGGCGTGGTTTACATGCGACTCGAAGGTTTTCGTTTTGGTTTGATTTTTAGTCATAGGAAAAACCGCACTACTAACAGGGGTCATTTGTGGATTTATGTCGTGTGGGAATGCTATCCTAAAACCATATACACCAGCCTGCCTACTCCTACCACCATGTATCATTTAGTGTGCTCGCTGAGGTATCCAGAAAGTTACAACAGAGAAGTTCTGGGTAACCCATGCGCACGGGGTCTTTTGACCCCTGTGCGCACGGGGTACTGGGTAACTCTCTGGGTACCCCGTGCGCATGGGGTACTGGGTAACTCTCTGGGTACCCCATGCGCATGGGGTCTTTTGACCCCCGTACGCACGGGGTACTGCGTAACTCCCTGGATACCCCGTGCGCATGGGGTCTTTTGACCCCCGTGCGCACGGGGTGGTGGTTTGGGCTCTGAGTACCCCATGCGCACGGGGCTAACTTAGCCCGTGCGCACGGGGTCCAACAGGCAGAAAACCCCCATCCAGCAAGAACACTATATAAAGCCCCCTTCTTCCTCCTCCATCTCCAACCCTAATGTCTTGTTGAGCTCCTCCATTGCTACACCTCATTTAGCTCAATACTCTCAATCCCTCCACCCAAACTTGTTGAAACTTCGGAGATTGGGAGAGCAAGACCCGGTCTACACTTTGACCAAACCAAATTGCGTTCCTCGCATCATTCATCCACCATGACTTGTTACTCTTGGAGCTTGGGCTCCTAGGTGGTTAGAGGTACCTCCGGAAGCTTCCTTGCTTGTGGTGTGCTCCGAAGAAGTTTGTAAAGGTGTGGTGGTCGCCTTCAAGACCAACCCTGAGTGATTCGAGGCTCATCTGTTGGGGGTGACTCGAAAGAGATTACGGTGAGCCTTCAGTGGCGTTCCGCAAGCTTTGGCTCCGGCACCGCTTTAAACGGAGAGTAGCTCTTCCCCATGGAAGAGTGAACTTCGGGATAAATTCCGCGTCCTCGTCTCACTTGTGGTAAATCCTTCCCCGCACTTTTCTTTGCCTTGTATGCTTGTTGGCTTGCTAATTAGATTGTTGCCTAGCAATTTTAGCTTGGGGCTTGTTTGTCATATAGGTTGTGTTCACCTAGTTGCATATCTAGTGAACCCTATTTATCCGCTAAACCTTAAAATTGACAAGAAAGATTAAAATTTGTAGTCTCCTATTCACCCCCCTCTAGTCGACCGTATCGATCCTTTTAGCATCATTGTCGCAACATATTTGTACATCTTTGTCTTCATTCACTTGTCGGTGCATAGCCACATGCTCGAGGGCTTCCATTTCATCTTCGCTCATTGAGTCATAGGTGCCGTCGTCGTTGAGGATCATTGTGCGTCGAGTTGGACACTCGAAAGACTTGTGACCTCGGCCCTTGCAAGTGAAGCACTTGATGTCACTTGTCTTGCTGGCATCCGTAGGAGGTGTCGATGACGAAGGCTTTTGCTTGGAGTTGCTTGAAGTAGTAGGAAGGTGAAAGCACATTTGCTCCCTTGGTGGTTTTGGTAATTCATGCCAACATACATGTTGTTGGACTAATGCTTTTATCTAGTGAATTTCTGACAAGTTCAACAATGGCGTGGCATGGACAAGAGGACGTGGAACCCCCTCAAAATGCTAAGGACAAGGATTTGGCAAAGGATCAAGACTCTACATTTTTGGTTTAGTGATTCAAGATCACATTGGGTCCATAGGAAAGCCAATACTATTAAAAGGGGATGAGGTGTTGCTTAATGATCTTGTTGCTCAAGTGCTTAGTGACAATATTCCTATACCCTCAACCACTATCTCTACCCAAATATGTCCTAAACCCAAATTCCAACTCGGCCCCACCAATATTTCCAATCCAGCCCCACCAAGTTGATCCAAGACTTAGCCACTGCCAAACCCCAACAAATCGGATCCACCGAAATGGATCTCGGTCCCACCGAAATGGATCTCGGTCCCACCGAGATGGCCTTGCCAACTCTCTGTAATCCTTTGCACTTACTTCGGTCTCACCGAGTTTGCAAATCGGTCACACCAAGATGGCCTTGACAACTCTCTGTAATCGTTTGCACTTACTTTAGTCTCACCGAGTTTGCAAATCGGTCACACCGAGATGGCTTGCCAACTCTCTATTGCCTTATTGCTTCACTTCGGTCTTACCGAGTTGATGCAATCGGTGCCACCGAGATGAGGATTGCCCTAGCCATTGCACTTCGGTCCATCCGAGTTGTTCGTATCGGTCCCACCGAGATTCCTAAAGTTCATATCTTTTACACAGTTCGGTGCTACCGAGATTATCGTTTCGGTGCCACCGAGTTGCGTCAAAAGTGTGTAACGGTTGGATTTTGTGTGGAGGCTATATATACCCCTCCACCACCTCCTTCTCAGTAAGGAGAGCCATCAGAACGTGCCAACTCTTCCACCATACATTTTCTAAGAAAGAACTACCTACTCATGTGCTAAAATCAAGCCATTCCATTTCTACCTTTTGAATCTTGATTTCTAGCCTTTCCCAAGTTGCTTTCCACTCAAATCCTTCTTCCTCCATAGCCAAATCTGTGAGGAGTGTTTGAGTGCTGGGAAGACTATCATTTGAAGCACAAGAGCAATGAGTTCATCAACAACACACCGTCTATTAACTTTTGGAGAGTGGTGTCTCCTAGATTGGTTAGGTGTCACTTGGGAGCCTCCAAACAAATGTGGAGTTGAACCAAGAGTTTGTAAGGGCAAGGAGATCGCCTACTTCATAAAGATCTACTCATGAAGAGGAAATTGACATGCTTCGTAATCTTAGAACCATCAATCTTATCATTAGAGGATTACCTAAAATTGTGCTTGGTTGTATGCAAAATTTTGGATGTGCTTATACTCTATGGCATGATTTAGAAAAGCGATATCCCGATTACTCTCTAAAGAGTCTTGATAAGATTCTTCATAAGGCTATTGCTTTTCACAAGATGAGTCCTAGTGATCCTAATTTTGATGATTGCTTGTTTGAGCTTCGTGATCTTATGCATGCCAAAGGAGATGTTATAACTATTAGCAATATTATCATGGAAACTATTAGAATCCATAAACTTGAACATTGTCATGATCATGAAACTAATGAATCCATTGCCCTAGGTAATGATCACATGCATGATGATGATGATGTTGACCATGGCTATTATGATGAAGACGAAGACTTTGATATTGAATTTGAGAAGACCATGAGGAATCTCAGTCTTATGGCAAATCTTCGAGATTATATGGCCGGAGGAAAAGAGTGGATTCTTGACAGTGGATGTACCGATCACATGACCAGAGATAGAGACATGTTTCATGAGCTTACTAAAAATGATGGTCCACGCAAGTATGTGACTTTTGGAGACAACTCCAAGGGTAAGGTACTTGGCCTTGGTAAGGTGGCCATATCCAATGATAGCTCCATACAAAATGTTATGCTTGTTGAATCTCTTGGTTACAATCTTCTTTCCGTATCTAGACTAGCCGATTTTGGTTTTAATGTTCTATTTACCAAAGTAGATTGCTAAGTGTTTCGCCAAGATAATCATAATATGGCCTTTACCGGCATTCGTAGAGGTGATCTTTACATTGTTGATTTCACTAAGAGAGCCCAACCTCGTACTTGTTTAATTGCTAAATCTTCTAAAGGTTGGTTATGGCATAGAAGACTTGGACATGTTGGTTTGCGTAACCTAGATAAACTTGTTAAAGGAGATCACATTCTTGGAGTGAAAGATGTTATATTTGACAAAGATCGACTTTGTAGTGCTTGCCAATCAGGAAAACAGGCTGGAGGAAGCCATCCCGTGAAGAGCATTATGACCACGAGGAGACCACTCGAGCTACTTCATATGGATCTGTTTGGTCCCAACTCCTATAAGAGTCTTGGTGGTAACTCTTTTGGTTTGGTCATTGTTGAAGATTTTCCCAGATTTACGTGGGTGTTCTTTCTTGATGACAAATCGCAGGTACAAAAGATCTTCAAGAACTTCACAAGAAAGGCTCAAAATCAATTTGATGTAAGGATCAAGAAGGTTCGGAGTGACAACGGAACGGAGTTCAAGAACGCCAATGTGGACACCTTTCTTGATGAGGAGGGTATTTCACATGAGTTCTCGGCTACATACACACCTCAACAAAATGGAGTTGTTGAGAGGAAGAACTGGACACTTATTGAGATGGCAAGAACAATGCTTGATGAATACAAGATGCCAAGACATTTTTGGGTAGAAGCGGTAGAAACAGCTTGTCATGCAACAAATCGACTTTACCTCCACAAGCTTCTTGGTAAAACGGCATATGAACTACTCACCGGTAACAAACAACAAGTTGGATACTTTCGAGTATTTGGCTCAAAATGTTACATTCTTGATAAGCATTGACGTTCAAAATTTTCTCCTAAATCTCATGAAGGTTTCCTACTTGGTTATGGATCGAACTCTCACACTTACCATGTCTACAACAACTTCACTCGAAAAGTTGAAGAGACGGTAGCTGTGAAGTTTGATGAGACTAACGGCTCGCAACTCGAGCAATTGCCACTTGATGTAGGAGATCAAGAACCATCAGAAGCAATCCAAAACTTGCCCATTGGCAAGATTCGCCCCGTGGAAGTAAAGGAGAGTACCTCGTCTATTCAAGTGGAAGCCCCAACTTCACATCAAGGTGAACGACAAGTTGATACGGAGGCATCCACAAGTGGAACACGTCAAGACGATGGGAATGAGGAAGTGCAACAAGATGATCCACCTCAACCTCCTTCTCCACCTCCACAAGCGAACAACGACAACATCAACGAAGAAGAAGATGATGATGAGGAAGCCTCACCACAACCCAAGAAAAAGCTACCTCGAGTTAGAGCAAGAATCAACAAGGATCATCCCGTCGAACAAATACTTGGAGATATCCAAACCGGGAGAATCACTCGCTCTAAATCTCGTTTAGCTAACTTTTGTGAGCATTACTCATTCATCTCTAGTGTTGAACCTTTGAAGGTGGAAGATGCTCTCAAGGACCCGATTGGGTGAATGCAATGCATGAGGAGCTACACAACTTTGTGAGGAACCAAGTGTGGACATTGGTAGAGAAACCTAAAGAAGAGCAAAACATTATTGGAACCAAATGGGTGTTTCGGAATAAGCAAGATGAAGATGGACAAGTTGTACGCAACAAGGCTCGTCTCGTAGCACAAGGTTACACACAAGTCGAAGGTATGGACTATTGTGAGACCTATGCCCCCGTTGCAAGACTTGAATCCATTCACATTTTACTTGCTTATGCTAATCACCATGATATCACTCTTTACCAAATGGTATTAAAAGTGCCTTCTTAAATGGTGAAATTGAGGAGGAAGTGTATGTTAAACAACCTCCAGGCTTTGAGAATCCCAAGAAACCTAATCATGTGTACAAACTTCGTAAAGCTCTTTATGGTCTCAAACAAGCCCCTAGAGCTCGGTACAAATGCTTGACAAAGTTTCTTCTTGAAAAGGGTTTTGAAATTGGGAAGATTGATTCAACTTTGTTCACTAAGAGGGTTAATGGAGAACTATTTGTATGCCAAATTTATGTTGATGATATTATCTTTGGATCTACTAACCCCTCTTTTAGTGAAAAGTTTGGAAGATTGACGTCGGAGAAGTTTGAGATGTCTTTGATGAGTGAACTCAAATTATTTCTTGGTTTGCAAATCAAGCAAACTAGGGAAGGTATCTTTGTCTATCAAACAAAGTATACCAAGGACTTATTCAAGAAGTTCAACATGCAAGAGAGTAAAGGTATGAAAACTCCCATGCCCATGAGTGGACATCTTGACTTGACCAAGGATGGCAAAACGGTTGATCAAAAAGTTTATCGATCTATGACTGATTCATTATTATATATATGTGCCTCCCGACCCGACATTATGCTAAGTGTGTGCATGTGTGCACGATACCAAGCGGCACCAAAAGAGTGTCACCTTAAGGCGGTGAAAATAATTGTGAGATACTTGATACATACACCAAACTTTGGCATATGGTATCCCAAAGGATCTTCTTTCAATCCTATTGGCTTCCCCGATTCAGACTATGCCGGAGACAAGGTTGACAGAAAATCCACTTCGGGTACATGCCAATTTCTTGGTAGATCTGTTGTGTCTTGGTCCTCCAAGAAACAAAACTCAGTATCTCTATCTACAGCCGAAGCGGAATACATTGCCGCGGGATCATGTTGTGCTCAATTACTATGGATGACACAAACTCTTAAAGACTATGGTGTGCATGTGAGACATGTACCATTACTCTGTGACAATGAGAGTGCTATTAAGATAGCACACAATCCCGTGCAACATTCTCGAACTAAGCATATTGAGGTTCGTCATCATTTTATTCGAGATCATGTTGAGAAAGGTGATATTGACCTTAAACATGTTCGTACTGACAAACAACTGGCGGACATCTTTACCAAACCCCTTGATGAGAAAGTGTTTTGTCAGTTGAGAAGTGAGTTGAACATCATTGATGCGTCAAACGTGAACTAGAGGTTCATATGGATGCATACAAGGGCATGAGCCTCATTGACTTATCCATGACACTTTCATGATCACATTATATCTTGGACATTTTGCTCCCTTGTAGTGTATCTAACCTTTCGTAGGTACTTGGACAAGCTTCATGTCACAAGGTTGTGACACACTCTTATCATAAGCAATCCTGCATAACCCAAGTATCGACAATTGATGGTGGAACAAGGAACAAGACAACCTAAACATATCCTTTGACAAATTCTTGAGTTATGCTTCCTTCTTGTCATTTTGGATATATATGATGTTCCTTGCAAAGCTAACCCATGTAGGAAGATGAACTATAAATGATAGGATAGCTCTCAACTTCAACTCATGAGCGTCTACATCAAGTTCAACTACATGATGAACATCACCACAATATCCTGATGTAAGTTCTCATGTCTTAGAGGAGCTTTACTCAAAGACATGAGCTAAAGCAACTCAACAAGATGTGAATACATTGAAATACTTAAAAGAAAAATGGCAACCCCATTTTAAGCTTAACAATGAGTATGACCTATGATCAAGTGTTCTCACTTGACTCCTAAGTCAAAATACTCTAACATAGGTGACCTAGTCGCTGACCCATCTAGATGAGGTTCTCTTTTGTCTCTTTTGTTTGTTCTCTTCTTGCTAGAGTGTTTCTTTTCAAAAAAACTTCATCTAGACGTTTGATTGATTCTTCTCTGTTTCTTCTTTCGCTTGATTCACAGTTAATTCATTGCAAATCCTTGTGAGATTTCCTTTGCCAAGTGAGCTGAGTTGACAAAAAGTTCCATTGCAACAAACTCGGTCCCACCGAATTGAATCAACTCGGTGTCACCGATTTTGGCTGCCCTAAGGGATTTTCTGTCAAATTTCTCCAGAATTTTTCTACTCCAGCTCCACTCAATGATTCTTATCCTCTACTTGCATCTAGATGTGTTTCTCAAGGACCATACCCACTTAATCAATAATCTTGAAGACCCTTCTTGGAAATTGATGTCAAAGGGGGAGAGAGGAATACATCAAAGCTTATCACTTATCACTATAAAGAGATGCACCTTACAAGAGGAGAGAATGTTACATGTTTCTAAGAGGGGAGAAACATGTTTAGTTGTTCTTTGGTTGTTCTAGTTTCTAGTTTTCTCACCCTACCTACTCCCAATATCCATGTCAGATTCAGGGGGAGAGGAAGTTCTTTCAGGGGAGACAACTATTTCTTTTGGGGACATGTCTGCTTCAAAGAAGTATTCACCTAGTGATACTATCTTCTACATGTCATCCCAATCTTGGTTTCTTGTTGATCTTGTGTCTCTTCTTGAAGAAATTATCTTGTGTTATCTAACCCTATTTTCTCAAGTGTATTTCTTCAGGTACTTGATCAAGAACTTCAAGGTAAGTATATGCGTCACACTCATGTGCATGATTGATTTCTTGCTAGTATATATTATTTGCAAGAAGAAAGTCATGGACATGTGGATACCTAAATGCTATATATATTGCTCTGATGCTTATAGCCAAGATACATGTTGCATGTATATCTCCCATATGGTATCATTATTTTATATGCACCTCTTTAGGGGGAGTTTCAGGGAGCTCATACATGTTACATGTTTTTCTTCAAAGCTTTCATACATACCTCTGCTATATCTGTATTTGAAGCTTTGATGTATGTTGTCATCAATTACCAAAAAGGGGGAGATTGAAAGCACATTTGCTCCCTTGGTGGTTTTGGTAATTCATGCCAACATACATGTTGTTGGACTAATGCTTTTATCTAGTGAATTTCAGACAAGTTCAACAATGGCGTGGCATGGACAAGAGTTCGTGGAACCCCCTCAAAATGCTAAGGACAAGTATTAGCAAAGGATCAAGACTCTACATTTTTGGTTTAGTGATCCAAGATCACATTGAGTCCATAGGAAAGCCAATAATATTAAAAGGGGATGAGGTGTTGCTTAATGATCTTGTTGCTCAAGTGCTTAGTGACAGTATTCCTATACCCTCAACCACTATCTCTACCCAAATATGTCCTAAACCCAAAGTCCAACTCGGCCCCACCGATATTTCCAATCCAGCCCCACCAAGTTGATCCAAGACTTAGCCACTGCCAAACCCCAACAAATCAGATCCATCGAAATGGATCTCGGTCCCACCAAGATGGCCTTGCCAACTCTCTGTAATCGTTTGCACTTACTTCGGTCTCACCGAGTTTGCAAATCAGTCACACCGAGATGGCCTTGCCAACTCTCTGTAATTGTTTGCACTTACTTCGGTCTCACCGAGTTTGCAAATCGGTCACACCGAGATGGCTTGCCAACTCTCTGTTGCCTTATTGCTTCACTTCGGTCTTACCGAGTTGATGCAATCGGTGCCACCGAGATGAGGATTTCCCTAGCCATTGCACTTCGGTCCATCCGAGTTGTTCGTATCAGTCCCACCGAGATTCCTAAAGTTCATATCTTTTACACAGTTCGGTGCTACCGAGATTATTGTTTCGGTGCCACCGAGTTGCGTCAAAAGTGTGTAACGATTGGATTTTGTGTGGAGGCTATATATACCCCTCCACCACCTCCTTCTCAGTAAGGAGAGCCATTAGAACGTGCCTACACTTCCACCATACATTTTCTAAGAAAGAAATACCTACGCATGTGCTGAAATCAAGCCATTCCATTCCTACCTTTTGAATCTTGATTTCTAGCCTTTCCCAAGTTGCTTTCCACTCAAATCCTTCTTCCTCCATAGCCAAATCTGTGAGGAGTGTTTGAGTGCTGGGAAGACTATCATTTGAAGCACAAGAGCAAGGAGTTCATCAACAACACACCGCCTATTAACTTTTGGGCAGTGGTGTCTCCTAGATTGGTTAGGTGTCACTTGGGAGCCTCCAAACAAATGTGGAGTTGAACCAAGAGTTTGTAAGGGCAAGGAGATTGCCTACTTCGTGAAGCTCTACCCCGAGTGAGGCTAGTCCTTCATGGACGTAAGCCATGGTGGAATAGACAAGGTTGCTTCTTTGTGGACCCTTCGTGGGTGGAGCCCTCCGTGGACTCGGGCAGCCGTTACCCTTCGTGGGTTGAAGTCTCCATCAACGTGGACGTACGATAGCACCACCTATCGGAACCACGCCAAAAACCACCGTGTCTTCATTGCGTTTGATCTTCCATACTCTTCCCTCTTTTACTTTCCGCACTCTTGTATGCTTTATTGTTTCGGCTGCTTAATCTCTAGATATGCATGTGTAGAAAGTATTAGAGTGATCTTAACTTGTGCTAAAATCTGCCTAAATCCCAAGAGAAATTGAAAACTGCAAACTTTGGCTGGTTAGGAGTCTATTCACCCCCCCTCTAGACCTATCTCCTTGATCCTACAGAAGGTGACTCGAATATGTCGAAGGTTGCTTGGAGCTTGACTTGTCGCCGGTACTTGGTGTAGCTCGAGTCGCGGAAGGAGTTGTCGTAGTCGTTGAAGCTTGAGTGTATGAACCGTAGGTCTTGGAAGAGTACTTGGAGTACTTGTAGTCGTCTTGCACTTGTCGCTCTGCCTTGGTTGCTTGGTGCACTAGCTCGAGGAGGTTGGAGTACGGTTGGAAGTCCACTATTTTCTTGATGGGATGGTTGACGCCATTCAAGAAATGCGCCATAGTATGTTCATCATCTTCCTTGACATTGGCTCGTATCATGGAAACTTCCATTTCTTGATAGTATTCTTCAACCGACTTGGTTCCTTGCTTGAGGAGTTGGAGTTTCTTGAAGAGGTCACGGTTGTAATGTGTAGGCACAAAACGAGCTCTCATGACATCTTTCATTTGATTCCAAGTCGCGATGGGTGGCTCGCCCTTCTCTTGATGTCTTGCGATCACTTGCTCCCACCAAATGAGAACATAGTCTTGGAACTTGAGAGATGCCATGGCGATCTTCTTTTCTTCGTCGTAGTCGTGAAGGCGAAATATCTTGTCGACCTTCAATGCCCATGAGAGATATTCTTTGGGATCGTTGCCGCTGTAGAACTTGGGCATGGTGAACTTGAGCTTGCCGAAATGTTGTTCCTCATCATGTCTTCGTTGGTGATGTCGCTCTTGCCGTGGTGGTGGATCATCATCCTCATGCTCCGCTCGATTTGCTTGATGCGGTGGTCTTGGAGGTGGAATCCGAGCTCGATTTCTTCTTTCTTGGCGCTCCTCAAGGTGAGCTTCTTCTTGTTGTTATTCGTGTCATAGCACTTCTTCTTGTTCACGCACACGGCGGTTGCGCTCGTTCATAGCATGAGTTTCTTCTCGGAGAGCACGTTGCGCTTCAAGTGCTTGTTCTTCGCGGCGTAGGAGTTCTTGCTGGAGAGCGTCGCCGTCTTGGTCATTTTGTCTTGGACGTGATGGTGCTTGTCCTTGGCGCGCTTGACGTTCTCGTGCTCGAAGCCGGTCTTGTAACCCATTGCCATGGAATGGATTTTGTGGAGCTTGATGATCGTCATGAGTGTTGCACCGAGGAGGACGTGCTCGAGATGGACTTGAGCGTGAAGAAGAATCCAAAGAGTGTCGACTTGAGTGTCGCCGTCTTCAAGAGGAAGTCGTGGAAGTGGCACGGTTGGCCATGATGTCGCATAATTCCTCCATTTGAGATGAAAGCTTGGCATCGAAGTAGTCCCTTGTTCGTGTTTCGGAGTGGCGCAAATCGGTGGCGAGTTGCTCGATGCGATCTCCCAAAGCTTCACTTTCTTGGTGTAGCGCTCAATGGACGCCGAAGAGATGACCCTTGGTGACATAGTCGTGCGTCTCCTCTTGCTCTTCAAAGAGCGGGTTCGCCAATGTAGTTGGCCTATCCATCATAGTCAAGTGGTGGTGAGTAGGAAATGAGAGAACAATACCAAAGTTACCTTTTCCAATGATTGAGGATGTAGCAAGTATCACTCAATGTAATTCAACAATAGTAGAATTTGTACCGGGTTTGTTTGTCACACCTACAAAGTAAGGCTTATGGAGTAGCTTGGTTAGGATGAGTGGCACAAAATTCAAGCAAGTGTTAGTCAAGATATCGAAAATGTTGAGAAGATTCACAAATTGCAAGTAAGACAGATAGATCAACACCCTAGGAGAACACTTGGAAACACACGCACGAAGATGAATGGGATCCGCACAACCTAGGAATGAGCTCAAAATGTGGAACCATGGAAAATGCTCTTGTTGCACGGATGCTAGAGAGACACTAGATCGATTGCTCAAATGGGCTAGATACGCTTGTGCACCAACCTAAGAGAGTAACATGCTTGTCTTCAATCCCAAGTATGATATGTATGTATGATCCAATATGATGTACGATGCAAATGTTCAATGCTATTGCTTACAAGCTCTTTGTTTCTTCTCTTTTGCTTAAAAGATTTTTCTATATTTTTTGACTATGCCAAAATGCTTGATGCTAGAGCCGATATCTAAGACAAGTAAGTAGGATATGCACGGGAGAGACTTATGGCATGATTATGATAGCAAGATAAATGCACGCTAAATGTAGCTATGCGCAGTAGGCATATCACTATGGTGCACAAATGCGTGGCCCGACAATTCTCAACTCGCTAGTCTTGATGGGTAAGTGGCGCAAAATGGCTCAAGTCTATCAAGGCAATGGCAAGGGTAAGTACAAGATGTCGTTGAGGTTACTGTCGGGGGTCTCGTTTGTAAGTAAGGACGGATGATGATGAAATGGACAATGTCGATGTCGAGTCCGGGGCGATGATGAAATTGCAGTGATGATGATGGAGGACCATCCCTAAGTAGCCGAAACACCTTAGGACACGGCAACCGCAACCCAAAATCTCAAAGAAACATGTGTGTTACTGCGGGAGGCGAAATGGTGCAAAAGTGTGGTAAAACTGGACTAAAACAAGAAGTGGAACAGCTCCCTGATTAGCCCATGCGCACGGGGTAACTTGGGCCCGTGTGCACGGGGTATCGGGGGCCCGTGCGCACGGGGTCGGTGGCTGTGGATGAACAGCCCCAAATCCATGGCAAAAGTGCAAAATCACGGGGAAATTGGTGGTGGGGAAGATGGGGGAAGGTGGAAAAAGGGTAGATCCAGTTGCCAAACAAGAATTTCGTGGACCAAAACAACAAAATCTCACAAGATCCAACAAATGCAAAAAAAATTGGGATGGCTATTTTTGTGGGGATTTTTGAAATTGGGACAAAACAAAGCAAAATCAGGCTAGAAAGTGGGGTAGGGACTCCAAGATGTGAATCAACATGGCTCATGATACCATGATGTTGTAGGCTAGAGACCCTAGGTGAAGATCTTTTCACACTTGGAGTGTATTAGGGATGAACTGACAAGAACACAAGAGAGAAATCACTCAAATAAACCCAAATCACACATCCACTAGAGTAGCATACATAGATCCACAAGCATACATAGACAATCAAAGGAAAATTGCACAAAGATAAGGTTCTTCCCACTCCAAAGGAGGTGAGGTCTTGATGATCCTATGATGGGGATCCTTCCCTAGAAGGGGTCTTGAATCCACAAGGGGATCTTCTCTCTAGGAGGTCTTGATCTCCAAGAGGAGTGGTAGATGAGCAAAGCGCTCTATGAATATCTCAATACACTTTGCTAACCCTAAAAAATGTCCTGGGTACGGAATATATAGTAGGTGGGAGGTAGGGGACGAAGAGAGGGCAAAACAGGCAAAAGTCAGCCACCTCGCTTGGTGGCCCGTGCGCACGGGGGTCCCGTGGGCACGGTACACGCCCGTGCGCATGGGCTATTAGCAGCTACAGCGAGGGGTCCCGTGCGCACAGGGTCTTTTGGGGCCCGTGCGCACGGGGTATCCAGAGACTTTCTGGGTAGCCCGTGCGCACAGGGTCCATTAGGCCCGTGGACACGGGGTCGCCTGGGCAGCTGTCCCTCTTCCCGTTGCTTGACTCCGTCTTCTTGGCAGTGCTCCTGTTCTTCTTCCTGGACTTGACGAGGCTCCCTAGCTTCTTGGTGGTTGAATCCATCATGCCTAATGATACATAGGGTTCCTTTGTGAGGTAGCATCCAAGTTCCATCCATATCCATATGAAAGTCGCAAAGGAGTGAGTTCACTTCGTTCTCGATGGCACGTGCGTGAGCTCTTGTCATAGGTCCACTTGGTGCTTGGTGAGGTGATGAAGTATCCATGGGGATGATCAAAGGATGCTCCGCATCAGTAAGTGTTGGTGCAATATGTCAAAAGTTTCATTGCATACCATTGCTCAATGTCGTGGCATGAGTTGTGGTCCGGTGGTGCATCCACTATTTCCGAGCACTCCTCAACTTGAAGGTCCATAGGGCCCATCTCCAATGGTGGTCCTCCATCCAATAGATGTATCATGTAGACAAGAAGGAGTAAACAAGAATGAAAGTGTGGCCCATTCGATATGTGTATGTGAGGGTGGCTCAAAGGGAAGGAGTTCACTTTTATGAGTTGCTAGAAAATGTTGGTGCTGCGCATCGTGTACGCCTTCGCATGACCAATATGTCTCATGACGACACCACCTTTTGAATCCTTCAAAACGAAAGAACATGACAAACACTCAGAAAAACAAATGAGGTTAGCATGAATGCAAAACCTATCATTCGTGTGGTAAGATACCAAACAAGAGTCATCATCATTCTTATCATAAGAAGGGACAAGAGAATGTGGCATGGTATGGAAGCATATGATGCGAGTACAACCAAAGACATTAAGCTCAATCAAGCAAGTATGCATCACAAGTAAGATGTCCAAGTCTCCTCGATCAATAAACATAGCATTGTTGCACTCACTACAAGAAAATATGAGAGAGGCAACTAACGGAGACAATTGACAATGATCAAAATAAATCATGTGAGAGGCAAGAACATATATGCCATCAACCCAATGAAACGAGCAAGTATGAATCATGGGTGATGCAACAAAGCAAGCAATCATAGTGATCAAGTCATGCAAGCTAGTAGTGCGAAGATGCAACATACTAGAGGTCATCACAGAAATCATGTCATATGTGCAAATAGTGGGCATACATAATGCACATGACATATCACAAGCATGAAAACAACATATGAGCAAAGTAGCATCATTATAGTGGCAAGGAGTCCTATGTAAATAGCACTTGAACAACATGACTCTCCCAACACAATAAGCAATAATTGCATAGGGCACACATAGAGCATGGCAATAGCAACAAGTATCTCCACCAAGCATGCAAATACACATAGTATGAGTAGAATGGTGAATCATGAGTAGATGCAAGCAAGGGTCACAATTGCATGACAAAGGCATAGAAGGAGGCATAACATGCAAAGTGACCACAGGAAAATGAGCATAAGTTGACAATTGGTAAATAGCCCATACCCGTGTGAGAGCCAAGTGAAAGTTATGCACGAAGTCCTTGCGCGAATGGAACGGTGTGAAGAACAATCCACGGGATCCCAAATCATCATTGCTCTCAAGAGCTCTTTTCGTCAACTCATGGGATTGAGAAGTTGACGAGTATTCGTGAGTACCTACACAAAACAAAGGCAAAGGGAAAATTGTGTGTGCGTGGTATATGTACACATCATCCATTATGATGCGCACGTGCATGTGTTGGTTAGCACAAAATATCCAATGCTCAAATAAATGAGATGCATGATATAGAAACATGTCATCCATCATGATAGGTTTGTTGTTATGTATATCATAATGGAGACTTAAAGCGTCAGATGCATCACTAGTACTTGCTAGAGCATTTTCATGAATGGTAAGCATATGGTGCACACAAGGGATGGAATCATGTGATCTACAATTATTTTCATGGCATGGCATAGTAGATGAATTGCACAAAATATGCAAAGGAAGCATAGCAATATCATCACAAGAGAAGCAAATTCCAATGACCATGACCTTGTCATCTATGCCATAAGTGCAAATGGGATTGATTTTAATTGGATATGCATAGTTACTACGGTGAGATTGTAATGAAGCAATACGGGAAATCTCACTCATAGCATATGACAAGTTTAATGGATTATTGAACATGACGTGACCAATAGAATTTTCACATGATATCCTATGGAGCATAGCATCACAACTAGGTAATTCGACATGGTCATCATCATATTCATCATAAATGGGTGGCACATCAAAGCATGTTGAAGATATAGTATGTGGTGTATCCATAAGGAGATCAACATCATGCAAGCAATCATATTCAAGATAGTCCGCTAGTGGGACAAGTGAATCACCTTAACCTATTTTACCTTTGGAGCTCCACTCGTGTGGTGTAGGTGAGGTGGCAAAAATTGACGCTTGATCAACATTGTCGTCTTGATGGAACCATGTGGGGGGTGCATCGTCGTCCACCATGGCCATCATATTGCCCATTGGAGGTATGGACTCATCGAGGATTGTCACTTCGTCTTGTTGGAGATCTAGCACCAAACAAGAAAATACACTCGGAGTAGAGGTTAAGTAGTTAGAAATCATAGTGGTCTCACATGCCGTCTCAACTACCTCACTCACAAAGTGGTGTGGCTCACTCACTCCCGCTATGATGCTCTCACTCATATGGTTGGTCGAGTCACTCAAGGGTTGGTGATGGCTCTCAACCTCACATAGGATATGCGGCATGTACTCATGTGTGGGGCTAGTGGTGGTCACTCTCATCCTCTCATAGGAAATGCTCTCAATGTCACATATGGTGGAGTCACTCGTTTCACTAATGTGGTGGTGGCTCTCCTCACATGGCAATTGTGGCATCTCATCATATATGGGTGCCGGAGAGATGTAGGTGCAAACAACTCCATACTAAACTTTGTTCGCTGCCGTGGTTGTGGAAGTAGTCCCATGCTCAACCTCCTCATCCATAACGCCTCCAAAGATGAATGCCATACGATGTGGCAATTCATCGCTCTCCTCCGAGAACAAAGAGAAAGTGTTGTAGGGTGGAGACCCTAAGGGAAGATCTTTTCACACTTGGAGGGGGGAAAGGGCAAATTGAGAGAAGAACACAAGAACAAACACTCAATCAACAAGATCCAATCACACATGTGCTAGATCCACATACACATAAAGGGATACAAGGGTCCAAATCCAACACAAGAAGGTAAAGAGGGTAACTAGTTCATCCCAATCCTTGAAGGAGTTGAGGTCTTGATGATCCTATGATGGGGATCCTTCCCTAGAAGGGGTCTTGATATCCACTAGGGGATCTTCTCTCACTAGTAGAAAACAGGGCTTTGGTCCAGGGCTGAAAAGGGCATTAATCCCGGTTCCCTTACGAACCAGGACCAATGGGTGCATCAGTCCCGGTTCGTGAGGCCAGGGCGCCGACCGAGCCACTACAGGCATCAGTCCCGGTTCGGTTGGGACCTTTAGTCCCGGTTCCAGCCACCAACCGGGACTAAAGGGCCTCGCTCCTGGTGCAGCCCCTTTAGTCCCGGTTGGTGGCTGGAACCGGGACTAAATGTGACCTCCTTTGGTCTCGGTTCCAGCCACCAACCGGGACTAAAGGGCCTCACTCCTGGTGCAGCCCCTTTAGTCCCGGTTGGTGGCTGGAACCGGGACTAAAGGTCAGTCTTCTGTCCCTGTTCTAGCCACCAACCGGGAGTAAAGAGATGCCTATATATACCCTCACCCCTGCCCACCCTCTCCTCTGTTTTTTGGCCGTGTGGGAGGTGTGCATGCACTGCTCTATTCTCCCTTCTATGCATGCACATGAGGTGTTCGATGAAATGCCCGAGCCACACTTAAGCTTTCTCCTCTCCAAGCTCGACCTCCAAGCTCCATTTTCCTCAAGATTTGTCTAGGTTTGGCGGTCCGTCCCATCCCATCCCCATCCTCACCGCTGCCGATCGCCCGCGCCGATCTCGTCACTGGCACCACCATGGTGAGCCACGAACTGGGAATAAAGTTTTGCTATATATCCACCCCCTATCTCCTCTGGTTTTTGACCGTCGAAGGGTGGGAGGTTTGTGTTGCTCTGTTCTGACCTCCTATGCACATGAGGTGTTTGATGAAATGCCCGAGCCACACTTAAGCTTTCACCTCTCCAAGCTCGACCTCGAAGCTCCATTTTCCCCAAGAATTGTCTAGGTTTGGCGGTGCACCAACTACACAAGTGTTCTAAAAGGTTAGCAACTTCATCGTTTCATCTCTCACTGCTAGTATAGCTCATTTCAAATGCTGTAGAAGTAGAGTGGTTTGTGGGTTTTAGTGGAGGAGTGTATGTGGGAGTTCTTTTGATTTAGATGCACAATTTGAGCTGAAATTAACTTCTTAGAGTCTGCACATGTGTAGGGTGCCATCCCCGTCCCCGTCCTCACCGTCGTCGATCGCCCGCGCCGATCTCGTCGCCGGCACCACAGTGGTGAGCCTCTTGTTCTTATCTTCTTTTTAAAAGAAAAAAAAATTCTTACTTGTATGATTTAGATAGATACTTGTATAATTTTATTACTTTTCTTATTGTTTGTTATTATATAGTGCCATGACTTTGGTATCGGCCCCCGTCGGCCCTCGTCCTGTCTATGATTTGGATGTGGTATATTATCTTTTATTATGATTTGTTTCATTTAGTGTTTATGACAATTATGCCGACCAATGTGACATAGATGTTTTTATCTAGGAGGTATGTGAACCGGAAATTCCAACCGACCCTCTTGTCGAGAGGTTAAATTTAGTTGAAAAAGAAAACAATTACTTGAAGAAAAAATTGAAAAGAATAGAGGGGGAGAAGATGGAATTGGAGTTGCATGTTGCCGATGTCGTCGATGATCACAAGATCAAGATGGATGCAATGCGCTTGAAGATTAGAAAGATTATAAAATATGCCATTCATAATGAGGCTTGGTATCATTATGCCATTGGATCAATTGTTACCTTAGTTGCGATTATGATCACATTTGTTGTTGTTTTTCATAGTTTCAATGTATGTTTTAATTAGATGCTCTAGAGAGCTATATGTTGTTCTATGAGAACTATATATGTATGAACTTTATGTATTTATTTGTTCAGTAATAACATTTGATCACTACAGAAGTTTGGTTTTAATGTGATGATGAACTTGTATTAATTTAGTCACTTCTCTATTCATGATGTTCTATAATGGTTTTTGATACACTTAATTATATAATGCACGCAGATGAACCGGCAATGGATGTATGGTGACCGATGCACCTCCGAGTATCTTGAGGGCCTGCATAAATTTCTCGAAGTGGCTGAGGCAAACAAGCAGAATGGTTTTATGTATTGTCCATGCCTTGTCTGTGAGAATACGAAGGATTACTCTAACTTGAAAACCCTTCACGTCCACCTGCTTGAGAAGGGTTTCATGCCACACTATAATGTTTGGACCAAGCACGGAGAAAGAGGGGTTATGATGGAAGACAACGAAGAAGAAGATGATGATGACAACTATCCCCCTGAATACGGTGATACTGCAACGGGGGAAGCTAAAGATCAAGAGGAACCAGACGATGTGCCCGATGATAATCTTCGCCGGGTCATTGTTGATGCAAAGAGACAATGCCAAAGTGAAAGGGAGAAGTTGAAGTTCGATCGCATGTTAGAGGATCAGAAAAAGGGGTTGTACCCAAATTGCGAAGATGACAACACAAAGCTCGGTACCACACTGGAATTGCTGCAATGGAAGGCAGACAATGGTGTATTTGACAACTGACTTGGGAAGCTACTGAAAATAATGAAGAAGAAGCTTCCAAAGGATAACGAATTGCCCGACAGTACGTACGAAGCAAAGAAGGTTCTATGCCCTCTAGGATTGGAGGTGCAGAAGATACATGCATGCCCTAATGACTGCATCCTCTACTGCGGTGAGTACGAGGATTTGAACGCATGCCCGGTATGCGGTGCATTGCGGTATAAGATTAGACGAGATAACCCTGGTGATGTTGAGGGCGAGCACCCCAGGAAGAGGGTTCCTGCCAAGGTGATGTGGTATGCTCCTATAATACCACGGCTAAAACGTCTGTTCAGAAACAAAGAGCATGCCAAGTTGATGCGATGGCACAAACAAGACCGTAAGAAAGACGGGAAGTTGAGAGCACCCGCTAACGGGTCACAGTGGAGAAAAATCGAGAGAAGGTGGGGGGACTTTGTAGGTGACGCAAGGAACGTATGGTTTGGTTTAAGTGCAGATGGCATTAATCCTTTTGGGGAGCAGAGCAGCAATCATAGCACCTGGCCCGTGACTCTATGTATCTATAACCTTCCTCCTTGGTTGTGCATGAAGCGGAAGTTCATTATGATGGCAGTGCTCATCCAAGGCCCTAAGAAACCCGGCAACGACATTGATGTGTACCTAAGTCCATTAGTTGAAGAACTTTTACAGCTGTGGAATGGAGAAGGTGTACGTGTGTGGGATGAGCACAAACAGCAGGAATTTGACCTACATGCGTTGCTGTTTGTAACCATCAATGATTGGCCTGCTCTTAGTAACCTTTCAGGATAGACAAACAAGGGATACCACGCATGCACGCACTGTTTAGATGATACCGAAAGTATATATTTGGACAAATGCAGGAAGAATGTGTACCTGGGCATCATCGATTTCTTTCGACCAACCATCTCTTAAGAAAGAAAGGCAAGCATTTCAAAGGTGAGGCAGATCACCGGAAGAAGCCCGCCCTCCGTACTGGTGATGCTATACTTGATATGGTCAAGGATTTACAAGTAATCTATGGAAAGGGTCCTGGCGGACAATCTGTTCCGAATGACGCTGAGGGACGCGCACCCATGTGGAAGAAGAAATCTATATTTTGGGACCTACCCTATTGGAAAGACCTAGAGGTCCACTCTGCAATCGACGTGATGCACGTGACAAAGAATCTTTGCGTGAACCTGCTAGGCTTCTTGGGCGTGTATGGGAAGACAAAAGATACACCGGAGGCACGGGAGGACCAGCAACGTGTGCACGAAAAAGACGGCATGCATCCAAAGTAGTATGAAGGTCCTGCCAGCTACGCTCTTACCAAAGAAGAGAAGGAAATCTTCTTTGAATGCCTGCTCAGTATGAAGGTCCCGTCTGTCTTCTCGTCAAATATAAAGGGAATAATAAATATGGCAGAGAAAAAGTTCCAGAAACTAAAGTCTCATGACTGCCACGTGATTATGACACAACTGCTTCCGGTTGCATTGAGGGGGCTTCTACCGGAAAACGTTCGATTAGCCATTGTGAAGGTATGTGCATTCCTCAATGCAATCTCTCAGAAGGTAATTGATCCAGAAATCCTACCAAGGTTAAAGAATGATTTGGTGCAATGTCTTTTCAGTTTCGAGCTGGTGTTCCCACCATCCTTCTTCAATATCATGACGCACGTCCTAGTTCATCTAGTCGACGAGATTGCCATTCTGGGTCCTGTATTTCTATACAATATGTTCCCCTTTGAGAGGTTCATGGGAGTCTTAAAGAAATATGTTCGTAACCGTGCTAGGCCAAAAGGAAGCATTTCCATGGGCCGGCAAACAGAGGAGGTCATTGGGTTTTGTGTTGACTTCATTCCTAACCTTAAGTCGATTGGTCTCCCTCAATCGCGGTATGAGGGGAGACTGACTGGAAAAGGCACGCTAGGAGCGGATTCAATAATATGTAGGGACGGGCATTCTTGGGCTCAAGCACACTACACAGTTCTACAGAATTCTACCTTGGTGACCCTGTATGTCAATGAACACAAGAATATTCTGCGCTCCAAACACCCGGAGCAGTGTGACGACTGGATTACATGTGAACACATCAGGACTTTCGGCAGTTGGTTGCAAACACATCTCATGGGTGACAACATTGTTGGAGATGATCTGTACTCATTGGCCAGGACACCATCTTCGACTGTATTGACTTACCAAGGGTACAAGATAAATGTCAGGACCGGTTTTCCAGGATATTAATTTCCCAGCAAATGGTCCTTGTGCTCACCAGCCCCAGGATTACTGTTAGCTGATGAGACACAATCTTGATACAACAATTCCAAGCAAAATACAAAATATGTAGTACAAGACCATTGTGGTCTATGAGTACAACAAAAGGTTTCTAGTGGTTGATGGCGGAAGCGGTTCGGGGTCATCAGCGTCTATGGGACTCCATTTCCCACAGGAACAGCTGACCTGGATAACTCCTATCTTCGCGCGGCTGCTACTTCAGTGCCTAGATTCCGGGGCTGTCGTCAAAATGCTCCTCTCCAAGAAAGAAATCTGGTCAAGACAATAGCCAGGGACAAGCCAGTGAGTACTTTGAATGTACTCGGAAACATCATGAAACCAGGTATAATATAACCAATGATAATCATGCACTGAATTAGTCCACGATCACTTAGTCAGTCATGAAATAAAATTCATGATGCATGCAAACAGATTATTCATATTAAACAGGAATAAGAAATCAGAGAATAAAAATAAAATAAACCGATCGGGTGTCTGAAGCGACGCCTCGAAAGGATAAAAAAAAATAAAGCATGCCTCAGTCGGGCGTCTGAGCGACACCACATAAAGGGCTTATAAGAAGAATGAATAACATGCGTGCCACAGTCGGGCGTCTGAGCGACACCACATAAAGGGCTTATAAGGGAAAATAAATAACAAGCATGCCACAGTCAGGCGTCTGAGCGACACCACATAAAGGGCTTGTAAGGGAAAATAAATAACAAGCATGCCACAGTCGGGCGTCTGAGCGACACCACATAAAGGGCTTATAAGGGAAAATAAATAACAAGCATGCCACAGTCGGGCGTCTGAGCGACACCACATAAAGGGCTTATAAGGGAAAATAAATAACAAGCATGCCACAGTTGGGCGTCTGAGCGACACCACATAAAGGGCTTATAAGGGAAAATAAATAACAAGCATGCCACAGTCGGGCGTCTGAGCAACACCACATAAAGGGCTTATATAAGAATCATCACAACGAGTATCCAGGAGGTAGAACCGTCCCAAGAATACTCAATAATATATATATTAAAAATGGTTAGTCCACAATAATAATAGCCATAATCATCATTTGTCACATGTCATGATCAATATTCCGGTTTAGAAGTTTTCCTCCGAAGACCGACACTTGACCCATCCCAGACTGTAGTCCTTAACCGCGGACACGGCTATTCGAATAGATATAAACTCTGCAGAGGGTGTACTCTTTACCCACGGGTAACGAATTCCCTTAGTCCACCGGGACTAATTCCGTTTACGGTCTTTTAATTGAAAACACACCTAACTCGCACACACCAGCTTAACTTACCGGTGCCTGGAATCACCCACGACACTCATTAAGCAAAACTCTAAGTGGGGAGGCTCCAACCTCGATTAGCATGGGATCAAATTTATATTCGCGCGCTCTAAGGGGTGCCCCCCTCTCGGTCCAACCGGAAACACCCATGCCCCCGGACTAGGTGGCATGCCTACCGGCTGCAGCCGTTATCTTCCACCATGGCCTCTCTGTACGGTGTGTGCCAAGAAAGGGGTTGACAATTTACTGAACCGTTCCCTACCTGGGGCAGGGACGAGTGGTAGTATGGAACAAGTATGGGGGTTACTGGAACAAGACTCGATCTATGGTCGACTCAGGAGGCTTATGTGTTCCCTGCATGGTTAGCACAATAGATATTTTTCACAGTTTCCAAACAGAATCACCACTCATCACAACCCTTCATGCCTTACTGACCATTCTCTCTCCAACGAGATGTCAGCACCAAGCCCGTGTCTACCCGAGACAGAGACTTCTCCGGATCCCTTCCGGTAGGCATGAGAGGTATAAAAGGATGAATACTTTCACAAGTATTTAAATTCCAACAGCAAGGAATTTCTATCATGCACTCAAGAGCATGATCACAACGTCACATAAAATAATGCATGCTTCAGGTTAACTTGGTGTTGTAGTCACGTTAAACAACACACAACCAAAACTATACCCGGGTTGAGAATGCTTGCCTTCAAGGTGCATGGAGATGAGGTGCACTCCAAAACTTTTTGAAAGTTTTAATCTTCACTCCAAAAACCCTATTTTGAGAAATATTCAATTAACAGACAATTTGAAAACAGTACAAAAAGTTGTCTCGGAATTTTTTCAAATAAATATGAAAATAAACTAGATGAAATTTGAGAGAGTTAGGAAAAATAATCAAATCAATCGGAGTTTTATTTTAAAAGATATCGCTGGTCAAAGTTCAGTCAAATTTCTGTTTTAAAATAAAACAGAATAAGAAAAACGTTTCAGAGGTATTACGCGTACCGCTGCTGGACATGAACTCCCGGAAGTGCGCCTTCCCTGCGGAAATGCGCGTGCGCGGAGCGGTGCCACTGGGGCGAGAGGCTGGGTCACCGATAGGTGGGGGCCACCTGTCTGGTTCGTCTTCCTCCGTCCGCGAGTCTGGACAGCAGAGAGGGGCGGGCTCCGGCGGCGATTGCCGGCGCTACAGGCGATCATTTGCTGCACCCGGAGTACCTACGCACTCAGGGGAACACGCCGCCTTGGTCTGGGGGAATAATGAGGGTCGGGGAGCTCGAGGGCGAACGACCCTTCCTCAATGGCGGAAGAAACTTCGGCCATGGGAAGGGTTCTGGCTTATGCTAGCTCTAGGGGTAAATTGAGTGCGGGGATAGGTTCCTGGGGTCGAGGGGGGGATCTGGTGAGCTTGAGCATCGGGGGAGAGGGTCCTTAAATAGGCGGCGAGGTCGGTTCCCGCGGCGGCCGGATAAGAACGGCTAACCGCGTTCTGGCGACGACCGGGAAGGGTGCAAGGGCTACGCGACGAGCTCGGGTGTGATCGGTCTGCGTCAGGGGTTTAGGTGGCGCGCTGGGGTGGCTTGGGCGGTGTCGACCACGGCAGGCTCGCCGCCAAAGCTTCTGTTGTGGCGGCACTGTAGGGAGTCAGGTCGGCCGACTTGCCTTGCACGACGCGGCAAGAAAGGAGGAACAGGACGGCTTGGGGAAGGGGCAAACGGGGCGGCTTACTGGCTCGGGCGCGGGCACGTGCAAAACGCGTGCACTGCTCGCGCTCTGGGCATGCCCACCACGTGCTCGATGAAATGCCAGGCCTAGCTAGTAAGCTGTCATGCACATGCAAACTACCAGGGTTATGCTCTGGGCTAATGCAAGGCTATAAGACAAAATGTTTAGGCCTGGAAAGGGAGTTCTTAATGCAATCCTAGAACCATGCCCAAAACTGGCCATGCACCAAAGGTGCTCGATAGAATGACAATGGCATCTAGAGAGGTTTCCTGGCCACCAAAATTTCCAGATTGGGGTCTCTTTAGGTGCACACTAGGATGGTAAACTTAGTTTGGCAAAAGCAAAAAGTTGTTAGTACAAGTTTTGGTGAAAAGCCATGCTGGACAGAAAAGGAAAGGGGCAATTTGGTCAACTTAAAACATGCCTATGGATCTGATCTCTTGGACTTAAGGTTTTGGTAGGGTGGACTACAAGCAGGAAAAATCCCAAGATCACTAGAGCAAAATAAAATAGGGTTGCACTACAAACTGCCCAACTGGACCAGAATGCAAATGAGGATGGTTTGCTCAAAATTTTCAAATAACCCAAATGGATTTTTGCATAAACATGAGTTATACACCTCTACTGACATCCCCAAATTTTTATGGAATTTTTAAAGAAATATTTAAATAGGTTGTAGTGCAAACTACAAACTGAACCACATTTGAAAGCCTGAAGTGGAGCTCAAAATTTACAAAACACAAGGCTGGGTTTTTGCATAAAAGTGAATCTTATACATCTTCTGACATCTCCAATTTTTTGTGGAATTTTTAAATGAATAAATAAAAGGGTTGTAGTGCAAAATGCCAATCTGGACCAGAATGAAGAAGAAGGTGATCTGCTCAAAAATTCCAAAACGCAAGGTTAGTTTATAGCATAAAAGTGATCCAGGGGAAACACATGTCATCTACAAATTTTTATGAAAATTTCAAAATAATATATGAAGTAGTTGTAGTGCAACTTAGGCCTTTAAAGGAATAAAAATGATATTAAAAGAAGTAAAACTTGGCAATTTTTATTATAAAAATCATTCCACTGGTTTTTACTAAATGCAATAAAATGATTCAGTAAAACATTCAAGTCCCACCATGATATTCAAAAGTTTCAGATAAGAGGGAAAAATTGAAATCCAGAGAAAAGAAGTGGCTCTGAAATCCATAGAAAAATCCAGAAAAATAGAAAAGAAATATTCCTGGAATTTTTTTAATTAATAAAACATGATTAAATTTTTGGGGTGTTACAATAAATGGGAATACATTTTACACGATCGCCCAAGATCAAAAGAGCACCAACCAAAACAGTGGTGTCCACTTTGATGCAGCAACCAACATGGGAAAGGACACATATTATGGTTACATAGTGGACATATGGGAACTTGACTATGGACATGATTTTAAGGTCCCTTTGTTTCGGTGCAAATTGGTCAATCGGTCAGGAGGAGGGGTACAGGTAGACCCGCAGTACGGAATGACAACAGTGGATCTCAACAATCTTGGGTACACAGACGAACCATTCGTCCTAGACAATGATGTGGTGCAAGTTTTCTACGTGAAGGACATGTCTACCAAACCGAGAAAAAGAAAAGATAAGGAAGTGAATACATCATACGATGAGCCAAAGCGCCACATAGTTCTATCAGGGAAAAGAGACATCGTGGGAGTGGAGGGCAAGACAGACATGTCTGAAGATTATGAAAAGTTTCATGAAATTCCTCCCTTCAAAGTGAAGGCTGACCCAAGCACCCTATTAAACGATGAATATTATCCATGGTTACGACGCAATAAGCAAGGGACACGCGTGAAGAAAAAGTGAAGACTTTCTCTCCACAACTATTCTGATGATGGCTTTGATCTAGAATATCACTGCAGTTACATGTCAAGAAATGAAATGCCTTTTGTAACATATGAGTTTTCATCCGAAACCGTGATACTTCGAAAGAAATTATCAAAGTATTTTTTGTTCAAAACTTTAATAGAAAAAAGAATTTTCATAAAGTATTTTTTGTTAGAAACTTTAATAGCAAGCTAAAATAACAAAATCTGTTTTTGATTAAAACACCCATTTAAAATAACATAAAAATTACCAAATTGAATATAATAATAAAACACACTAATATTAAATAGCAGGATAAAGAATCACTCAAAAATCTATTTTTAAAGTAAAGTTATTCACAAACTAGTGATTCACACAAATTTCAAAGAATTCAAATTTAAACTATTCAAATTTGAAAACTACTGGCACTAACAGAAAGTTTATAATTTTTGTGAACTAAAGCAAAAAGAATAACTCAAAAACTCTAAGTATTTAGCTGTAAGTAGAAACAAAACAAAATAAATAAAGCAAAAAACAAAACAAAAATACTGGAAAAGACCTTTAGTCCCGGTTGCTACCACAAACCGCGACTAAAAAGTAAAAATTTAAAAAAATGCCGCCTACTGGGCCACCACGGCCTGCATACGACTAGAAACCCAACATGCTTGTTGGGCCAGGATGCAGGCCCGCAGCAGGCCCAGTAGGCCCACAGGCAAAGATAGTGCTATTAGGCCCGTAGGCCTGCATAAGAGAGGTGCTCGATACGGCTGGCGCAGCCGCGCTTATAAGCCACTCTTGACGCCTCTCAGCTAGCGAGGTGGGACTAAACATCCACCCGCCCAACGCCGTGCCAGCCGCAACCCTTTAGTCCCGGTTGGTGGCACCAACCGGGATTAAAGGCCCCCCTTTAGTCCTGGTCCGAGCCACCAACCGGGACTAAAGGGGGGCCTTTAGTCCCGGTCCGAGCCACCAACCGGGACTAATGGGCTGTGCTTCCCGCCCTTCGCGCTGCTGAAAATGATCTTTAGTCCCGGTTGGTGGCTGCAACCGGGACTAAAGGGGTCCTTTAGTCCCGGTTGCAGCCACCAACCGGGACTAAAGGTGGGGCTATATAAAACAACACTTAGGAAATTTTCCCCAAATCTCACTTCTTCTTCCCCCGACGCCGCCAGGCTGCTCCGCCCGCTCCTCGTCGCCGCCGAGCCCTGCCCCCGATGCCTCCAGGCTGCTCCGCCCGCTCCTCGTCGCCGTCCCTGCCCTGACCCCGACGCCGGCCGCCGCTCCCTGCCCCGACGCCCGCGGCCGCTTTCCCTGCCCCGACGCCACCCCAGTGAGCTTCGCCCCCCTTCCCCTGCGCTGCCGCCTGCCGCCGCTCCTGCCCTGCGCTACCGCCGCTGCCGCCCCTGCCCTACGCTACCGCCGCCGCCGCCGCCCCTGCCCTGCATTTTTTTTTCTTAAATTTTTTTTATTGAAAATGTTCATATGTTCATAGAATTGTAACAAAGTTCATATGAATGGATTGATGTATATAGAAAATGTATATAGAAAATGTTCATATGTTCATATGTTTGTAACAAAGTTAGAATTTTTTATGTTCATAGAATTTTTTTTCGTATTTTTTTTTATGTTCATGTATGTATGTATATATGTATGGATGGATGGATTGATGTATATAGAAAATGTTCATATGCTCGTATGTTTGTAACAAAGTTAGAATTTTTTATGTTCATAGAATTTTTTTTCTTAATTTTTTTTATGTTCATGTATGTATGTATATATGTATGGATGGATGGATTGCTGTATATAGAAAATGTTCATATGCTCATATGTTTGTAACAAAGTTAGAATTTTTTATGTTCGTAGAATTTTTTTTCTTAAATTTTTTTATGTTCATGTATGTATGTATATATGTATGGATGGATGGATTGGTGTATATAGAAAATGTTCATATGTTCATATGTTTGTAACAAAGTTAGAATTTTTTATGTTCATAGAATTTTTTTTCTTAAATTTTTTTATGTTCATGTATGTATGTATATATGTATGGATGGATGGATTGATGTATATAGAAAATGTTCATATGCTCATATGTTTGTAACATAGTTAGAATTTTTTATGTTCATAGAATTTTTTTTCTTAAATTTTTTTATGTTCATGTATGTATGTACATATGTATGGATGGATGGATTGATGTATATAGAAAATGTTCATATGTTCATATGTTTGTGACAAAGTTAGAATTTTTTTTGTCCATGTAAAACACTTATATGAAGTGTCTCCGTTAGAACTATAGATCAATGGCGATCATCTAACAAAGTTTGTAAAGCATAGCGAACCTATATCGTGTAGTGCCGCGTTAGAACAGCCCTAACTCTCTCGGGAATTCAACATAACCCCGATAACTTCGACATGAGGGGGGGGTCCGCAAAGTATCATCGACTACCATGAGTTGGGAGGAGTCCTCGACGATCGTCTGAAACTGAATGTCACAAGCAGCGAACCTGGAACCGTCCCCCTCCGGTTCATCTGTCCCCTCTCCTGAAAGTATAACCCCGATAACTTCGACATGAGGGGGGACGTCGGACATGCATGAGAGAGGCGGTCCGCAAAGTATCCTCTCTCAAAAGTATAACCCCTGATAACTTTGCATGATGTTTGCGACTAATCCATTGCTCATATATGCATATGATTCCTTGTTGTGATTAGCTAGGTCTATGTTTGCCACTAATCCATCTCTCATGGTTGTAATATTTGCAGAATCTATGGACAGAGACTTAGAAAAAGAAGAGTTGTTGGGGGATATAATCCGCGACGGAGATATCACCTTGTCGTTTCTCAACGACACCGATGGTCAGGAAAGAGAGGATGATGGCTTCGGTGATCCAATGGAGGAGGAAGGAGATCATGACGGCTCCGGTGACCGAACGGAGGAGTATCATGATGGCTCCGGTGACCAAACGGAGGAGGGAGCCTTAACTGTTGCAAAGTCCGGCGTGGTATATATACATATATTAATTAAGCCTCTGCTGACTTCATGCATTAATTGTTTTGTATGTACATATATTAATGCCTCTTTCTTCTTTTAATTAGCCCTCCGGATCGAGCAAAACTTTCGTAAGGAGACGAGGCCCGAAGAAAAGGTTGCGCCAGGATGAAAGGTTCACGATCGAAGAAGTCGGTCGAGATGGCCAACCGATTGCTCCCAAGTGGAGCAGGGACACATTTATACATCAGTGTGGAGTGGTTGTTAGGGACAGCATCCCGATCAGCATCCGAGAATGGAATAAGAAGAATGACCCTGAAGTTTCTTATGTCCAGGATAGACAGAAAGATGATCTTTGGACCTCGCTGATGACAAATTTCAGCCTACCGCCAGAGGCGGATCCGAATAAGGTCAAGGCGTTTGCTCTTAAGAAGATGGGAGAACTATTCAAGAACTAGAAGAAAGATTTGAACAAAAAGTTTTTTGAGAAAGACAAGACTCCAGAATTCATCGGTCCATATGAGAAGATAAAAGATCACTGGCCCGCATTTGTGGCCTATAAGAAATTGGACAAGGGCAAGCAAAGGTCAGCGACAAACAAGCAAAATGCTGCAAAGAAGCAGTATCACCATGTTACGAGGTCAGGTGGCTACAGCAAAGCCCGGCCTACATGGGACAAAGTTGAGCAACACCTGCTTGCTAAAGGGGTCCAACCAGTGACATTGCACTGGCCAGATTGCTCAAGGACTTGGTTCTTCGGGGTTGGGGGAACTTTGGACCCAGAATCAGGGGAGTGTGTTTGGACGAAAGCTAAACTTGCAATACCCTTCAAGAAGCTTCAGGCAGCAATCCAGGCAGCGTAGGAAGGTTCATTTAATCTCGACAGAGAGAAGGACAAGCTGACAGAGGCCCTTAGGAATCTTGAACACTCTGGACGAACACGAGGCACATCAGGCTCCGTTCCGTGGGTGCATGGGTTTCTCCACAGCGGTGGTTATAGAAGCCGAGAGAGAAAGAAGAAAGAGGAAGCGAGCGAAATGCAGAAGCTCAGTGCAAGATTAGCAAAACTAGAGGAACTTGAGAGCCAGCGAGCTACCAGCCAACCATCTCAACGGCACGAAGATCCTTCCTTCGACACTGCCCTAGAAGCTACCCCATCATCTCAGCGGAGAAGCAGTGTGGCTTCCATGGAGCTCCTTCAGCCTGATTTCATGGCTCCTCGCTACCCCGTGGATAGTATCATGGAGGATGAACATTGTGTGCTAATGGCGAGATGCCAGAACCTGACCTTGAAGGCGGCGGTCGGCTCTGTTTTACCTCCTCGAGCTGAGGGAACTTTCCATTGCCGTCCGATTCCACATGGCTATGCTATTGTCACGGTGGATGAAATAATGTAATGGAGGGATCTGAGGGGCTAGAGCTTGACCACCCTACAGGTGAAGGGGATAATCTTCTGGAAAATGCCTTAAGGAGTAACTGTCTATGGAGAAAGGAGAACATCAAGCTTCCAAACTGGACGCCGCCTCAGCAGACGCAGCCGGATGAGACCCCTCAGCAGACTCCTCACAGTCTAGCTCAGCCGGATGAGGCCCCTCAGTAGAGTCCTCTTCCGCCTCAGCTATCTCCGGCACATCAGCGGACTCCACCTCCTCCTCCGCCTCCTCCAGCGCGTCAGCAGACTCCGTCTCCTCCTCCGCCTCCTCCGGCGCGTCAGCGGACTCCGTCGCCTCAGCAACAGCGGAAGAGAGCCGCCGCCGCTCCGGCGGCTAGCAGTACAAAAGGCGAGAAGAAATTCAAATTTGGTCCAAGCCTCAGGGTTCCTCCAAAGTTACCATATGAGAGGACTGACAAGGAAACCAATGACATCGTGAAAGGCGAATTGCAGGCCCATTTTGAACAGAAACGTCCACCTCCGAAGGAAACAATAGATCCGGTGAAAGCGAAGCACACTCTGGATGCCCTTAAGCGACCACCACCGCATGCGCCGCAATCCAACTATGACCGCTATATTGAGAAGACATATGATGAAGCGCGGTGGTCGGGAAATACTGCCAGTGCTTCAAGACGAAGAAGTGGGAAAACAATTCCCCAGCTCGGCGAACAGGAGAAGCAATCATGCCCCCCGCTCAAGGTGTCTAGCGATATCGCTAATCATCCGGGGCTACTGCCCGGTACCACTCTTGGTGATTACGTGGGCGATGATTTACAGTTTGAAATGGCTGAGGTAGTAGAGATCTTTAGATATGAGCACGGGAAGCCTCTCGTCAAACCTGATCATCCTCCTCTAACAACGATGATGCGAAGATTGCATGAGTGGTACTTGGAAAGCTGTAGGAAGAATGGGTCCGATAGTTTGATGGTGACAATTAAAGATGAGCACGGCCTCATTGGAGCCGACCTGATGCCTGTTGAATTTGTGGAGTTATTTCAGTTATTCAATCAAGAGGCCCTCAACAAACAAATCATGACTTGCTACTGTCTGTAAGTACTACTTATGTAATTAAGTCTCTAGCTCAGCTCATTCATTGCATGTATATATAATTATCCTCACTATATTATGCAGATTGAAGATCGTCGAATCCAAAAAATACCCTAAACCTATCTATGACATTGGGTTCATTAGCCCAAATATCGTAAATGAATGGACGGTACAAAACAGAGTTAAAGATGCTGAGGAAAACTTGCTAAAAGCGTTCCTTCGACATCAAAACGAAAGGGAAATACTCTTTCCTTACAACTTCAAGTGAGTGTTACTGTCTTGTGCATATTTGGTTTCGCTTACTCAAGGTTAAGTACTGTAATTGATGAGTTATGCGTGCGCAGGTTCCACTTTATTCTGCTATCCATTAAGCTTGACGGGGGAGTAGTAACTGTCTTAGACTCGAGACGTAATGATCCCAAGGATTATGCGGACATGACTGCAATGCTCCAGAAGTAAGTTCAATCAATACCGGGACCATATCGGCAACTTTCGTTCATTTCCTGATATCAAGTAATCATTTTCTTTGCCTGGCAGGGTTTGGAAACAGTTCACCGGAATGGTTCCGGGTCTGAAGAACGAGTTGCGATTTACACAACCCAGAGTAAGTAGTACAAGCTAGTTCCGTGCATCTCTCATTGATTCTAGTTTCATGAATACCATTATCATGCTTCATTATCAGTTTGATTGAACTCTATTCCCATAAAGTGCTTGTGGCAGGCACCCGGGAATAATTTATGTGGATACTATGTTTGCAAGTTCATTCGCCACTCGATCACTGAGCGGGGCTTCTTGTCTAACAAACAATTTGAAGTACGTAAACAATATTCACAATTTTATTTTATTACCATCAATTGTGTTGAGTTTCATTCATATATATGTATTGACCCCCTTCTTTAAATTAGATCTGGCAGATGCGGGATGAACTCCTACCACATGATCGCATACGAGCAATTCAAGAGGAATTGGCGGGATTCTTTCTTGACCACGTCATTAATGAAAAGGGAGAATGCCATACAGACATTCAATGGGAGTTTGGCGCTTCAGGATGTCAGGGATGTTATATTGTATATATGTAGTAGCGTCGGATAGATATACGAAAACTTGTTGTTTGACCAAGCACGGAGAAAGTGAGGTCACTTCTCTCTATATATGTTCATGACGATCTTGTGTAATTAATGGTTTCCTTCATTTGCATACTAGCTAGCGTTGAGTTCTCTCTATATGCTATAGCTAGCGTTAACCAAGCACGGAGAAAGAGAGGTCACTTCTCTCTATTAGCTAGCTAACACAATATGAAACCCCTAAACCCCCCTTTAAAAAAAACAAAAACCCCCGCGCCTGCGAGCGGCTGACGCGTGGCTGCCTTTTGGTCCTGGTTGGTGTTACCAACCAGGACTAAAGGTCCTCCATCCCCCATCCCACGTGGAGGGCCTTTAGTCACGGTTCCTAAGCCAACCGGGACTAAAAGCGATGGGCATTAGTCCCGATCATTTTGTCCCGGTTCCAGAACCGGGACTAAAAGCCCTCTGGAATCGGGACAGAAGCCCTGTTTTCTACTAGTGTCTCTAGGAGGTCTTGATATCCAAGAGGAGTGGTAGATGAGCAAAGCCCTCTATGATATCTCAATACACTTTGCTAACCCTAACAAATGACCTAGGTACGAAATATATAGGTGGCTGGAGGTGAGGGATGAGTGGAGGGGCAAAAGGGGCAACCCACGACCAGCTCACAGGCAGGCCCGTGTGCACGGGCTAAGTTAGCCCCGTGGGCACAGGGGTCCCGTGTGCACGGGGTGTCCAAAGAGTTTCTGGATAGGCCGTGCGCACAGGGTCCGGGAGGGCCATGCGCATGGGGTCTTCTGATCCATGCTTCTTCTTCCTGCTGCTGGACTCCTTCTTCCTTGCATTCTCCTCGATGATGGTGTACATGTCCTCTTGAGCTTGGACTCCTCCTCGATGAATGTGTAGCTCTGCTCACACCTATGTATGCACATGAGAGATGGTCAAGTAGTATACCATCCTCGAAGGGCACAAGTGGACACGTGCAAAGGAGATGATTCACCTTTGTATAGATGAAGTAGATGTCGCACGTGTCACTTGGCGAACGGACTCTCGACATGGTGATGTCCGTAGGATGCTTCGCATCATCCCCTCCCCCTTGGAAAAGATCCAACCTCGGATCGAAATCCAAATCACCATGGGAAAGAGACGACGTCGAAGTAGAAAGGTGGACGATCACCAAGCATTTGTCATTATGAAGCTCGAAATTGGCACTCTCGAATGTCGCACCATCATGTAATTCCTTGAAAAGGAGCAAAGACAACAAAAACTTGGAAAAACAAACGTGGTTAGTGTTAGTGCAAAACCAAACATTCAAGTGGTGATTCACCCAACAAATGGCGTCATCATGCATAGCATATGGTGTGACAAAGGATTGTGACATGGCATGTAAGCACATAAATAGAGCCCAATCAAGGTCATAGCAAGCATGAATAAAGTGCTTAATAAATGGTCTATGGTATGCATAGGAATCATTCACAACACCAAAGAAGATGAGTTGTCTAAACACAAGTGGCATCAAGTGTATGAAATGTGCAATAGGAAAGCCAAAGTGTATGACAATCCAAGCATAATGTGCATCGGGTGTCATGAAAATAGTGTGGCGCTCAACACAAGTGAAATAACAATTGTGCAACATGTGTGAGGCAATCAAGTCAGTGAATCTAGTAGTGTGAAGATGCAACATACTAGAGGTAATCATGGCAATCATGTCATGTGTGCAAATAGTGGGCATACATAATGCACATGACATGGCACACGGAGGAAAACAAGATATGAGCAAAGTAGCATCATTGTATTGGCAAGAAGTCCTATGCAAATAGCAATTGAGCAACATGACTCTCCCAACACAATAAACAATAATAGCATGGGGCACATGGTAAGCATGGCAACAAGGATCTCCACCAAGCATGCAAGTACACATATAACTAGTAGAATGGTGGAGCATGTGTAAATGCAAGAAAGGATCACAATTACATGGCAAAGGCATATAATGAAGCATAACATGTAATGTTAACACGGTAAAATGGGCATAGAGTGAAAAGTGGTATATAGCCCATAGCCGTGTGAGAGCCAAGTAAAAGTAATGCGCGAAGTCCTTGCGCGAGGGGAACGTTGTGAAGGACAATCCCAAAGCATCATTGCTCTCAAGGGCTCGTTTCATCAACTCATGGGATTGTGAAGTTGACGAATATTCATGTGTACCTACACAAAACAAAGGCAAAGGGAAAATTGTGTGCGTGTGGTATATGTACACATCATCCATTATGATGCGCACGTGCATGTGTTGGTTAGCACAAAATATCCAATGCTCAAATAAATGAGATGCATGATATAGAAACATGTCATCCATCATGATTGGTTTGTTGTTATGTATTGCATAATGGAGACTCAAGGTGTGTAATGCATCACTTGAAACATCTAGAGCATTGTCATGACTGGGATGCATATGGTGCACACAAAGGATGGAATCATGCGATCTACAATTATTTTCATGGCATGGCATAGTAGATGAATTGCACAAATTGCTCAAGGGAAGCATAGCAATATCATCGCAAGAGAAACAAATGCCAATAACCATGGGCTCGTCATCTATGCCATATGTGCAAATTAGGTTCATTTTAATGGCATATGCATAGTCACTACAATGAGATTGCAAATATGACATATGGGAGATCTCATTCATAGCATATGACAAGTCAAGAGGGGTTGCAAACAGGATCTGACTGATAGAATTAGCACAAGAAATCCTATGTAATATGGCATCACAACTAATAGACTCCACATGGCAATCATCATACTCATCAGAAATGGGTAAATCATTGCATGGGGAAATCACACTAGCATCAAGCATGTTAATAGGAGGATCGACATCATGCAAGCAATCAAGGTCAAGAATGTCCACTAGGGAGACAAGAGCATCACCTTCACCTATGTTACCTTTCTCATTCCACTCATGTGGTGTAGGTGAGGTGGCAAGGACCAACGCGTGGTCATCATCATCGTGATGGAACCATGTGGGGGGGTGTATGATAGTCCACCATTTTCATCGTCTTGTCCAAAGGAAGGACGAAGTCGTCGAAGATCAAGGCATCGTCGTATATAGGACCTAGCACCAAATGAGAAGGCCCAATAGAGGTAGTGGTTAAGTCGTTAGAAAATGAAATGGACTCACATGCCCTATCAACTACCTCACTCTCTCTATGTGGTGGCTCACTCACTCCCTCAAAATAGGTGCACTCAAACTCACATATGGTGGAGTCACTCAAATCACTCAAGTGGTGGTGGTGGTGGCTGTCCTCACATGGGAATTGTGTCAGCTCATCATATATGGGGCTAGTGGTGAAGTCACTCTCACTCTCAATATGGTGGCATAAGTCGCTCAACTCATCATCACCGTCGCCATGGATGAAGGCCGAACATGGCACATCATCACTCTCGCCTCCTTTGATGGAAGCATCATCCTTGTTCATCACCTTGTCGCTCGCCTCCAAATCTTAATCGTTGAGTTGCTCCGTAGTCATAGTCATCGTGGCGCCGTCTTCAAAAAGAGTCATGGTAGACTCAGCATCGTTAATGCCACAAAGAGGGATGGCGGTGAAGTCGAACTTTGGAGCATCATCTTGGAGCTCGTTTTAGCTTGGACATCTTGGTGGTACTATCCTCATGCTCGCCGTCTTGGGGCGTGGTCGTCGCGAGGTGTGCTCGGGGTCGAGTGGACTTGTAGATGTTGGTGAAGTCGAAGTAGCCCGTGGAAGTAGTGGGCTTGAGCTCGTGGAGTAGGCGAAGATGCCGTACATCCGAAGGCGAAGATGCCTTGAGGTTACTTGGCAAAGATGCCAATGCAGTTGATGAAGTCACAGTCTTGGGGTCGCTGTCGATGTTCTGTATGGTCCGTGCACACGGGGGTGCAGGAGGCCATGTGCACGGGGTCCCGTGTGCATGGGGGTCGCTGGCCCATGTGCACGGGGTTGGAAGAGAAGCCAACATGCTCCCGGAAGGTTGCTCTTCCATTCTTGTGGTATGCCCTTGATGAACTTGAGCGTCCTGGTCTTGTCGGTGTGTCCTTGCCAAAGATGGTAGCTCGGGAGTCTTTGCACTTGAGCGTCTTCTCGAAGATGATGAAGACCGCTTGCCGGTGTTGATGAGGACCTTGAGCTCCTCCATGTACTTGTCCATCTTGGAGTCGATGAAGTTCTTCATGGCATCAAACTCATTGTCGTGGTTGTTGTTGAAGACCGGAGATGATGTGCTTAGCCTATCCATCACAAGACTCGAGCAAATGTGAGTGGATGAAAGGGAAGAACTAGACCAAATGTACCTTTCCAATGTTGAAGATGGATCAATGATCACCCAATATGGTATTATGGAAATAGCACAATTGGTATCGGATCTTGTCAATTCTCACACCTACACAATAAAGCTTATGGAGTAGCTTGGTGAGGATAGTGGCATAAATTTTTATGTAATTGTTAGCAAGAGTCAATAATGTTGAAAAAGATTCACAAATTCACAAGTAAAACAAGTAGACCAATAGCAATGAATGGCACATGGAAGCACACACACGGATAGATAGATGGGGTTGAGCAACCAAGGAATGAGCGCAAAATGGGATATCCATGGAAAATGCTCGTGTTGCACAACTCTAGAGAGACGCTAGCACGATTGCACTATTGGGCGTGATACGAACTTGTGCACAATCTATAGAAACAAAACGTGTCGACTTCTATCCCAAGTATGCTATGTATGTATGGTTCCCGGTGAACTTGCACACAATGATCCAAGATGATCAATGATGGTATATGATATGCTATTGCTCACAAGCTCTTTGCTTTTTCTTTTTTTTTCTCTTTGCTTAAAAGCTCTTTTTTATGGCCACTATGCGAAATGCTCAAACCAATATAGCAATTTTGTATATGCGGGAACAATTGATGACACAAGAGTTGATATGATGATATATGCACGCAATGATAGCTATGTGGAACGTGTATCACTAAAGTGCACATGTAGCGTTGCCCGGCAATACTCAACGGCTAGTCTCGGTAGGCAAGTGATGCAAAATTGGCTCGGGGGTTAACAATGCAATGGCAAGGAGAATGTATGAAGATGTCGTCGAGGTTACCGTCCGTGGCAAAGTTGAGTGGCGGTGATGTCGATGTCGAACCGTTCCTAGTTAATTAGCCGAAACACCCTAGGAAATAGAAAAACCACGAACTCAAAATCTCAAAAGGCCAATGTCAAATGGTGGTAGCGGAATGCGGTGGTGGTTCGGAAGTTGGCAATGCAGGAGTGGAGTTGAAGTCACCGTCCCTAAGTAGCCGAAATACCTTAGGAGACACAACCTAAAACTCAAACAATCTCAAATGCAAAGGGGGGAACAAAATGGGTTATGTTGCCGAAGTCGGTGGTGGTATTGCGGAAGTTAGGCGGATGGCCTATGCAAAAGATGCAAAAATGTACAAAATGTGATGGAGTCAAATGGTGGTGGAACCTATCTAGATGGATGGTGGATGTCAATAGCTACTCGACGAGCTAAAGAACGCCAAAATCGGACTCCGGGTGTAAAAGTTATGGCTGAAATGGTGAAGGAGCGGTGGCTAGGCTGGGGGGGGGGGGGTCGTGCGCACGGGGGTAGGAGCCCGTGGGCACGGGGTCCCATGCGCACGGTACAAGGCCGTGTGCATGGGGTGTCCCGAGACTTTGCGGGGGCCCGTGTGCATGGGGATGGCGGAAATTTCATGATTTCAAGCTCAGATTTGAAGAAAATTTGGGTGGATTTCGTGGTGGGGAATGGGGTGGAAGGTTGGGGGAAGCTAGATCCACTTGAAACACTTCGAATGCATGGATCAAAATCAACAAAACATCATCAATCCAACAAATCACAAAAAAATGGCATGGCTATTTTTGGTGGGGATTTTCAAAATTGGACAAAAACAAAGCAAAATCTGGCTAGAAAGTGGGGGGGGGGTAGGGACTCCAAGATGTGAATCAACCTAAGCTCTGATCCAAGATGTTGTAGGGTGGAGACCCTAAGGGAATATCTTTTCACACTTGGAGTGGGGAAAAGGGCAAATTGAGAGAAGAACACAAGAACAAACACTCAATCAACAAGATCCAATCACACATGTGCTAGATCCACATACACATAAAGGGATACAAGTGTCCAAATCCAACACAAGAAGGTAAAGAGGGTAACTAGTTCATCCCAATCCTTGAAGGAGTTGAGGTCTTGATGATCCTATGATGGGGATCCTTCCCTAGAAGGGGTCTTGATATCCACTAGGGGATCTTCTCTCTCGGAGGTCTTGATCTCCAAGAGGAGGGTAGATGAGCAAAGCCCTCTGTGATATCTCAATACACTTTGCTAACCCTAACAAATGACCTAGGTACGAAATATATAGGAGGCTGGAGGTGAGGGATGAGTGGAGGGGCAAAAGGGGCAACCCACGACCAGCTCGCAGTCAGGCCCGTGCGCACGGGCTAAGTTAGCCCCGTGGGCACGGGGGTCCCGTGTGCACAGGGTCATGGAGGCCCGTGCGCACGGGGTGTCCAGAGAGTTTCTGGATAAGCCGTGCGCACAGGGTCCGGGAGGGCCGTGCGCATGGGGTCTTCTGATCCATGCTTCTTCTTCCTGCTGCTGGACTCCTTCTTCCTTGCATTCTCCTCGATGATGGTGTACATGTCCTCTTGAGCTTGGACTCCTCCTCGATGAATGTGTAGCTCCACTCACACCTATGTATGCACACGAGAGAGGGTCAAGTAGTATACCATCCTCGAAGGGCACAAGTGGAAACATGCAAAGGAGATGATTCACCTTTGTATAGATGAAGTAGATCATGTCGCACGTGTCACTTGGCGAACGGACTCTCGACATGTTGATGTCCGTAGGATGCTCCGCATCAGAAAGTCTCATGTGTTGTCTCGTAGCTTGAGTCCGAGTAGGAGTCCCATGTGGGCGTCGTCTTCATGTTCTCGAAGTGGTTCGTGCTCGCCGCCTTGGTCGAAGGGAATGGTCCATTCTCGAACGTCTTGTCATCGTCTTCTTGTAGGAGGCCCATATGATGTGGCACCTCATTGCTCGCCTTCATGACCGAAGGGAATTTCCCATGCTCGGCCATCTTCCTTGGGGTGCTTCCGAAGATGGGTCATCCTCGCTTGTAGTTGGTCGTCTTGGACTTGGCGCCAAAGCTTATTCTTGGTGTCACTCATCTCACGGCCTTCTCTTGTGCTCATGAATGTTGGTGTAGCTTGATGTACAGCTTGTTGGTGCGCGCATCTCGAGCGTCTTCATGTTTATGTTGACGTTGCCACGCTTGACCTTGATATCGATGTTGTTCATCGTCTCGAAGATGAGGACGTGGTCGAATTGCGCCTGTGTCGGTTGAGCATTCCGAAGAGGTGCGACTTGCTCGCCGCCGCCTTTAAGATGATGAAGGGGAAGAAGACTTGTAGGTGGCCAACATGTCTCGTAGTTGATCCATGTGTGCGTCCAACTTGTTGTCGATGTAGTCTCTTTTCCACGCTTCGGAGTGTCGTATGTCGGTGGCGAGGTTCTCGATGCACTCCTGCAAGGCATCTTGTGCACCTTGCATTGCTCGTTGTAGTCCGAAGTGGGGAGTTTTGGTATTGTAGTTGTTCGCACCGTCGTTGTCGTCAAAGACCGGAGATGATGTGCTTTGCCTATCCATCACAAGACTCGAGCAAATGTGAGTGGAAGAAAGGGAAGAACTAGACGAAATATATACCTTTCCAATGTTGAAGATGGATCAATGATCTCCCAATATGGTATTATATAAGTAGCACAATTGGTACCGGATCTTGTCAATTCTCACACCTACACAAGTAAGCTTATGGAGTAGCTTGGTGAGGATAGTGGCACAAAATTTGATGCAAATGTTAGCAAGAGTCAATAATGTTGAAAAAGATTCACAAATTCGCAAGTGAAACAAGTAGACCAATAGCAATGAATGGCACACAGAAACACACACAGATAGATAAATGAGGCGGTGCAACCAAGGAATGAGCACAAAATGTGGAATCCACAGAAAACGCTCTTGTTGCACAACACTAGAGAGATGCTAGCACGATTGCTCAATAGGCGGATACAAACTTGTGCACAACCTATAAGAGAGAAAACGTATCGACTTTCTATCTCAAGTATGCTATATGTATGTATGATTCCCGGTGAACTTGCACCCAATGATCCAAGATGATCAATGATGGTGATATGCTATGCAATGTGGCAATGCTATGGCTATTTTTCACTAGCTCTTTGCTTTCATTTTCTCTTTGCTTAAAAGCTTTTTTTTATATGACCACTATGCGAAATGCTCAAACCAATATAGCAATTTTGTATACGCGGGAACAAATGAAGACACAAGAGATGATACGATGATATATGCACGCAATGATAGCTATGTGGAACGTGTATCACTAAAGTGCACAAGTAGCGTTGCCCGGCAATACTCAAACGACTAGTCTCAGTAGGCAAGTGACGCAAAATTGGCTCGGGGGTTAACAATGCAATGGCAAGGAGAATGTACAAAGTTGTCGTCGAGGTTACCGTCCTTGCGTATGGTTGGTGTGTCAAAGGTGAAGTTGTCGTAGTCGAGTCCGTGGTGATGATGAGTGGCGGTGATGTCGATGTCGAACCATTCCTAGTTAGCCGAAACACCCTAGGAAACGGAAAAAACCGCAACTCAAAATCTCAAATGGCAAAAGTCAAATGGTGGTAGCGGAATGCGGTGGTGGTTTCGGAGTTGGCAATGCGGAAGTATAGGTGGTGGGTTATGCAGAGTCGTAGTTGTAGTCACCATCCCTAAGTATCCGAAACACCTTAGGAGACACAAACCACAACTCAAACAACCTCAAATTTATTGGGGAATCAAAATGGGTTAGGTTGCAGAAGGCTATGGTGGTAATGCAGATGATACGGTGGAGGGCCTAGGTAAAGATGCCAAAGTTCCAAAAATTTGATGGAATAAAATGGTTTTGGAACCTATCTAGATTTTTGGGGGATGTCAATAGTATCCAACGAGCTAAAGAACGCGAAAATCGGACTCCGGATGTGAATGTTATGACCGAAACGGTGAAGCACGGGAGGCTGACCCTACAGGGGCCGGATGTCCGGGGGGTAGGCTGGATTTTCGGGCCCACTGGACAGAAACGCAGCCCGTTTTGGCGCTTGAGGTGCCAAATGTCTGGCCCGACAAATTCCAGATCTCGATATGGGTCTCAAAAACTCGATTTGGGGCAGAAATAGATGATTCCAAGGTCAAAACTGAGAAGATTTCGTGGATGAAAGTTGGGGAAAATTGTGGGAAAGCTAGATCCACTCGAAACACTTCGAATCCATGGATCAAAATCAATAAAACATCATCAAACAAACAATTCACAAAAAAATTGGTATGGCTATTTTTGTGAGGAATTATCGAAATTGGGCAAAACAAACAAAATTGGGGTTAGAAAGTGGAGGGGAAAGACTCCAAAGTGTGAATCAATGTGGCTCTGATCCAAGATGATGTAGGGTGGAACCCTAATGTGATGATCTTTTCACACTTGGAGGGGGAAAAGGGCAAATTGAGAGTAGAACACAAGAACAAATACTCAATTGACACAAATCCAATCACACATGTGCTAAATCCACATACACATAGAGGGATACAAAGCTCCAAATCCAACACAAGAAGGTAAAGAGGTAACTAGTTCATCCCAATCCTTGAAGGAGTTGAGGTCTTGATGATCTTGTGAGATACTTCTCCCTTAGGAGGTCTTGATGATCCTATGATGGGGTTCCTTCTCCCAAAAGAGGTCTTGATTCTCCAAGAAGGAGGTACAAGGAGTAAAGCTCACTCAAATGTCTCAATGTCTTTTTCTAACCTAACAAGAGGAAGGGGATGGTCTATTTATAGCCTAGGAGGAAGTGGGGGTCAGAGAGAGAGATAACAAGGCGCCCTTGGCTGTGGCTGTGTGTAGGCGCCAGATGTCCGGGCTGGGCACCGGATGTCCGGCCCGACAGGAGGCTGGCTGAATTTTCGCCTTCTCTGGATAACCGAGGCCAGATTTCTGGGGCTGTCGCCGGATGTCCGGTTGTTCGATGGGCGCCGGATGTCGGGGGGTCGGCCGGATGTCCGGCCGTTGTAGAGCCATCTAGCGTCCATTCTTCTGTGGTCCTCTTCTGTGTGATGGTGCCGGTTGTCCGGGCTCCTGCCGGATGTCCGGCCGCTATAGCTCCGCGGCGACTCCACTTGAGGCACTTCACAGTCCGCTTTTGTGTGGACTTGTCCTATGCTTCGAGCTCCTCCATGGTTGTCTCCTCGGCTCCTGAGCACATGTAGTGTCTTTGCATTAGGTAGCAACCATGTCTCGCATGAATGGAAAGGGGAAGCATTTAGGAGCGGGTTCACCTTGTGTCCAATGGCACATGATCGAGCTCTCGTCGCATCTCCACTTGGGGCTTGGGGAGTGTACATGGGGATGACCGTAGGATGCTCCGCATCAGGTACTCTTTCTTAGTTCCTCCTTTCTTAATTCCCTTCTTGGTGTGCGGCTTCTTCGTGGAGACATGCCTCTTCTTCTTCACGCACACGACGGTTGTGTTCGTCGAGGGCACGATTGGCTTCTCGAAGGGCACATTGAGCTTTGAGCCCTTTGAGGGCTTGTTCCTCACGATGTTGTTGCTCTTGACAAAGTGGATCGCTGTCGTGTGTGTCTTGTTGTTGATGTCATGGAATTTGCTCTTGGTGCGTGTCGTCTTGAACGTGATGACATTGTCGTTCTCGCCGACGAAGGTGATCTTGTAAACCATTGCCAAGTAATGGATTTTGTGTAGCTTGATTGTCTTGCTGAAGTTGATGACGAGCTCGTGGAAGACTTGCATCCGATGATGACTCCGAAAAATGGCTCCTTGAGCGGGTTATCCTTGTCGATGACGAAGTGGAGGAAGCGCGGTCAATCATCAAGGCAGGAAATTCTTCCATTTGTGTAGTAAGCTTGGCGTCGAGCTAGTCTCTTGTTTGTGTTTTGGACTGATGCAAGTCGGTGGCGAGTTGTTCGATGTGATCTCCCAAAGCTTCACTTTCTTGATGCAAAGCTTGTTGTACCGCAAAGAGATGTCTCTTGGATACGTAGTCATTCGGTGCTTCGTGCTCATCGAAGAGAGGATTCAAAGATGTACTTGGCCTATCCATCATGATCAAGTAGAGGTGACTAGGAAATGAGTGAACAAAACCAAAGTTACCTTTTCCGAAGATTGAAGATGTATCGAGTATCACTCAATGTATAGCTACGATAGTAGAATTGGTAGCGGGTTTATTTCTCATACCTACACAAGTAAGGCTTATGGAGTAGCTCGGTTAGGATGGTGGCACAAAATAGTTGCAATTGTTAGCAAGATATCAATAATGTTGAAAAAGATTCACAAGTTCGCAAGTGAAACAAGTAGACCAATAGCAATAAGTAGCACACGGAAACACACGCATGGATAGATAAATGTGGTCATGCAACCAAGGTATGAGCTCAAAATGTGGAATCCACAGAAAACTTTCATGTTGCACAGCACTAGAGAGGCACTAGCACGATTGCTCAATAGGTGGATACGAAACTTGTGCACAACCTATAAGAGACAAAATGCATCGACTTTCTATCTCACTTATGCTATGTATGTATGATTCCCGGTGAACTTTTCACGATGATCCAAGATGATCAAATATGATATGTAATGTGACAATGCTATGGCTATTGCTTACAACCTTGTTGTTGCTCTTTCTCTTTTGCTTAAAAGCTCCTCTTTCTTTTGATGTTTTCCTTGGCCACTTACATGAAATGCTCTTTAGAAGATAGCTATGATGTATATGCGGGAACAATTGTTGACACAAGAGATGATACGATGATATATGCATGCTATGATAGCTATGCGGAACGTGTATCACTGAAGTGCACAAGTAGCGTTGCCCGGCAATACTCAAATGGCTAGTCTCGTAGGAAAGTAACGCAAAAGAGGGCAATGGGGTTAACAATGCAATGGCAAGGATATGAAACAAGTTGTCGTTGATGTTACCATCTTTGCTTACGGTGGTGGTGTCACAATTGTGAAGTGATTTTTGTCGATGTCGAGTTTGTGGCGAAGTTGAGCGGCGGTGGTGTCGAATGCCGAACCGTCCCTAAGTAGCCGAAACACATTAGGAAACGAAAACCGCAAAATCAAATTCTCAAGTGGCAAAACTCGTGGTGGTTGCAGAAGTAGGTGGTGGAGTTGCAAAAGTCATCAATGAGTTGCAGAAGAAATGGTGGAAAAAGATGGCTGCCAGGGGCCGGATGTCCGGGGCTCCCAATCCGTGGATGAACTCAAGAACAAGTGGTGGAAAAGAAAATTTCGGGGCAAAATTCGAGGAATTTCATGGATGGAATTGGTAGAGATGGTGGGGAAAAGCTAGATCCACTTGAAACATAGCAAATCCATGGATCAAAATTAACAAAACATCATCAAACCAACAAATCACAAAAAAGTTGGTAGGGCTCTTTTTGTGGGGAATTTTCAAAATTTGGCAAAAACAACAAAATTGGGGCTAGAAAGTGGAGGGGAAAGACTCAAAGTGTGAATCAACGTGGCTCTGATCCAAGATGATATAGGGTGGAACCCTATAGTGATGTCTTTTCACACTTGGAGGGGATAAAGAGAGGAACAACAAGAACAATCAAGGGAAATCACTCAAACAAACCCAAATCACACATCCACTAGGATAGCATACATGAGATCCACAAGCATACAAGGTCAATCCAAGGAAACAAGCACAAGGGTAAAGTTCTTCTCACTCCAAAGGAGGTGAGCTCTTGGTGATCTAGGTGAGATCCTTCTCCCTTAGGAGGTCTTGATGATCCTATGATGGGGGATGCTTCTCCCTAGAGAGGTCTTGATTCCCCAAGAGGAGATATAAGGAACAAAGCTGATGCGGGGCATCCTATGGACATCACCATGTCAAGAGTCCGTTCGGCAAGTGACACGTGCGACATCTACTTCACATACATAAGGGTGAATCATCTCCATTACACGTGTTCACTTGACCCCTTCAAGGATGGTATACTACTTGACACATCTTCCGTGTGCATGCATAGGTATTGTCGGAGCTTCACGGATGATGAGGATGAGTGCAAGCGCCAAGGAACAACTACACCATCCGCAAGGGAAGCATGGAAGAGACGATGGAAGAAGACAGAGCTGCTGAAGCTATAGCGGCCGGATATCCAGGCCAGAGGCTGGACATCCGGCGCCTGGGCAGCCGCACAGGAGCTGCACCAATAGACGGTCGAAGACATCAGCGGCCGAACATCCGGCATCGGCCCGGACATTCGGCTCATCGCCACCGCCCGGACATCCGGCCTTTCCCCGGAAATTCGGCAGAGACGCACCCGAGTGCAACAGAAGTTTGGCCATCACTTGGCCGGATATCCGGCCCCGACCCCAGACATCCGGTGCCTCGTGAAGAGCCGGACATCAGGCTCCCCAGCCCGGACATCCGGCACTTGCGCGTACATAGTCGGCCTAGAGGCCCATGTATCCCTCTCCTACCTACCCTTGCACCCTTGTACTATAAATAGACCACCTCCACCTCCATTCTAGGGTTAGCAAAGTATTGGCTCATCTAGTTGAGCCTAGCTCCTACCATTACTCCTCTTGAGAGAGAGAGAGAGTGACCTCTCCCATGGAGATCAAGACCTCCATGTGAGCATGTGAGAAGATCCCCTAGTGGATTCAAGACCTCATCTCCTTCATAGGATTTGGGATGAACTTTTACCTTGTATCTTTTCCTTTGATTGTTCTTGTACCTTGTGGATCCATGTGTTTGTTAGTCTAGTGGATGTGTGATTGGACTTGTTTTTGTGTGTTTCTTTTGTGATTTCTCCCCGTTCTTCCCCGTGTTCTTCGTGTTCTTCATAGGAATCCCCCTCCGAATCAAGAAAGATAGTCAATTAGGGTTCCACCCTACATCATCTTGGTATCATGAGCCACGTTGATCACGAATTTGGAGTCCTACCCCCCACTTTCTAGCCTAATTTTGTTTGTTCTTGCCCAATTTTGAAAATCCCCACCAAAAAGAGCCCCAAAAATTTTCTTGCATTTTGTTGTTCTTGTGAGATTTTGTTGTGTTTGATCCATGGATTTTCTGTGTTTCAAGTGGATCTAGCTTTTCCCCATCTTCTCCATAAATTTCATCCATGAAATCCATCGAATTTTGACCCCAAAATCATCTAATTCCGCCCCAAATCGAGTTTTTCGAGCCCCAAATCAAATCTGGAATTTTTCGGGCCGGACATTCGGGCCTCGGGCCGGACATCCGGCTCCTAGAGCGCAAAATCGCGCAAGTTTCTAGACACAGAGCCCCGGATTTCCGGCCTAGACCCTGGACATCCGGCCCCTGGAGTTTCAGCCTCCGGTGTTTCACCGTTTTGACCATAACTAATTCATACGGAGTACGATTTTCGCGTTCTTTAGCTCGTTGGATAGCTATTGACATTCCCCATCCCAAAAAAATACTTCCACAACCATTTGACTCCATCAAATTTTTGAAAATTTAGCAAGTTTGCCTAGGCCCTCCACCATAACTTCAGCAATACCACCACCGACTTCCGCAACCTAACCCATTTTGATCCCCATAGCATTTGAGGTTGTTTGAGTTGTTGTTTGTGTCTCCTAACATGTTTCGGCTACTTAGGGATGATGACTTCAACTTCACTTCTGCATTGCCAACTCCGCAACCACCACCGCATTCCGCTACCGCCATTTGATATTTGACTTTTGAGATTTTGAGTTTGCGGTTTCCGTTTCCTAAGGTGTTTTGGCTAATTAGGAACGGTTCAACATCGACAACACCGCCACTCATCATCGCCGTGGACTCGACATCAACATTGTCCACTTCATCATCATCCGTCCTTGCTTACAAACGAGAACCCACCGACGGTAACCTCGATAACATCATTGTACATTTCCTTGCCATTGCTTTGATCACCCCGAGCCTATTGCGTCACTTACCCATCGAGACTAGCGAGTTGAGAATTTCCGAGCCACGCTCATTGTGCACCTTAGTGATACGCTTACGCCACATAGCTACATTTAGCATGCAATCATCTTGCTATCATCTTTGTGCCATAAGTCTCCCCCGTAAAAATCTTACATACTTGTCTCATATCTTGGCTCGAGCATCAGGCGTTGTGGCAAAGCATCCAAAAAAAAGCAAAAGCTTTTAAGCAAAAGAGGAGATATAAAAGAGCTTGTAAGCAATAGAAATAGCAATGAGCCATTTTGCATCGTACATACTCTTGGAGCATACATACATAGCATACTTGGGATTGAAGACGGCATGGTTACTCACTTAGGTTGGTGCACAAGCGTATCAAGCCCATTTGAGCAATCGAGCTATTGTCTCTCTTGTATCCATGCAACACGAGCTTTTTGCGTGGTAAAACATTTTGTGCTCATTCCTTGGTTGCCGGATCCCACTTATCTATTTATTCGTGTGTGTGTTTCCTTGTGCCACCATAGCTACTGATCTATTTGTTTTACACTGCAATTTTGTGAATCTTTCTCAACAGTTTCGATATCTTGGATTAACATTTGCTTGCATTTTGTGCCACTTGTCCTAACCAAGCCACTCGATAAGCTTTACTTTGTAGGTGTGAGTGAACAAGTTCGGTACCAATTCCACTATTCTCTCATTTCACATTGAGTGAAATGGGATACATCCTCAACTTTGGGAAAAGGTAGCTTGGTATTGTTTATCTCATTTCCTACTCACCTTTGCTTGAATCTTGTGATGGATAGGCAAAGCACATCTGCTTCGGTCTACAACCACAATGATGAGTTTGATTCCATGAAGAACCACTTAGAGGCCAAGATGGATGCTCAAATGGAGGAGCTCAAAGCCCTCATCAATACCGGCAAGAGGTCTTCCTCATATTCAAAAAGACGCTCACGTGCACATGCTTCCGAGCTACCATCTCCAGCAAGATCACATCGGCATCAACACCATCACCGACAAGAACGTGAAGGTCAAGAGCTCAACACCAACCACCACTCTACGACGTCACCATCTACCTTGGCACCTTCGCCAAGTGACTTCAAGGCATCTTCGCCTTTGGACATGCGACATCTTCGCCGACACGGACCTCAAGAGAAGCTTCCCAAGCTCAAGTTCGTGACTTCCATGAGCTACTATGACTTCGACATCGACCATGCGATTCCTTTCTATGGGAGTCACGACCCCGAAGAGTACCTCAAGTGGGAGCGCAAGATGGACGACTACCTCAAGCTACATCAAGTCCCCTCCGAAGATCAAGTGAAGTGCGCCACAAGGAACTTCCACGACTACGCGTCGACATGGTGGCTTCACACACCTTCGAAGAGCTTCAACATGAGTTGGTCCAAGACGAAGAAAGCGATGCGGTGAGAATTTGTGCCTTTCACCTACACAGAACATCTTCGTCGCCAATTGGAGAACACCATCCAAGGATCCAAGTCCCTCGATGAGTACTTCAAGAAGATGAAGAAAGCATTGCGACAAGCCGGCGTGGATGACCCCATTTGGATGAAGTTCCACTTCATGATGGGATTGAGCAATGACATCACCAAGACTATCTTCCTCGACAACTACGAGTCCCTCGACGACATCTACTTTGGTGCTCTCAAGGCAGAACAAGACCACATGAAGGCCAAGGCTTCTCCACCCCAAGCACACTTCGAGAAGGCCAAGCTCCAAGACGGCGAACATGAGGATAGTACCACCACGATGTCCAAGCCTGACGAGCTCCAAGACGATGCTCCCAAGTTTGACTTCACCGCCATCCCTTTTTGTGGCATTGACGATGCCGAGTCTACCATGACTCTTTTTGAAGACGATGCGGTGACGACTATGACTACAGAGCCAATCAAGGACCAAGTTTTGGAGGCGAGCGACAAGGTGGCGAGCAAGGATGATGCTTCCATCTTTGGAGGCGAGAGTGAGATGATCGAGCATGGGATATTCCCTTCGGTCATAGAAGAGAGTGATGCTATGCCATCTCCGGCCTTCATCCACGGCGACGGCGATGATGACTTGAGTGACATGAGCACCCATATTGAGAGTGAGAGCGAGTTCACCACTAGCCCCATATATGACGAGATGCCCCAATTCCCATGTGAGGAGAGCCACAACCACCACCACTTGAGTGAAATGAGTGACTCCACCATATGTGACTTTGAGTGCACCTACTTTGAGGGAGTGAGTGAGCCACCACAAGAGTTGAGAGAGGAAGTTGATCGGTCTTGTGAGGCCATTTTGAACTCTAATGACTTAACCTCTATCTCTATTGTGTCTTCTCATTTGGTGCTAGGTCCCATATATGATGACGCGCTGATTATCGATGACTTCGTCCTTCCTATGGACAAGACGATGCTCATGGTGGAATGTGATGCACCCCCACATGGTTCCATCATGATGATGATAACCTCGAGTTGGTCTTTGCCACCTCACCTACACCACATGAGTGGAATGACAAAGGTAATATAGGTGAAGGTGATGCTCTAGTCCCACTAGTGGACATTGATTGCTTGCATGATGTTGATCCTCCTATTGACACGCTTATTACTAGTATGATTTCCCCATGCGATGATTTACCCATTTATGATGAGTTTGATGATTGCCATGAGGATTCTATTAGTCGTGATGCCATGTTGCATAGGATTTCTTGTGTGAATTCTCTCGGTCACATCATGTTTGACAATCCACTTGACTTGTCATATGCTATGCACGAGATCAACAATATGTCATATTTGCAATCTCATCGTAGTAACTATGCATATGCCATTAAAATGAACCCAATTTGCACATATGGCATAGATGACAAGCCCATGGTTATTGTCATTTGCTTTTCTTGTGATGATATTGATATGCTCCCTTTGCATCATTGTTCATATATGCCATGCCATGACCACCTAGCTTCGGACATGCATTATTTGCCATGTTGTCAATTTTCTCCAAATGATGTTTTCGCTATTGCTCATGAGGAGACCCCCATAGTTTCCTCATCCATATTAGGAGATTTTGACCCATCCTATACATCACATGATTTCCATGATTGTGTGCACCATATGCTCCCCATGAATAACAATGATATTGATGTGCCATATACTTGCATGCTGAATTTGTGTCCCCATCGTGTTATACATAACAACTATTCTTTCATGATGGATGACATGTTCATATACCATGCCTCAAATTTCTTTGAGCATTGCTTGTTTTGTGCTAACTCTCACGTGCACATACACATCATGATGGATGATGTGTACATTTACCACGCACACACTTTGTTTCGTTTGCCTATTTGTTGTGTAGGTACCCATGCCTACTTGTCAACTTCGCAAGCGTGCGAGTTGATGAAACGAGCTCTAGAGAGCAATGAAGACGTGCGCCACCATGAAGTGCTTGCCCTCCACCCGCCCTCTTTGTGCAAGAATTTCGCGCATTTCTTCTACATGGCCCTCACATGGTTATGGGTTATTGTCCATTACATATTCTATGCCCATCTTGCCATGTTCACTTTGCATGATATGCTCATTTCCATTTGGATGACATGCTTTGGTGACCCATGCTTTGCATTACACATGATCCATGATTCTAGCACTTGTATGTGTATTTGCATGCTTGGTGGAGATATCACTTGTTATTGGCATGTTTGCTTTCTACCCAATGCCTATGTTGATACTTTGATATTGCTTTGTGCTTGTGCTTGCGATATGTCATGTGCATTGCCTATGCTTACTATTTGCTCACATGACATGATTGCCATGATTTCCTCTAGTGTATTGCATCTTCTCTCCACTAGTTTGCACGACATGATTGCTTGCCTTGTTGCATCACCGATGATTCATACTTGCTCATTTCATGCGGTTGATAGCACATGTTCCCATGCTTTGCACATGATTGATATTTATTCTTTTGTCATATATCTCCATATGTTGCATCTCTCATGCTAAATGATTTCCCATGTATTGGGTGCAACAATGATTTTAGTCTTCCTAATGAGATTGCCCCCATAGCCTTCTCCCGTATATTTGGAGCTTGTGACATATTTCATGTGAAGCATGCTTGTCTTCCTTCTTTGCACCATATGCCTAGTGCCATGCATATATCCATTGTTGCATCATATTATTCATGCACTTTTGCTACTAATGGTTATGTGCAAGAGAAGAGAACCATCATGATGGATGATGTGTTTACCTACCATGCGCATACATTCTTTCCTTTTGCTTGTGTATGTGTAGGATACTTCGACTGCGTGTCAACTTCCAATTCATGTGAGTTGACCATTCGAGCTCTTGAGAGCGAGCCACTTTCGACCGACGTGCTTCTACAATGCATTTTCTACCACTTTGGCATTGTGAAGGACGCACAAGGACATACGTTTGAGGTGATATCCGTCTCTTTTGAGAATCCCAACACCATGAGCATGAATATTGTGGACCATACTTCATGTGTTGCTTGTACCATGACACATTGCACACATGCTAGAGATCTTGTTTTGACTTGTCATTGCCACATTGCCATGCCTCATGATATATATGCCTTGTGTGTTGCATCGAACATGATTACACCATGCTATTCCCATGTGTTTGGTTGCAACAATGTCATTTCTTCACATATGCCATGTACCATTGATTGCTACACGCTTGAATTGATTGCCTCACACATGATGAACAATTGCTCTTTCTATTGTGTTGAGTGCCACACTATCTTCACTACACCATGTGCACATTATGCTTGGTTTGTCTTGCACTTGACCCATGTGTTTAGACACTTCATTTTATTTGGTGTTGTGAATGATTCTTATGCATACCATAGACCATTTGTTGAACGCTTGATGCATGCTTGCTATGACCTCGAGGAAGATGTTTGTTATCTTATCACACATATTTGCATCTATACCTCCCATTTGCATGCTTGTTTCCATGATGACCTTGATTATGCTCAATTTATATGCTTACATGACATGCCACTATCCTTTGTCACACCATTTGCTATGCATGATGACGACACTTGTTCGGTGACTCACCTCTTGAATGATTGGTCTTGCACTAACGCTAACCACATTTGTTTTTCCAAGTGTTTGCTGTCTTTGCTCCTTTTGAAGGAATCATGAGACGGTGCGACATTGGAGAGTGCCCATTTCAAGCTTCAAGATAAAGAGTGCTTGGTGATCATCCACTTCTACACAGCGATGACATCTCTTTCCCATGGTGATTTGGTTTTTGATCTGACGATGGATCTTTCCCAGGGGGGAGGGGATGATGCGGAGATCCTATGGACATCACCATGTCAAGAGTCCGTTCAGCAAGTGACATGTGCGACATCTACTTCACATACATAATGGTGAATCATCTCCTTTACACGTGTTCACTTGACCCCTTCGAGGATGGTATACTACTTGACACTTTTTCCGGGTGCATGCATAGGTATTGTCGGAGCTTCATGGATGATGAGGACGAGTGCAAGCGCCAAGGAACAACTACACCATCCGCGAGGGAAGCATGGAAGAGACGACGGAAGAAGACAGAGTTGCTGAAGCTATAGCGGCTGGACATCCTGGCCAGAGGCCGGACATCCGGCACCTGGGAAGCCGCGCAGGAGCTGCACCAACAGATGGCCGAAGACTTCAGCGGCCGAACATCCGGCATTGGCCCGAACATCCGGCGCATCGCCACCGCCCAGACATCCGGCCTTCCCCCGGAAATCTGGCAGAGACGCACCCGAGCGCAACAGAAGTTTGGCCATCACTTGGCCGGACATCCGGCCCCGACCCCGGACATCCGGCGCCTCGTGAAGAGCCGGACATCCGGTCCCCAGCCCGGACATCCGGCACCTGCGCGTGCACAGTCGGGCCAGAGGCCCATGTATCCCTCTCCTACCTACCCTTTTACCCTTGTACTATAAATAGACCACCTCCACCTCCATTCTAGGGTTGGCAAAGTATTGGCTCATCTAGTTGAGCCTAGCTCCTACCATTACTCCTCTTGAGAGAGAGAGTGACCTCTCCCATGGAGATCAAGACCTCCATGTGAGCGTGTGAGAAGATCCCCTAGTGGATTCAAGACCTCATCTCCTTCATAGGATTTGGGATGAACTTTACCTTGTATCTTTTCCTTTGATTGTTCGTGTACCTTGTGGATCCATGTGTTTGTTAGTCTAGTGGATGTGTGATTGGACTTGTTCTTGAGTGTTTCTCTTCTGATTTCTCCCCGTTCTTCCCCGTGTTCTTCGTGTTCTTCGTAGGAATCCCCCTCCAAATCGTGAAAGTTCGTCAATTAGGGTTCCACCCTACTTCAAAAGCTCTACTCAATGTCTCAATATACTTTGCTAACCCTAAAACATAGATAGGAGACGAGTATATATAGTCTAGGAGGGTGAATGGGTACATGGGCCTCGCCCCGAGTGGTTGAGACAGATAGGCGTCGGACGTCCGGATGCTACCGGTCGTCCGGTGGCTCGTGAGGGTGTGGACGTCCGGGGGAGTCTGGACTTCCGGAAATTCGGCTCTGATCAGGCGGCGACGGTCGTCCGGCAGCGGTCGGACGTCCGATGTGTCGGTCGTCCGAAAGTCTTCGGATTTCCAGGGTTTTGGCTCTGTCGTGGAGGTGATGGATTTCCGGAGGAGGTCAGACGTCCGGTCGCTGTAGAGTGTCAGACGTCTGGTACTTGTCAGTCATCCGGACACTGTAGCGTTCCTCTGCTGGGTCTTCTGGCTGGCTGGGCCTCCAGGCGTCGAACGTCCGGTGCTGTCCGGTCGTCCGGTGGCTATAGCTCCCTGGCAGTCCTTTCTCTTGCTTCTCACACTTGGTGTCCTCACCATCTTGTCCATTGGCGGTAGCAGCTTTATGTCCTTCCTCCAAGTACCTAATCACACACAAGGTCTCCGTTTGAGGTAGTAGCCATGTCTCGTATGTAGAATGTGTAAGTTCAGAGAAGAGCGAGTTCACCTCGGTTTTGATGGCTCTTGCACGTGCTCTAGTCATGGGTCCACGTGGTGTCTTGGGAGATGAAGGTACGTCCATGGGGATGACCGTAGGATGCTCTGCATCATCTCCCCCCCCTTGGGAAAGATCCATCCTCGGATCAAAATCCACACCACCATGGAAGGGAGATAAGTCCTTGATGTTGAATATGTTGCTCACATTGTACTTGTCACTTGGAATGTCGATCTTGTAGGCATTGTTGTTGTAGCATGCGATCACTTTGAATGGTCCATCGGCTCCAGGTAATAGTTTGGACTTGCACTCGTTGGGAAACTATTCTTTGCGTGAGTGTAGCCACACAAGATCTCCGGGGTTGAACACCATGGGGTGCTTGTTAATGTTGGCCTTGGTCATGAGTCATTGTACTTGGCGCTCGATCGTGTGCCTTGTATATTCATGCACCTTCTTGAGGTAGGCAGTTCATGCACTCGCATCCATGTTGATGTGCTCTTGGAGTGTTAGCAATAGGATGTCCAATGGTGACAATGAGTTGAACCCGTAGATGACCTCGAAGGGGGACTTGCCGGTAGTCGAATGTCTTGCTCGATTGTAGGCGTACTCGGTGATGGGTAAGCATTCCTCCCACTCCCTTATGTTCTTCTTGATCAACACGTGAAGGAGTGTGGATATCGTCCTGTTCGTGACCTCCGTTTGGCCATAGGTTTGAGGGTGATATGCCAAAGAGAATAGTAGCTTGATTCCAAGCTTGGCGCATAGGGTCTTCCAAAAGTAGCTTAGGACCTTGACTTCATGGTCTGATACAATCATCTTGGGCACTCCATGCAATCTCAAGATTTCCCTACAAAAGAGATGTGCAACATGTGAAGCATGGTGCAAGGAATGAAATGTGCCATCTTAGAGAAACCACAACAACAAATACCAAATCTTTGCCATTTTGAGTAGAGGCAAACCAAGCACAAAATCCATGCTAATATCTTCCCATGGTTGATATGGAATAGGAAGTGGCATATATAGACCATGAGATTGAGATTTTGAGTTAGCTTTGCGGCATGTAGAGCACCGGTTGGTGTAGCACGAAACATCTCGAAACATCTTTGGCCAAAAGTAGTTCTTTGAGAGCATAGAGAAGGTCTTGTCACATCCAAAATGTCCCATGAGTCCTCCACCATGAGCTTCTTGCAAAAGTAGCAAACAAAGAGAAGACTCAGGAATACAAAGTTTGTTACCTCTCATAAGATAACCATCTTTCAAGTAATATTGTTCCCAAGTTTTATGCGGTGAACATTTAGCATAAGAAATTGCTAATGACGAATCATGCTCATACAAGTCTTTAATATGCTCAAACCCTATGACATTCAACTCAAGTTGAGTAACCAACATGCACTTGCGGGAAAGAGCGTCCGCTACAACATTTTCCTTACCTTTTATATATTTGATAACATAAGGAAATGACTCAATGAACTCCCTCCACTTGGCATGATGCTTATTCAATTTAGTTTCGCCCTTTAGCTAGTTAAGCGTTTCATGATCCGTATGGATGAAAAATTCACGTGGACGGAGATAATGTTCCCACACATGCAATACTCTCACTAAAGCATATAACTCTTTGTCGTAGATAGGATAGTTAAGTTGTGCGCCGGAGAGTTTTTCACTAAAATATGCAATGGGTCGCTTCTCTTGCATTAACACACTACCTATGCCATTACCACTAGCATCACAATGCACTTCAAAAAATTTCTCAAAGTTGGGTAATGCAAGTAATGGAGCATGTGTAAGCAAGTTCTTAAGCTCATGAACTGTGGTATCTTGGGATGGACCCCAAACAAATGGTGCATACTTCTTACTCAATGTGTGCAATGGTGATGCAATAGTGCTAAAATCCTTCACAAAGCGTCTATAAAATCTGGCTAAGCCAAGGAAGCTATGCACTTGAAGCAAGTTGGTTGGTTGTGGCCAATTTTTAATAGCATCAATTTTAGCTTCATCAACATGAAAACCCTTAGATGAGACAACAAAGCCCAAGAAAACAAGCTTATCAACACCAAAAGTGCATTTTTCCATGTTAGCATAAAGTCACTTGTCACTAAGAACTTGCAATACGTCTCTAAGGTGTTTGACACGATCTTCAAGAGTTTCACTAAACACAAGGATGTCATCAAAGTAAACCACAACACAAATGAAAATATATTTTTGAAGAACATAATGCATCACACACATAAAAGTGCTAGGAGCTTGCGATAAACCCATAGGCATGACTAACCATTCATACAAGCCAAATTTTGTTTTAAAAGCGGTTTTCCATTCATCACCTTCTTCCATGCGGATTTGATAGTAGCCACTTTTAAGGTCAATTTTAGAGAAAATTGTGGCTCCACTAAGTTCATCAAGCATGTCATCTAGGCATGTAATGGGATGGCGATATCTAATGGTGATAGCATTTATGGGACGGCAATCAGAACACATGTGATAGGAACCATCTTTCTTAGGCACAAGAATTACCAGAACGGCACATGGGCTCAAGCTCTCGCGTACATACCCATTCTCCATGAGATGTTGGACTTGCCTTTGGATCTCTTTGGTCTCGTCGGGGTTGACACGGTAAGGTGCCTTGTTCGGTAGAGGTGCACTAGGGATGAGATCGATGCGGTGTTCGATTCCGCGTAGAGGAGGAAGTCCGGGAGGTAGCTCATCGGGAAACACGTCCTTGTATTCCTGCAAAAGATGAGACAACACTAAAGGAAGATGTTGTGAAGTATTAGTCCGCTCAACTTCACCTTTGCATAAAAGCACAAAGTGAAAAACACTTGATGGGCTCTCACTCACATCCCTCAAATCTCTTTTGGTGGCTAAAAGAACTAGATCTCTTTTGTTGCTCATCATGGAGTCGCTCATTTTTGGCTTGTGGCGCTCACTCCCTTTTTGGTGGTTCACTCGCTCACTTGTCTCTCTACGATGGGTAGATGCTTGCTTGTCCACAATGACTTGACTTGGTGACATTGGTCGAAGAACGAATTCCTTTCCCTTCATCTTGAAGCTATATTGGTTGGTCCTTCCATTATGGATGACACCGCGGTTGAATTGCCAAGTCGTCCAAGGAGTAGATGGCACACGGACATAGGAACCACATCGCACTCCAAGGTGTCTTCGTATGCGCCAATCTTGAAGGATACTTGGATGGTGTGCTCCACTTGAATGGTGCCAGAGTCGCTAAGCCATTGTGATGTAGGGTGGAACCCTAATTGATGATCTTTCACAAATTGGAGGGCGATCCTACGAAGAACATGAAGAACACGGGGAAGAACATGGGGAAATCACAAGAGAAACACTCAAGAACAAGTCCAATCACACATCCACTAGACTCAAATCCATACAAGATCCACAAAGATACATGAACAACAAAGGGAAAGATACAAGGTAGAGTTCATCCCAAATCCAAGAGGAGATGTGGTCTTGATGATCTAGGTAGATCCTTCTCCCTTAGGAGGTCTTGCATCCACTAGGGATCTTCTCCATAGGCGGCCTTGCACTCCAATGGAGTCTTCTCTCTCTCAAGATGAATCCCACAAGGGGAGATACATGAGCTAATCTCTAATGTCTAGATCTATTCTTCGCTAACCCTAGAATGGAGGAGGGGAACGTCTATTTATAGTACAAGCCACGAAGGGGTAAGTGGGAGAGAGATACATGGGTCGTTGCCCTCACTGCGCGCAGGCAGGCCAGTTGTACCGGTCATCCAACCAATTGTACTGATGGGAGCTCAAGTGCCAGTTCCTGGAGGTGTTCACAGAAGTAGGGACCGGTTGTACCGGTGGGAGGATCGGTTGTACCGGTCAGGCTACACCTATGGGAACAACCGGGGCGGTACCGGTCTCGCACCACTTGATTACAGAACGTGGACCGGTAGTTGGGTGGTAGTGGACTGGTTGTACTGGTGGACCGGTTGTACCGGTGTTCGGACCAGTTGTACTGGTATTTCTAGGTTGACACAGTCCTCTTCTTCCTTCTTTTCCATGCTTCCCTCACGGATGGTGTAGTTGTTCCTTGGAGCTTGCACTCCTCCTCGACATTCGTGAAGCTCCAACAATACCTATGCATGCACACGGGAGAAGTATCAAGTAGTATACCATCCTCGAAGGGGTCAAGTGAGCACGTGTAAAGGAGATGATTCACCTTTGTGTATGTGAAGTATATGTCGCACGTGTCACTTGCCAAATGGACTCTTGACATGGTGATGTCCGTAGGATGCTCTACATCATCCCCTCACCCTTGGAAAAGATCCATCCTCGGATTGAAAACCAAATCACCTTGTGAAAGAGATGTCGCCGCCGTGTAGAAGTGGACGATCACCAAGCACTCGTCATCTTGAAGCTCGAAATGGGCACTCTCCAATGTCGCACCATCGTGTGATTCCTTTAAAAGGAGCAAGGACAACAAACACTTGGAAAAACAAATGTGGTTAGCGTTAGTGCAAAACCATGCATTCAAGTGGCGATTCACCCAACAACTGTCATCGTCATGTATGGCATAAGGTGTGACAAAGGAATGAGACATGGCATGTGTCGGTACCAAAACCGGTAGATCTCGGGTAGGGGATCCGAACTATGGGTGAAGGAGTCGATGGTAACGAGGAACGTAGAGACAGCGATTTACCCAGGTTCGGGCCCTCTCGAGGAGATAAAACCCTACGTCCTGCTTGATTGTATTGATGTGATTGTATGAAGGTTACAGAGTTGATCTACCTCGAGATCGACTGGGCTAAACCCTAGGTAATGGATCTTATCCCCTCTATGGACTAGGCCTTCTGGTTTATATAGACACCAGGAGGTCCTAGGGTTGCACATGGTCGGTTATCATCAGGGATAAACATGCCGGTTACGCCATCTATGTCTTGGAGGAGACGCCAAGACTTTGGAGGTTTCCTTCAGACACACGGGGTTGTCCGCAATCCGGCCTTCTCATCAACATGCAAAGAGTGGCCCACCAGTCCAGCCTATGAGAGATAGGCCGGCAGCCCGAGTACCCCCTAATCCGGGACACCCTCAGCATGTAAGCACATAAATTGAGCACAATCAAGATCATCATGGAAACAAGCATGCAAATGGGAGGTATAGATGCCAATATGTGTGACAAGAGAACAAGCATCTACCTCAAGCTCATAGCAAGTATGCATCAAGCGCTCAATAAATGGTCGATGGTAGGCATATGAATCATTCACAACACCAAAGGAAATGATGTGTCTAAACACATGGGTCAAGTGCAAGACAATCCAAGCATAACGTGCATAGGGTGTAGTCAAAATAGTGTGGCACTCAACACAATAGAAAGAGCAATTGTTCATCATGTGTGAGGCAATCAAGTCAAGCATGTGGCAATCAATGGGACATGGCATATCTAAAGAAATGACATTGTTGCAATCAAACACATGGGAATAGCATCGGATAATCATGTTCGATGCAACACACAAGGCATATATATCATGAGGCATGGCAATGTGGCAATGACAAGTCAGAAGAAGATCTCTAGCATGTGTGCAATGTGTCATGGTGCAAGCAACACATGAAGTATGATCCACAATATTCATGCTTATGGTTTTCGGGTTCTCAAAAAAGAAGGATATCACCTCGAAAGCATGTCCTTGTGCGTCCTTCACAATGCCGAAGTGGTAGGAAATGCGTTGGAGAAGCACGTTGGTGGAAAGTGGCTCGCTCTCAAGAGCTCGAATGGTCAACTCACGGGAAGTGGAAGTTGACACGATGTCGAAGGATCCTACACATGCACACAACAAATCAAAGAACGCATGTACATGGTAGATAAACACATCATCCATCATGATGGGTCTCTTCTCTTGCACATAACCATTAGAAGCAAAAGTGCATGAATAATATGATTCAACAATCTTAATGGTCATGGCACTATGCATAAGGTGCAAAGAGGTAAGACAAGTATGCTTCACATGAAATATTTCAAAAGCTCCGAGTATATGGGAGAAAGCTATGGGGGCAATCTCATTAGCAAGACTAAAAGCATTGTTGCACAAAATACATGGCAAATCATCTAGGATGAGAGAGGCAACATATGGAGACATATGACAACATGTAATATCAATCATATACAAAGCATGTGAATGAATGCCATCAACCGCATGAAACGAGCAAGTATGAATCATGGGTGATGCACTACACAAAGCAAGCATAGTAGTCATGTCGTGCAAAATAGTAGTGTGAAGATGCAACATACTAGAAGAAATCATGGCAATCATGTCATGTGAGCAAATAGTAGGCATAGGCAATGCACATGACATAGCACAAGCATGAAAAGAAAACATGATCAAAGGATCATAATAGGCATGGATCACAAATGGAACATGGCAATAACAAGCAATATCTCCACCAAGCATGCAAACACACATACAAGTAGTAGAATCTTGGATCGTGTGTAATGCAAAGCATGGGTCACCAAAGCATGTCATCCAAGTGGAAATGAGCATATCATGCAAAGTGAACATGGCAAGATGGGCATATAATATGTAATGGACAATAACCCATAACCATGTGAGGGCCATGTAGAAGAAATGCGCGAAGCCTCGTCGTGAAGAGGGCAGGTGGAGGGTAAGTACTCTATGGTGGCGCACATCTTAATTGCTCTCTAGAGCTCGTTTCGTCAACTCGTGCGCTTGTGAGGTTGACGAATATCTGTGATTACCTACACAAGAAAGACACAAGCGAAATAATGTGTGTGCGTGGTAAATGTACACATCAACCATCATGATGTGTATGTGCATCTGAGAGTTAGCACAAAACAAGCAATGCTCAAAGAAATTTGAGGCATGGTATATGAACATGTCATCCATCATGAAAGAATAATTGTTATGTATAACACGATGGGGACACAAATTCAGCATCCAAGTTTATTGCACATCAATATCATTTGTATTCATGCGATGCATATGGTGCACAAAATCATGGAAATCATGCAATGTATAGGATGGGTCAAAATCTCCTAATAAGGATGAGGAAACTATGGGGGTCTCCTCATGAGCAATAGTGGAAACATCATATGGAGAAAATTGACAACATGGCAAATGATGCATGTCCGAAGCTACGTGGTCATGGCATGATATATGATGGCAATGATGCAAAGGGTGCATATCTATATTATCGCAAGAAAAATAAATGCCAATAACCATGGGCTTGTCATCTATGCCATATGTGCAAATTGGGTTCATTTTAATGGCATATGCATATTTACTATGATGAAATTGCAAATAAGACATATGGTGGATCTCACGCATAGCATATGACAAGTCAAGCAGATTGTCAAACATGACGTGACCGAGATAATTCACACAAGAAATCCTATGCAACATGGCATCACAACTAATGGACTCCACATGGCAATCGTCAAGCTCATCATAAATGGGTAAATCATTGCATGGGGAAATAATACTAGCATGAAGCATGCCAATAGGAGGATCAACATCATGCAAGCAATCACATTCACCTATGTTACCTTTGTCATTCCACTCATGTGGTGTAGGTGAGATGGTAAAGACCAAATTGTGCTCATCTTCGTCGTGATGGAACCATGTGGGGGGTGCATCACATTCCACCATGGCCATCGTCTTGTCCAAAGGATGGACGAAGCCATCGAGGATCGGCGCGTCATCATATACGGGACCTAGTACCAAATGAGAAGACACAATATAGGTAGAGGTGAAGTCGTTAGAGTTCAAAATGTCCTCACATGACCTATCAACTATCTCACTCTCTCTATTTGGTGGCTCACTCACTCCCTCAAAGTAGGTGCACTCAAAGTTACATATGGTGGAGTCACTCATCTCAATCAAGTGGTGGGGGTGGTGGCTTTCCTCACATGGGAATTGGGGTAACTCATCATATATGGGGCTAGTGGTGAACTCGCTCTCACTCTCGATATGGGTGCTCATGTCACTCAAGCCATCTCCAAACGCCGCCGTGGTCGAAGGGAAAATCCCATTCACAATCATCTCGTCACCGTCGCTGTGGATGAAGGCCGAAGATGGCACATCATCACTCTTGCCTCCAAAGATGGAAGCATCATCCTTGCTCGCCACCTTGTCGCTCGCCTCCAAAGCATGTTCCTTGAGGGGCTCCATAGTCGTAGTCATCGCCGTGCCATCTTCAAAAAGAGTCGTGGTAGACTCGGCATTGTCAATGCCACAAAGAGGGATGGCGGTGAAGTCGAACTTGGGAGCGTCGTCTTGGAGCTCGTCGGGCTTGGACACCTTGGTGGTACTATCCTCATGCTCGCCGTCTTGGAGCTTGGTCATCGCGAAGTGTGCTTGGGGTGGATAAGCCTTGGCCTTCATAAGTTCTTGTTCCGCCTTGAGAGCACCAATGTAGATGTCGTCGAGAGACTCATAGTTGTCGAGGAAGATAGTCTTGGAGATGTCGTTATTCAATCCCATCATGAAGTGGAACTTCATCCAAATGGGGTCGTACACACCGGCTTGTTGCAAGGCTTTCTTCATCTCCATGAAATACTCGTTGAGGGACTTGGATCCTTGGATGGTGTTCTCCAATTGGTGTAGAAGATGTTCCATGTAGGTGGAAGGCACGAAATATCATCGCATCGCTTTCTTCGTCTTGGACCAACTCATGTTGAAGCTCTTTGAAGGTGTGTCAACCACCATGTCCACACGTAGTTGTGGAAGTTCCGTGTGGCGCACTTCACTTGATCTTCGGAGGGGACTTGATGTAGCTTGAGGTAGTCGTCCATCTTGCGCTCCCACTCGAGATACTCCTCAGGGTCTTGAGTCCCATAGAAAGGAATCTTTTGGTCGGTGTCGAGGTCGTAGTAGCTCGTGGAAGTTGTGGACTTGAGCTTGGGGAGCTTCTCTTGAGGTGCATGTTGGCGAAGATGCCGCATGTCCAAAGGTGAAGATGCCTTGATGTCGCTTGGTGAAGATGCCAAGGTAGATGGTGAAGTCGTCGAGCGGTGGTTGGTGTTGAGCTCTTGACCTTCACGTTGTAGTCGGTGATGGTGTCGATGCCGACGAGATCTTGCCGGAGATGGTAGCTCGGAAGCATGTGCACTTGAGCATCTTCTCGAAGATGAGGAAGACCTCTTGGCGGACTTGATGAGAGCTTTGAGCTCCTCCATTTGAGCATCCATGTTGGCGTCCAAGTGGTTCTTCATGGCATCAAACTCGTTGTTGTTGGTGTAGACTGAAGTAGATGTGCTTTTCCAATCCATCACAAGACTCGAGTAGAGGTGAGTAGGAAATGAGATAAACAATACCAAGATACCTTTTCCCAAAGTTGAGGATGTATCCCTCGTCACTCAATGTGAATTGATAGACTAGTGGAATTGGTACCGGACTTGTTCACTCACACCTACAAAGTAAAGCTTATCGAGTGGCTTGGTTAGGACAAGTGGCACAAAATTCAAGCAAATGTTAGTCCAAGATATCGATAATGTTGAGGAAGATTCACAAAATTGTAATGTAAAGCAAATAGATCAATAGCTATAGTGGCACAAGAAACACACACATGGGTAGATAAGTGGGATCCGTGCAACCAAGGAATGAGCACAAAATGTGTTTCCACGCAAAAAGCTCTTGTTGCATGGATACTAGAGAGACGATAGCTCGATTGCTCAAATGGGCTAGATACGCTTGTGCACCAACCTAAGCGAGTAAAACGTGCCGTCTTCAATCCCAAGTATGCTATGTATGTATGCTACAATATGATATACTATGCAAGATGGCTCAATGGTATTTCTATTGCTTACAAGCTCTTTTTGTATCTCCTCTTTTGCTTAAAAGCTTTTTTTATATATGCTTCCTTTGCCACTATGCTTGATGCTCGAGCCAAGATATGAGAAAAGCATGGAAGATATGCACGGGAGAGACTTATGGCACAATGATGATAGCAAGATGATTGCATGCTAAATGTAGCTATGCGGCGTAATCGTATCACTAAGGTGCACAAATAGCGTGGCTCGGCAATTCTCAACTCGCTAGGCTCGACAGGTAAGTGACACAATAGGCTCAGGGATATCAATGCAATGGCAAGGAAATGTACATTGATGTCATTGAGGTTACCATCCTTGCTTACGGTTGCGGTGTCAAAAGGTGATGGAGTCATTGTCGATGTCGAATCCATGGCAATGATGAGCGGCGGTGATGTTGATGTTGAACCATTCCTAATTAGCCGAAACACCTTAGGAAACGGGAAAACCGTGAACTCAAAATCTCAAATGGCAAATGTCAAATGGTAGTAGCGGAATGTGGTGGTGGTTGCGAAGTCGGCAATGTGGAAGTGGAGGTGGTGGTTGATGGAGAAGTAATCATCCCTAAGTAACCGAAACACCTTAGGAGACTCGAATCATAACTCAAGCAACCAAAAATTCAATGAGGATCAAAATGGGTTAGTGAAAGGATCTAGACGACGACTAGAGGGGGGGTGAATAGGCGTTTTAAAACTTTTACGGATTTGGCTTTATCCTAATGCGGAATTAAACTAAGCGGATACTTTTAAAGCGCAAATCCTAAATATGCTAGGCTCGACTAAGTGCACCAACAACCTATGCTAAACAAGATAGGCACTTAAGGAAACTAGCAAGCACAAACTATATCACAAGATATGGAAATGTAGGAACAACTAAGCAATTCAACTAGAACAAGATATATCAATATGAGCAAGTATGAATTGCGGAAAGTAAAGGGTGTGGGTATGAGATAACCACAAGTGAGTCGGGGACGCAAATTTATCCCGAAGTTCACACTCGTGAGAGTGCTAATATCCATTAGAGCGGTGCCAAAGCCAAAGCTTTGGGGCGCCACCAAGTGACTCACCGTCTTCTCCCTTTCGAGTCACCCCCAACGGATGAGCCTCGATTCACTTGGGGTTGGTCTTGAAGGCGACCACCACACCTTTACAAACTTCTCTGGAGCACACCACAAGCAAGGAAGCTTCCAGAGGAACCTTGACCACCTAGGCCACTTCACACCCTTCCCCGGAGCACACCACAAGAGGAAGCTTCCGAGGGAACCACGGCCACCTAGGCCTCTTCACAATCTTCTCAAGAATATCACCAAACCATCTAGGAGGCGAAAACCTCCAAGAGTAATAAACTCATGGGCTCTCACTCAAAAAAATCAATGTTGGGAGCTCAAACCAATGCAACAAATGCAATGCAAGGTCAAGCAACAAATGCTCAACTCACTCTCTCAATTTCACAAGATGCACTCTCGAAATTAGGAGATTGAAGAGAGGCGATGCAATGGATAGGATCAACAAATGGCTCACAAATCCATCCACAAATACCCCTTCACATAGAGGGGAGATAGAGGTTTGGGAGAGGTGGTAAGAGGCTCAAAATGGTGTTTAGAAAGTGTATGAACAGCCCCCCAACCGGTGGGAGGAAGGAGCCCTTAAATAGCCAAAACCCAAAACTAGCCGTTGGGGCTCAACCGGCAGTTTCTGGACACCCCATGCCCACGGGGGTTGAGACACCATGCCCACAGGGTCCCGTGCACATGGTACAGGCCCGTGGACACGGGAGCCCCGTGCACACGGGGTCAAAACCCCATGCACATGGGGTACCCAGAATCAGCCTGCAGCAGCCGACCGAAACAATGATAACTTTGGCATACGGACTCCGAATTCAATGATCTTGGGCTCATTTTGAAGCTATGGAAAAGCCCAGGTCCTCAAATAGAGAACCACCCAAGATCAAAAAGAAATAATGATGCAAATTATGCAAAGGTTTGAGCTCTCTACATGTGACGTGATCAAGCTACTCGTCCGAAAGTCCCTCTTGATAGTACGGCTATCAAACCTATAATCCGGTCTCCCACCAAGCACTATCAGACCGGCAAAACTAGGAAAACCTAGCTAAGTTATACCTTGGCCTTGCATATTCAGCTTGAGCTTGATGATGACTTTAATGCTTGCCTCAAGTTGAATTCCCTTTCTTGTCCACAACCACTTGGTGAAGATACTCGAATTGCTTCCTCGTAATGCAATGAGGGAAGCCTTAACTTAAGCCCATCTTCACATGCACATTATCATGATGTGGACTGCAAGCTTCAAAGCATATCACCTCTGGGTTCTCATCTTGCACTTAGACTCCTTGAACACAATGATCATCACCACTTGATTTCATCCACACATAGGCTACTTGAAATCTTTCCTTTTGATGCAAGCCCATGAGAAACACCTAACCCACATAGACATAACAAACACATAGCATGGGTTAGGTAACAAAGCACAATTCATAACTACTTACCATAACACTAAATCACTTGATCCCATGTGGTACAATGTTTGCGCTTTGTGAGTTGACCATCTAGATATAATCTTCGAGCTTCATCTTGGTCAACCAACATCTTTACTTTATGCCCCATATTGGTTTCTTGAAAGCCACAATGAACTCTTCATTTCCCTTCATTGCTTAAAAACTATATCACCAAAGACTCTTTCATGACCATATCAAGTTCCACTATGAATATCATCTTGGTCACCACTTGCCCTTCTAAAAACTCCATCGCAAGCTCTTGAGAGGCACAATGAATTCTTCACTCTAGTTGCTTGGTTCAAGACTTGATCAACCTAAACCCAACACATGAGCTCATCATAATCTTGTCTTGAAACCATAACTTGAATTCTTCTCTTTGATTATTCTCTCAAGCCCTTGATCCTTAAAAGCCCAAATATGTCAATCTTTGAGATCCTCCAATGAACTTCACCATGAACATAATTAGATTAGGCATTGAAATCAATCTTGATGGTTTCAATAGAAATCCCCGAAGACCAACTTGAAACCTCACTGGACATGGGATCTCAAAATCCAAACACCTAGGCCCCGTTAACACGGGGTATCCAGAGAGTTGACACTCGACCCCGTGCGCACGGTACAAGCCCGTGAGCACAATGTATCTACAGAAGGATACCATAAAGACTTCTTCGGATGCTTTGATGGCATTCTTCACAAAACAATCCAATGCACTTCAAGCATCACTATGGAACATATCTTCATATAAGATTCAATGCACTTGATGCTCCATAGGAATTGTCATTTAATACCAAAGCTTAGAGCAAATATATCTTCATATATATGGACTTCATCCATGATTCCATCCAATATCCTTGAGGCACCATCTATGGACAAAACCTTCAAATATATCTCACTGAAAACATTAGTCCATAGAGATTGTCATTAATTACCAAAACCACACTTAGGGGCTACATGCCCTTTCAGTTAGGTTGCGGAAGGCGATGCTAGTTTTGCGGATGATATGGTGGAGGGCCAATGCTAAAACTGGGAGGGGCGGTTGTACCGCTTGCGAGGGCGATTGTACCGCTCCTGGAGTGTCCTGGGGTTCCATTTTTGTGTTGGCGGAAGTATCAGGTGACGGGGTAGTGGTTGTACCTCCTTGGGGGCCAGTTGTACCGCTCAGCTCGGGAAAATTCCTAGATCTGAGCACGAGATGAACTTGGGGCGGACCAACTCAAAATTTTGGTGCAAAATTGAAGGGGAAAAGAAAATTTGGGATGGATTGCATGGTGGAGATGTGGGAAAAGCCAAGATCCACTTGCCAAACAAAAAAATCGTGGATCAAACACAACAAAATCTCACAAGAACCAACAAAATGCTAAAAATTTGGTGAGGCTATTTTTGGTGGGGATTTTCGAAATTGGGAAAAAAACAAACAAAATTACGCTAGAAAGTGGGGGGTAGGACTCCAAATTCGTGATCAACATGGCTCATGATACCAAGATGTTGTAGGGTGGAACCCTAATTGACGATCTTTCATGAATTGGAGGACGATCCAACGAAGAACACAAAGAACACGGGGAAATCACAAGAGAAACACTCAAGAACAAGTCCAATCACACATCCACTAGACTCAAATCCACACAAGATCCACAAAGATACATGAACAACAAAGGGAAAGATACAAGGTAGAGTTCATCCAAAATCCAAGAGGAGATGAGGTCTTGATGATTTGGGTAGATCCTTCTCCCTTAGGAGGTCTTGCATCCACTAGGGATCTTCTCCATAGGAGGCCTTGCACTCCAATGGAGTCTTCTCTCTCTCAAGAGGAATCCCACAAGGGGAGATACATGAGCTAAGCTCTAATGTCTAGATCTATTCTTAGCTAACTCTAGAATGGAGGAGGGGAAGATGATGCGGAGCATCCTACGGACATCACCATGTCAAGAGTCCATTTGCCAAGTGACACGTGCCACATCTACTTCACATACATAAAGGTGAATCATCTCCTTTACACGTGTTCACTTGTGCCCTTCGAGGATGGTATACTACTTGACCCCTCTCTCGTATGCATACATAGGTGTGAGCGGAGCTACACATTCTTCGAGGAGGAGTCCAAGCTCAAGAGAACGACTACATCATCCAAGAGGGAAGCTATGGCACCCCAGCTCATATAGACCGGAACACCCCGTATTCCAGCCCAGAGATCAAGTCTTCTGGAATACGACACTGCTTGGCATACAACAAATCAGCTCTTTATTACAAATAACATGGGTACAAAGGTTCTGAAGGCATAAAGGTTACAGGGGCACGGCGACACTTTGCCTGCTCAGGTAGTTCTATGCTAGCAGCGAAACAACTCGAAGCGGAATAAACTCTAGAAGTGGAACAATGATGACGGTGATGAACTCCACTCCGCAGGGACTCTGGCTGGAACGTATCCTAGAGCGCAACCTCGGGGTCCTCGACAAACAAGCAATCACGGCATCACCTGCACTCTGGCATGACATGCCGGGTGAGTACTTTGAATGTACTCACAAGATCACAGCGACCAAAGCAATCAAGACATACAACAACATGGCATTTATAGGTTAATCATCAAAGATGACATGATACTACTACAACAACATGAGCATGGCAACAACATGAGCATGGTATGTACATATAATTCATGATACAAACAGGATGATACTAGCACTATCATGCGAGGGGGAGTCGACGTGTAAGGTCTCATGGACCAACTTACTCTGCTCGGAGATGATCTCATAACCACAAACATACCATCGTGATCATCGCATGACCACACGGAGCTTGATCTCTACCTGTGATCATCGCATGACCACATAAAGATCAACCAACTTCTTTTCTCATCTAACCGGGGTTGTTTATTATTCAGATTATTATTTCTGTTGACCCATAGTGTGACCTACTACAAACTATGTACATGACCGAGGATGCGGCTATCGATCGATTATACACTCTGCAGAGGTTAGTACACTGTACCCACACCACGGAACTCATGGCCTCGTGCTCCCATTCGGGTGGACCAACGACATTCTGACAAAACCAGTCTATTGCATGACACTCTCCCAGCCACTCCGACAAACTCCCCTTTGGGCTATGTCCTGGGTGACCCCGGTGCCAACATGTGACACCCGCCACCTCTGTGGCTGCCACCGTCGTGGCCAAACATAAACATCGTCCCAAAAGGGGACCTCGGTACCATCAAAACTCAGGTCCTCAAGGCTATGGTAGCCTACCTGATCAGGGTAGCGTGCACCCATAACCTTCCCTCGTAGGAGGCACCGGCGAGAGGCATGACAATAGACCGCAGTAGGGCCTCCCCATCCAGGCAAGTGTGGTTGCACTGGTAAGCTCGATTCGGTGGCACCATGACTCAGTCAACATATTTGTTCAAGTTCGATTAATATCAGGTTCAACTTGAATGGTGACGAGCTGAGTCATAATAAAATTATAATGCATATGAGCATGATATCAACATAAACATGGATGGGCAACATAACCATATAACAATAATAAACCATTTAGTCTACGGGATGCATATGAGCATGGCATAACGATGGTCATGAATATCACAAGTATTTGCATATTAAACCGTAACTACTCATGTGAGCATATCAGTATCACTAGCATCGGAAATGATTACGAGAATAAAACATGACAACAATATCATTAGCAATTAATCATACTTACTAGATGAAAATCATTAAATGAGCAAACGATTATTAAATATTCTATTGGAAACCATGGCTACTACAATGCCATCATGCAAGTGGTTGTTGTGGCTTGCCTAGGGATGAAGTATACACCGGGGAGAGGTGCGGAGACACTCGCGGAAAAATCGCCGGAAAAGTTTCCCTCCCGGCGGAGCTGGTTTAATAGCAAGGGAAAAATGGTCATTTTCATAGTGTGACAACCTCATGAAAATGATACCATCAGGACGGGCTCGACAAATTGAGATTGTGGGCTTTGGAATCACCTGATTCAGAGTTATGGTTGAAAAGTTGTGGCCATTCGTTCGTTAGGCAGAAAATAAATAAAAATTATTCATTTCTGCTGCTAGCGGGTGAACGCCCACAATCTAACCATTTCGGCCGGCGGCTAAAAAACAGAAAGCGCATTTCGGGTAATACGATTTTGAATAGGGAAGACGCATTTTGATCTGAAGAAGCAGTGAAGTACGTTTTCTTCAACGGAAGGCGTAATCAGAGGAATACGCCTCCACTTAACGTACTGGGCCCGGCCGGCTGAGCAACTGGCGAGTGGGGCCCGCCTGCAGGTCGCCCTCCTCCTTCAACCTTGCGCTGGTGCCCGTGCGGCAGAGGAGGTTTCTCACTCCAGTGAACGGTGCGGGCGTCTCCGGCCGTCCCCGGCGATGCTCCAGCCACCGATGCGCTTAGGAGACCGAGCCGCGTCCATTCCCACACCGCACAGATGCTAGGGAGGGCTGGAGCCATGGTGGCTCATGGTGGCCATGGGTAGGGGCGGCGGCCGTTCTTGGGGTCACGGCTACTGGTGTCCCGGTGACCGAACGAGTAGGTGGGGTGGGTTGCGATGGCTAGGGAAGGTCCTCGGTGGGGTCAGGAGGGAGAGGGAGGGCTCGGTTTGCCAGAATTTAGGCCAACCCGAGCGGCAGCCATGGCGGCAATTCTCAATGTGGAGAGCCTCCCGAGCTCGTTTGAATGGACCGGGGGAGTTCTAGGAGGGAGATAGAGAGAGGTTGGTGAGCAGAGGAGGGTCTCAGGTAGGCTTTAAGTAGCCAAGGCGAGGTGCTCTCTCCGGATGACAACGGTAGCTCGCAAATGATGCTTTTGGCACGACCGCGTGCACGAGCGCATGCGCGGAGGGGGAGAGCGGTCCAGGAGAGGTTCATACAGTGCAGAGATACCATGGGGAAGCAAGAGGACAAGGGCAAAGCGACGACGGCCGTGGGCATCCCGGATGGCATGGCTCGCCGGAGAGGAAAGAGGAGAGGGGGAGGGGTCCAGAGGGGACACGCGGATGTAGGAGAGGCTGGGCTACGCGCTGGACAAGCTTTGGTGTCACGAGGATGGCGATTGGGCAGTGGCAGAGGGGTCCCAATGCCCAGAGCACACTTTTGGCATGCCAGACCGCGTGGTCTCCACGTGCACAGGCGCACGCAGTGCATACTGGTCATCAACAGAATGTCTGCCGTGTAGTCCTTCGTAAGTGGGTCCCACCCGAGGTGATAGCTCGACCAAAGGCACTGTGGATTGATGGGAATGATCAGAGAAAGTTTGCCGTTGCAAACTTAAGCATGAAGTAGAGATCAAATGGGATGGGGATAAGGAGTAACCAGGATGTCACAGAGACTTAGGGTAGGAAGGACTACAATCCTGTGGATTTTGAGGTCATAAGGACATGGCTAGAGTGCAGTTGCTTTAGAACTGCAAAAATTTGCCAGAATCTAGATCAAGAAGTAGCACTCACATGGTTCCTTGGGTTGAGCTGAAAATTGGTGTAGGATGATCATTTTGGCATATGAAGGTACCATAAAAATTTCATCCCATTTGGATAAGTATAAAAGGTACTTCTTCACAATGATCCATACTAGATAGAAACTTGGGGGAGTTTTGTGGAGCAAATGGTTTGGCAAAATAATGTGAGTTTTGGCATGCTCAAATTATTTAGGGATTTTTAGGTCCTGGATTAATTTCATAATTTTTGAAGCAATACAAAATATAGTTGCTTCACAAACTAAAATTTTGACAAGAAACCAATATTTGAAGGTGTGCTCACATAGATCACTGGATGGAGCTCAAATTTGGTGGAGAGCTATGATTTGATCACATGAATGATCTATAAAAATTTGAACTCATTTGGATAAGCCTATCTAGTACTTCCTTCACAAAGCTTCCCTCTAGACAAAAACTTTGGGACTTTTCAGAGGAAGATATACTAGGCAAATGGAGCTGCATTTTGGCATGTGGCAAGAATTTGAATAGGAAAGAGTGCACAAAATTTTTGAGGGAAATCAAGAAAATATAAATAGCACTTCCTTCACAAAGTGCCATTCTGGATAGAATGGAAAATGAATATTCCTGAATTATTTTTGAACTAGGCAAGGATGGATTTTGGCATATTTGTGGAAGATATGATCCAAAGAATTTATTAGAATTTTGTGAGATTTTTGTGGAAGGCGGAAATATAGGTTGCTTCAGAACCTAAGGCAAACAGGGTTATTCCTTTAATAGAAAAAGGAATATTCCCAATAAATAAATATTGGAGTTGGGCTAAGATGGAAATTACATGGCCTTGGGATAGATTTGAGAATGACAAGCCACTTGGAAATGGCAGGAGAGAAGATCTTCCCAGGTTTTAAGACCACATAGCCACGGAAAAAGGAACTCCAAATAAAAATTCGAAGAAATCCGAAAGAAAAAGAAAGGGCCAAAAATTGGGGTGTTACAAACCTACCCCCCTTACTATAAATCTTGTCCTCGAGATTTGGTTGCTCAGGGGACAAGTATGTATATTCTGACTTAAGGAAACCGTTTCCAACTCGGGTATCCTTTTTCCTTCATATGATGTTCCCACTGAATTTCATATGATCTGCTGCCTTGCTCTGGGGTGGTTTGCTTCACTGTATCCATCATTCTAACATGTCTTTCTTCATATGTTCATCCTTGCTCTGACTTCAACTCTTTTATGTCTGCTGGCTTGTCTGATATTATCATGATCGGGATTTCCATAAATCCGGGAGGAATTTCCCCATGGACGTGTCATTCTTTTATCGAGCACCGATAGTATCAATGGAGTTGTGAATAAATTTCCTCGGTGGACATGAAACATTTACTGCTTGCATCAGGTTACTCAAGTAGGTGCATGTCCTCCGGGTTCAAAACAAGGCGGAGAATCATAACCATTCTCTTGGCGGAATCTGACTGCTTGCAGGGATTTCTAAATTATCTTGACTGACTTCTTTGTCTCAGATCCGTACCTACGATTTGACTGCCACCTTGATATGAGGTCCTTACGAACAGAGTAGACCCCTTGGGTGCGTATTCATGGTGATTAATACGGAAGCAGACTTACTTGGGTATCCATACCATGTTGTTCATGCCACAATTATTATACCTGTATTGCTGGTCTGGCCCCTTCATTATCGTTCTCTTTTTCTGAATCTTTTTTTGAAAAGAGCTTGACCGTATATGTCCTTAATTCTTTGTGTGACCATAGGTGCTGTCAGGTGCAATATTCCGGCAATCATACCTTATCCTTATCCTCAGGCAGGGCAACAACGTTTAACTGGCAAGTTTACCATCTCTCAAGCTCTAACTGTAGGGAAATGATCATCCGAACCTTTGCATGAAATCAGCAACTAAATCAGTAGCCACCAGAACGGTCTTTACAACTCAGATCTGGGACATTACTAAAATAACTCAACCATGGCTCACAATGGCTGAAAAGTAGCTCAGAGCATGAGGCGGTGTTGATAAAAAGAATGTAGCAATTCCCAGGTTCACAGTTACTTGTATAGAGCTCACTATTGTGGTCAATCATACATGGCAGTGACAATGGTTAGTGACATCACCTTGTCGGGCGTGAGGAAACTGGCCTTGATATCCACTGTCAAGATTTGTTGTCCCAGAGTTGTCTTGCTTCATAGCTTGTCAGACATTGCATCACACTGAGGTGTATAACTTGCTTTCTTCCTCTTACATAACTCCTATGGTTGTCCAATTCTCACCATGCTTGCATCATCGTACGAGTGACTTGCATTACCTTGGCAGCATGCTCACAGTATATATATGGAAGCATGTGTAGTTGAGCATTTGATTCCCGAGACAGACACTTGTGTCTTGACTGATTCTTGCTTTTGACAAACTGTTGCGGATCTGATTCTTGGGATGCACTGCCATATGCTGCCAACTCACTGTGTAATATCTTGTACCACTGTCGATGGTTGTTTGTAGTGTCTTACTAACGAGGACTGGATAGCTTGTGTTGGAAGCTATCGAGAGTAGTGTGCTGAGGAAGACCGAATGGCTTATGCTCGAAGCTTTTGCCATGATAGAGTGTTAAAGAAGACTGGGTATCTTATGCTGGTGGCTATCCACATATGGTACTGAGGAAGATTGAGGAGCCTTGCATTGTAAGCTTGGTAGCGTGCGGAGAAATGTTTGGTTGCTTACTCCAGAAGCTTTTCACTATAGTGTGCAGACTGAATGCCATATATATATTCTTGATATTCTTTTGACAGGGAATGTACTGTTGTCATGCACACAAATTGTCTTCCAGCTGGTTTATTACGACTGTGATGGCCGCACACTGAGTCGGTCTTGATGCTGATAGTTATTCCAGAATATCATTTGTATTCAAACCAGATACTCCCAATATAATGTAGTTGGCTGAGAATTCCATAATGTTTAGCTAAACTTCCAAATATTTGAAATCCTCACTGATTCTTTGAGTCCGATGTCGGTTGATGAGCAACTTTCATAAGGGGAAATAAGGTAACACCGAAGGCCCAAAGAAAGAAGCCAAAAGAAACGACTAAATCAAAAGCACACACAGCATTAAGATAGCATACAAGCAACATCACATTCCACAAATATTCACCTCACTATGCATGCCTACTTAAGCACACAATTCTCGAGGAAACTCCGGTACTACGATCTAATATGCTGTGGCGGTGTGCACGAAAGTGGATCAGTGTGCAGAGGTTGGTGCAAACAGAGCTACACCAAACACTGGATCGGCACCGATTGCATCTGGGCGGACTCAGGGATGAGGACGGACTCGGTGATCATGTGGCAAGACACGGGTGTCATGGCCACATCATCATCAAGCGGATGGAAGGGAACCATACTCATCCAGGGAATGGGTGATAGGGTAGCATAGCAGTGGAAAACAGGGTCTGCTGGCACTACCCTTTGCTGGTAACAAAGACCAGTAAGGGTTGCCAAAGCGGCGGGCTGGATGGCTAGATCCGGGGTAGAAACATGTCTACCACCGAAACGATAGGTGTGGCTGAAGAGAAAATATTGGTGCGATACCTGTGCATCAATCCTGCAAGTGATCGACACCACTAGGTACCTCGGCATCACTCCGCTGGGACAGAGATGACACCAAACACCATCGAGCAAGTATGCAAAGCTGGAGGATGCAGGTAGTGGATCGAAACCGATGCCACCTACACTCACAAGATCAACCATTAGTGACAATATAATGAGTCTATATGCATGCTATGCGACAAACAAATGCAGCAATCAAGTGCAGCAAGCCTACTATACTCAATACTAACGGTTTCTAATGCTCGCACTAACTGTGGCACCCCGGCTCAGATAGACCGGAACACCCTGTATTCCAGCCCAGAGATCAAGTCTTCTAGAATACGACACTGCTTGGCATAGAACAAATCAGCTCTTTATTACAAATAACACAGGTACAAAGGTTCTGAAGGCACGAAGGTTACAGGGGCACGGCGACACTTTGCCTGCTCAGGTAGTTCTATGCTAGCAGCGAAACAACTCAAAGCGGAATAAACTCTAGCAGCGGAACAACGACGACGGTGATGAACTCCACTCCGCAGGGACTCAGGCTGGGATGTATCCTAGAGCGCAACCTCAGGGTCCTCGACAAACAAGCAATCACGGCATCACCTGCAATCTGGCATGACATGCTAGGTGAGTACTTTGAATGTACTCGCAAGCTCATAGCAACCAAAGCAATCAAGACATACAACAGCATGGCATTTACAGGTTAATCATCAAAGATGACACGATACTACTAGAACAACATGAGCATGGCAACAACATGAGCATGGCAACAACAAGAGCATGGTATGTACATATAATTCATAAATATAAACAGGATGATACTAGCACTATCAGACGAGGGGGAGTCGACATGTAAGGTCTCATGGACCATCTTACTCTGCTCGGAGATGATCTCATAACCACAAACTTACCATCGTGATCATCGCATGACCACACAGAGCTTGATCTCTACCTGTGATCATCGCATGACCACATAAAGATCAACCAACTTCTTTTCTCATCGAACCGGGGTTGTTTATTATTCAGATTATTATTTATTTTGACCCATAGTGTGATCTACTATGAACTGTGTCCATGAACGAGGACGCGGCTATCGATAAATTATACACTCTGCTGAGGTTAGTACACTGTACCCACACCATGGAACTCATGGCCTCGTTCTCCCATTCGGGTGGACCAATTACGTTCCGACAAAACCAGTCTATTGCATGACACTCTCCCGGCCACTCCGACAAACTCTCCTTTGGGCTATGTCCTGGGTGACCCCGGTGCCAACATGTGACACCCGCCACCTCTGTGGCTGCCACCGACATGGCCAAACATAAACATCGTCCCAAACGGGGACCTCGGTACCATCAAAACTCGGGTCCTCAAGGCAATGGTAGCCTACCTGATCAGGGTAGCGTGCACCCATAACCTTCCCTCATAGGAGGCGCCGGCGAGAGGCATGACAATAGACCGCATTAGGGCCTCCCCATCCAGGAAAGTGTGGTTGCACTGGTGAGCTCGATTCGGTGGCACCATGACTCACTCAATATATTTGTTCAAGTTCGATTAATGTCAGGTTCAACTTGAATGGTGACGAGCTGAGTCATAATAAAATGATAATGCATATGAGCATGATATCAACATAAACATGGATGGGCAACATAACCATATCACAACAATAAACCATTTAATCTACGGGATGCATATGAGCACGGCATAACGATGGTCATGAATATCACAAGTATTTGCATATTAAACCGTAACTACTCATGTGAGCATATCAGTATCACTAGCATCGGAAATGATTACGAGAATAAAACATGACAAGAATATCATTATCAATTAATCATGGCTACTGCAATGCCATCATGCAAGTGGCTGTTGTGGCTTGCCTGGGGATGAAGGATACACCAGGGAGAGGTGCGGAGACACTCGCGGAAAAATGGCCAGAAAAGTTTCCCTCCCGACGGAGCTGTTTTAATGGCAAGTGCAAAATGGTCATTTTCACAGTGTTACAAACTCATGAAAATGATACCATCAGAATGGGCTCGACAAACTGAGATCGTGGGCTTTGGAATCACCTGATTCGGAGTTACGGTTGAAAAGTTGTGGCCGTTCGTTCGTTAGGCAGAAAATAAATAAAAATTATTCATTTTTGCTGCTAACGGGTGAACGCCCACAATCTAACCGTTTCGGCCGACGGCTGAAAAATAGAAAGCGCATTTTGGGTAATACGCTTTTGAATAGGAAAGACACATTTTGATCTAAAGAAGCAGCGAAGTACGTTTTCTTCAACAGAAGGCGTATTCAGAGGAATACGCCTCCAATTAACGTACTGGGCCCGGCCGGCTGAGCCACTGGCGAGCGGGGCCTGCCTGCAGGTCGCCCTCCTCCTTCAACCTTGCACTGGCGCCCGTGCGGTAGAGGAGGTTGCTCACTCCGGCTAATGGCACGGGCGTCTCCTGCTGTCCCCGGCGATGCTCCGGCCACCGACGCGCTTAGGAGACCGAGCCGCATCCATTCCCACACCGCACGGATGCCGGGGAGGGTTGGAGCCATGGTGGCTCGCGGTGGCCATGGGTAGGGGCGGCAGCCGTTCTTGGGGTCGCGGCTACTGGCGTCCCGGCGACCGAACGAGTAGGTGGGGTGGGTTGCGAAGGCTAGGGGAGGTCCTCGGTGGGGTCAGGAGGGATAGGGAGGGCTCGGTTCGCCGGAATTTAGGCCGACCCGAGCGGCAGCCATAGCGGCAATGCTCGAGGTGGAGAGCCTCCCGAGCTCGTTTGAATGGACTGGGGGAGTTCTAGGAGGGAGAGAGAGAGAGAGAGGTTCGTGAGGAGAGAAGGGTCTCGGGTAGGCTTTAAAAAGCCGAGGTGAGGTGCTCTCTCCGGATGACGACGGTAGCTCGCAGATGATGCTTCTGGCACGACCGCGTGCACGAGCGCACGCACGGAGGGAGAGAGCAGTCCAGGGGAGGTTCATATGGTGCAGAGATATCACAAGGAAGCAAGAGGACATGGGCAAAGCGACGATGGCCACGGGCATCCCGAATGGCGTGGCTCGCCGGAGAGGAAAGAGGAGAGAGGGAGGGGTCCAGAGGGGACACGCGGACGCAGGAGAGGCTGGGCTACATGATGGACAAGCTTTGGTGTCGCGAGGATGGCGATTGGGCAGCGGCAGAGGGGTCCCGAAGTCCAGAGCACACTTTCAGCATGCCAGGCCACGTGGTCACCGCGTGCACAGGCGCACGCAGTGCATACTGGTCATCAACAGAATGTCAGCTGTGTAGTCCTTCATAAGTGGGTCCTACCCGAGGTGATAGCTCGACCAAAGGCACTATGGATTGATGGGAATGATCAGTGAAAGTTTGTTGTTGCAAACTTAAGCACGAAGTAGAGATCAAATGGGATGGGGATAAGGAGTAACTAGGATATCACAGAGACTTAGGGTAGGAAGGACTACAATCCTGTGGATTTTGAGGTCATAAGGACATGGCTAGAGTGCAGTTGCTTTAGAACTGCAAAAATTAGCCAGAATATAGATCAGGAAGTAGCACTCACATGGTTGATTGGGTTGAGCTGAAAATTGGTGTAGGATGATCACTTTGGCATATGAAGGTGCCATAAAAATTTCATCCCATTTGGATAAGTATAAAAGGTACTTCCTTCACAATGATCCATACTGGACATAAACTTGGGGGAGTTTTGTGGAGCAAATGGTTTGGCAAAATAATGTGATTTTTGGCATGCTCATATTATTTAGGGATTTTTAGGTCCTGGATTAATTTCATAATTTTTGAAGCAATATAAAATATAGTTGCTTCATAAACTGAAATTGTGACCAGAAACCAAGATTTGAAGGTGTGCTCACATAGATCACTGGATGGAGCTGAAATTTTGTGGAGAGCTATGATTTGATCACATGAATGATCGACCAAAATTTCAACTCATTTGGATAGGCCTATCTGGTATTCCTTCACAAAGCTTCCCTCTGGACAAAAACTTTGGGAATTTGCAGAGGAAGATCTACTAGGCAAATGGAGCTGCATTTTGGCAAGTGGCAATAATTTGAATAGGAAAGAGTGCACAAAATTTTTGAGGGCAATCAAGAAAATATAAACAGCACTTCCTTCACAAAGTGCCATTCTGGATAGAATGGAAAATGAATATTCCTGGAATATTTTTGAACTAGGCAAGGATGGATTTTGGTATATTTGTGGAAGATATGATCCAAAGAATTTGTGAGAATTTTGTGGGAATTTTGTGGAAGGCAGAAATATAGGTTGCTTCACAACCTAAGGCAAACAGCTTATTCCTTTAATAGAAAAGGAATATTCCCAATAAATAAATATTGTAGTTGGGCTAAGATGGAAATGACATGGCCTTGGGATAGATTTGAGAATGACAAGCCTCTTGGAAATGGCAGGAGAGAAGATCTTCCCAGGTTTTAAGACCACATAGCCACGGAAAAAGGAACTCCAAATAAAAATTGAAAGAAATCCAAAAGAAAAAGAAAGGGCCAAAAATCGGGGTTTTACAGAAGCTTGGAAGCGGAGGAGGAACCGTCAAGAAGAAGGTCATTAAGCCCGCAAGGAAGACGGAGGCAAACAGCGAGAAGAAGAAGCACGAATCAGAAGACCCCGTGCGCACGGCCCCTGTGGACCTGTGCGCACAGCCTATCCAGAGAGTTCCTAGATACCCCGTGTGCACGGGCTCTAAAGACCCCGTGCGCACGGGCTCCTCGGCTTTAGCCGCCGTCTACCCCGTGCGCACGGGCGTGTACCGTGCACACATGCCTCACTTACCCCGTGCGCATGGGCTCTACAGGAAGTTGGCCGAGGGTTGCCTGTTTTGCCCCTCCACTCGTCCCTCACCTGCAGCCACCTATATAACTCGTGCCTAGACCATATTTTTGGGTTAGCAAAGGATATGGTATGATCTAGAGAGTACTTTGCTCATCTACCTCTCCCATGGAGATCAAGACCTCCTAGGAGAAGATCCCAAGTGGATATCAAGGCCCCTTCTAGGGAAGGATCTATCTAGATCATCAAGACCTCATCTCCTCTTGGATTTGGGATGAACTTTAACATGTATCTTTCCCTTTGTTGTTCTTATACCTTGTGGATCTTATGTGTTGCTAGTCTAGTGGATGTGTGATTGGACTTGTTCTTGAGTGTTTCTCTTGTGATTTTCCTCGTATTCTTCGTGCTCTACGTGTTCCTCTTCATAGCCACCTCCAATTCATGAACATCGGGACAAATCGGGGCACTTTGGCCCGTGCCCTACAACATCTTGGTATCATGAGCCACGTTGACATGAATTTGGAGTCTCCCCCCTTCGTTTTCTAGCCTAATTTTGTTTGATTTCGTCCCAATTTGAAAATCCCCACCAAAAAGAGCCATGCCATTTTTTTTGTGATTTGTTGTTCCTACTGCGTTTTTGTTGGTTTCAATCCATGGATCTTGTGTTTAGCAAGTAGATCCACCTCCTATTGCGTCCCCATAGCCCAATGTTTCTTTTCCCCCTTCAATTTTGGAGTTGAAATCGTAGTTTTTCCGCCACCCCCGTGCCCACAGGCTCCCCACCCCGTGCCCACGGGCCCCCAATACGTCTCTGGACACCCCATGCCCATGGCCCATGTACCATGCACACAGGACCCCGTGTCCACAGGCCTTAGACCCCGTGTGCACGGCCCTCCCAGGATCAGCCGCACTGTTTCATTGTTTTGACCATATCTCCCACTTCCGAACTCCGATTTGGGTGTTCTTTGACTTGTTGAAAAGCTAGCGACGTGCCCGAGATGCTCATCTTGGTTTTACCACCATTTGACTCCATTAATTTTTGTACATTTTTGCATCTTTGCATAGGCCTTCGCCATAACTTCCGCACCACCACCATAAACTTCCGCAACCTAACCCATTTTGGTTCCCATTGCATTTGTGGTTGTTTGAGTTGTGATTTGAGTCTCCTAAGGTGTTTCGGCTACTTAGGGACGGTTACATCTTCATCACCACCGATGACATGGAGCGATACGAGTATTGACTAGCTTCCATCAACTACATCCACGACGACATTCCGCATCGACGACGACCATCCATCCTTTGAGACCATCTTCAACCGGAAGCAAGGCCGGTTACCCCCGACTTCGTGAAAGGTTAAGTGTGATGAAGGTATCCATTCTGTCATAATTTTTTCCTTCCTTTCCATTACATCTTGATAGCCCCACGATCTTTGCGAATACCTTCATACCTATTGAGACTAGCTATCCGAGTATTGCCGGGCTTTGCAAAAACTTGTGCACCTTAGTGATACGATATCATATTGTTGCATCATTGGATATATCATATAGTGCAATTGCTTGCTCCCGTGCATATCTTGTGATACTTATCTCATGTGTTTGGTTGAGGCTCATTAAGCATAGTGGAAAGGAAGAGAAGATAAAAAAAAGCTTTTAAGCAAGAAAAAGAAAGATCATAAGCTTATAAACAAAATGTGCCAAGTGGTGAATCATGCCCAAATGTGCAATGAAGCTAGCGTCTCTCCTTGTGTTTGTGCAACACGAGCTTAGTCTTCGTTAGGCAATTTTGTATTGCTCATCCCTATAGTTGCACAAGCCCCATTATCCCACCGTGTTTGTTTCTTTATTGCCCTCCTCTATATATTTGTGATCACTTGCTTTGCATTTTGAGTCCTTTGGCTTGATTTCAACATTTACATATCTTGGACTTCAATTTGCATGAATTTGTGCCACTTGTCCTAACCAAGCCACTCGATAAGCTTTACTTTGTAGGTGTGAGTGAACAAGTCCGGTACCAATTCCACTATTCTTTCATTTCACATTGAGTGAAATGGGATACATTCTCAACTTTGGGAATAGGTAACTTGGTATTGTTTATCTCATTTCCTACTCATCTTTGCTCGACTCTTGTGATGGATAGGCCAAGCACATCATCTCTGTTCTTCGACGACAACCAAGATGACAAGTTCGATGCCATGAAGAACTTCATCGACGCCAAGATGGACAAGTACATGGAGGAGTTCAAGGTCCTCATCAACTCCGGCAAGCGGTCTTCCTCATCTTTGAGAAGACGCTCAAGTGCAAAGACTCCCGAGCTACCATCTCAGGCAAGTACACATCAGCATCGACACCGACAAGACCAGGAAGAGCAACCTTCTGGACGTGAGTTGGCTACTCTGGTACCCCCGTGCACACGGGCCAGTGACCCCCGTGCACTCGGGACCCCGTGCACACGGCCTCCTGCACCCCCGTGTGCACGGGCTCTACAGTACAGCAACATTGACCCCAAGGCTACGGCTTCATCCACTACATTGGCATCTTCGCCAAGTGACTTCCAGGCATCTTTGCCTTCGGATGTACGGCATCTTCGCCTACTCCATGAGCTCAACTCCGCGACTTCCATGTGCTACTACAACCTCGACACCGACCATGAGCTTCCGTTCTATGGGACTCAAGACCCCGAGGAGTATCTCGAGTGGGAGCGCAAGATGGACGACTACCTCAAGCTACATCAAGTCCCCTCCGAAGATCAAGTGAAGTGCGCCACAAGTACCTTCCATGACTACGCGTCGACATGGTGGCTTCACACACCTTCGAAGTGCTACAACACTAGTTGGCCTAAGACGAAAAAAGTGATGCGGCTAGAATTTGTGCCTTCCGCCTACACGGAACATGTTCTTCACCAATTGGAGAATACCATACACGAATCCAAGTCCCTCGACGAATACTTCAAGGAGATGATGGAAGCCTTGCGACGAGCCGGTGTGGACGACCCCATTTGGATGAAGTTCCACTTCACGATGGGATTGAAGAACAACATTGCCAAGACTATCTTCACCAACAACTATGAGTCCCTCGACGACATGTACATTGGTGCCCTCCAAGCGGACAAAGAACACATGAAGGCCAAGTCTACTCAACCCCGAGCACACTTCGTGATGACCATGCTCCAAGACGGCGAGCATGAGGCTAGTACCACTGAGATGTCCACGGCTAACGAGCTCCAAGACGATGCTTCCATGTTCGACTTCACTGCCATACCTCTTTTTGGCATTAACGATGCCGAGTCTACCATGACTCTTTTTGAAGATGGCGCGGCGACGACTATGACTACGGAGCAACTCAAGGATCAAGATTTGGAGGCGAGCGACATGGTGGCTAGCAAGGATGATGCTTCCATCTTTGGAGGCGAGAGTGATGATGTGCCATCTTCGGCGTTCATCCATGATGACGGTGATGAGATGATCGAGCATGGGATGTTCCCTTCGTTCATGGAGGCGAGTGATGATGTGCCATCTTCGGCCTTCATCCATGGCGACGACGAGACAGTTGAGCATGGGATTTTCCCTTCGACCAAGGAGGCGTATGATGATAAGTTGAGGGACTTATGCCACCATAGTGAGAGTGAGAGTGAGTTCACCACTAGCCCCATATATGATGAGATGACCCAATTCCCATGTGAGGAGAGCCACCACCACCACCACTTGAGTGATTTGAGTGACTCCACCATATGTGACATTGAGTGCACCTATTTTGAGGGAGTGAATGAGCCACCACATAGAGAGAGTGAGGTAATTGATAGGGCATGTGAGGCCATTTCAATTTCTAACGACTTACCCTCTACCTCTATTGTGTCTTCTCATTTGGTGCTAGGTCCCATATACGACGACGCCCCGATCTTCGACGACTTCGTCCTTCCTTTGGACAAGACGATGGCCATGGTGGACTATGATACACCCCCCACATGGTTCCATCACAATGATGATGACCACGAGTTGGTCCTTGCCACCTCACCTACACCACATGAGTGGAGTGCAAAAGGTAACATAGGTGAAGGTGATGCTCTTGTCCCACTAGTGGACATTCTTGACATTGATTGCTTGCATGATGTCGATCCTCCTATTAACATGCTAGATGCTAGTGTGATTTCCCCATGCGATGATTTACCCATTTATGATGAGTATGATGATTGCCATGTGGAGTCTATTAGTTGTGATGCCATGTTACATAGGATATCTTGTGATCATTCTCTTGGTCACATCATGTTTGCAACCACTCTTGAGTTGTCATATGATATGAATGAGATCTCCCATATGTCATATTTGTAATATCACCGTAGTGACTATGCATATGCCATTAAAATGAACCCAATTTGCACATATGGCATAGATGACAAACCCATGGTTATTGGAATTTGCTTTTCTTGTGATGATATTGATATGCTCCCTTTGCATCATAACTCTCATATGCCATGCCATGACCACCTAGCTTCGGACATGCATTATTTGCCATGTTGTCAATTTTCTCCATATTATGCGTTCGCTATTGCTCATGAGGCGACCCCCTTAGTTACCTCATACATGTTAGGAGATTTTGACCCATCATATGAATTGCATGATTTCCATGATTGTATGCACCATATGCATCCCTTGAATGAAAATTATTTTGATGTGCCACAGACTTGCTATAATTTTCATCCTAATCATTTCATCCATAACAACTATTCTTTCATGATGGATGACATGTTTCTCTACCGTGCCTCAAATTTCTTTGAGCATTGCTTGTTTTGTGCTAACTCTCACGTGCACATACACATCATGATGGATGATGTGTACATTTACGATGCACACACTTTGTTTCGTTTGTCCCCATGTTGTGTAGGTACACATGCTTCCTCGTCAACCTCGCAAGCGCAAAAGTTGACAAAATGAGCTCTACAGAGCAATGATGATTTGGGATCCCGCGGATTGTCATTCCCACCACTCCCTTCGCGCAAAGACTTCGCACATTTCTTCTACATCGCCCTCACATGGTTATGGGTTATTGTCCATTATATATCCTTTGCCCATATTGCCATGTTCACTATGCATGATATGCTCATTCCTATGCCTTTGCCATGCATTTGTGACCCATGCTTTGCATCTCACATGACACTTGATTCTACTATTTGTATGTGTGCTTGCATGCTTGGTGGAGATATCACTTGTTATTGCCATGTTTCACTACTGGAATCTGGCATTTTGCCATCTGTCCACTCTTTGCCGTCTGCCAGCTGACGGTAAAGAGGCTCTTTGCCATCTGCTTTGGCAAAGCAGACGACAAAGAACCAGCTGATGGCAAAGAGGGTCTTTGCCGTGAGATGTCTCTTTGCCGTCTGTCTGCTGACGGCAAAGAGGCCAATGGCAGACGACAAAGAGCCTGGTGGGCCACCCATGGCACGGCGTTGGCTAGGGCACCTTCTTTGCCGTCTGCCACCTCTTTGCCATCTGCTAGCAGACGGGAAAGAAGGGCTAGGCAGACGGCAAAGAGGTGAGGGTGGGGCCCATAGGGTCACGGCACTGGCTAGCTAACGACAAAGTGTTGTTTGCCGTCTGCCAGCAGACGGCAAAGAGGAGCACCCTGCCCGGCAAGTTCTTTGTCGCCTGCCAGCAGACGGCAAAGAGGAGCAGACGGCAAAGAGGAGCACCCCGCCCGGCAAGTTCTTTGCCGTCTGCCAGCGGATGGCAAAGAGGAGCACCCCGCCCGGCAAGTTCGGCCTGCCCCACTTCCTACTCCCCTCTCTCTCTTCTCTCTCTCTCTCCCCCAACCCCCACCGTACCCAGCCGCCGCCCCCGACCACCACCGCCCCTGAACCCCGCGGCCCGCCGGGCCAGCCGCCCCGCCGCCCCGGCCAGCCGGCTCGTCGCCCCTCTCTCTGTGTGCTCTCCTCCTGATCCCCACTGTCTCCGCTGTCGCCGCCGCTCGATTCCGGCCACTGTTGGAATGCTTCGCCGTCGTGCTCACCACCTACAGCTCCCCCTCGAGCTGATCTACCTTCCCCACCCGCTTGATTTGGTTATCCTCGCCTCCTGAGGTTGCTCCCATCGATCCCCTCCGTTAGGGTTTCAGTGGTGGTGAGCCCCTCGTCACCAGCAGTCTCCTGCTCGTTGCTCCGGTCGTGTACGCCACCTCTCACACCTCCTGGTGGTGCCGGTGTTGCCTGGATGATGCTCTTGCCATGCATGGTGCCCCTTCGCCGGTCGGGACGGCGTGCTGCGCAACCCCGGCGTGGGTTGGCGCCGTGCGGTGCTGTGGCGGCTCCCTTGCCATGCTGGGATGGCGACGTGCTTTGCCGCAACCGCGGCAGGGCATTTTTACGGCATCGGCTACTACCCTAGCCCGGTGATTTCCACTTCTCCTCCTCTCCGCCCTACTACTACTTCTACTGTCTTGGCCATGGTTGCGTCTCTGTCGATGCATTGCTACTGGTGATTGTTTTAGGATGAACTAAAGGTTATTCTAATGTTGCCAGTAATTGCTGCTATCCCTTTAGTTGCTCCTGTGGTCATGCTCTTGCTTATGTATTTTGTTTGGTGTTCTGGCTTGTGTAAGAACTTGGATAATGCCACTATGTTATTGACATCCTACTATCTGTAGTTCAAGTGGTTCTAGGTTGCTTCTACTGTTGTTGGCACTATGGATATAGTTGCTGGTTTTCTTGTACTATTAATAGTGCTATTTTTATCAGTTTTGTAACACTTTTAGGATCAAAGCCATGAATTACTGGTCTAAGGCTTTACTGATTGTGCTCAGTACTACTGTCCTGAGGCATGCTACTTTTTTAGTTAGTATGCTACTGCTTTATGTCACATGTACATACAGGGGTCACTTGATAGCTTGTTTATACTGTTATATAGTTTTGTATTTTAGTTAGGTGTGAACTATAACTCCTGATTATGGGCAATTATCAATCATGCTTAGTATTGTTTCATTACTGATGTCATATAATTTCTTATACTTTAACTAAATGTTGAATATGAATGCTGGTTGTTACTGCAGTTTGGTCATGGCATATTTTGTATTGCTCTGCTATGTTCCACTTATTTATGAACCATAGTTAGGTCCTAGTTCTATGTTACTAGTATAAAATGTTCCTGTTTATGTGCTGTTATTCTATATTATATGTTCCACTGGTTATGAACACTATCTCATCTTGCCCAGTTCCCTCTCTTCTCAATTGATCTGAACAGATACTATGCTTGATTTAGTCCTTTCTCTCCCCTTTCTTTCTTTCTATTCTAAAATCTGATAAGAATAGATGTTTCCTTGATCTTTACCCGCCTATGATGTTGCACTGAGGCTCCTCACTGGGATATAACAGATACTACAAATGCTACTCATCCCATGATCCGATGATGATTTAGCCCTAGCACTTCTAGGCTTTCCTCAGGACAAATCCACCAAAATCCAACCATGGGGTCTTTATCCAGCTTGGTCTTCTGGCCCTAGTGTTTGGTCCTTATCTCTCTCTTTTCTGCTTTGTTTTAATTACTAAAGGAATTCTTTATTATTCCTTGGCTTTATTCATTCCTGGATCTACTCTTCTGACTTGGACTCTAGTAAATGGTTTTGTCTTGGCCAGCTGGATTTAATGGGAAAGTTGTGCCTCTTTTATAATGGTTTTGTCTTGGCCAGCTCGTGCTCCTTCGGAACGGTAAGTTTCATTTGATGGGACAGAGGGGCCCGTCGCCCCCCGACCCCTCCGCCGATGCCGGTCATTACTAGAGAAGGAACGGTGAGTTTCATTTGAATGGTTACCATGATGCCGGTCTCCCATTTCATTTCTTCATCTAAATTGTGGCTAATGCAACAATCCTTAGCTTATTTTCCTCGAAAATGACATAATAACCTTACTTAGCTCCAAAATGACCTATTTTACCTAGGATAGCTCTAAAATGACCTACACTTAGCATTTTTTCCTCCAAAATGACTTAATACGCTTAGTTAGCTCAAAAATGGCACAACTACCTAGGCTAGCTCAAAAATGACCTATACTTAGCTTAGCTAGTTCATTTATGACATAATTAGCTTACTTAGGTCAAAAATGGCATAATAACCTTGGTTTAGCTCCAAAATGTCATATACTTAGCTTATTTTCCTCAAAAATGACATAATAACCTTACTTAGCTCCAAAATGACCTATTTTACCTGGATAGCTCTAAAATGACCTATACTTAGCGTTGTTTTCCTCCAAAATGATTTAATATGCTTAGTTAGCTAAAAAATGGCATAACTACCTAAGATAGCTCAATAATGACCTATACTTAGCTTAGCTAGTTCATTTATGACATAATTAGCTTACTTAGGTAAAAAATGGCATAATAACCTTGGTTTAGCTCCAAAATAACCTATTTACCTAGGTTAGCTCTAAAATGACCTACACATAGCATTTTTTCCTCCAAAATGACTTAATATGCTTAGTTAGCTCAAAAATGGCATAATTGCCTAGGTTAGCTCAATAATGACCTATACTTAGCTTATTTAGTTCATTTATGACATACTTAGCATACTTAGGTCAAAAATGGCATAATAACCTTGGTTACCTCCAAAATGTCATATACTTAGTTTATTTTCCTCGAAAATGACATAATAACCTTACTTAGCTCCAAAATGACCTATTTACCTTGGTTATCTCTAAAATGACACAAGTAAGCAATAAGAAGAAGAAAAAGAAGAGGAGAAAAAGAAAGAGAAGAAAAATTCTTCTTCTTCTTCTTCTAGTCTTCTTCTTCTTCTTCTTCTTCTAGTCTTCTTCTTCTAACTTTCTTCTTTCCCAATTTGCAGATTTTCTTCAGATCATGGAAGCTTGCGTTGATGGAGTCTACTCTTCTCCTTGTCTTTCCTTTTTGTTTTGATTTTGTAGGATGAACAATGTGAAACTTGCTACCTATATATGTATGTATGGAGGAAACCATTGTATATGGACTTATTGCTTAATTGTTGGATATGTTGGCTATATATATGTTGGATATGGACTTTTGATTTGGTATATATATGTGTTGGATGATCATATCCATATGGCAGGGATATGTATGTTTGTTAAAAGTATTTTCAAATGAATATATATATATATATATATATATATATCTGTGAAATTGATTGAATTTAAGAAAAAAACAGAATTAACAGGGGCAATACAGGCACTTTGCCGTCTGCCAGCGGACGGCAAAGCTGCCACGTGGCAGCTGCCTGTGCAACCTGGGGGGCACCTGGGCTGGCCTATTTGGGCACTTTGCCGTCTGCCAGCAGACGGCAAAGGCTGGTGTGCTTTTCCGTCTGCTGGCAGACGGCAAAGGGTATGCATTGGCCCCAGCTGACGCCTAACATTAGATGACGTTAGCTGGCAGACGGCAAAGAACTTTGCGCCTTTGTCGTCTGCTAGCAGACGGCAAAGTACGCCGTTAGCCACCTAACCGGCCTAACCCTATCCCTCTGCTATCCAAGGCATTTGCCGTCTGCTTGCTTAGTATGGCTGACGGCAAACTTCTTTGTCGTCCGCTTTATTTAACAGACGGCAAAGCAGCCCTGTGCCATAGCTCATTCAGCCGGACGTGGGGCCGTCTGCTGGCTGACGACAAAGGGCTTTGCCGTCCGCCAGACATGCCTTTGCCGTCTGCCATGGCAGACGGCAAAGTGCCCGATTCCTATAGTGTTTGCTATGTACCCCATGCCTATGATGATACATTGATCTTGCCTTGTTTTCGTGCTTCCGATATGTCATGCGCATTTGTTATGCCTATTATTTGCTCACATGACATGATTGCCATGATTTCCTCTAGTGTGTTGCATCTTTGCTCCACTAGTTTGCACAATATGATTACTATGATTGCTTGCATTGTTGCATCACCAATGATTCATGCTTGCTCGTTTCATGCGGTTGATGGCATCCATTCACATGCTTTGCACATGATTCATATTGCTTCTTATTGTATATCTCCATATGTTGCCTCTCGCATGCTAGATGATTTTCCATGTATTGAGTGCAACAATGCTTTTAGTCTTGCTAATGAGATTACCCCCATAGCTTTCTCCCATATATTTGGAGATTTTTCCATCTTTCATGTGAAGCATGCTTGTCTTCCTTCTTTGCACCATATGCCTAGTGCCATAAATATAGCCATTGTTGCATCATATCATTCATGCACTTTTGCTTCTAATGGTTATGTGCTAGAGAAGAGAACCATCATGATGGATGATGTGTTTATCTACCATGTACATGCATTCTTTGCTTTGTTGTGTGCATGTGTAGGATCCTTCGACATCGTGTCAACTTCTACTTCACGTGAGTTGAGCATTTGAGCTCTTGAGAGCGAGCCACTTTCGACCGACATGCTTCTTCAACGCATTTTCAACCACTTCGGCATTGTGAAGGACGCACAAGGACATACTTTCCAGGTGATATCCTTCTCTTTTGAGAATCCCAAAACCATGAGCATGAATATTGTGGATCATACTCCATGTGTTGCTTGCACCTTGACACATTGCACACATGCTAGAGATTTTGTTTTGGCTTGTCATTGCCACATTGCCATGTCTCATGATATATATGCCTTGTGTGTTGCATCGAACATGATTACCCCATGCTATTTCCATGTGTTTGATTGCAACAATGTCATTTCTTCACATATGCCATGCCCCATTGCGTGCTACATGCTTGACTTGCTTGCCTCACACATGATGAACACTTGCTCTTTCCATTGTGTTGAGTGCCACACTATTTTCACTACACCATGTGCACATTATGTTTGGATTGTCTTACCCCATGTGTTTAGACACTTCATTTTATTTGGTGTTGTGAATGATTCCTATGCCTACCATAGACTGTTTATTGAGCACTTTGTGCATGCTTGCTATGACCTTGAGGTAGATGCTTGTTCTCTTGTCACATATAATTGCATCTCGACCTCCCATTTGCATGCTTGTTTCCATGATAACTTTGCATGTGCTCAATTGATATGCTTAAATGCCATGTCTCACTTCCTTGTCAAACCATATGCTATGCTTGATGACTACACTTGTTGGGTGAATAACCACTTGAATGTTTGGTTTTGCACTAACGCTAACCACATTTGTTTTTCCAATTGTTTGTTGTCATTGCTCCTTTTGAAGGAATCACAAGATGGTGCGACATTGGAGAGTGCCCATTTCGAGCTTCAAGATGAGAAATGGTTGGTGATCGTCAAATTCTACACGGCGACGCCATCTCTTTCCCATGGTGATTTGGTTTTTGATCCGAGGACGGATCTTTCCCAAGGGGGAGGGGATTATGCAAAGCATCCTACGGACATCACCATGTCAAGAGTCCATTTGGCAAGTGACACGTGCCACATCTAGTTCACATACATAAAGGTGAATCATCTCCCTTACACGTGTTCACTTGTGCCCTTCGAGGATGGTATACTACTTGACCCCTCTCTCGTATGCATACACAGGTGTGAGCGGAGCTACACATTCTTCGAGGAGGAGTCCAAGCTCAAGAGAACGACTACATCATCCAAGAGGGAAGCTTGGAAGCGGAGGAGGAACCATCAAGAAGAAGGACGTGAAGCCCGCAAGGAAGATGGAGGCAAACAGCGAGAAGAAGAAGCACGGATCAGAAGACCCCGTGCACACGGCCCCTTTGGACCCCATGCGCACGGCCTATCCAGAGAGTTCCTGGATACCCCATGCGCACGGGCTCTAAAGACCCCGTGCGCATGGGCACCTCTGCTGTAGCCGCCGTCTACCCCGTGCGCACGGGCGTGTACCGTGCACACGGGACCCCCGTGCACACGGGCCTCACTTACCCCGTGCGCACGGGCTCTACAGGATGTTGGCCGAGGGTTGCCTGTTTTGCCCCTCCACTCGTCCCTCACCTACAGCCACCTATATAACTCATGCCTAGACCATATTTTAGGGTTAGCAAAGGATATGATATGATCTAGAGAGTACTTTGCTCATCTACCTCTCCCATGGAGATCAAGACTTCCTAGGAGAAGATCCCAAGTGGATATCAAGGCCCCTTCTAGGTAAGGATCTATCTAGATCAACAAGACTTCATCTCCTCTTGGATTTGGGATGAACTTTACCATGTATCTTTCCCTTTGTTGTTCTTGTACCTTGTGGATCTTATGTGTTGCTAGTCTAGTGGATGTGTGATTGGACTTGTTCTTGAGTGTTTCTCTTGTGATTTCCCCTCGTATTCTTCGTGCTCTACGTGTTCCTCTTCATAGCCACCTCCAATTCATGAACATCGGGACAAATCGGGGCACTTTGGCCCGTGCCCTACAACAGAAGGTCAATTTATAGTACAAGCCACGAAGGGGTAAGTGGGAGAGAGATACATGGGTCATTGCCCTCACTGCGCGCAGGCAGGCCGGTTGTACCGGTCATCCAATCGGTTGTACCGCTGGGAGCTCAAGTGCCGGTTCCTGGAGGTGTTCACGGAAGTAAGGACCGGTTGTACCGGTGGGAGGACCGGTTGTACCGGTCAGGCTGCACCTGTGGGAACAACCGGGGCGGTACCGGTCTTGCGCCACTTGATTACAGAACGTGGACCGGTAGTTCGGCGGTAGTGGACCGGTTGTACTGGTGGACCAGTTGTACCGGTGTTCAGACCGGTTGTACTGGTATTTCTGGGTTGACACAGTCCTCTTCTTCCTTCTCTTCCATGCTTCCCTCGCAGATGGTGTAGTTGTTCCTTGGCACTTGCACTCCTCCTCGACATCCGTGAAGCTCCGACAATACCTATGCATGCACACGGGAGAAGTGTCAAGTAGTATACCATCCTCGAAGGGGTCAAGTGAGCACATGTAAAGGAGATGATTCACCTTTGTGTATGTGAAGTAGATGTCACACGTGTCACTTGCCAAATGGACTCTTGACATGGTGATGTTCGTAGGATGCTCCGCATCACATTGGACCTTGTAGGGGCGAGGGTGCTTCTTCTTGACCAATTGTAGCTTGGAGCATAATTCTTCCCTTGCCAAATTGTGGCAACTTCCGTTGTCGATGATGACCTTGACGGAACATCCTTGGATACCCGCTTTGGTATGGAAGATGTGGCAACGTTGGTCCTTGTCTTCATGTTGTTGAAGTGTCAAGACCTTGGAGACAACAAGAGAGGGGATCGCATCATTGTCGCAAAATATTTGTGCTTCTTCATCTTCATTCACTTGTCAGTGCATAGCCACGTGCTCGAGGGCTTTCATTTCATCTTCACTCATTGAGTCATAGGAGCCGTCGGCGTTGAGGATCATAGTGCGTCGAGTTGGGCTCTCAAATTACTTGTGGCCTCGGCCCTTGCAAGTGAAGCACTTGATGTCACTTGTTTTGTCAGTGGCATCCGTAGGAGTTGTTGATAACGAAGATCTTGGCTTGTAGTTGCTTGTAGTAGTAGTAGGAAGACTCGAAGATGTTGAAGGGTTCTTGTAGCTTGACTAGTCACGGTACTTGGTGTAGCTCGAGTCATTGGAGGAGGTGTTGTAGTCATTGAAGCTTGAGTGTAAGAACCGTATGTCTTGGAAGAGTACTTGGAGTACTTGTAATCCACTTGCACTTGTCGCTCCACTTTGGTGGCTTGGTGCACTAGCTCGAGGAGGTTGGAGTAATGTTGAAAGTCCACAATTTTCTTGATTGGATGGTTGAGACCATTCAAGAAACGTGCCATAGTTTGTTCATCATCTTCCTTGATGTTGGCTCGTATCATTACAATCTCCATTTCTTTGTAGAATTCTTCAACCGACTTGGTGCCTTGCTTGAGGAGTTGAAGTTTCTTAAAGAGGTCACAGCTATAGTGTGTAGGCACAAAGCGAGCTCTCATGACATCCTTCATTTGAGTCCACGTTGTGATAGGTGGTTCGCCTTTCTCTTGGCATCTCTCGATCACTTGTTCCCACCAAATGAGAACATAGTCTTGGAACTCAAGCGATGCCATGGCTACCTTCTCTTCCTCGTCATAGTTTTGTAGACGGAATATCTTGTCCACCTTTAAGGCCCATGAGAGGTAGTCTTTGGGGTCGATTCTTCCTGAAAACTTTGGCATGTTGAACTTGATCTTGCCATAGCGTTGTTCATCATTATGCCGATGTTGTCGTCGCTCTTGTCTTGGAGGTGGGTCTTCATCCCCGTTCTCTTCTTGCTCTACGTGGTTGGCTTGACGGTGGGGACGAGGTACTCTTGCCCGGTTCCTCCTTTCTTGATTCTCTTCTTGGTGTGCGGCTTCTTCTTGGTAACATGCCTCTTCTTCTTCATGCACACGATGGTTGTGTTCGTCGAGGGCATAATTGGCTTCGAGAAGGGCACGTTGTGCTTCGAGGGCTTGTTGTTCATGACGTTGTTGCGCTTGCCGAAGTGGATCGCCGTCTTGGGCATCTTGTTGTTGACGTCGTGGAACTTGCTCTTGGTGCGTGTCGTCTTGAACTTGATGGCGTGGATGTTCACGCTCTCAAAGGCGTTGTTGCAAACCATTGCCATGTAATGGATTTTGGCGAGCTTGATGTTCTTGCCGAGGATGTAGACGAGCTCGAGGAAGACTTGCATCCGATGATGAATCCGAAGAATGGCGTCTTGACCATGTTCTCCTTATCGAGGATGAAGTTGAGGAAGCGCGGTCAATCATCATGGCACGAAATTCGTCCATTTGTGTAGTAAGCTTGGCATCGAGGTAGTCTCTTGTTCGTGTTTCGGAGTGACGCAAGTCGGTGGCGAGTTGCTCAATGCGATCGCCTAAAGATTCACTTTCTTGATGCAAGGCTCGTTGTACCCCAAAGAGATGGCTCTTGGATACGTAGTCGTTCGGTGCTTCGTGCTTGTCGAAGTGAGGATTTGAAGATGTACTTGGCCTATCCATCATGATCAAGTAGAGGTGAATAGGAAATGAGAGAACAAAACCAAAGTTACATTATCCAAAGATTGAAGATGTATCGAGTATCACTCAATGTATAGCTATGATAGTAGAATTGGTACCGGGTTTGTTTCTCACACCTACACAAAAAGGCTTTTGGAGTAGCTTGGTTAGGATGATGGCACAAAATAGTTGCAATTTGCAAGCTAGATATCAATAATGTTGATAAAGATTCACAAGTTCGCAAGTGTAACAAGTAGACCAATAGAAATAAGTAGCACATGGAAAAACACGCACGGATAGATAAATGAGGTCGTGCAACCAAAAATGAGCTCAAAATGTGGAATCCACGAAAAATGCTCTTGTTGCACAACACTAGAGAGACACTAGAACGATTGCTCAATAGGCGGATACGAACTTGTGCACAACCTATAAGAGACAAAACATATGGACTTTCTATCTCACTTATGCTATGTATGTATGAGTCCCGGTGAACTTGTCACAATGATCCAAGTTGATCAAATATGCTATGTAATGTGGCGATGCTATGGCTATTGCTTACAAGCTTGTCGTTGCTCTTCCTCTTTTGCTTAAAAGCTTCTCTTTCTTTTGCTATTTTCCTTTCGCCACTTATGCGAAATGCTCTCACGGTGGTAGGAATGATGTATATGCGGGAACAAAATGTTGGCACAAGAGATGATATGATGATATATGCACGCCATGGCGCCCCGCCTGAATACCACAGTAGTCAGACGGTCGCCGCACATACCAGCCCAGGAAAATCACTCTAGCATGCGCTTTTACAACAAGTATCATGAACACAAGCTTTTCTATTAATGGATATATAAGTCTTACATGCTATATTGTACAAGGGTGATGGTAGCGGAAAAGGTCTATCTAGGGCAACATGGTCTTGGTGCGGATCCAATCCACAGGGATCTGACTGGGTTACTCTTCTAGCCCGCGAACACTCCAGCTCCTCGCTAGCAAACATCAGATCCTTAGGTGAACCTTGCCACATTGAAAGCCACATAGTACTTTTGAATGTACTCGCAAGCAAACCATACCAACATATACACCAAGCAAAGCAAACCATGGCATTCAAGCATGCACTCATTGTCTTAACAATATTAACCATCATGTTATGATAGGATTATCTAGCAAGATTAAACATCTAGCAGCATTAATCATCATAGCATAGCAGGATTATCTAGCATGTAAACTATCAAAGTAACTGTGGTATGACGAAGATAAAGCATATCAAGTAATTAATCCATACTCCGAATATGCCATGATCCAAACCAAATCCAAGTCGTGTGGTCATCTGACCACTCAGCTCATAGCCATTGCATGGCCAACATCATATACCTGACATCATCCGATGTCCATGCATCTGCACTAAAAGTCTGACAAATCATACCTGTCTCTGGTTCAGTCGTAACAATACGTTATATAGTTTGTTCCTCCAGACTCGACACAGACCAAATAGTGGCCGAGTACGAACTGCCAATGACCAAGGACGTGGCTATTTGAATAGATTTACACTCTGCAGAGGTTGCGCACTTTACCCACACCATGGAGCGCCTGGCCTCGTACTTTAGTACATGTTCCATTCGGGTGGACCAGTGCTGCTCCAACAAAACCGATCCATTGCCTGGCACTCTTACGGTCCCACCGACAATCATACCCTCCTAGGGTCATGTCCTGGGTGGCCCCTGTGTCACCCCGTGACACCTGCCACCGTCATGGCCAACTAAACTGTCCCAAATGGGGACGCCGGCAAAATAACTCAACTGGGCTCACAGGATTATCGTCGCCTACCGGGCCAGGGTAGCATGCACGCATAATCCTCCCTAGTTTGGTGGTACCGACAAGAGGCAAGACAATAGACCAAGTCAGGGCAGTCCCATACCGGCAAATGTGGTTGCACTTGATGAGCTCAATTCGGTGGCACTATGACTCGATCCAGCCGACGGAGGAGGTTGTTATCATTAAGTCACGTCCTTTATCATAGCAATAATAATGACAATGCATGATGTAATCACTACGAAAACATAACAACCTATCTCCATATGTATTACAACGAGTCACTAGTGCGATAACATGATGAGCATTAGCAGGTAATCTAAATAGCAAATTCAAACTAGTAAGAGTTTAATTAATTTACAAGTCTTGGCTGTAAGTGACAACCATCTGAACCCTTGCATGAAACCGGCAAATAAACCAGTAGCCACCAGAATGGTCTTTACAACTCAAATCTGGGGCGTGACTGGAATAACTCAACCCGGCTCAAGACGACCAAAATGCAGCTCAGAGCATGAGACGGTGTTGATAAAAAGAGTGTAGTGATTCCCTAAGACGGCCGAGAAATAGCTCAGAGCATAGGGTCACCCCTACAGAAAGAAATTCAACAACTTCCCATGACGGCCAAAAAGCAGCTCAAAACACGGCCAGTTGTTGAAAAGAGAACATAAAATCAGCATCCACCCCGGACAGCCGGAAGCGGCTCAGAACACAGGCGTCGTGCCATCATCAAAGAAAGGCAACCAAGGGTTCAGTAGCGTCACATGAAGTTCACCACTATGCACACAAGCATAAACATATTAATTTAAAGACGCAAGAATAACATAGAGCAATGCTTTAGGGCATATATCAGATGGTCGGCTTGCCTGGGGGTCGAGGAATACTCTGGAAGGAAGTGCGGTCACCTCGCGGAAGAATTCACCGGAAAAAATTCTCTCTCGGAGGGGCTGATTGAAGGGAAAGGGCAAAATGGTCACTTTCACAGTGTAAAAATATGGTGAAATTGATGGCATCGGAATGGGCTCGACGAACTGAAGAAGTGGGCGTTGGAATCACCTCGATCGGAGTTGCGGTTATAAAGTTACGGGCGTTCGTTGCTTAGGCAGAGAAATAAACAAATTATGTTCATTCTTGCCTTTAACTAGTGAACGTCCTCAATTTAACCGGTTCGGCCAGCGGCTGGAAACAGAAGGCATACTTTAGGGGAATACGCCCCTTCCCTCCTCTCTTTCCCCCCCTTCCCTCCTCTCCCCGACAGCCGCAGCTGGCCTCGGCCCCGACTTGACTCCAGCGCTTCGGCGGCCTCTAGGGGCGGGCGACGGCATGGCTGGGGTCGCCAGCGTGCGCCGCATCCATTGGTGGGAGAGTCGGGCCGCGGGGAGGGCTGGAGATGCGGCGACGGGCGGGGGCAGAGAACAACTGCTCCGGTGGCCGGCGAGGATCTGGTGAGCTATAGGGGAAAGTGAGGGCAGGGGCGAGCTCGCCAGAGAGTGGCGCGTCTCGCAGTGGGTAAGAGGCGGCATGGGGGTGCTCAGATGCTGGGATTGGAGGCGGGACAGAGGGTGAGGCTTGCCGGATATTCAAGCGCTCAGGCGAGGATTTCGGTCGGGCGCGGGCACGGGGTGGACTAGAGGATAGGGGGAAGGAGGCTGGTGAGCGTGAACGGGCTCGGGAGAGGCTATATATAGCCTGACGGCATGAGTGGGCGAGCACGGACACGGCGATGCGTGCGCCGCGCGCCGGAGCTTCGGGAACACGCGGGCAGAAGGGGAGAGGTGTCCAGAGGGCTCACGGGGGAGCGGAGGGAGCTCGGGCACATTCGAGAGTGCTCGAGGAGGAAGGAGCCACTAGAGAAAACGATGGTGCGGGTCACGAGCATCACAGCACCATGGCGAGGTTCGTCGCGGTCCGGCGAGGGAAGGAACGAAGGGGGGAAGTGATCGGAGATGGGGGTGTGGACGACGGGGAGTCAGGTCAGCACGAATGGACAAGCTACGGCGGCCTGAGCTGGCCTGCCCGACGCGATGAGCACGCGGTGCACAGTTTCTGCGTGTAGCTCACGTGGTCAGCACGGGCATGTCATGCTCTGGCACTCCTCTGGGTGCCAAATCTTGTCAAACACTGAAGGCATTGAATATATAGATGAGATGGGTCATTGGATGGACCAGGATTGCTCTAGAGTGGCCGGGGTGATCCAAAATAGTTTCTGGATAGAAACTTGCGGACCAAGCTGAGGTGAAATGACTTATCAAGTGAGTTTGAAAGGTTGCCAAAGTAAGATGGGGTAGGAAGGAGTAGCTGCTGACAAAATTTGAAGGCATTTGGACCTCATTTGCATATACTTCCTTCACAATGCAACATTTGGTCCAGAAACTTTACTTTGAAGCTGCACTCATTTGGCTTGATGAAATGAGCTGAATTTTGGTGCAGGGTGATGATTTGGAGATATGAAGGTGCTGGAAAAATTTCAGCTCAATTGGAAATGCCAAAGTGGTACTTCCTTCACAGAGCTTGAATCTGGACAGAAACTAGATGGACTTTTTGGGAGAAAATGGCTCAATAAAATGATGTGAATTTTGGCATACTCACATCATATAGGGAATTTGAGGTGCTGGATTAATTTGAGGATTTTTGAGCATTATAAAATATAGTTGCTTCACAATCTCAAAATAGGTCCAGAAACAAGAATTGGATGATGCTCTCAAAATTTGGTCTGTGGAATTTGGGATCTTTATGGAAATGGTGAAGATATGGATAGATGAAGCTCCACAAATTATTTGGGATTTTTCCTGGCTACCAAAATAGTAGTTCCTTTGGAAAGTGCCCAAAATGCAACATTGGCTTTAAATAGGAAAATGCAGTTTCCCTTATTTAATTATGGCCAATATTTTTATGGGAGCTCAATATGATCACAAAGAATATCTCCACAAGTTTTCATGAACTTTGGAGATGGATAGATATTTTCCTGGATTTAATTCCTTTAACTGGCAGAAAAAGGAATTAATTTTAGATGAAAAATATTGCAAATGACTTGGCAATATTTTAGCATATCCAGGGTTTACAGAGATAGGATGATCATTGGGAAAAATTTGGGAAGCAACAGATCAAAGGAAATTGGGGTTCCTTTGGAACGGAAGGAATTAGGGTTTCCCTTCCGGTAAACCGGAGAGTAGGGTTTCGGTGGCAACATCTTGAGAATATATTTTGGGTGGAAAGGTTGGATCCGAGAGAATCACTGGTTGGATAGGGAAGGCAAGGCTAAATGACCATCTTCATATACCCGAAGGCGAGAGGAAATCCAATAACACCGAAAAAAGACGGGAGTCAAATCCCGCGAAGGAAAAAAAACAAGAAGCGAAAACCAGGGTGTCACAAACCTACCCCCCTTAAGAAAATCTCGTCCTTGAGATTTCCGGGCTTACCTCCCGACTAAGGGGGACTTACCTCTGTACGACTTGGATCCATCAGCTGTCTTGTCTTCATTGGTTTACTGACCTTTTAACTGCCTCTTCTGACGGCTCGGGTGTTGTCTTTGCACACAGCTACATTGAATCCTTCTCTTTCCTGTCAGGCAAACCCTTTGTGCTGGTAGTTTGTTGACTGGGGTTGGTGGGTAGCTTCGAGTATCGACAAATAGTCTGGTTTCCATGACCTAGGACTAGCTGCTTCGGGTTTTATTGTGATACTTCGTACACTAACTGCCAAGGGCGAGACATCCTTTCTGGATACAGGGCTCCTGTGGTCGTATGGCCTGGAGTGGCTAGGAGTGGCTCTTTGTTTGCCTTGTCATAATGTTCAATCTGGCTGTGGGTCCTATACGGATGCTTCCTTTCTGTTTCTTACATTCTGACTTCGTTCTCAGGTGATTCCCAACTGAAATGTCGGGCATGATCACAAAGTAATCATAGACGGTAATCTCTGAGGTGGCTCTACCATATATATCCTCTGTGGTCCTCACTAAGCTGACCTAGTATGGCTATCATCTGGTGTATCCTTCGAAGCATAACCTCTGATCTTGGTTGATGGCCCATATTCATGATGACATAACATGCTGGCTGCATTGTTGTGGCCGTATATGCAAGAGTCCGACAAGGATTGATAATATCACCTTATCCATGAAGCTTTACTTCATTGACCGTCGCGGAGATTGTTTATTCAAAACTTCCTTGTTCTTGGGGGTTCCTTTTTGGGGAACTTCTCATGACCTACCATCATGGCTCCTTGGTCATATCCCGGCTTGTTGAGCTTGTATACACAATTTACTCTTGCATATCTCGTAGGGATTGCTGTGTTCACATCCTTCTTTGAAGTAGGGGGGCTGACGTTTCTCTTGAGCACAGTCATTCCCGTGTACGAGTGGCTCGCATGAATTGATCCCCTGGACTGCATTCTCACAACATATGCAGGGGTAGGGTAAATCCTTTCATAACCTCTGATGTGTGTCCGAACTAGTTCATACTTCTGACAGGATTGTTGTGGGCATGTGGCATGCTGAAGAAGGCCGAATTTCGTGCACTCGAAGCTTCTGCCAGGGTAGTGTGCTGAAGAAGCCTGGGTATCGTACCCCAGAAGCTTTCTTTCATGTGGCTTGCCGTGGAGGGTCAGGTGCCTTATGCTGAAAGCTTTACGCGGTAGCAGGCTGAGGAAGATAGGAGTGCCATACCCCAGAAGATTTTCTCACCAAGTGGTGTAGCGAGAAAGGCTGGGAGGTCTTGTGTCGTAAGCTTCTCTCGATAGCTTGCGGAGGAAGGCTGGGTTGCTTATGCCCAAGGCCTTTCACTGTAATATGCGGTCGGATCTGTGGCCAATTCTGACTTCCTTCTGGAGTATCCAGAATTTACCCATAGCGAAGCCAAAACTTGGTATAGGCCATACCTTGGCTGAAGACATTCCATTGGTCATGCACACCACTTGTCCTTTTGCTGGTCTGCTCATTCTGGCTGTAAAGGTTGCACAACTGGTGCAGACTTCATGTCGTTAATTAATTCGGAATACCCTTTGCATTCAAACCAAGTGTTGCCAGTAGCGAGCGGTTGACGGGTAATTCCATTCGGTTCAGCTGGGCTTCCAAGCATGTGAAATTCTCATTGATTCTAGGCAACCGTGAACTTATCCATATTCCTCGCAAACCTTGTTCACATGCCCAGAAATTTTGTATATGCATCGGTAAATTCCAAAATATGTTTTGAAATGTGTATCCACATACCAGAGTGTTGTTGTTGCTCTCGGAACATTCACCTTCTTGAAATATGTCTTCTGTGGGCAGTAAATGATTCTTGAATCCATTGAGAAAAGACTCAAGGTTCACCTCACTGGCTGGAATAATCCTTGTGTCGAGAATGGAATAATTTTCTCTTACTGGTGTCCATTCCCGATAGCTCATATGGCTGTTCCCTAAGTGTGATGTGTTTTCGGGCAACATCTCCTAGGTATAATCTGGCCTTGTCCCGTGCCACGTAGAGTCTGCTTCTGACACATTCTTCATTCTTGACAGATCCGGTGATAATATTCCGAACATCGGGCAGTTGGCATGACTTGACTCTTACTGAATTTGGATTATTGGGTATTATCCAAGTTGTATGCTGGTCTTCTTTGGCAGTTCTTGTAGATGGATCCAGTCAGAGCAAAAGAGCGGAACCGACAAAAGAAGCAAAACCGCGAAAAACCAAAAAGCAAATAAAGCTCAAATTTTGCAGACCTTACACATGTGGCCGAAGATTCACTAGTATAGCTAGCCTAGAGCACTCGGTGTACCTCTAAAGATTTAGAAGCAAAACTACACAGTGCTCCTGGTAGCAACTGGTGTCCAGCTCCTACTATTTCCTTAGGGAACATCAAACTCGACGCACGACCATAGCCAAAGTGGCTTAGTCAACGATCCTAGGGTTGTCGGGAGAGATGGAATTTATAGGCGTTTCCCAAAGAAAACTAGATTTGAGAAGAGAAATGCCATGGTTAGCAAGCAAGGTAGGGATATCTGGTTTACCTAGGGGTTCGGGGCTCACGGGTCGATGCCTAGTGCGGACATTTCCCACCGAATGCAAAGGCCACGAGAGTTGGGGTCTGATGGAGCCAAAAACCTAGGGGGTTGCCTTATGTTCAATAGTAGCCGTGCCTGTCTGGCAAAGATGGCTGAAATCCATCTGGCCTTCCTACTAATCAAGAGACAATGAAATCTGGCTAAGGTAACCTATAGTCAGCCTGGCTCTGATACCATCCGTTGTGGCGCCCCGCCTCAATACCACTGTAGTCAGACGGTCGCCGCACATACCAGCCCAGGAAAATCACTCTGGCATGCGCTTTTACAACAAGTATCATGAACACAAGCTTTTCTATTAATGGATATATAAGTCTTACATGATATATTGTACAAGGGTGATGGCAGCGGAAAAGCTCTATCTAAGGCATCATGGTCTTGGTGCGGCTCCAATCCACAGGGATCTGACTGGGTTACTCTTCTAGCCCGCGAACACTCCGGCTCCTCGCTAGCGAACATCGGATCCTTAGGTGAACCTGGCCATATTGAAGGCCGCTGAGTACTTTTGAATGTACTCGCAAGCAAACCATACCAACATATACACCAAGCAAAGCAAACCATGGCATTCAAGCATGCACTCATTATCTTAACAATATTAACCATCATGTTATGATAGGATTATCTAGCAAGATTAAACATCTAGCAGCATTAATCATCATAGCATAGCAGGATTATCTAGCATGTAAACTATCAAAGTAACTGTGGTATGACGAAGATAAAGCATATCAAGTAATTAATCCATACTCCGAATATGCCATGATCCAAACCAAATCCAAATCCTGTGGTCATCCGACCACTCATCTCATAGCCATTGCATGGCCAACATCATATACCTGACATCATCCGATGTCCATGCATCTGCACTAAAAGTCTAACAAAGCATACCTTTCTCTGGTTCAGTCTTAACAATACGTTATATAGTTTGTTCCTCCAGACTTGACACAGACCAAATAGTGGCCGAGTTTGAACTGTCAATGACCGAGGACGCGGCTATTCGAATAGATATACACTCTGCAGAGGTTGCGGACTTTACCCACACCATGAAGCGCCTGGCCTCGTACTTTAGTACATGTTCCCATTCGGGTGGACCAGTGCTGCTCCAACAAAACCGATCTATTGCCTGCACCCTTACGGTCCCACCGACAATCATACCCTCCCAGGGTCATGTCCTGGGTGGCCCCTGTGTCACCCCGTGACACCTGCCACCGTCGTGGCCAACTAAACTGTCCCAAACGGGGACGCCAGCAAAATAACTCAACTGGGCTCACAGGATTATCGTCGCCTACCAGGCCAGGGTAGCATGCACGCATAATCCTCCCTAGTTGGGTGGTACCGACAAGAGGCAAGACAATAGACCAAGTCAGGGCCGTCCCATACCGGCAAATGTGGTTGCACTTGATGAGCTCGATTCGGTGGCACTATGACTCGATCTAGCCGACGAAGGAGGTTGTTATCATTAAGTCACGTCCTTTATCATAGCAATAATAATGACAATGCATGATGTAATCACTATGAAAACATAACAACCTATCTCCATATGTATTACAACGAGTCACTAGTGCGATAACATGATGAGCATTAGCAGGTAATCTAAATAGCAAATTCAAACTGTTAACAGTTTAATTAATTTACAAGTCTTGGCTGTAAGTGACAACCATCTGAACCCTTGCATGAAACTGGCAAATAAACCAGTAGCCACCAGAATGGTCTTTACAACTCAGATCTGGGGCATGACTGGAATAACTCAACCCGGCTCAAGACGGCCGAAAAGCAGCTCGGAGCATGAGACGGTGTTGATAAAAAGAGTGTAGTGGTTTCCTAAGACGGCCGAGGAACAGCTCAAAGCACAGGGTCACCCCTACGGAAAGAAATTCAATAGCCGCCCATGACTGTCGCAAAGCAGCTCAGAACACGGCCAATTGTTGAAAAGAGAACATAAAATCAGCACCACCCCGGACGGCCGGAAGCGGCTCAGAACACAGGCGTGGTGCCGTCATCAAAGAAAGGCAACCAAGGGTTCAACAACGTCACATGCAGTTCACCACTATGCACACAAGCATAAACATATTAATTTAAACACGCAAGAATAACACAGAGCAATGCTTTAGGGCATATATCAGATGGTCTGCTTGCCTGAGGGTTGAGGAATACTCCGGAAAGAAGTGCGGTCACCTCGTGGAAGAATTCACCGGAAAAGATTCTCTCTCAGAGGGGCTGATGGAAGGGCAAGGGCTAAAATGGTCATTTTCACAATGTGAAAATATAGTGAAAGTGATGGCATCGGAATGGGCTCGACGAACTGAAGAAGTGGGCGTTGGAATCACCTCGATCGGAGTTGCGGTTAAAAAATTATGGGCGTTCGTTGCTTAGGCAGAGAAATAAACAAATTCTGTTCATTCTTGCCTTTAACCCGTGAACGTCCTCAATTTAACCGGTTCGGCCAGCGGCTAGAAACAGAAGGCGTACTTTGGGGGAATACGCCTTCCAGTAGGGAAAGCAAACTTAGGCCGAGGCGTCTCCACTTATCCCCCCTGGCACCTCCTTCTCTCACTGACGGGTGGGCCCGGGCCCCACCGGTCAGCTCTCTCTTTCCTTCTCCTTCTCTCCTCTCCCCGATAGCCGCAGCCGGCCTCGGCCCCGACTTGACTCCGGCGATCCGGCGGCCTCTAGGGGCGGGCGACGGCATGGCTGGGGTCGCCAGCGTGCGCCACATCCATTGGTGGGAGACTCGGGCCGCGGGGAGGGCTGGAGATGCGGCGACGGGTGGTGGCAGAGAACGACTGCTCCGGTGGCCGGCGAGGCTCTGGTGAGCTATAGGGGAAAGTGAGGGCAGGGGCGAGCTTGCCGGAGAGTGGTGCGTCTCGCAGTGGGTAAGAGGCGACGTGGGGTGCTCAGATGCTAGGATTGGAGGCAGGACAGAGGGTGAGGCTCGCCGGCGATTCGAGCGCTCCGGCGAGGATTTCGGTCGGGCGCGGGCACGGGGTGCACTAGAGGAGAGGGGGAAGGAGGCTGGTGAGCTCGAACAGGCTCGGGAGAGGCTATATATAGCCGGACGGCGTGGGTGGGTGAGTACGGCCACGGCGATGCGTGAGCCGCGCGTCGGAGCTTAGGGAACACGTGGGGAGAAGGGGAGAGGTGTCCAGAGGGCTCATGGGGAAGCAGAGGGAGCTCGGGTGCATTCGAGAGGGCTCGGGGAGGAAGGAACCATGGGAGAAGACGACGGCGCGGGCCATGAGCATCACAGCACCATGGCGAGGTTCGTCTCGGTGCGGTGAGGGAAGGAACGAAGGGGGGAAATGACCGGAGATGGGGGTGTGGACGACGGGGAGTCAGGTCGGCACGAATGGACAAGCTACGGCGGCCTGAGCTGGCCTGCCCGACGCAATGAGCATGCGGTGCACTGTTTCTATGTGCAGCTCACGTGGTCACCATGGGTATGTCGTGCTCTGGCACTCCTCTGGGTGCCAAATCTTGTCAAACACTGAAGGCATTGATCATATAGATGAGATCGGTCATTGGATGGACCAGGATTGCTCTAGAGTGGCCGAGGTGATCCAGAATAGTTTCTGGATAGAAACTTGTGGACCAAGCTGAGGTGAAATGACTTATCAAGTGAGTTTGAAAGGTTGCCAAAATAAGATGGGGTAGGAAGGAGTAGCTGCTGACAAAATTTGAAGGCATTTGGACCTCATTTGCATATACTTCCTTCACAATGCAACATTTGGTCCAGAAACTTTACTTTGAAGATGCACTCATTTGGCTTGATGAAATGAGCTGAATTTTGGTGTAGGGTGATGATTTGGAGATATGAAGGTGCTGGAATAATTTCAGCTCAATTGGAAATGCCAAAGTGGTACTTCCTTCACAGAGCTTGAATCTGGATAGAAACTAGATGGAATTTTCGAGAGGAAATGGCTGAATAAAATGATGTGAATTTTTGCATACTCACATCATATATGGAATGTGAGGTTCTGGATTAATTTGAGGATTTTTTAAGCAATATAAAATATAGTTGCTTCACAATCTCAAAATAGGTCCAGAAACAAGATTGGATGATGCTCTCAAAATTTGGTCTGTGGAATTTGGGATCTTGATGGAAATTGTGAAGATATGGATAGATGAAGCTCCACAAATTATTTGGGATTTTTCCTGGCTACCAAAATAGTAGTTCCTTTGGAAAGTGCCCAAAATGCAACATTGGCTTTAAATAGGAAAATGCAATTTCCCTTAGTTAATTATGGCCAATATTTTTATGGGAGCTCAATATGATCACAAAGAATATCTCCACAAGTTTTCATGAAATTTGGAGATGGATAGATATTTTCCTGGATTTAATTCCTTTAACTGGCAGAAAAAGGAATTAATTTTAGATGAAAAATATTGCAAATGACTTGGCAATATTTTTGCATATCCAGGGTTTACAGAGATAGGATGATCATTGAGAAAAATTTGGGAAGCAACAGATCAAAGTAAACTGGGGTTCCTTTGGAACGGAAGGAATTAGGGTTTCCCTTCTGGTAAACCGGAGAGTAGGGTTTCGGTGGCAACATCTTGAGAATATATTTTGGGTGGAAAGGTTGGATCGGAGAGAATCTCTGGTTGGATAGGGAAGGCAAGGCTAAATGACCATCTTCATATACCCGAAGGCGAGAGGAAATCCAATAACATCGAAAAAAGACGGAAGTCAAATCCCGCGAAGGAAAAAAAACAAAGAGCGAAAACCAGGGTGTCACACACGCTATGATAGCTATGCGGAATGGTATCACTAAAGTGCACAAGTAGCATTGCCCGGCAATACTCAATTGGCTAGTCTCGTAGGAAAGATACGCAAAAGATGGTCCCGGGGTTAACAATGCAATGGCAAGGAAAGGAACAAGTTGTTGTCAATTTTACCGTCCTTGCTTACGGTGGTGGTGTCAAAATAATGCAGTTGTCATTGTCGATGTCAAGTCCGTGCGATGATGAGTGGTGGTGAAGTCGATGTCGAACCGTGCCTAGTTAGCCGAAACACACTAGGAAACAGAAAACCGCGACTCAAAATATCAAATGGCAAACAAGACAAAATTGGTGGTGGTTGCGGAAGTGGTTGGTAGAGTCACACGAGTATGCGTGTTGCGGAACTGCAGAGGTAGAAATCGGAGGTGGCTATGCGAAAGTGGGGCGGTGGCTGAATTTCTGTGGAAAAATTCAGTTTCGTCAGGTTCGGCCGGACGTCCGGTAAAGGTCGGACGACCGGTGGCTGGTGGCTGGTGACTGTCGGACGTCCGGGAAACGTCGGATATCCGGCGGCTGGTGGCTAACGGACATCCGGTAAACGCCAGTCATCCGGTAACTGGGCGATTTTGGGCTGCGGGATGAACTCGTGGATATGGAGGTGGGGAAGAAAAATAGGGGCAAAATTTGTGGAATTTCGTGGATGGAAATGATGGAGAAGTTGGGGAAAAGCTAGATCCACTCAAAACCAAGCAAATCCATGGATCAAAATCAACAAAACATCATCAAACCAACAAATCACAAAAAATTTGGTAGGCCTATTTTTGTGGGGAATTTTCAAAATTGGGCTAATCAAACAAAATTGGGGCTAGAAAGTGAGGGGAAAGACTCCAAAGTGTGAATCAACGTGGCTCTGATCCAAGATGATGTAGGATGGAACCCTATAGTGATGATATTTTCACACTTGGAGGGGGAAAAGGGGAAAACAACAAGAGGGAAATCACTCAAACAAACCCAAATCACACATCCACTAGGATAGCATACATGAAATCCACAAGCATACAAGGTCAATCCAAGGAAACAAGCACAAGGGTAAAGTTCTTCCCACTCTAAAGAGGTGAGGTCTTGGTGATCTAGGTGAGATCCTTCTCCCTTAGGGGGTCTTTATGATCCTATGATGGGGATCCTTCTCCCTAGAGAGGTCTTGATTCCCCAAGAGGAGATACAAGGAGCAAAGCTCTACTCAATGTCTCAATATACTTTGCTAACCCTAAAACATATGTAGGAGATGAGTATATATAGCCTAGGAGGGTGAAGGGGTACATGGGCCTCAACCCGAGTGGTTGAGGAAGACAGGCGTCGGACGTCCGGACGCTATCGGTCGCCCGGTGGCTCGTGAGGGTCCGGACGTCCGGGGATGTCCAGACTTCCGGCAATTCGGCTCTGATCAGGCGGCGTCGGTCGTCCAGCGATGGTCGGACATTCGGTGCGTCAGTCCCGAAGTCTTCGGATTTCCGGGGTTTTGGCTCTGTCGTGGAGGTACCGGATTTCCGGAGGAGGTCGGACGTCCGGTCACTGTAGAGTGTCGGACGTCCGGTACTTGTCGGTCATCCGGCCGCTGTAGCGTTCCTCGGCTGGGTCTTCTGGCTGGCTGGGCCACCAGGCGTCGGACATCCAGTGCTGTCCGGTCGTCCGGTGGCTGTATCTCCCTGGCAGTCCTTTCTCTTGCTTCTCACACTTGGTGTCCTTGCCATCTTGTCCATTGGCGGTAGCAGCTTTATGTCCTTCCTCCAAGTACCTAATCACACACAAGGTCTCCGTTTGAGGTAGTAGCCATGTCTTGTATGTAGAATGTGTAAGTTCGGAGAAGAGCGAGTTCTCCTCGGTTTCGATGGCTCTTGCACATGCTCTAGTCATGGGTCCACGTGGTGTCTTGGGATACGAAGGTACGTCCATGGGGATGACCGTAGGATGCTTCGCATCAATCAATACCTTTGTCATTACCTCTTATGATCAACTCAGATGATGTAGGCACTCTCGGTGGTGACGTATCACATGGTGGAGGTGATGTAGTCCTCGCAACAATGGATGAGCTTATCATAGTACACTTAGTAGTTGAAGGAACAACCATATCAACTCGCTTGTTCTCCTTGTGGGCAACATGTCGTTATATTTCCTGTTCAGCTTTGCAAGCAAGACAAAACAAACGGTCCATAGGATAACACTCTTCAAGAATTAGTATCTCCTGAATATCATGGTTTAATCCTCCCCAAAATCTATCCATAAAATCATCTTCACTTTCTTCTAAAAAGGAGTGCTACAAGGTAGTTTGTTAATCATCATAATATTTTTTTACGGTGTCACTACGTTGTTTTAAATGTTGTAGTTTCTTAATCATGCCTTGAGTATAATAAACATCGATGAATCTATCTCTCATGATAAGTTTTAAATCATCCCAAGTAGTAGGTATATAATCAGGGTATAACCGACAATGTTCACTCCACCAAACTAAAGCAAAGCTACGAAAATTACTCACTTCAGCTTTAACTTTTCTACGCTCATCAAAATTATGGGATGCAAATATAGCATTCATTTCGAACTCCCACTCAATATATATATATATATATATATATATATATATATATATATATATATATCCCAGCTATTCTGAAACACATTCCTGAATAAGCTATTCAGGAACCGTTCCTAACTGCCTGATATACAGGCCCTAACTGCCTTGTGAAGTAAACAAAACTGCTTGTCATCACTATTTTTCCAGTCATTAATTCTACCTGTCTTGTGCGTTCTCATAGTCGAAACTGGTATGAATCGGTATGGCCTGGTGCTAATATGTTTTTCGCACAAAAGTAGCGCATGTACGCATTTTTGGAGCGTGATTTTTTCATGTGTTGGATCTTTGAGCGGGTCTCAAATACGTTCGCTGGATGAAGTCACAATCGAGTGCGCAAATGCATCGGGATTGGTTGTTGGGCGTGACGATTTTGGTCATTTTTTCAGAAATTCTATGCATTTTGGTTATTTTCTGTGGCTATGTTCGCAAAATCCGGTAGTTTGGTCGGTGGCGGTTCTGGTGTTCTTCGACCGTAGCCGTGGGAGGTAGCGGTGGTTGAAATCTTTTTGTTTTATGGTTTGTTTTAATGTTATAGTTTGGTTGGCGAACGTTTGCATCACTTATTTCTGTTATGAGCGGCTCTCAGTTCGGTTGTTTGTAATCGAATTTGATGGAATATGGTTGGTGGCGGAAGTGGTGCTCCTCGGTGCGTACCCGCGGGAGGTTAACCTTGGTCAAAATTTCTTCGTATATGGTTCATTTGTAATGTAGTTTGGTTGGGGGACGTTAGCAGTACTTGTTTTTGTTGTGTAGGCGCTCATTTTCTTGTCCTGTTAATCGAATTTGATCGTTTTTGGATTTTTCTTTTCCGTAGCTTCGTAAATTTATCACGGCATCTCATTTTTCACCCGTGTGGAAGTTCTTTTTTTGTAATTCATTTATATTACTGCTGCATTTTTTCATACTTAATTGGATGGGGGTAGTTTGCATTTTTTTTCTTTTTGATTTCTCGCGCGTTTTTTCAAGTGGAGGTGTCAGGCAGAAAGAAAACAGAGTCAACTGGGCGCGTGGAAAGACCTAACCGACTCTGAACAGAAAGCTAACTGCTAGTCTGTAAGAGTGTTGCAATATGCCAAGCAACTCATGAGGGACACGTTGGCAATCCCAGGTTTTTGCTTTTCTATTTTTTTATACAATACGCAAGGCAACAGATTGTATAAGATTTGTTTTGACTGTTGGGTTAGGGTGAGCTAACTGCAAGGGGTGTATTTGTTAACTTATGATAGCGGGACGCCAGGGTAGTTACTGTTTTTGGTAGGGTTGGGGTAAGAATGATATAACTTTTTTTATTGAGTTAACTGTTGGGTAAATTGGAGTTAACCGCATGGTATGTGGGGCAACTTCCCTTTCTCGATGTTGTTTGAGTATAAGTTGTTGGTTATTTTCTTGAGCTAAGTGCAAGTGATTCAGCAAGTTAACATATTTGTAATTCATTATGGTGAATAGCAACTGTTGGTTGAGTTTAAGCTAACTGCATCATTTTTATGCCCGTGCAACTATTTTTGAGTTGTGAAAGTAACCATTTTTCTGTTAAGATAAGGTGCACGCATGCATCAAGTTAACTACTGCCAGGACCGGATTTCTGGGGTATTAATTTCCCAGTAAATGGTCCTTGTGCTCACCAGCCCCAGGATTACTGTTAGCTGATGAGACACAATCTTGATACAGAAATTCCAAGCAAGATACAAAATATGTGGTACAAGACCATTGTTGTCCATGAGTACAATGAAGGTTTCTAGTGGTTGATGGCGGAAGCAATGTGCAGATCATCAGCGTCTATGGGACTCCACTTTCCCATAGGAACAGCTGACCTGGATAACTCCTATCTTCGCGAGGCTGCTATCTCCATGGCCTAGGTTCCGGGGGCTGTCGTCGTAGTGCTCCTCTCCTCGCCATAAATCTGGCCAAGCCAATAGCCAGGGACAAGCCAGTGAGTACGTTTGAATGTACTCGCAAACATCATGAACAAAAGATATACCGAATGCATACGAACATGGTGGGTTATTTTATATGCACATGCTGAACGAAATTAAATCAAGTCATGATGAATATTACTACGGTGCTGAAATTTAAAACATGGCATGACAAGCATTAGCATGTGCAAAAAAATTAAATTGTTAGTGATAAACCAAGAAAGTAAAAAGAAATGCCAAACGGGTGTCTAAAAGAGTGTCAGGCGAGACAGACCGCCCATGAACTCAAGCGACGCCACGAGAGGACTTGAAAAGAAATGCCAGTCGGGCGTCAAGTGACACCACGGTCGGTATTGAAAAGAAATGTCAATCGGGTGTCTACAAGAGAGTCGGACGATACCATCCGAGAACTCGAGAGACGCCAAGGAGAGGACTTGAAAAGAAATGCCAAACGGGTGTCCACGCGAGAAGTCTCACGAGACGCCACGGAGTGGTCTTGAAAATAAAACCGAGTGTCCGGGGTAGTCTAGCCAGCTCCTGAGACACTCAGGAAAAATAACACAAGAGAAGAGGGTTAGTCCACAATAATATTCATGCTTGCAACAATAATATGCATAACAGTAATCTTCATGATAATGAAATATCCAGGACAGTGTTTAGTGGTGAGGTAATAATATTCTGCAAAATACTCCATACTCAATTTAGTTATTTCCTCCGGAGACCGACACTAAGACCGACACTTGACCCATCCCAGACTGTAGTCCTTAACCGCGGACACGGCTATTCGAATAGGTTTAAACTCTTCAGAGGGTGTACTCTTTACCCACGTGTATGAGATTTCTTTAGCCAGCACCACGGTACTGTCTAATTCCCATTACGGTCTTTGGGTTGCAACACACCTGACCAGCACATACCAGTTTAACTTCCAGATGGTCGGAATCACCCTCGGCATCTGTCCAGATAAACTTTAAGACGGGGTAAACCACGTTCTGCATGGGATCACTATTCATACGCGCGGATTCCAAGGGGTGGCCTCCCCTCTCGGTCCCAGACCGGATACACCCATGCCCCCAGACCATGATGACTGGGATTTAGCCCCTAGCTAGTGAGAACCCTCATCAAGGCCCTCTGTACGGTGTGTGCATGGAAAGGGGTTATCAACTTACTAAACCATACCCTACCTGCGGCAGGGACTCGTGGTAGCACAAAACAAGTATGGGGGTTACCGGAACAAGACTCGATCTACGGTCGACTCAGGAGGCTCAATATTTCCTGCAGTTATTAGCACAACATAATCCTCGATGATACCCAATAGGGTCATCATCTGGCATGCCCCAACATGCCCTTACTGACCGTTCTCGTCATCACGAGAATTCAGTCTCACGGTCACTCTTCTCGTGACTGATTCTTCCTGCGGATTAGTCCAGTCCAACATGACAAGTGAAAGTAAATCAAGTTCACTCAACAACATGCTACGATGTATATGAAATACTCTCAAGTGATCACGCATGCAAAATTTGTCATATGCAAATCTTAATAAATTTACCATACTCATGCTCTACTTATTCATGCAATAATCAAACATTCAATCACCATATCAAGTGTTCAAGATGCTTGCCTTGAGCATGCAGAAATGGGGTTGCACTCCAAAAGTTTGAAAATAATATCTCCCCTCCATTTCCTATTTTAAAAATATTTAAATTACCTCATATAGCAACAACAGTGCTAAAAATTTATCTGGAAATTTTTGAAATAAATACTAAAATAAACTAGATGAAAATTAAGAAACAGCAGAAAAATAATCAATCTATTAGGAGTTAATATGATTTACTTATGAAATTTCTAAGTTGAAAATAATAAATAAATGGACTATTTAAAGTATCCAGTAGGTATAGGGTCCAGTAAAAATGTTCACCCTATTTATATTAATAGAGTATGATTTTAGAAGCATGAAGAAATTTGAATCATTGGATTTGGGTTAGAAATGGACTCTGTGGAATTGTTGGAAGTTTACTGAAAAGGAAAAAGAGTAGGGCAGAGAGACGCACTGAGCGTTAAATAGCCTGGCGGGGCTACTGGGCCGAGCCCAGCCACTCGGCTACTGCAGGAGCCGGACGACGTCGAAGACGTATTTAGAGGAATACGCCTCCTACGCGCGAAAACGCCTCCGAGGAGACCCAGTCTCCACTTACAGACGCGCCGGATCACTAACAGTGGGCCCGCCTGGCCCACTGGTCAAGTTTGACCGGTCGTCCCGCGTCTCCCTCCCGCGATAGAACGGAGGCGGGGTTCCGGCGATCGCCGCCGGCGAACGGCGGTACCGTTCGGGGAGCCGAGACCACCCATGAGCTCAGGAGGTCGAGGCGGTCACGGGGTACCATCCTTGGTCGCCGGTGTTGACGGAGTCATCGACGGTGAGCTCCCTGGCGGACGGCGGCGTCGGGCAGAAGAAGGATTTCTCCCATGGGCTACCCCGAGCTAAAATTGATGACGGGGATGGATCAGTGAGTGTTCAAGGAGGCCTGGGGTGAAGAAATTGGAGTGGGGGAGGCCTTGGTGGCGCCGGATTTAACCGGAGGGTGACGGCGGCCGTGGCCACCGAAGATGGGGAAGACGGCCCCCTCTGGTTGATGGGGTGCTCGGGGGGGGGGGGGTTCACAGGAGGGAGCATGAGTTGCGTGATGAGCCGAGGGATCTTCGGGGTCCTTTTATAGCGCCGGAGAGGCGGTTTCGTTGCTTCACCGATAAGTCACAGCGGCGGCGGCCATTAATGGCAGGGGAGGCGGTGGCTGAGGCCGTTACTTGGCCGGTGAGGTCGGCGGGGTTGGTTGCGGCCTGCATTTAAGGCAGGGGCTTGCTGGCGGCCTCGGGTGGCTTGGGCGGTGGCTTGACAGCGAAGATTGCGGCGGCGACGGCTCGGGTCGGTGGAGGGCGGCGCCAGGAGAAGTGTTTCGGTGCGGGGGAGGTAGGTGCTGGTGCAGGAGGTTAGCCGAGGAGCGGGGCAGGCCAGGGGAGGTAGTAGCGGGGGCGGCAGGGCTCGGGCGCCGGCGAGTGCAATTCGGGTGCTCTCGGCACGCACTGGACGTGCCGACCAACTGCTCGATGAAATGTCAGAGGTGGATACCTTGAGCTAATCAAGCTAACCTTTAGCAGGATGATGGTCTTGGGTACGGGAGAGGAGGTGGACATGCTGATTTGTCCAGGGAAGCAAGTCCCCTGTGCAATTGAAATGAGATGGATATTTTGGTCCTGCCTTTAAGGTGCTCGATAGAATGACTGAGCTAGCTAGGCAACTTAGTTGGAAGTGAGACTTGGCAGATTTGTGTATCTTTCTAAGCTACATATGAAGGTGGAGTTGGTTTGGAAAAAGAAGGAAGTGTATAGTGCAAGATTAGTAGAATTACAGTTCTGGACAGATTATGCAGGGAATTATTTGGTGAACTAAAAAGATCCCAATGGAGCTGTTCTACTGGACTTAAGAGCTTCCTAGAAAGGACTAGAGGTGGGATTAATTAGAGAATTTTTGGAGCAAGGAAAGATAGTGTTGTACTGCAAAGTTGAATCTGGACCAGAATTGAAAGGAGGATGGTTTGCTCAAAATTTACAAAGGGCAAGCTTGGGTTTTTGCATAAAAATTAATAGTATACCTATATTGACGTCTCCAAGTTTTTATGGCATTTTTGAAGAAATATTTTAATAGGTTGTAGTTAAAACTCAAAATAGGGCTGAACAGAAAAGAAAGAGTTTCACTCAAAATTTTCAAAACACCAAGATGGATTTTTGCATAAAAGTGATTTATAGGCATCACATGACCTCCCATATTTTTAATGGAATTTTTAAAGAATTATTTAAGGTGGTTGCAGTGCAACAGAAGCATCTCAAATGTTGGAAAAGCTATTAAAAGAATTGTTTTGGGCAAGTTTTATTTATGAAAATAATTCCTACTGTTAATATAGTAATAATGAAATGGTTCAAGAAAACTACCAAGGTCACAATATTAGTTCCAAAAATTTCTATATGGAGGGAAGGATTTTGGAAAACAGAAAACAGAAAATACTCTAAAATAAATATAAGACCTAATAAAAATTAAAAATTTAATTTCTGGCCAAATTTTATTTGATAAAATCATGGTTAAATTTTTGGGGTGTTACAACTACTACCTAGGAGGAAGCTAACGGCTGTAGTTACAGCATGCTAACTGCATAGACAACCAAATGTTTTTTGAGGTAATAAACCATGAGCATAGGGTTGTTAACTGTTACATGTTTTTTTTGGGGGGTGGTTGGGGGGGCCCAACATTTTCTATATAAATTGTATTTGGTTTTCTATTTTTTTATACAGTACGCAAGGCATCTGTTTTTGTATAAGATTTTTTTCTATAAGGTTAATTTTGTAACTCGAATACGATGAGTAGCAACTATTGGTTGAGTTCAAGCTAACTGCATTTTGATTTTACGCCCATGAAAGTGTTGCTCCGATGGGCAGTTTACATAATTTATTTTTTCATTTAAGCTAATATGCACGCATCCATCAAGTTAAATGCTATCTAGGAGGAAGCTAATCGGTGTAGTTACATCATGTTAACTGCATAGTCAACCACACATTTTTGAGCTAACAAAGCACGAACATATGGATGTTAACAGTTATTTTGTATCAGGATGGTAACTGCCCGTCATGGAGCTGTTGGGGACCCCCTGCCCCCCAACATTTTTTTGTATATAAATAGTGTTTTTTTGGTACAATACACAAAGGCATCTATTTTTTGTATAAGTTTTTTTGTTTCTGACAGTTGTGTTAGGGTGAGCTTGTTAACTTCATATTAGCGGGACGACAGGCAGTTATTGTTTTTTTGGTAGGGTTGGGGTAAGATTGATATAACTTCTAGTATTGAGTTACCTGGTGGGTAAATTGCAGTTAACTGTCATGGTATGTGGGGCAACTTCGCTTTCTCGATATTGTTTGAGTATAAGCTGTTGGTTATTTTTCTCGAGCTAACTGCTACCTGCATAGACAACCACATATTTTTGAAGTAACAAACCTTGAGCATAGACTGCCCGCCGTGGAGCTGTTGGGACACCCCTCCCCTTGCGCCCCAACATTTTCTATTTTAAATAGTGTATGCTTTTTTTGTACAATACGCAAGGCATCTATTTTTGTATAAGTTTTTTGTTTGACTGTCGGGTGAGAGTGAGCTAACCGCAAGGGGGCACGTGTTATTCATCGAGTTGAGATAGAATGGGAGTAACTGGTCCGTAAGGTTGAGTTAACTGAAGGGTTAAGGGAGGTTTTATGCTTTTTAAGTGCATATACAAGGTATCCGATTGGAGAAGATTTGATATATTTTGTAGGGGGGTAAGTATTAGTTAGCTGCAAGTTATTCATCGGGTTAACTTGTAACTCGATTTGATGAGTAGTAACTGTTTGTTGAGTTCTAGCTAAGTGCAAGTGTTTTGTTGTGTGCTAATGGATATGGATGATAAGTTAGGTTGAGCTAACTGAGGGTGCCCCCCACCCCATCATTTTTCTATATATAATAGTGTATGTTTTATTTATTTATATAATACAATAGGTATCTGATTTGATTTTTTTATCATTTACTAACTAGCGGGGTTCGGTTGAGCTAACTGCGATGGCGGTGGACAGTTTTTTGTTTTTGGCTTTTTTTTCAGTGAAGTTGAAGTGGTAACTGTTCGTGAGTTAACCGTATCGTTTATACGGGCTGCTGGGCCTATATGGGCTTTTTTCTAGATGCGACGTTTTCATTTATTTGTCTGTCCGTTACCACCGCCGTCTTCTAGGGCCTCTCTGTCTTTAACTGCTCCATTTGCGGCCCTCTGTCGTTATTTCTCTCGCTGGAACTCTTTTTTTTGCCCTAGCGCACACGCTGCGGTGCCGTCACCAACGATCGCTTCTAACCCTAACCAACCAGCCATCGGGCAGAGGTATTCGTCGGAAGTAGGAGACGGCTTTTGTTTTGTGTTCTGCATCGCGCGGTGGAAGTCGTCTTCATCCCCGCCGTTGGAGCCGCAAGGGGATCTCGCTTGTTCTTCAGGTATTTTTCTTAGGGTTTTCGGCGCGTGAGGGAGTCATTTTGTTTTTTTGTGTGGTGTGCGAGTGGCTGCGTGGGTGTGTAATGGCTACAGGCATTTGATTTTGTTTTGTTTTAATTTCCATTTTTTTGATTTTCTATTTTAAGCTTCATGTTTTCAGTCATAAGTTTGTATATAAGTTGCGGTCGTTTTCTGTATGCAGGTAGAGGCGGCGGGGTGTGTGATGGGTTTGTTTCTCTCGGAATGAGTTCAGTTGGAAGGGTTGCTGGTTGTGGAAATGGTTAGTCATCATATATTAGTTAATTGCAGATAACTTCAGGAATGGAAGCAGTTAACTGCCTTGTTAGTGTTTCTCTGTGTTTGTTCATCACCAAATTTTTTTGTTAACTTTTCTGATCCATGTCTTAATATGCGAGTAGGAGTTGATGCTGCTGCGGCAGATTTGGCCAAGGTGTCACTAGTTATTGTCGAAGGCAATGGTGGGAATGCAGGTCAGGGGGTGGTATGGTTGATAGCAAGGCAAATGCTAGTGGAATAAATGAGTCACGTAAAGTTGTTGGTGTCATATGCTCTCCTCATAGCGATGCTGACACTGTTGAAGGTTTTTGTGGAAATTTGTTCGAATTCATTTAATTTCCTAATTTTTTAGTTGCTGTTTTGAGTTTTTGTATTTTTATCTTTTCACCTAACTGTTTTTCGTGTGCCTTTTAGCTCTGGAACGTGTAGGTATTTCGTCGCCAGATGTTAACAATTTCATCATGCAGTCTTGTCGTGACATCAATGCCGAGCATGTTGCTCCTGATTTGCCTCTACCGCGCAACATGACTATGCCTTCCAATGTTGAACCATGTAGAGCTTCCAGCGGAGACAACATTTCGTGCAGCCCGACACCAGTGTGGTGCGATACGCAATCGCAGTCAGTCATGGGCAATGAGATTGTTACACAGGATTATATGGTCTCACAGTAGTTGAGGGATGAGGAGTTAAGCCAGCTAGGGAAGCGGAAATTTTTCTTAGAGAAAGTTGATGCTCATGAGAGGAAAAAGCGGTTGAGGCTTCCCAAAGGTCCAGTTGATACCTTAAATGTCACCAACAACACACATGTTCCGGATGCAGGAGCTGGAGTGCTTGCCCAGGTTGGCACATCACGGGATATTGCTGCTAGTCTGACTGTAACTGCAAATGTGGGTTCGGTGAGTGAAGGCGGCCTTGAAGTATCTTCTAGCCACGGGAAGCGCAGGACTGTTGTTGCAAAGGTTAAGCATGGACATCGTGGCACCCATCCCGCCAGTGGCGTAACCAGTAAGATTGCTGTCCCATCTCCGCGTCGGAGTCCACGCATTGCCAGTGGTCCAGTGGTTGATCGTGTCTATCTGAGTGTTAAGCTTGGTGGAAAGCGTGCTTCTTTTGAGGGTTCAGATGCTGGAGGTGATTGTGGAGGGCCTTCTGTTGATGGCAATGGGCTCGATGGGAATAATGTACGTGTGCTACTTTTTGTCCGTATGTTGCATTCCTTTTTTTTGGTAGGTAACTAACGTGTTGTGTGGATGCTAACTGCCTTCTTTTTTCCTGTTTTTTCTCGGTAGGTTGTTGCTATGAAGCTTCGGTCTAAGGTTGTTGGTACTGTACCAAAGAAGAAGGTGGCAAAGTCTGCGGTGTCAAATGCTAGTGCTTGTGATAGGATCAACATCACTGTTCGCTGTTCTTTGGGAGAGGTTTCTGAGGCGGCTGCTCTGCTTGAGACACGACATAAAGACATTGTTCGTAAGGCTGGTTTCGGTTGTGTATTTGACTGGGTTTTGAAGGGCAATGTGTCGCGACTTTTGTGTGTCACTTGATGAAGAAGATTGACAAGGCGACGATGCGTATTGACTATGGCCCTAATAAAGTTCTTGTAGTTAGCAGAGAAGTCATGCATCAGGCTTTTGGGTTCCCCATGGGTGATGACACAGCTCCCATGCCAGCTGATAGCGGCCATGATGAGTCAATGGCTAGATTTAAGGCAGAGTTGGGTTTTAGCAAAGCTTATGTGGTTGACACGAAAGACTTGAGGAATGTCTTGAAGCAGCTTGTAGTTGATGAGTCAAAGGACGCACTTGTTGTAAAGGTTTTATTTGCTATGCTTTTTTCCAAGTTGATATGCCCAGGTCCTGCTGTCCGTGTAGGCAGGGAGGCGGCAATGCTAGATGGTATTGTTTTTGAAGATATGGCAACGATGGATTTTTGCCAGTTAGTAGTGGATGAGTTGAAGCGTGCAGCTATCAGATGGCAAGATCCAAATATCATACAAGCTGGTCCAGAAGGTTGTGGAGTAGTGCTAGTCCTTATGTATCTTGATTGTTGCCTATCGATGGCTGTGTCTGTGATGCATGTGCAGACTCCGCGTGCAAATTTCCTGACAGAGAAGGTGCTGAATTCAATTTTCTTGAAAGACATTGTAAAGAAGGGTGGGAAAGATTTGGACGGCTATGTCGTCGGAAAAATTGGGGTGAGTTTTTGAACTTACACGCGTTCTTTTCTCTCTTAAAGTATTTTTTGTGCGACTTAAATGGCTTATATATGGTTGTAAGTGTTTTTTTGTGAGTCTTCTTAAGTGTAGAAAGTTTAGCTAACTTCACCTATTATGTGGAGCTAACTGCTATCTTTTTAAAATGTTTTTGTTGGAAGGTAACATTTATTTACTCCCTTGTTTTTTTTATGTATGGACCTAACTACTTTGTTAGAGTTTTACAGAGAGTTAACTGCCTGAAGCCATGTTCTTAACTTTGTGTAGCTAACTATTTTTTTGTGTGGTGTTTTTGTGTAATTGATGCATTATTTTCACATTTTTTAATACAAAGTACTCACCATTTTGTTTTTTGTTTTTTTATATATGCTCAGTGGAAATCCCGTAACCAGATTGCATATTGCCATCAAGTTTCCCTTGAGCAAACTCGTGATCGCGCCTTTCCTGATGTGCATGTCCCTATCAGTACCTGCGCACCCAAACAGCATGCATAGGATGAGGCTGATTGTAGCCAGATTGCAGATGTAGCCTTTAAAGTACAAAAATCCAGTAATGCCATGGAAGATGATGCTGTCTTTGGGAAGATTAATGGCTTCTTACGGAAGGTGAATGAGTTGGCTGCTGAAGTTCCAACAACGTCTAATCGGCTGGGCTCCATTGCTGGCATTTTCCCTGAAGGTCATGGACTAAGGAAGATGCAATGAAGGAGGCTACAGAGCGCGATGTTGCTATCATTGGTAGTCTCCGGAGCGCGACAGTATACATTCGCACCGCTTTTAATGATTTGAAGAAGAAACAAGATGCCATATGCAAAGGCTTTGAAAATGATGCTCGTATTATTGTGAGTCAGATTAGCAAGCAGAAGAACGACGCATCTTCCCCTGTCCATGGCGATGATGATACCGGGCAACGGGGTGAGGAGGTGAGGTGATATTTTTCTGTTTTTTTCTCTTCCCTTTTTTACGCATGGTGATTAACTGTCTTGTACGAGATAGCTAACTGCTGACCTTATACCCATCAACATCATGCGTGCATGCTTTTTTTCAGGTGGTTGTTAATGCGTCGGATGACGATGAAGATGAGAAGCAAGAGCCCCCTGCTGAATCTCCTCCGCATGATTTTAGTGACGACGATGTCATTGATGATGATCGTTTGGGCGGTGATTCTGATGAGGGTTTGAAGGGTGTTGATGACAGTGTTGATTTTATGGAGGGAGTTTTTGCACCAGACTAGCCCGCAGCCCAAGGTGAATGCGACAAATCTAATGAGACAGAGCTTGTGCAGCAAGTCCACGCTGGTAGTGTTGACATTTCCAAAGGCAAGCAAGTTGAGTTTGATTGCCAAGGCGGCATGTCAGTTACGATTGAAGGTGGTTCAGAAGTTAAAGATCACGCTTCAAATGATTCAAGCCGTTTTGTTGCTAACAAAGTTGATTCTGGTTCAGGATTCCCTGAAGCTAGACAGGCGCCTGGAGGTGCTTGTGCGAGTGTGTTTGTCATGGATGGCGTTGCTGACGGTGCTTCCATGGGAGGTGATGCAGTCAATCTCGCAGTAGGCTGTGAAGGAAAACAAGCGCTGAGGGATCCACCTGTGTCTGATAGCATTGGAGCCGGAGGTGACGATTTTTCTATTCTAGTGCGCGAAGTGCATGTTGTTGACGGAGCACGTGCATCCAACAAGGACGCCAAGCCTGCTATTGTTTCTGAATTTCTGAAGGATACTGCAGTTGTGGACACCTACTCAGGTGGTGATGCTCATCCTAGTGTAGTAGGCCCCGAAGATGCAGGTGGTTCAAATGCATCTCATGTGCTAGATAAATCAATTGTTGACGATGTTGCTTTGGGTCCTAAACTTGGTGAACCAACTGTTGCCATAACTTGTGAGGAGGGCATCACAGTTGTGTCTGGTCCATTAGTAACTGCAGCACCTGCATGCCCCATTGCACCTGATGTTGCAACTTGTCCTTAGGTTGTTGTAGTTAATGTTGTAGCTCAGTCCGCTAAAGCAACAAATGTTGCAGCGCGTGAGAAACTTATTGCAGTTGAGAAATTGCCACCGGCAGTTACAGCAACTGGAGTTGCAGTCAGTGAGAACGTTATTGTAGTTGAGTCCATCCGACCGGTAGTCACAGCATCTTCTCCTGCGTGAGTTTCTGGGAATCCCGTTGAAGTTTCCGAGGGGTTAGCTGCGAAGTTGAAAGATATAATTGCAAAAGCTGCGATGCGCGGTAATTATAGTGCTAAGCCCCAGCTTGAAGTTGAACCCAACGTTGACGAAGTTGGAGCTGACGGCGCTTTCGAGGAGACAGAGAGTGATGACTTGGGAGTGTCATTAAATGAGATAGGTAGCATTTTTTTAGCTGCTTCTGGCATATGTGTTTTTTTGCTATTTTTTCTTTTATTAACTGTTCAGTATCATTGTGCTAACTGCCAACCTTTTTTGCCCTTTATTATAGATTCATCTCAATAAGTCTCCAGTTTTACGCAAACCCCGGCCACACCGGAAGCGGTGCAATGCATGAAAGACTTATACTTTGCTGTTCTGAGGTTAAGGAAGGACAAGAATAAAAAGTATGTATCCACATCCATGTGTTTCGTCCTTCCCCCGTTTCTGATTTGTTGCCAACAATTTTTTTCCTTGGTAAAATGTTTTCGTGTTGTTTTTTCAATACCAGGGATGAGGTGCTGTTTGAGAAGGATTTTTGCAAAGCAACTATCGAGCAGGTTGCTGAGTCTTTCAGAGTTGGTGGCATGCTGAACACTAAGGTTGCGGCTGTAGGAATTTTCCTTCTTCATTCCAAATACAAGAATTCTTCTAAGATGGTGGCTCCATTCCATATTTCGGTTAGGTCTTATATACATTATTCTAGTTTTCACCTTTTTTTTCCTTCTCTTTTTCACGAGTTTTATAGTTAACAGAGCTGCTTCTTCATTTTACAGCAATCTATCTGGAGGGGGTCCTTTGATAATAGGCACTTGGTCAGATTTTTTTCTGCCTATGCCGATGAGCCACTAGATAAGAAAGAAATTGTACTATTTGGTGTCTTTGACCCTCCAGCTACCAGGGAAGGTGCGGAGCACTATTGTGTTGTTGCGTTAAACATTAAGCATCATCGTTTTGAGCTGCTTGACTCTTGGCACCTTCCCGGTAGTGAGAGTGGCATAAGGGTCATAAACAGGATGGCGCAGAACATTAAGCAGCTTTGGAGGAATGGCTCGTCTGAGCGCAAGAAGAAGAAGTTGGATCCGGCAAACATTGACCATTTCCGTTTGCACCACGCCGTTGTGCCCCAGCAGGAAAACCCGTAATACATCTTTTGCTTCTTCTTTTTTGTGTAGCTCGTGTTTATCTATTTAAATCTAACTGTTGATTAGAATTATTGTTTTTAATTTTTTTGCTATTTGTCTTTTAACTTTGTGGCATCCGCTCAATCGAATTAAACCTAACTGCCATATTTTGTGTTATATATATGCTCATTTTTTCCATGTCAGTAAATTAGGTCTATGTGAACTAAACTGGACAAGTGTTATAAGTTAACTGAACATCTTCAATAATTCTTGTATCCTTATATCTTTTGTGCATAGTGTAACCATGTGGAGGCATTAAGCTAACTTCATACATGTGTTTTATATCCGTGGTCATTATATATTTCATAATTGCCTATTATTTTTGAACTATTTTTTCATGGATGTTTTTAAGCCAACTGTCACATAACATATCATATAGCAGGTAACTGCACAGCTGAATTGAACTAACTTTTGCAAATCCTGATGTTTTCGTGTGTATGTTGATATAGTTTTATAACTATTTGATACAGCACCGACTGCGGGTTTTTCATGAATGAACTGCTGGAGACATATGATGGTGAGAGTTATGCCACGTTTTCTCAAAAAGATATCTATATGGTCAGGGTTCAAACCCTGTACAGGTGGATTACTTGTGGGGTTTTTGACATTAATATTCGCGAGGTGCTGGGTTATTCTAGAGGTATTGTCCTTTCTTTTTGTTTGCTTTTGTTGGTTTGTATATGTTTTTCTTTTTTTAGTGGCCGTCCAATTTTATTCTCAGCACACGGCCCCTATCTATATTTTTTATCCCCGCGCTCACCCGCCTCTCCCGTGCGCCTTTTTTATGTGGTTTTTGTGCTACAGATCTAGGGCTAGACGAGCCTAATTTTAGTTTGTTCGAGAGCCAATGTGAGACGCCAGAAATTCAGGTAATATGGGATGATTACATATTGAAGTCAGTTGAAGCTGTTAAAGTAAAGAAGGGCGGTGTGCAATCAAAATCTAAGGGAGTGACCCGTGCTATCCCGAAAGCCGCGGATCATGGTGTGGAGAGTGACGATGATTCTTTTATGCCTCCGGCACCTAAAAAGGGTTTGCCGCCCAGAGCTGCTAGTCCTGTTAAAGTGACAGTGAAATCACCTCTTGTTCTGAGTGATGATGATGATTTCGTTTTGCGTTGCGAGAGAACAGTGTTCACCAGGAGCAAATCAGTGGAGGAGCCATTGGTAGTATCTAATAAAAGGCCAGTTAGTCTGTCAACTAGGCTGAGAATGCCTGTGCCTGAGCTCAAGTCGTTCAAGTTTCCATTCATGGATGTTGCAAAACAAATTTTGGACCTAATACTTAGCAAGGAGTTTCTCGACAAGTATCCACAGTGAGTCCAATGTTTTTTTTCAAAATGTATGTGGTCTTTTTTTCATATACGTTTTTGGTTCTACTACATGCATCCTTTTCTATTTTGTTTTTGTCCCCACAGGGTCCCTCTGTTTAAGTGCACTCCTCCAACTGGCGATGAATTTGTAGTTGATGCTAAATATCTGGTTACCTACTTTGGTCCTACTGGCTGCATTGATACTGATTTGATGGATCTTGTGATCAGCTATTGGAAGGGGAGCCCTGAGTGCAATCATGTGTATAAATCTGGAGATAGGGTGTTGCTCATGTTGGAAATATGCCCTAGAGGCAATAATAAATTGGTTATTATTATATTTCCTTGTTCATGATAATCGTTTATTATCCATGCTATAATTGTATTGATTGGAAACTCAAATACATGTGTGGATACATAGACAACACTGTGTCCCTAGTAAGCCTCTAGTTGACTAGCTCGTTGATCAAAAGATGGTGAAGGTTTCCTAGCCATGGACATGTGATGTCATTTGATAACGGGATCACATCATTAGGAGAATGATGTGATGGACAAGACCCAAACTACGAACATAGCATGAGATCGTGTCAGTTTGTTGCTATTGTTTTCTGCATGTCAAGTATGTGTTCCTTTGACCATGAGATCATGCAACTCACTGACACCGGAGGAATACCTTGTGTGTATCAAACGTCGCAACGTAACTGGGTGACTATAAAGGTGCTCTACAGGTATCTCCGAGGGTGTCTGTTGGGTTGGCATGGATCAAGACTGGGATTTGTTACTCCGTGTGACGGAGAGGTATCTCAGGGCCCACTCGGTAATACAACATCACAATGAGCCTTGCAAGCAAAGTGACTAAAGAGTTAGCCACAGGATCTTGTATTACGGAACGAGTAAAGAGACTTGCCGGTAACGAGATTGAACTAGGTATAGAGATACCGACGATCGAATCTCGGGCAAGTAACATACCGAAGGACAAAGGGAACAGCATACGGGGTTAATTGAACCCTTGACATTGAGGTTCACCGATAAAGATCTTCGTAGAATATGTAGGAACCAATATGGGCATCCAGGTCCCGCTGTTGGTTATTGACTGGAGAGTCGTCTCGGTCATGTCTACATCATTCCCGAACCCGTAGGGTCCGCACACTTAAGGTTCGATGACGATATAGTATTATATGAGTTATGTGATGAGTGACCGAAGGTAGTTCGGAGTCCCGGATGAGATCACGGACATGACGAGGAGTCTCGGAATGTCCGAGAGGTAAAGATCGATATATTGGAAGGTGGTATTCGGATATCGGAAAGGTTCCAAGTGATCCGAGTATTTTCCGGAGTGCCGGAGGGGTTCCGAACCCCCCGGGGGAAGTTATGGGCCTTATTGGGCCATACGGGAAAGAGAGAAGCAGGCCACAGGGGCTGCTGCGCCCCTCCCCTTGCTGGTCCGAATTGGACAAGGGTTTGGGGGTGCGCAACACCCCCCTTTCCTTCTCCCTCTCTCTCCCTTCCTTCCCCCTTCCAAGGTGGAACCCTACTAGGACTTGGAGTCCTAGTAGGACTCTCCCGTCTCCCTTGGCGCACCCCTAGGGGGCCGGCCAGCCCTCCTCCTTTATATACGGAGGAGGGGGGCGCCTCAAGCACACAAGTTGATTATCCCAAGCCGTGTGCGGCGCCCCCTCCACCGTTTAGAGCCTCAGTCATATTTTCGGAGAGCTTAGGCGAAGCCCTGCCGGAATCACTTCACCATCACCGTCGCCACGCCGTCGTGCTGACGGAACTCATCTACTTCCTCGACATCTTGCTGGATCAAGAAGGCGAGGGACGTCACCGAGCTGTACGTGTGTAGAACTCGGAGGTGCCGTACGTTCGGTACTCGATCGGTGGAGCTCGAAGGATTGTTCGACTACATCAACCGCGTTGTGAGACGCTTCCGCTAAACGGTCTACAAGGGTACGTAGACACACTCTCCCCTCTCGTAGATGCTCATCACCATGGATAGATCTTGTGTGTTGCGTAGGAAAATTTTTGTTTCCCATGCGACGTTCCCCAACAGTGGTATCAGAGCCAGGTTTATGTGTAGATGAGATCTCGAGTAGAACACAAGTGAGTTGTGGGTGTGGGTGTATACATATTGCTTGCCGTTACTAGTTGATACTTGATTCAGCGGTATTGTGGGATGAAGCGGCTCGGACCAACATTACTCGTACGCTTACGAGAGACCGGTTCCATCAACTGACATGTAACTTCGTTGCATAAAGATGGCTGGCGGGTGTCTGTCTCTCCTACTTTAGTTGAATCGGTTTCAATGAAGAGGGTTCTTTTAGAAGATCAAAAAGCAATCACTACACCACGTTGTGGTTTTGCGTAGGTAAGAATCGTTCTTGCTAGATACCCGTAGCAGCCACGTAAAACTTGCAACAACAAAGTAGAGGACGTCTAACTTGTTTTTGCAGGGTATGCTGGTGATGTGATATGGCCAAGACATGATGTGATATAAGTTGTTGTATGAGATGATCATGTTTTGTAAGTTATCAGGCAACCGGCAGGAGCCATATGGTTGTCTCTTTATTGTATGCAATGCCAACGCTATGTAATTGCTTTACTTTACCGCTATGAGTTAGCAGTAGTAGTAGTAGCAATAGCCGGCGAGACGACCACGACACTTCGATGGAGATCAAGGTGTCACGACGCTACGATGGAGATCATGGCGCCAACCCGGTGACGATGGAGATCATGACAGTGCTATGCTGATGGAGATCAAAAGCACAAGACGATGATGGCCATATCATGTCACATATTTTGAATTGCATGTGATGTTAATCCTTTTATGCATCCTATTTTGCTTAGGACGACGGTAGCATTATAGGGTGATCCCTCACTTAAATTTCAAGATAAATTGTGTTCTCCCCGAGTGTGCACCGCTGCGAAAGTTCGTCGTTTTGAGACACGCCGTGATGATCGGGTGTGATAGACTCTACGTTCACATACAACGGGTGTAAGCCATGTTGCACACGCGGAACACTCGGGTTAAACTTGACGAGCCTAGCATATGCAGATATGGCCTCGGAACACAAGAGACCGAAAGGTCGAACATGAGTCATATAGTAGATATGATCAACATGAAGATGTTCACCATTGAAACCACACTCAACTCACGTGATGATCGGACTTGAGTTGGTAGATTTGGATCATGTTACACTCGAATGACCAGAGGGATGTCAATTTGAGTGGGAGTTTTTAAGTAATATGATTAACTAAACTCATTATCCTGAACAATAGTCTAAGTTGTCTTTGCAATATTTATGTTGTAGATCATGGCTCGCGCAGTAGCACCCCTGAATTTTAATGCGTTCCTAGAGAAAGCTAAGTTGAAAGATGATGGAAGTAACTTTGTGGACTGGGACCGTAATCTAAGGATTATCCTTACGGCTTCCCAGAAGGCTTATGTCCTTGATGCACCGCTTGGTGATCCACCTGCTCCAGTTGAGTCTGTAGACGTTGTAAACGCCTGGCAGGCTCGTTCTGATGATTACTCAATAGTTCAATGTGCAATATTGTATGGCCTAGAACCGGGACTTCAAAGACGTTTTGAACGTCATGGAGCATATGAGATGTTCCAGGAGTTGAAGTTTATCTTTCAGAAGAATGCCCGGATCGAGAGATATGAGATCTCCGATAAGTTCTATGCTTGCAAGATGGAGGAGAACGGGTCTATCAGTGATCACATACTCAGAATGTCTGGGTACTCCACCCGTCTGGCTGAATTGGGGATGCCCCTTCCGCCAGAGGCTATCACTGACAGAGTTCTTCAATCATTGCCACCTAGCTACAAGAGCTTCGTGTTGAACTATAACATGCACGGGATGAACAAGTCAGTCGCCGAGCTGTTTGCGATGCTGAAAGCCGCTGAGTCTGAAATTCAGAAGGAGCATCAAGTGTTGATGGTCAATAAAACCACTAGTTTCAAGAAGAATGGCAAGGGTAAAAAGGGTAAATCCAAGAAGGATGGCAAAGCAGTTGCTACTCCCGTGAAGAAAAACAAGGCTGGACCCAAACCAGAAACTCAGTGCTTTCATTGCAAGGGAACTGGACACTGGAAGCGGAACTGCCCCAAGTATTTGGCTGACAAGAAGGCGGCCAACAACAAACAAGGTATATGTGATATACATGTTATTGATGTGTACCTTACCAACCCTCGTTGTAGTGCCTGGGTATTTGATACCGGTGCAGTTGCTCATATTTGCAACTCTCAGCAGGAACTGCGGAATAGACGGAGGCTGGCAAAGGACGAAGTGACGATGCACGTGGGAAATGGTTCCAAGGTTGATGTGATCGCCGTCGGCACGCTCGCTCTTCGATTACCGTCAGGATTAGTGATGAACCTAAATAAATGTTATTTGGTGCCTGCGTTAAGCATGAACATTATATCTGGATCTTGTTTATTGCGAGACGGTTACTCATTTAAATCAGAGAATAATGGTTGTTCAATTTATATGAGTAATATCTTTTATGGTCATGCACCCGAAGTGAGGGGTTTATTCTTATTGAATCTTGATAATGATACTCATGTTTATAACATTGATGCCAAAAGATGTAGAATTGATAATGATAATACCACTTTCTTGTGGCACTGTCGTTTAGGTCATATTGGCGTAAAACGCATGAGGAAGCTCCATGCTGATGGACTTCTGGAGTCACTTGATTTTGAATCACTTGACACATGTGAGCCATGCCTCATGGGCAAGATGACTAAAACGCCGTTCTCTGGAACAATGGAACGAGCTAGTGACTTATTGGAAATCATACATACTGATGTATGTTGTCCAATGAGCATTGAGGCACGCGGTGGTTATCGTTACTTTCTCACCTTCACTGACGATTTAAGTAGATATGGGTATATTTACTTAATGAAGCACAAGTCTGAAACGTTTGAAAAGTTCAAGCAATTTCAGAGTGAAGTTGAGAATCATCGTAACAAGAAGATTAAATTCCTACGATCTGATCGAGGAGGAGAATATCTGAGTTATGAGTTTGGCAGTCACTTAAGACAATGTGGAATTGTTTCACAACTGACACCGCCTGGAACACCACAGCGTAATGGTGTGTCCGAACGTCGTAATCGAACTTTATTGGATATGGTGCGATCTATGATGTCTCTTGCCGATTTGCCACTATCATTTTGGGGTTATGCATTAGAGACAGCTGCATTCACTTTAAATAGGGCACCATCGAAATCCGTTGAGACGACGCCATATGAACTTTGGTTTGGCAAGAAGCCAAAGCTGTCGTTTCTTAAAGTTTGGGGATGTGATGCTTATGTCAAAAAGCTTCAGCCTGAAAAGCTGGAACCCAAAGCGGAGAAATGAGTCTTCATAGGATACCCAAAAGAGACAGTTGGGTATACCTTCTACCTCAGATCTGAAGGCAAAATGTTTGTCGCCAAAAACGGAACGTTTCTTGAGAAAGAGTTTCTCTCGAAAGAATTGAGTGGGAGGAAGATAGAACTTGATGAGGTTATTGAACCTGCACTTCAACCTGAAAGTAGCACAGCACAGAAAAATGTTTCTGTAGAGCCTGCATCAGTTGAAGAGGAAGTTAATAATGATGATCATGAACCTTCGAATCAAGTTGCTATCGAACCTCGTAGGTCGACAAGGACGCGTACTGCTCCTGAGTGGTACGGCAACCCTGTCTTAGAAATCATGTTGTTGGACAACGATGAACCTGCGACCTATGGAGAAGCGATGGTGGGCCCGGATTCCGAGAAGTGGTTAGAGGCCATGAAATCCGAGATGGGATCCATGTATGAAAACAAAGTATGGACTTTGGAAGTATTACCTGAAGGGCGTAAGGCCATTCAGAATAAATGGATCTTTAAGAGGAAGACGGACGCGGACGGTAATGTCACCGTCTATAAAGCTCGACTTGTGGCAAAGGGTTTTTCACAAGTTCAAGGAGTTGACTACGATGAGACCTTCTCACCCGTAGCGATGCTTAAGTCCGTCAGAATCATGTTAGCAATAGCTGCATTTTTCGATTATGAAATTTGGCAGATGGATGTCAAAACAGCGTTCCTTAATGGTTTCCTTAAGGAAGAGTTGTATATGATGCAACCTGAAGGTTTTGTCGATCCAAAGAATGCTGACAAAGTTTGCAAACTCCAGCGATCCATTTATGGACTGGTGCAAGCATCTCGGAGTTGGAATCTTCGTTTTGATGAGGTGATCAAAGCGTTCGAGTTTATACAAGTTTACGGAGAAGCTTGTATTTACAAGAAAGTGAGTGGGAGCTCTATTGCGTTTCTAATATTATATGTGGATGACATATTATTGATTGGAAACAATATAGAAATGCTGGAAAGCATAAAGGAATATTTGAACAAGTGTTTTTCAATGAAGGACCTAGGAGAAGCTGCTTTCATATTAGGCATCAAGATCTATAGAGATAGATCGAGACGCTTAATAGGACTTTCACAAAGCACATACCTTGATAAGATTTTGAAGAAGTTCAAAATGGATCAGTCCAAGAAGGGGTTCTTGCCTGTTTTACAAGGTGTGAAATTGAGTAAGACTCAATGCCCAGTGACTACAGAAGATAGAGAAAAGATGAGTGTCATCCCCTATGCTTCAGCCATAGGTTCTATCATGTATGCAATGCTGTGCACAAGACCCGATGTCAGCCTTGCCATAAGTATGGTCGGAAGGTTTCAAAGTGATCCAGGAATGGAACACTGGACGGCGGTCAAGAATATCCTGAAGTACCTAAAAATGACTAAGGACATGTTTCTCGTTTATGGAGGTGATCAAGAGCTCGTCGTAAAGGGTTACGTCGATGCAAGCTTTGACACTGATCCGGATGACTCTAAGTCACAAACCGGATACGTATTTATTCTTAACGGGGGTGCGGTTAGCTGGTGCAGTTCCAAGCAGAGCGTGGTAGCTGATTCTACATGCGAAGCGGAGTACATCGCTGCCTCGGAGGCTGCGAAGGAAGGTGTCTGGATGAAGGAGTTCATGACAGATCTTGGAGTTTTGCCTAGTGCACTGAATCCAATGACTCTGTTTTGTGATAACACTGGTGCCATTGCTCTAGCCAAGGAACCAAGATTTCACAAGAGGACCAGACACATAAAGCGACGCTTCAATTCCATCCGCGATTACATCAAGGAGGACGACATAAATATTTGCAAAGTACACACGGATCTGAATGTTGCAGATCCGATGACTAAACCTCTTCCAAGGGCTAAACATGAACAACACCAGAACTGTATGGGTGTTCGATTCATTACAATGTAAATCACATAGTGATGTGAGCTAGATTATTGACTCTAGTGCAAGTGGGAGACTGTTGGAAATATGCCCTAGAGGCAATAATAAATTGGTTATTATTATATTTCCTTGTTCATGATAATCGTTTATTATCCATGCTATAATTGTATTGATTGGAAACTCAAATACATGTGTGGATACATAGACAACACTGTGTCCCTAGTAAGCCTCTAGTTGACTAGCTCGTTGATCAAAAGATGGTGAAGGTTTCCTAGCCATGGACATGTGATGTCATTTGATAACGGGATCACATCATTAGGAGAATGATGTGATGGACAAGACCCAAACTACGAACATAGCATGAGATCGTGTCAGTTTGTTGCTATTGTTTTCTGCATGTCAAGTATGTGTTCCTTTGACCATGAGATCATGCAACTCACTGACACCGGAGGAATACCTTGTGTGTATCAAACGTCGCAACGTAACTGGGTGACTATAAAGGTGCTCTACAGGTATCTCCGAGGGTGTCTGTTGGGTTGGCATGGATCAAGACTGGGATTTGTTACTCCGTGTGACGGAGAGGTATCTCAGGGCCCACTCGGTAATACAACATCACAATGAGCCTTGCAAGCAAAGTGACTAAAGAGTTAGCCACAGGATCTTGTATTACGGAACGAGTAAAGAGACTTGCTGGTAACGAGATTGAACTAGGTATAGAGATACCGACGATCGAATCTCGGGCAAGTAACATACCGAAGGACAAAGGGAACAGCATACGGGGTTAATTGAACCCTTGACATTGAGGTTCACCGATAAAGATCTTCGTAGAATATGTAGGAACCAATATGGGCATCCAGGTCCCGCTGTTGGTTATTGACTGGAGAGTCGTCTCGGTCATGTCTACATCATTCCCGAACCCGTAGGGTCCGCACACTTAAGGTTCGATGACGATATAGTATTATATGAGTTATGTGATGAGTGACCGAAGGTAGTTCGGAGTCCCGGATGAGATCACGGACATGACGAGGAGTCTCGGAATGTCCGAGAGGTAAAGATCGATATATTGGAAGGTGGTATTCGGATATCGGAAAGGTTCCAAGTGATCCGAGTATTTTCCGGAGTGCCGGAGGGGTTCCGAACCCCCCGGGGGAAGTTATGGGCCTTATTGGGCCATACGGGAAAGAGAGAAGCAGGCCACAGGGGCTGCTGCGCCCCTCCCCTTGCTGGTCCGAATTGGACAAGGGTTTGGGGGGCGCAACACCCCCCTTTCCTTCTCCCTCTCTCTCCCTTCCTTCCCCCTTCCAAGGTGGAACCCTACTAGGACTTGGAGTCCTAGTAGGACTCTCCCCTCTCCCTTGGCGCACCCCTAGGGGGCCGGCCAGCCCTCCTCCTTTATATACGGAGGAGGGGGGCGCCTCTAGCACACAAGTTGATTATCCCAAGCCGTGTGCGGCGCCCCCTCCACCGTTTAGAGCCTCAGTCATATTTTCGGAGAGCTTAGGCGAAGCCCTGCCGGAATCACTTCACCATCACCGTCGCCACGCCGTCGTGCTGACGGAACTCATCTACTTCCTCGACATCTTGCTGGATCAAGAAGGCGAGGGACGTCACCGAGCTGTACGTGTGTAGAACTCGGAGGTGCCGTACGTTCGGTACTCGATCGATGGAGCTCGAAGGATTGTTCGACTACATCAACCGCGTTGTGAGACGCTTCCGCTAAACGGTCTACAAGGGTACGTAGACACACTCTCCCCTCTCATAGATGCTCATCACCATGGATAGATCTTGTGTGTTGCGTAGGAAAAATTTTGTTTCCCATGCGACGTTCCCCAACAGCTCAGTCCTTATGTGATAAATGTACGATGATTTATTTTGAAGCATTCTTATTGTTTTTCTATGTTCATTTGCCGGCTTAGCCCCCGCACCCCGCCCTGACCCCTTCCTGATCATCATAAATGCTCATCATGTGTTTGTTATTTTTTCTAGTATCTTTTGGAAATTGATCCGCACCATCGGCCAGTTGATGAAGATGGGCAGGAGGTCACGAGGCCACCCTTCAACGTTAAACTTGCTGCTCAGAAGTTCAAGTTATACATAAAAGAGAACCTGCTCGCTGCAAACATGGTTAGTGCATGTCGTTTTTTCGACAAGTTAATTTATTCGTAGTGTGGTCATCTAAACTGCTGAGACACATGTAGATAACTTCTCAGTCCCTTTTTTGTCGTCTGATTCGCATGTTAACAGATCATGCTCCCATATTGGAATCGGAATCACTTCACACTGTACACTATGAACAAGTATCGCGAGTCCCTGGACATCCATGACTCAAGGAGATACACTGGGCGTAACCTTTCAAGGAATAGATTCCATGGAGAACGTGTCAAAATCGTATGTGGTCTTTTTTCACTTTTTTTCCTTTTTTTTGTTTCACATGCGTGATGTGTTTTAAAGTTTTCGCAAGTCTCACATTTTTCTGTTTTGCACAGATGTCTAGGTTGACGTTGTTGATGAAGGAGGTGTATGGCGAAGCTGTATACAACTATTCAAGGCAGCCCAGTTGGGAACATCTGGCAGAGAGATGTAGCTTTGCAAAAATGCCCGAGCAAGGGGTTAATGAATGCGGCTTTTACATGTTAAAAGCTACTTATCTGTATGATGGCACCAAGCTCGTAGAGGAAGTGAAGAAGCGCGATGTAATTTTTGCTGGATCATTTCTTTTTTTAATTAAATGTTTTCCATGTTTGTTTTGATTTTCATTCTTGTTATCAGTTATAGTAAAATGCTAACTGACACAACAATATTGTTTTTATGCAGCCACAGTCTGCCTATTGGAAGGCCGAGTGCCTTTTTTATGTTCTTTATCACCGTAATAACGAGGTTCGGCGCGACCAGTGGCCGGGGGAGATGGCTGACATTGCTAAGTTGTTGGAAGCGGGATAGCGGGACAGTGGTGCAAGAAGATGAATATGTAGATGTGTTTTAGGAATGTTTTCTCAGTTTTATCTACTATTCTTCGTATTTGTAGCAGTTCCTTTACCTTTAATAGATGAATCACTTTTGAAGAACTACCCATCTATTACTATAGGGCATTTGTTTTTTTGATTTCCCACTTGTATGACAAACTTTTTCATTTTTATGGAAGCATGCTAACTGCATCTTTATGCCCGTGCAAGTCTTGCTCCGAAGGGCAGTTTACATAATTTATTTTTTCATTAAGCTAATATGCACGTATGCATCAAGTTAACTGCTATTGAGGAGGCCGCTAACGGTTGTAGTTACAGCATGCTAACTGCATAGACAAAAAAGCAATCACATAGTGAAGTTAACTGCACTGTCTCTAGATGGTAACTTCATGTTAGCGGGACGACAGGCAGTTATTGTTTTTTGGTAGGGTTGGGGTAAGAATGATATAACTTTAGTCTTGTGTTTAACTGTTTGGGTAAAACGGAGTTAACTGCATGGTATATGGGGCAACTTCCCTTTCTCAATTTTTTTTTGAGTATAAGTTGTTGGTTATTTTTTCTCGAGCTAACTGCAAGTGATTCATCAGGTTAACTTTTTTGTAATTCGATATGATGAATAGCAACTGTTGGTTGAGTTCAAGCTAACTGCATCATTTATGCCTATGCAACTGTTTGGAGTTGTGAAAATAACCATTATTTTCTATTAAGACAAGGTGCACGAATGCATGTATTTAATTGCTACCTAGGAGGAAGCTAACGGCTGTACTTACAGCATGCTAACTGCATAGACAACCACATGTTTTTGAGGTAACAAACCACGAGTATAGGGATGTTAACTGTTAATGTACCAGGATGCTAACTGCCCGCCGTGTACCTGTTGGGACCCCCCCAACATTTTGTCTATATAAATAGTGTTTGCTTTTTTTTCTTTACAATACGCAAGGCATCTGTTTTTGTATAAGATTTTGTTTTTTGACTGCCGGATGAGGGTGAGCTAACCGCAAGGGGGCACGTGTTTTTCGTCGAGTTGAGATGGAATGGGAGTAACTGGTCCGTAAGGTTGAGTTAACTGAAGGGTTGAGGGAGGTTTACGCTTTTTTTAATGCATATACAAGGTATCCGATTGGAGAAGATTTGAGATATGTTGTAGGGGGGGCGGGGGGTAAGTATGAGTTATCTGCAAGTGATTCATCGGGTTAACTGCACCGTGTCAAGATGGTAACTTCCTGTCGTGGAGGAAGTTAACTGCACATCAGAGCACATTTTTTTCTGTTTCTACTAAATGTTTGTTCAGCAAGTTAACTGCTAGTCGGGAGGAAGTCATTTTGTAGGGGAGGGGGAGGGGGGTTGCCCCCCCCCAATTTTGGAGTTGTGAAAATAACCATTATTTTCTATGAAGACAAGGTGCACGAATGCATGTATTTAACTTCTACCTAGGAGGAAGCTAACGGCTGTACTTACAGCATGCTAACTGCAGGTAACAAACCACGAGCATAGGGATGTTAACTGTTAATGTACCAGGATGCTAACTGCCCGCTGTGGAGCAAGTTAACTGCACCTCAAAGCACATTATTTTTCTATCGCTGAGTGATATCTTTTTATACTCGTATATCATAGTCTAAGATAACTGCATAATTAACATATCAAACTTGTTGTTTCAGTGATGGCATTTTGTTGCATAGGAAACTGAATGAGGAGCAAACCAGAAACATAAGCAAACTAAAGTAGTACTGAAAGCAGAAACATATTCCACTGAAGCAAAAGGATAAGGAAACTAAGTAGTACTTTTTCCTATATGCTAACTGCTCGAGCGACTGCAGTTAGCTACTGACGTTGCCATTCCCACTTCAGCAGTTCATCCTCCCATGTTTTGTGGCCTGGCGAGTGATCCTAGAAGACTGTGGAGCATCCTCCTCAGGTTTATACGGGAGGAGGCACTCCCGCATTGCCGAGATGCGCCTGTACATGTCGTAACTGGCGAAAGCATTGATCGCTGCGTAGGCGATGTGCTCAAGCGTGAGCTTCTCCTCCCACCTGAAGGGCAGCCATGCCTTCTTCTTCGCTGTCATCGTCTTCTTCAAGTTCTCGTAAGAAGGACAGATGATGGCCTTGGCGAGGTCTTCGAGGAAATCTTTTTGCCAGGGCTTCTTCCCGGAGCCCGCCACCCTGTACTGCTTCTGGATGTCGATGAGGTTGGCCACCTTAAAGCCGGTGTTAGCCAGCACTTTCTTGTTGTTGGTGGTGTCGACGGTGGCGAAGGTGTACTGCTTGTCGCCGAGGAACTGCTAGAGCTTGTCGTAGGTGCCGCTCGCCCGACAGTGGTGGTAGAGGAGGACATTGTCATGGACGCAGAGCTGCAGGATGGCGACGTACTGCATGATGTGGCAAGGCTGGGTGAACTCGACGTCCAGGCCGATCACCTTGTAGCGGTCTAGCACGGAGAAGCACACGAGGTCGTTGATGTAGTTGGCTGCCTTCGCCGGGTCGTCAGTATACTTGACGAAGAGCTTCCTCTCCAGGTGGGCCTTGACGATGTAGTCGTCGCCGTATTGGTCACCGACCTGCAGCGCCACACGACCTGCCATGGGTGACTAGGCGATCTTTTCACTCTACGCCAGAGTGGTGGAAGGGGGAGCAGGGAGGTGGAAGGTGATTTTTCTGGGGAATTTTTGGAAGTGGGGAGAGGGCTTTTTGTAGCGTGTTCGAGAGATGGAAGAGTCAGTTAGCATTCCCACTACCCACGACTAGCATTCCTGTACCCAACCGGCCTCCCCATGTCGCGTTTAATGGCGCATTCCTCGTGACTTTTGAGTTTTCATGTTGGTGGAAGAGGGGAACAGGCGCTTAGTGTAGCGAGCCCATTGGGAGCAGCTCCTTTACAACTAACGGGACGCGTGTACCATAACTGCTCCTTTTCCCCAATTTTCAGAAATAAAGAATGGATAGCACTGCACATTCCTTTTCAAATCATATATCAATGTCAGCATTTGTTTCAAGTTGTCATGCAACCTTTTCTTTTTTAGCAAAAATGAAGTCAATTGAGTCGCGAAGGTTTTAACTTTATGCATGCACTTTATGCTAACTGCACGTTTTTTTTCCAGAAGCAATCGTCGCGTGACTCTGTCCATGGCTAACAGTATCAATGCACTCATGCTAACTGCAATTTTGTTTTGTTTTGACTGAATGAAAGTTAACTGCATTATTTTTACGGGAGATAACTGAAGTTTTTTTTTACGTTTAGTTTTATGCATGCTAATTGTAGCATGTATGATAACTGAAGCTTGTAAGGTTATTTGAAGGAATTTATCATCGCGAGGATATGTACATGCTAACCGCAGCAACACACTCATGCTAACTACAAGTATGCACCGGGTCAAGATGAATTATCTGCTACCTAGTATGCACCATGGTAAGTATGAGTTATCTGCAAGTGATTCATCGGGTTAACTGCACCATGTCAAGATGGTAACTTCCTGTCGTGGAGGAAGTTAACTGCACATCAGAGCACATTTTTTTCCGTTTCTACTAAATGTTTGTTCAGCAAGTTAACTGCTAGTCGGGAGGAAGTCGTCTTGTAGGGGAGGGGGAGGGGGGGCGTTGCCCCCCCCCCCCCCGAATTTTGGAGTTGTGAAAATAACCATTATTTTCTATTAAGACAAGGTGCACGAATGCATGTATTTAACTGCTACCTAGGAGGAAGGTAATGGCTGTACTTACAGCATGCTAACTGCATAGACAACCACATGTTTTTGAGGTAACAAACCACGAGCATAGGGATGTTAACTGTTAATGTACCAGGATGCTAACTGCCTACCGTGGAGCAAGTTAACTGCACCTCAAAGCACATTATTTTTTTATCGCTGAGTGATATCTTTTTATACTCATATATCATAGTCTAAGATAACTGCATAATTAACATATCAAACTTGTTGTTTCAGCGATGGCATTTTGTTGCATAGGAAACTGAATGAGGAGCAAACCAGAAACATAAGCAAACTAAAGTAGTACTGAAAGCAGAAACATACTCCACTGAAGCAAAAGGATAAGGAAACTAAGTAGTACTTTTTCCTATATGCTAACTGCTCGAGCGATTGCAGTTAGCTACTAACGTTGCTAACTTTATGCATGCACTTTATACTAACTGCATGTTTTTTTTAGAAGCAATTGTCGCGTGACTCTGTCCATGGCTAACCGTATCAATGCACTCATGCTAACTGCACACTTTTTTTGTTTTGACTGAATGAAAGTTAACTGCATTATTTTACGCGAGATAACTGGAGTTTTTTTTATGTTTAGTTTTATGCATGCTAACTGTAGCATGCATGATAACTGAAGCTTGTAAGGTTATTTGAAGGAATTTATCGTCGCGAGGATATGTACATGCTAACCGCAGCAACACACTCATGTTAACTGGACCTTTTTAAAAAAAATCATGCAGAAAAAGGAGAGGGGAGGGGGAAGCTAATTGTATAATTCTGAAAATGTAACAGAGGGGAATAGTTTGTACATGCATAAAATAACATGTTTTTGCAAAATTTATAGGGGGGTGTAACCAGCATCACGTAAGTTGAATGTCCATTTAAAAAAATCTTTTTTACAAGTGCACTTTTCTTTGCTTCACAGGTGTATCTATTTTTTCTTTTTCAGTTTTTGAGCCTGCTGCTCCGTCTGGTTGCCTCCAGACCTCCTTTTGCTCCTGCAAGCTTCTGAGACCTTGTATTGTGCTTTTGCTTACTGGCCCTGTCCTGTCCCTGGTGAACCATCTGCTCTGTCATTTCCAGAATCTCATTGCCTATTCTGACTACGTCACACGTACGAGTGTTATGGCCTTCAACCTTGTTGCATTTTTTGTATCTTTTCTTGAAGATCTTGCCTTGCACAACATCTTTGTTGCGACGCATCCTCTTTGGTGAAGGCTCAGCGTCTTCATCACTATCACTTGTTTCATTACCGTCGTCACTCATTTTTTCGCTGTCGCTGATAGCTTCCTCCTTCATACTTGCTATTGACAGCAGTTTCTTGATAGTTGTGGCCACTTTGGAATTTTCCACAGGCCCATATGTTTTCTCATGTGCTTGCAGTAGCTTTTGCTCCAGCTGCCTTTTCACGCAAGTTCTTTTGTTGTGCCCGCTAATCATATTGCAGTTGCTGCAAATTCTGCTCCCTAGTGGCATGCCATCTTTTCCAATAACTGGCTCTAGCCTAGCAGGTTTTGAACTGCTTTTCACACTAATTTCAGTTGGCTTTTGTTCCTGTTTCATGGCTGCACTCAGTTTGTTTCTACCTTTTGTTTTGCACACTGGGGGTGGGTGTATTTTGTCGCGATCACCATCCATATTTAACTTGTCAATCATTGCATCATTTTGTTCAGCCATATCAGGGGCAACTTCATTTTCAGCTACAGATGCTTGTTTGCTACCCGTTGACTCCATGTCATCACCGTTCAGAGCATCCAACTCTGGTTGCACCTGTTTCAGGCATGTCATCAGCCTGTTGTAAGCTGCATCCATCTTTACCCCCTTCTGCACAGTCTTCAGTGACTCGTTCAGCAGCATTGTGCGACGGTATTGAATTAGTGTACCATACACAGTTGTACTCTTGTAGTCTCTGCGGTTGAATGTCGAGTCACTGTTTGCATCCCTTGTGTACCGTTGCAGTATATACCGATCTGGTATTCTAGCTACTCGGAGGTGTTCCAGCAGCGCAATTATGTGATGGCAGAATAGTCCTGACAGAATTGACAGCATTTTTTTTGTGAGTTGATCATTTTTTATTGCCAAGAAAGAAGGTACGCATCATGAGTAGTCTTTTTTTCGTTACCTGTGTGATCAAAGAGTTTGCACTCACATTCGTATTCGCCATTTGTTTCATCAGCAACCACCTGGAATTCGTGCCTTGACCATGCGAATTCTTTCTCCTAGTTGTAGTGGTGTACGTAGTACTTTGTTGGATGCTCAGCAGACTGTTTGATTCGGAAGGCGCCGCTTTCAAAGAGTCTTTCATGGAATAAGTTGTAGACAACGCGTGTGTCGACGTCCATCAGCTGTTTCTCAAAAGGTACCTAGTCAGAGGGTTCCTGACTTTCTAGAACATGGAACAAGCATTGTCATTAGGCGACCTTTTTTTGTTCTCCTATGTACTACCATTTTTTTCCAAATGCATATGCAGAAACAAGTTAGCGATACAATTTGCAACATATAAACGATAGAGTTATGAATTAACTGTCTGAAGGCCCTATATATATTTTAAGTACAACTAGAGGAGCTAGTGAAAGATAACTGCTGCAAGGTTTTTAAGCAAGTAGGGTTTCGATAGTTGCCTTTAATTTTTTTAATATTCTCTAATATGCATGTACTTACAATGTAGGAGTTGCTCTTACCGTTGAAGCTATTGTCTCGGCAACCTCAAGCTGGTGCCTCTTCTGTATGCATTCATTGACCTGTCTGGCAAATATGTGAAGCACTTGTGTTTCTTTCACGAAACCTTTTTTCAGGACATGATTCATGCTTTCGCTTCTCTGTGTTGACGTCATTCTGGCGCAGAATATTTCCTTCCAGTATGCAGATATCCATGTTGTTCTTTTTTTCGCATAGGCCCAGCAGGATGCTGTCATTCTGTAAGTTGTATTTGTCCATGAGGTCGTGCCATGCTGCTTCAAACTCTGCTGGCATCAGTGGATGGTTAAGGACTGCTGCGAGGTCTTCCTTAAATGTGTCATGTTCTGAGTATAATTTTGACAGATGATCTTTTATTTTTTTCATAATGTGACATTTGCAGAGGCGGTGATGAGTTCTGAGGAAGACCTTAGGTATAGCTGCTTTCATGGCAGGGCATTGATCTGCAAAACAATGTTTTATGTCATTTCTTGGGTTGTTTTTGTTATTAAAAAAGTAGTAGGCAAAATAAAGGAGAAAGTGTTAGGGGCTGGAGGCGCTGAAGGCAATACCTGTTAGTATGCACGTCGGGTCTTTTTTCATACACCATTTAAAAGCATTAAAAATCCATTCGAAAGAGTCGCTACTCTCATTCCCCACCAAGGCAACTCCAAAAATTGTAGATTGAAGATGATTATTCACACCGACGAAAACCCCCAAAGGCATGTGATACTTGTTCATTTTGTATGTGGTGTCAAATGTGACGCAGTCATCAAAATCTGCGTATGCAGCCTGGCAGCTAGCATTGGACCTGAATATATTTCTGATAATTTTCTTACCATCATCATCAGTTCTAACATCTATATCAAAGAAGAAATTCTCATTCTCAATCTTCATCTCCTCAAAGAATGCAAACATTTTCTCCACATCATCTTGTGAATCAGTCCTCGCAAATTCTGCCTTCCTGCGAAAATGATCGAACTTTTTTGCTTACTTCCCCTGAGATATCTGCATCATGATTGTATAGATAACTGCAAAGAACGAACACAACACAACATAAGTGATACTTACATGTTAAGCACGTCCTTGTCTGTAAATGGCAATTTGTCGCGCCCACCAGATAACCAAGAAAGGAGACACATGATATTCACATGCTTAACATTGGTCTTATGCAGGTCTTTTATGTATTCTTTCACTGTCGGATCTATCGTCTTGTGTGAATGCAGGAAGACCAGCGCGGATGGGCTGATGAGGAGCCTGTGGTTGTGCTCAATGACAATGTTTTGACAACACAAGTCTCGTCGTCTCTTTCTTTCAAGTGCATCATTGTCTTGCAACCAGTTCTCATAGTTACTTTGTCGCGCTGACGATCTGCATTGTGAACAGAGGATATGTATTTGCCAGAGTGTATGCAATATAAGTAGCGTCTCTTCTTATCTCTCTGTCCTTTCCTTATCCCGAACCCAGCATGTTTGGCGTAGTCATTAAAACAATTAAATGCATTGTCATATGAATTGAATTCCTGTCCTAGCACTGGAATTAGTCGAGCAGATATGTCTGGTCTCTGAAAAAATAGAAATAAAAACCATAACTGATATTTTTGCTTTCACATCAGCAGCTTTTGTAAAAAAAACAGTGGTAAATAAATATGTGTGATCGTGTAAACTCACGTGCATGTATGATCGGAGCTCTGCTGGTGTTTGCAAGTGTCCATGCTGTATTGGACACGGTGGTGTGACGATAGGCACATGGAGTAGTGGATCCCGCGGTGGTAGTAGTCGTGATGAGGTCGGTCTGTTGCTGCGTTTCCTCACGGGATGTTTGCTCCATAACGAGTTTTGTGAAGAGACTGATTTGAGCAGAACCTTTGTTGCTGAAGTTGATTTACTGAAAGAGAACTGCGGACGCCCAGTTTTGGTGTTGGCACTATCTTCATCTTTCGTTGGTGGAACACCACACGTCGTCGACTGTTCTGCTTGCATGCGTGGTGCATTTTGCGCATGTTCTCATGTTTTTGGTTTGAGAACATAGACAGGCTCGTAATCTTGGTCGTAGGTTTGTTCATCAACAATTTTAGTCGAGCTTTCAATGTAGTCAATGTCCATGCCATCAGCATGCATGTCATCAACAACTCCATTTTCTACCTGCATTAAAAAACATTTTTTTTGTTCTCGTTAAAATACTAGTTATTTAACCGACAGCTTTCTGGATAAGTGCACTAGTTTTTTGTCCACCCGTTTTTGTCTTTACATCACTCGTTTCTATGATTGGTTCCAGCATGCTTGTATGGTGTCGTTGTTTATGCCTAGCAGTGCGTACCATAGGTTCATGATGCGGTATACTGCTCTCATCCCCTGTTCTTGACGGTGGTGGATATCTTGTAGTTTTTCGTACCTCTGGCTTCAACACATAAACTTGTTCATTTTTTCTGGGGAACTCGGGGTGTCGATCTGAACAGTCCACCAGGTAATCTCATCGCCGTCCGTGTTACCAGCATTTCTTTGTTCGAGGTTTTCTTCCACACTTGATATGTTCATCTGTAAGTGGACAACATAAAAACATACAGTTAACTGCCAGCACACCCAATGCTAACCGAGCATGGTCAAATAGTAAATTAACATCCAACTTTTTTGTTAGATACCACATAATTAGTTGAACAGTTAACCGCTGGCACTCCCAATCTGATGCGGAGCATCCTACGGACATCACCATGTCAAGAGCCCGTTTGGCAAGTGACACGTGCGACATCTACTCCACATACACAAAGGTGAATCATCTCCTTTACGCGTGTTCACTTGACCCCTTCGAGGATGGTATACTACTTGACACTCCACTCGTGTGCATACATAGGTATTGTCGGAGCTCCACGGACGTGGAGGAGGAGTGCCAGCGCACGCGTACAACTACACCGTCCGCGAGGGAAGCTTGGAAGAGAAGGAAGAAGAAGCATGGACAAGCTTCTGGAAAGCCTGAAACTTCCGGCCTCCAGCCCGGACCTTCCGGCCACCGTCTCGGAACTTCCGACGTCCAGAACAGCCTCAGGCGTGCCAACTCTCTGGACAGCCCGGACTCTGCCCGGAAGCTACCCGGAACCTCCGGCGCTCGGAACTTCCGGCCCTGCTGCACCGAGGCCGTCCCAGACCGTGCAAACTCTCTGGATAGCCCGGACCCTTCCCGGAACCTGCCGGGAACTTCCGGCCTTCGGAACCTCCGGCCCTGCCCGAAACTTCCGGCCCTGCCTGCGTGCATTGACTTGGGCCGAGGCCCGTGTACCCCTTCGCCCCCTAGACTATATATACCCTTCTTCCACCTACGGTTTAGGGGTAGCATTATGATAGCTCATTAGTTGAGTTGTGCTCCTACCTCTACTCTTGAGAGAGAGAGACCACTCCCATGGAGTTCAAGACCTCCATGTGAGAAGATCCTCCGGGATATCCAAGACCTCGACTCCTCTCCAGATCGGGATGAACTAACTACCGATTGTACCCTCTTGTGTTGGATTTGGACCTTTGTATCTCTTATGTGTATATGGATTTAGCACATGTGTGATTGTTTCTTGTCTATTTGAGTGATTACTCTCGTTTTCCCCTCTCGTGTTCTTCGTGTTCTTCGCGGGATCCGCTCCAATCGTGAAAGATCGACACCATTAGGGTTCCACCCTACATCATCTTGGTATCATGAGCCACGTTGATCACGATATTGGAGTCTCCCCCACCGTTTTCTAGCTTGATTTTGTTGTTTTAGTCCTAATTCAAAAATCCCCACCAAAAATAGCCATACCAATTTTTTTGTGATTTGTTGGTTGGATGATGTTTTGTTGATTTTGATCCATGGATTCGTTGTGTTTCAAGTGGATCTAGCCTTCCCCATCTTTTCCCCCATTTCCATCCATGAAATCTTCTCAATTTTGCCCTGGGAACTCATGTTTTTCCATCCCCGTTCTCAGATCTGGAATTTAGGGTTCGTCCTGGAAGAAATTCCACGACCCCCGGAACTTCCGGCATCCCCATGAACTTCCGTCCTTACCCCGGAACTTCCGGGCTAAACAGAAGGTTTACCCCAAAATCCCCCAGTTTCCCCCACACGTCTCCCACGACCCCCGAAACTTCCGGCAAACCCCCGGAACTTCCAGAGCCCGGAACTTCCGGCCCTAACCCCGGAACTTCCGGCCTAACCAGAAACATTCCCCAGAATTCCAGCATCGCCCTTCTTCACCATTTTCATCACAACTTTTCGCTCCGAACTCTGATTTGAGTGTTCTTTGGCTCGTTTTGAAGCTATTGACGTGCCCGAGGACCACACCTTGGTTTCACCACCATTTGACTACATCAAAATTTTGGAACTTTGGCATCTTTGCCTAGGGCCTCCACCATATCATCCGCTATTCCACCATAGACTTCCGCAACCTAATTCATTTTGAACCCCATTGCATTTGAGGTTGTTTGAGTTGTGGCTTGTGTCTCCTAAGGTGTTTCGGCTACTTAGGGACCGTGTCTTCCACTCTGACAATGTGTATAGCACCACCATACTCTTCTGCCACCTTACCCATTTTGACCGGGTTTCCACCAATACTTCCGCAACCACCACCGCTAATCCGCTACCACCATTTGACATTTGCGTTTGAGATTTTGAGTTCGTGGTTTTTCCGTTTCCTAAGGTGTTTCGGCTAATTAGGAATAATTCGACATCAAGAACACCGCCACTCATCATCGCCACGAGGTCATCATTGACAATAACCACTTCCTCTTTTTGACACTGCAACCGTAAGCAGGAACGGTAACCTCGACGACACCATTGTATATTCCCCTTGCCATTGCATTGTTAACCCCTAGCCCATTTTGCGTCACTTGCCTATCGAGACTAGCCATTGAGTATTTCCGGCAACGTTACTTGTGCACTTTAGTGATTATCAATCTACCCTTCCATTGCATCCATACCTCATCTTGGTATCATCATATCATCTCTTGTGTCACAAGATTGTTCCCGCATATACACACTTGCTATCTTGGTTTGAGCGTTGCGCATATTGGACAAATTAAAAAAAATCTTTTAAGCAAAGAGAAAAACAAAGAGCTTGTAAGCAAGAGCCATAGCATCATACCACATTGCATATCAAATTACCATCACTGATCATCTTGGATCATCGTGTGAGAAACACCGGGAACCATACATACATACCATACTTGGGATAGAAAGTCGATACGTTTTGTCTTCCCTAGGGTGTGCACAAGTTTCGTATCTGCCTATTGAGCAATCATGGTAGCGTCTCTTTTGAGTTGTGCAACACGAGCGTTTTCCGTGGATTCCACAATTTGTGCTCATTCCTTGGTTGCACGACCCCATTTATCTATCTGTGTGTGTGTTTCCATGTGCCATTCTTTGCTATTGGTCTACTTGTTTCACTTGCGGCTGTGTGAATCTCTTTCAACATTATTGACTCTTACTAACAATTGCATCAAATTTTTGTGCCACTATCCTCACCAAGCTACTCCATAGGCTTTACTTGTGTAGGTGTGAGAATAGACAAGATTGGGTACCAATTGTGCTACTTCCATAATACATTATTGAGTGATCATGGATCCATCTTCAACATTGGATAAGGTACATTTGGTCTAGTTCTTTCCTTTCTTCCACTCACATTTTTGCTTGAGCATGATGGATAGGCAACGCACATCTACTTCGGAATACACCAACAACGACGAGTTCGATGCCACAAAAAACTTCATCGATGCCAAGATGCAAGCTCACAAGGAGGAGCTCATAGGCATCATCAAGACCGCCAAGAGGTCTCCCTCATCTTCGAGAAGACGCTCAAGTGCACATGCTTCCGAGCTACCATCCCCGGCAAGGTCATTGGAATCGACACCAACACCAACCACTGCTCCATGACTTCACCATCTACCTTGGCATCTTCGCTAAGTGACTTCAAGGCATCTTCACCTTCGGATGTACGACATCTTCGCCTACTCCATGAGCTCAAGTCCGTGACTTCCATGAGCTACTATGACTTCAACACCAACCACGAGCTTCCTTTCTATGGGAATCAAGACCCCGAGGAGTATCTCGAGTGGGAGCGCAAGATGGACGACTACCTCAAGCTACATCAAGTCCCCTCCGAAGATTAAGTGAAGTGCGCCAAAAGTAACTTCCATGACTACGCGTCGACATGGTGGCTTCACAAACCTTCGACAAGCTTCGACGTGAGTTGGCCCAAGATGAAGAAAGCGATGCGGCGAGAATTTTTGCCTTCCACCTACACGGAACATCTTCGACGCCAATTGGAGAACACCATCCAAGGATCCAAGTCCATCGGCGAGTACTTCAAGGATATGAAGAAAGCCTTGCAACGAGCCGGTGTGGACGACCCCATTTCGATGAAGTTCCTCTTCATGATGGGATTGAACAATGACATATCCAAGACTATCTTCCTCGACAACTACAAGTCCCTCGACGACAACTACTTTGGTGCTCTCAAGACAGAAAAAGAACTCAAGAAGGCCAAGGCTTCTCCACCCCAAGCACACTTCGTGGCGACCAAGCTCCAAGACGATGCTCCGAAGTTCGACATCACCGCCATCCCACTTTATGGCATTGATGATGCCGAGTCTACCATGACTCTTTTTGAAGACGGCGCGGTGACGACTACGACTACGGAGCCTCTCAAGGAACAAGATTTGGAGGCGAGCGACAAGGTGGCGTGCAAGGATGATGCTTCCATCTTTGGAGGCGAGAGTGATGATGTGCCATCTTCAGCCTTCATCCACGGCGACGGTGATGATGACTTCAGTGACTTATGCCACCATATTGAGAGTGAGAGTGACTTCACCACTAGCCCCATATATGATGAGATGACCCAATTCACATGTGAGGAGAGCCACCACCACCACCACTTCAGTGATTTGAGTGACTCCACCATATGTGACATTGAGTGCACCTATTTTGAGGGAGTGAGTGAGCCACCACATAGAGAGAGTGAGGTAGTTGATAGGGCATGTGAGGCCATTTCGATTTCTAACAACTTACCCTCTACCTCTATTGTGTCTTCTCATTTGGTGCTAGGTCCCATATACGACGACGCCTCGATCTTCAACGACTTCATCCTTCCTTTGGACAAGCTTATGGCCATGGTGGACTATGATGCACCCCCCACATGGTTCCATCACGATGAACATGACCACGATTTGGTCTTTGCCACCTCACCTACACCACATGAATGGGATGACAAAGGTAACATAGGTGACGGTGATGCTTGATGTCTACTACACAACTTATTCTTGTAGACTCATGTTGGGCCTCCAAGCGCAGAGTTTTGTAGGACAGTAGCAATTTTCCCTCAAGTGGATGACCTAAGGTTTATCAATCCATGGGAGGCGTAGGTTGAAGATGGTATCTCTCAAACAACCCTGCAACCAAATACAAGAAATCTCTTGTGTCCCCAACACACCCAATACAATGGTAAATTGTATAGGTGCACTAGTTCGGCAAAGAGATGGTGATAAAAGTGTAGTATGGATAGTAGATATAGGTTTTTGTAATCTGAAAATATAAAAACAGCAAGGTAACGAAAAGTAAACGGGAATAAAAATGGTATTGCAATGCTTAGAAACAAGGCCTAGGGTTCATACTTTCGCTAGTGCGATCTCCCAACATTGTTGACATAGTTGAATCATATGTAAATCCCTCACGTGCGACAAAGAGTTCACTCCAAAGTCACAAATAGCGGAGAGCAAATGAAGAAATTGTTGTAGGGTATGAAACCACCTCAAAGTTATCCTTCCCGATCAATCTTATGAGCCATCCCCATTAATTGTCACGAACAGCCCTAGAGTTCATACTAGAATAACACCTTAAGATACACATCAACCAAAACCGTAATGTCACCTAGGCACTCCAATGTCACCACGAGTACCCGCGGGTTTGATTATACGATATGCATCACACAATCTCAGATTCATCTATTGAAACCAACATAAAGAACTTCAAAGAGTGCCCCAAAGTTTCTACCGGAAAGTCAAGACAAAAACGTGTGCCAACCCTTATGCATAAATCCCCAAGGTCACGGAACCCGCAAGTTGATCACCAAACATACATCAAGTGACTCAAGTGAATATCCCATTGTCACCACAGATATCCATATGCAAGACATACATCAAGTGTTCACAAATCCTTAAAGACCCAATCCGATAAGAAAACTTCAAAGGGGAAACTCAATTCATCACAAGAAGATAGAGAGGGGAAAACTCCATATGATTCATCTATATCAACAAAGCTCGCGATACATCAAGATCGTGCTATCTCAAGAACACGAGAGAGAGAGAGAGAGAGAGATCAAACACATAGCTACTGGTACAAACCCTCAGCCTCGAGGGTGAACTACTCCCTCCTCGTCATGGAGACCGCCGGGATGATGAAGATGGCCACCGGTGATGCCTTCTACCCTCCGGTAGGGTGCAGGAAAAGGGCTGTAGATGGGATCTCTCTGGTACAGAGGCTTGCGGCGGCATAAAAACTCATCTAGGTTAACTTTTGGGGGTTTCTGAATATATATGATTTTTCTGCGTTGGAATCACGCGAAATGGAGCCACGTGGGCCCCACGAGGTACCAGGGCGCTCCTGGGGGGGAGGGGGTTGGCGCACCCTAGTGCCTCGTGGGCACTGGGTGACCCCCCTCCAGTGGGTCTTGGTTCCAATATTTTTTATTCCAAAATGTTTCAGCTCATTTGGAAAACTTTCATTTCTACACAAAAAACAACACCACGGTAGTTCTGCTAAAAACAGCGTCAGTCCAGGTTAGTTCTAATCAAATCATACCAAAACCATATAGAATTGTTATAAATATGGCATGAATACTTCATAAATTATAGATACATTGGAGACGTATTAGCATCCCCAAGCTTAATTCCTACTCGTCCTCGAGTAGGTAAATGATAAAAGAAGTAATTTATGAAGTGTGAATGCTAGCATAGTGCATCAGTTTGATTAATGATAATTTCAATCCCTTTTCCTAGCATCATAACAGCAACTTTCTCTCATAAAAGTCATCATGATAAAGTAGCAATTAAAAACAGAAATTTTGATGTGGAATGCTACCTATCATAATCATCATATAATCTTTTCTTTTATAGCATGGACATTGGACTTGAATGATTCAAAGCAAGATCATTATTATAACAGCAATATTTATTATCATAAAACTTCTCATGAGAAAGTAACAATTCATCACAACAATGAAGTATAAGGCATAAACTTTCTTGGAAACTAACAAACTATTCTAGTCAACAATGCAATTGCAATTGCAATTCATCATATTTTCAGGAAGGGTCTCATGTAGGAGCTTTTTAGCAAGTCCACATACTCAACCATCATTTAGTCTTCTATGATTGCTAACACTCACGACATATATATGGAGCAAAAGTTTCAGCCAGACACATAGAAAGATAGGGGCTTGTGATTTCGTCTCCTAACTTATTCACCTCAAGGGTGATGTCAACAATAATAACTCATGATCACTCATATCCAGCTGGATATATGTGCCTAGATCTTTCCCCACCACATGATGCTTGCAAAAGAGAAAAATAAAAAGGAAATAGAGGAGAAAACTATTGACTCTTGCATAAAAAATAAATACATAAAAGTAAATGCATAAAAGTAAAAGATAGGCCCTTCACAGAGGGAAGCAGAGGTTGTCATGCACTTTTTGTTGTTGGATGCACAAGCCCTTAATGCAAAGGAACGTCACGTTATATTGCCCCTTGTGATAGCAACCTTTTTTATGCAGTCCGTCCCTTTTATTTCTTTACCATCACAAGTTCGTACAACGCTTATTTCCCTTACAATAAAAGATCATACATATTTAGAGGCAATTTTTATTGCTTTTTGCACCGATGACAACTTACTTGAAAGATCTTATTCAATCCATAGGTAGATATGGTGGACACTCAGGACATGAAACTAGGTTTAATGGTTTTGGATGCACAAGTAGTATCTCTACTTGGTGCGGATTTTTGGCTAGCAAAGATATTGGGCAAGGACCACATGTTGGAGGATCTATAACAATATAACTTCTATGTGAATATGAACAAACATAATTCATTATGTTGTCTTCCTTGTCCAACGTCAACACTTTGACATAAAATACTTAATGGGGGCTCACAATCATAAAAGATGTCCAAGATAGTATATTTGCATGTGAATCTTCTCTTCCCTTATTAACTTTTTCAAGAATTGCATCATTGACTAATGCTATGCTTGTTAACCTCCAATAAATTTTACCACTTATACTTTTTTTATGTAATGTCATTACTTTCCGTAAGATTAGCATATGATCTCTTTCATTATTTTCATTGCAAGGCATCACACTTATCATATCCAATGATCTATATGAAAGTTTTTATTATATCCCTCTCAAATATTCATCATCTTGGGACCAAATTCATATCTTGTGCAAATTACCATTACTATTATTAACTCTCAAAAAGATATAAGTGAAGCATGAGAATTAATGACAAACTACTCCAAAATATATAAGCGAAGATCAATGAGTAGTGAAACAATTAAGTAGCTATGTGAAAACTCTTTCTCATTAAAAATGTTTCAGACCTTGATATTTTATTCAAACAGAAAGCAAAACAAAGACACAACCAAGTATAGCACACATTATGTGAACAAGTAAAAACTTGGGTTCAATCGAGACTAACCGATAGTTGATGAAGAAAAGTGATGGCATGCCTACCGGGGCATCCCCAAGCATGAATGCTTGATACATCTTGGAATATTAACTTGGGGAGCCTTGGGCATCCCCAAGCTTGAACTATTGTGTCTCCTTAATTCCTCTCATACCACGGTTTCTCTAAATCTTAAAAACTTCATCCACATAAAACTCAACAAGAACTCGTGTGATAAGTTAGTATAAATCAACTCAAAACCTTAACATTCTCTACTGTAGCAAATCACAAAAATTATAATTAAACATTGCACACTAAATGCCTCTTCATATTTAATACTCCTATCCTCAAATAGAAATATTAAACACACAAACATATGCAAACAATGCAACTATAACAGCAATCTGCCAAAACAGAACAGTCTGTAAAGGGTGAATAAGAATCCATACTGCCCTAACTCCAAAAATTCTGAAAAATTACCAAGTGACAGATAACTCATGCATTATTACTGTGTAAAAATTTCAGATTTTTATCATGTTCTGACTATTCAGGAATATTCTGGACATAACAGAAAACTTTCTGTTTTCAAACAGCAACACATGAACTTCCAAACTGAGCATGGTAAAGGCTATAATTGGCATTTTATTGAACTAAAAACCACAAAACATGATTATTTATAACAGACAGTGAATCTCAACAAAATAAAATGATGCTCCAAGCAAAACTCATATTATGTTACGAATAAAAATATAACTCCGAGTGAGGTTACCGATAGTGTTGAAGACGAAAGAGGGGATGCCTTTCGGGGCATCCCCAAGCTTAGTTGCTTGGGTGTTACTTGAATATTACATTGGTGTGCCTTGGGCATCCCCAAGCTTAAGGTCTTGCCACTCCTTATTCTCCTCATATCGGTATCTCACCCAAAACTTGAAAACTTCAATCACACAAAACTTAACGGAACTTTGTGAGAACGGTTAGTATGATAAAGAATAAACCATCACTTAGGTACTCTCCAAGACAAGATTAACATTTGTTCCCATATAATGCCTACTGTATTTTATCATTTCCACAATTTATATCTCATAATATAAGCTATGGAAACATTAAAACAAGCAACCTATGCATTGAAAACAGAATCTGTCAAAAACAGAACAGTCTGTAATGATCTGAGCAACTACCATACTTATGGAATTCTAACAATTCTGAAAAATTAGGACAACGTCAAAAATTTGCATATCAATACTGTGTAAAAATTTCAGAATTTTTTGATGCTCCAGTAAAATCTGGGAAGTTAAACACTGGAGGCAAAAGTTTCTGTTTTTGCACAGAATTGAATCAACGAGTATCCACACTATCCCAAAGGTTTTACTTGGCACTTTATTGAAAGAAAACATATAAAACATGATTACTACAGTAGATTAATCATGTGGACACACAAAAACAGTAGGTATAAATATTGGGTTGTCTCCAAACAAGCGCTTTTCTTTAATGCCATTTTAGCTGGGCATGATGATTTCAATGATGCACTCATAGAAGTAAAGGATTGATACATAATGGGGGCATCATGAATCATAAGTTCCTCTCTCATAATAATTTTCAGTAGCATCATGAATGAATTCAGCAATATAACTATCAAATAAAGCATTCTTTTCATGACCTACAAGCATAGGATTTTTATTACTCTCCACACAAGCAATTTTCTTCTCATTCATAATAGTGGGAGTATCGTATGAAACTCGAATGCTATAAATTGTTTTCACATTGAAAGAGTGATGTTCAGTAAAAGGATTGTCATAATTATAACAAGTATAATAATAATCATCACTATTTTTCATAACATAAGTATCATCACAATAATCATCATAGATAGGAGGCATGAAATCATCATAACAAATTTGATCATTCAAAGTAGGGGGCCTAAAAAGATCATCTTCATTAAGTATAACATCTCCAAGCTTGGGACAAATATTAATTGCAGCAAGTATATTCTAAAAAAATTCATTCTCATCAAACATAGCATCCTCAAGCTTGTTGGTTCGCATATCATTGGCATTATCACTATTATCATCAATAGTATGAATAGCACCAATAGTAAAACAATTATTATCATCATAATTTTCCAAATTGGCACCATAAAGATTTTCAAGATTATAAGAAGTATCATTATCTTCCCAATCATAATCAGCACAACGAGTAATATGCATAACAAAATCACCCTCAATAATTCCTTCGGACATTGTACCATAGGACAAAGAAGCAGTATCATCATCAAGTGTATCATCTTCCATAATTGTTTTTGATTCATTCTCATGAGGCACAACAATAATAGGAGCATTATTTGGGAGAGATACCTTTTTCCTCTACTTTTCCTTCTTTTCTTTTTCATCTACACCACCTCATGCGTGGGTTTAATCAATTTTTCCATGCACTTTATTGAAGAGATTGGTTGAGTAAAAAGCTCCTCCTCGTTACCTGATTCATCATAAGAAAAAATAGGAGGATATTGAGAAACCTCTTTCCTTTCATTAGTATTCTCTTCGTCTTCTATTTTTTTCTTGTCTTTAAATAATTGGCAATATAAGGATTCTCAATGCAATTTACCTCACAATACATATAAATTTCCTCTAGATCAAAATCGAGAAATCTCTTGAGATTATATTCTGGAATATCCCTAGTTATACGTTTCATTTCTTCATACCCCAGAAGCAGACTAAGTTCATTATGATGCGCAAGGGTAATCAAGTTATCACAATTTTTGGACACGATTCGATCATAAAACAATTTGCATTGGAGATTTAAATGACCACGTTCATTGCAAAGTTCACAAAGGATGGTGAAAAAAAATTAAATCTTTCAGCACAATCATTTAGCCTCTCTTGCAACCCTTTAGTTTCTAAATACTTATGCCTCTTACAAAATCTATTTTGCCTTTTTGGTATGCATTTGCACTCCCAATTCACTCCACAAAAATTGACATTCTTATAGGAGACATCATTATCATGACTAGTGCAATCATCATTAGTATTATGGATATTCAAAGAATTCATACTAGGAACATTGCAATCATGCTCATCATTCATGGATTTTATGCCAAACATTTTATTGAATTCTTCTTCTATCAATTGAGCACAATTATCGGAATCCTTATTTTCAAGAAAGACATTATAAAGACGAATAATATGAGGCAACCTCAATTCCATTTTTTGTAGTTTTGTTTTATAAGTCAAACTAGTGATAAACAAGAAACTAAAAGATTCAATTGCAAGATCTAAAGATATACCTTCAAGCACTCACCTCCCCGGCAACGGCGCCAGAAAAGAGCTTGATGTCTACTACACAACTTATTCTTGTAGACTCGTGTTGGGCCTCGAAGCGCAGAGTTTTGTAGGACAGTCGCAATTTTCCCTCAAGTGGATGACCTAAGGTTTATCAATCCATGGGAGGCGTAGGTTGAAGATGGTATCTCTCAAACAACCCTGCAACCAAATACAAGAAATCTCGTGTGTCCCCAACACACCCAATACAATGGTAAATTGTATAGGTGCACTAGTTCGGCGAAGAGATGGTGATAAAAGTGTAGTATGGATAGTAGATATAGATTTTTGTAATCTGAAAATATAAAAACAGCAAGGTAACGAAAAGTAAACGGGAATAAAAATGGTATTGCAATGCTTAGAAACAAGGCCTAGGGTTCATACTTTCGCTAGTGCGATCTTCCAACATTGTTGACATAGTTGAATCATATGTAAATCCCTCACGTGCGACAAAGAGTTCACTCCAAAGTCACAAATAGCGGAGTGCAAATGAAGAAATTGTTGTAGGGTACGAAACCACCTCAAAGTTATCCTTCCCGATCAATCTTATGAGCCATCCCCATTAATTGTCACGAACAGCCCTAGAGTTCATACTAGAATAACACCTTAAGATACACATCAACCAAAACCCTAATGTCACCTAGGCACTCCAATGTCACCACGAGTACCCGCGGGTTTGATTATACGATATGCATCACACAATCTCAGATTCATCTATTCAAACCAACATAAAGTACTTCAAAGAGTGCCCCAAAGTTTCTATCGGAAAGTCAAGACGAAAACGTGTGCCAACCCTTATGCATAAATCCCCAAGGTCATGAAACCTGCAAGTTGATCACCAAACATACATCAAGTGACTCAAGTGGATATCCCATTGTCACCATAGATATCCATATGCAAGACATACATCAAGTGTTCTCAAATCCTTAAAGACTCAATCCGATAAGAAAACTTCAAAGGGAAAACTCAATTCATCACAAGAAGATAGAGAGGGGAAAACTCCATATGATTCATCTATATCAACAAAGCTCGCGATACATCAAGATCTTGCTATCTCAAGAACACGAGAGAGAGAGAGAGAGAGAGAGAGAGAGATCAAACACATAGCTACTGGTACAAACCCTCAGCCCCGAGGGTGAACTACTCCCTCCTCGTCATGGAGACCGCCGGGATGATGAAGATGGCCTCCGGTGATGCCTTCCCCCCTCCGGCAGGGTGTCGGAAAAGGGCTGTAGATGGGATCTCTCTGGTACAGAGGCTTGCGATGGCGTAAAAACTCATCTAGGTTAACTTTCAGGGGTTTCTGAATATATATGATTTTTAAGCGTTGGAATCATGCGAAACGGAGCCATGTGGGCCCCATGAGGTACCAGGGCGTGCCTGGGGGGTGGCGCGCCTAGTGCCTTGTAGGCACTGGGTGGCCCCCCTCCAGTGGGTCTTGGTGCCAATATTTTTTATTCCAAAAAGTTTCAGCTCATTTGGAAAACTTTCATTTCTGCACAAAAAACAACACCACGGTAGTTCTGCTGAAAACAGCGTCAGTCCAGGTTAGTTATAATCAAATCATACCAAAACCATATAGAATTGTTATAAATATGGCATGAATACTTCATAAATTATAGATACGTTGGAGACGTATCAATGCTCTTGTCCCACTAGTGGACATTCCTGACATTGATTGCTTGCATGATGTCGATCCTCCTATTAACAGGCTTGATGCTAATGTGATTTCACCATGCGATGATTTACCCATTTATAATGAGTATGATGATTTCCATGTGGAGTCTATTAGTTGTGATGCCATGTTGCATAGGATATCTTGTGATAATTCTCTCGGTCACATCATGTTTGCAACCCCGCTTGACTTGTCATATGCTATGAATGAGATCTCCCATATGTCATATTTGCAATCTCATCGTAGTGACTATGCATATGCCATTAAAATGAACCCAATTTGCACATATGGCATAGATGAAAAGCCCATGGTTATTGGCATTTGTTTTTCTTGTGATGATATTGATATGCTTCCTTTGCATCCTTGTTCATATATGCCATGCCATGACCACCTAGCTTCGGACATGCATTATTTGCCATGTTATCAATTTTCTCCGTATGATGTTTTCGCTATTGCTCATGAGGAGATCCCCATAGTTTCCTCATACATGTTAGGAGATTTTGATCATTCCCATATACTATTGATGTGCCATATACTATTCTTTCATGATGGATGACATGTTTCTCTACCGTGCCTCAAATTTTTTTGAGCATAGCTTGTTTTGTGCTAACTCTAACGTGCACATACACATCATGATAGATGATGTGTACATTTACCACGCACACACTTTGTTTCGTTTGTCCCCATGTTGTGTAGGTACACATGCTTCCTCGTCGACCTCGCAAGCGCAAGAGTTGACGAAACGAGCTCTAGAGAGCAATGATGACTTGGGATTCCATGGATTGTCATTCCCACCGCTCCCACCGCGCAATGACTTCGCGCATTTCTTCTACATGTCCCTCACATGGTTATGGGTTATCGTCCATTACATATTCTATGCCCATATTGCCATGTTCACTTTGCATAATATGCTCATTTCCATTTGGCTGACATGCTTTGGTGACCCATGCTTTGCATTACACATGATTCATGATTCTAGTACTTGTATGTGTATTTGCATGCTTGGTGGAGATATCCCTTGTTATTGCCATGTTTGCTTTGTTCCCCATCCTATGATGATACTTTGATATTGCTTTCTGTTCGTGCTTACGATATGTCATGTGCATTGCCTATATCTATTTTTTGCTCACATGACATGATTGCCATGATTTCCTCTAGTGTGTTGCATCTTTGCTCCACTAGATTGCACGACACGATTACTATGATTGCTTGCCTTGTTACATCACCGATGATTCATACTTGCTCGTTTCATGCGGTTGATGGCATCCATTCACATGCTTTGCACATGATTAATATTGCTTCTTGTCATATATCTCCATATGTTGCATCTCTCATGCTAGATGATTTGCCATGTCTTGAGTGCAACAATGCTTTTAGTCTTGCTAATGAGATCGCCCCCATAGCTTTCTCCCATATGTTTGGAGCTTTTGCCATCTTTCATGTGAAGCATGCTTGTCTTCCTTCCTTGCACCATATGCCTAGTGCCATGAATATATCCATTGTTGCATCATATTATTCATGCACTTTTGCTTCTAATGGTTATGTGCAAGAGAAGAGAACCATCATGATGGATGATGTGTTTATCTACCGTGCACATATGTTCTTTGCTTGGTTGTGTGCATGTGTAGGATCCTTCGACATCGTGTCAACGTCACTTCCCGTGACTTGACCATTCGAGCTCTTGAGAGCGAGCCACTTTCGACCGACGTGATTCTACATCACATTTCCTACCACTTCGGCATTGTGAAGGACGCACAAGGACATACTTTCGAGGTGATATCCTTCTCTTTTGAGAATTCCACCACCGTGAGCATGAATATTGCGGATCATACTACTTGTGTTGCTTGCACCATGAGACTTATTGGTCATCTTGGACCACTAGATTGCGCACATGTTTGAGATCTTGCTTTGACTTGTCATTTTCACCTTTCCATGCCTCATGACATATATGCCTTGTGTGTTGCATCCAACTTGTTGCCTACTCGGTCCTATAATATGCTTGGTTGCAACAATGTCATCACTCCACATATGCCATGTCCCATTAATTGTCACATGATTGACTTGATTGCCTCACACATGATGAACACTTGCTATTTCTATTGTGTTGAGTGCCACACTATTTTCACTACACCCTATGCACGTTATGCTTGGATTGTCTTGCATTGACCCATGTGTTTAGACACTTCATTTTATTTGGTGTTGTGAATGATTCCTATGCCTACCATAGACCTTTCATTGAGCGCTTTGTGCATGATTGCTATGACATTGAGGTAGATGCATGTTCATTTGTCACACACATTACTATCTTCACCTCACCTTTGCATGATTGTTTTCATGATGACTTTGTGTGTGCTCAATTAATATGCTTACATGCCATGTCTCACTTCTTTGTCAAACCATATGCTATGCTTTATGACTATACTTGTTGGGTGAATCACCACTTGAATGTTTGGTTTTGCACTAACGCTAACCACATTTGTCGTGGGAACAACTCTGACAGTACGAAGGGGGTAGTGTAATGGAGCATGATCTATCGAGATGCATATGGGTGACACGGTATTTTAGCGAGTTCGGGCCTCTCACGGTGGAGATAACAACCCTACGTCTCGTGCTCCGGAGAGGCTTTGTATATCTGTCGAGTGGAATATGAGTACCCTTACAGAGGGAGGAGAAGAATGTCCGAGTCCCAGGGGGTGGAGAAGCTGCCTCGAATGAGAGGCCCCGGGCGGCTTATATAGAGTCCGCTGCCCGGGAGTTACAAGTCATAAAGATAGGTTTAATGGCGTGCTAATGGCCGACCGTTTCAGCCATCATGACGGTGGTAATTGTTTCTGGCGGTTGGACTGCTGTCGTCCGAGTGAGCCATACGACTGAGTGGTTGACTGTCGAGTGGAGGAAGGAGACTCCGAGTGGATGCTGTCGAGTGACTCATGCGCCATGGTGATTTCAGTCGGAGTCTTCCTTGTAATCTTCCAAAGTGGTGTCCTTAGGTAGGGTATGTAGGTCAAGCCTATGACCCTACCCTAGGTGCATATCCCCATCATTAGTCCCCGAATGGATCGGGGTTCAAGTGAAAAGGGGATCGATGCAGGTTCTGATAAGACACACAAATTCCGAATGCATTTCAAGGCTTCACAAAAGTCTGCGTCGATCGGAATCTTTGTCATTTACCTTGATCGATTCTGTCTTGATATGCGGAGCTGCCGAGCGACGAAGGCGTGTCCGGTAGAGTGACGGCGCGCGGGGTGGTCGAGTGACGATGGAGCGTCGAGATGAATGGCGAAGCGCGGAGCTGCCGGATGATGAAGACGCGTCCAGTAGTATGACGGCGCGCGTGGCGGTCGAGTGACGATGGAGCGTCCGACTGAATGGCGATGAAGACGCGTCCAGTAGAATGACGGCGCGCGTGGCGGTCGAGTGACGATGGAGCGTCGAGCTGAATGATGAAGACGCGTCCAGTAGTATGACGGCGCGCGTGGCGGTCGAGTGACGATGGAGCGTCGAGCTGAATGGCGATGAAGACGCGTCCAATAGTATGACGGCGCGCGTGGCGGTCGAGTGACGATGGAGCGTCGAGCTGAATGGCGATGAAGACGCGTCCAGTAGTATGACGGCGCGCGAGGCGGTCGAGTGACGATGGAGCGTCAAACTGAATGGCGATGAAGACGCGTCTAGTAGTATGACGGCGTGCGGGGCGGTCGAGTGACGATGGAGCGTCCGACTGAATGGCGATGAAGACGCGTCCAGTAGTATGACGGCGCGCGGGGCGGTCGAGTGACGATGGAGCGTCCGACTGAATGGCGATGAAGACGCGTCCAGTAGTATGACGGCGCGCGTGGCGGTCGAGTGACGATGGAGCGTCGAGCTGAATGGCGATGAAGACGCGTCCAGTAGTATGACGGCGCGCATGGCGGTCGAGTGACGATGGAGCGTCGAGCTGAATGGCGAAGCGCGGAGCTGCCGGATGATGAAGACGCGTCCAGTAGTATGACGGCGCGCGGGGCGGTCGAGTGACGATGGAGCGTCCGACTGAATGGCGATGAAGACGCGTCCAGTAGTATGACGGCGCGCGTGGCGGTCGAGTGACGATGGAGCGTCGAGCTGAATGATGAAGACGCGTCCAGTAGTATGACGGCGCGCGTGGCGGTCGAGTGACGATGGAGCGTCGAGCTGAATGGCGATGAAGACGCGTCCAGTAGTGTGACGGCGCGCGTGGCGGTCGAGTGACGATGGAGCGTCGAGCTGAATGAGGAAGACGCGTCCAGTAGTATGACGGCGCGCGTGGCGGTCGAGTGACGATGGAGCGTCGAGCTGAATGGCGATGAAGACGCGTCCAGTAGTATGACGGCGCGCGGGGCGGTCGAGTGACGATGGAGCGTCCGACTGAATGGCGATGAAGACGCGTCCAGTAGTATGACGGCGCGCGTGGCGGTCGAGTGACGATGGAGCGTCGAGCTGAATGGCGATGAAGACGCGTCCAGTAGTATGACGGCGCGCGTGGCGGTCGAGTGACGATGGAGCGTAGAGCTGAATGGCGAAGCGCGGAGCTGCCGGATGACGAAGACGCGTCCAGTAGTATGACGGCGCGCGTGGCGGTCGAGTGACGATGGAGCGTCCGACTGAATGGCGATGAAGACGCGTCCAGTAGTATGACGGCGCGCGTGGCGGTCGAGTGACGATGGAGCGTCGAGCTGAATGATGAAGACGCGTCCAGTAGTATGACGGCGCGCGTGGCGGTCGAGTGACGATGGAGCATCCGACTGAATGGCGATGAAGACGCGTCCAGTAGTATGACGGCGCGCGTGGCGGTCGAGTGACGATGGAGCATCGAGCTGAATGATGAAGACGCGTCCAGTAGTATGACGGCGCGCGTGGCGGTCGAGTGACGATGGAGCGTCGAGCTGAATGGCGATGAAGACGCGTCCAATAGTATGACGGCGCGCGAGGCGGTCGAGTGACGATGGAGCGTCGAGCTGAATGGCGATGAAGACGCGTCCAGTAGTGTGACGGCGCACGTGGCGGTCGAGTGACGACGGAGCGTCGAGCTGAATGAGGAAGACGCGTCCAGTAGTATGACGGCGCGCGTGGCGGTCGAGTGACGATGGAGCGTCGAGCTGAATGGCAATGAAGACGCGTCCAGTAGTATGACGGCGCGCGGGGCGGTCGAGTGACGATGGAGCGTCCGACTGAATGGCGATGAAGACGCGTCCAGTAGTATGACGGCGCGCGTGGCGGTCGAGTGACGATGGAGCGTCGTGCTGAATGGCGATGAAGACGCGTCCATTAGTATGACGGCGCGCGTGGCGGTCGAGTGACGATGGAGCGTCGAGCTGAATGGCGAAGCGCGGAGCTGCCGGATGACGAAGACGCGTCCAGTAGTATGACGGCGCGCGTGGCGGTCGAGTGACGATGGAGCGTCCGACTGAATGGCGATGAAGACGCGTCCTGTAGTATGACGGCGCGCGTGGCGGTCGAGTGACGATGGAGCGTCGAGCTGAATGATGAAGACGCGTCCAGTAGTATGACGGCGCGCGTGGCGGTCGAGTGACGATGGAGCGTCGAGCTGAATGGCGATGAAGACGCGTCCAGTAGTGTGACGGCGCGCGTGGCGGTCGAGTGACGATGGAGCGTCGAGCTGAATGGCGAAGCGCGGAGCTGCCGGATGATGAAGACGCGTCCCACCGAGTGATGAGGCGCTGAGCCGCCGAGTGACGACGACGAGTTCCGCCGAGTGGCGATGCGCTGGGCTGCCGAGTGATGACGGAGCGTCCGACTAGGCGATGCGCGGAGTCATCGGCAGAGGTCTTAGACTTGTTTTGATAGTAGGTCCAGTGGGGGCACGCTGAGTGCACCCACTGGGTGTAGTCCCCGAGACCGCCGTCGAGTGCTTGCATCGGCGGGGGTCTGATAGAGACAATGTTTGCATGTTTGCTTTCCTATCCTTTGCTTGACCAAGTTTGTTTGGTCTCCGACTGAGGTGGATGCTCATTACTCGGAAGATTTTTGAACTTAGGCGATACGGAATCGCAGCTAAGTCCCCCGAGTGTGGATGATGTCCTCACTCGGAATGGTTTTTAACTTAGGTGATACGGAATCACTGCTAAGCCCCCGAGTGTGGATGATGTCCTCACTCGGAGTGGTTTTTAACTTAGGCGATACGGAATCGCAGCTAAGCCTTATATCCACTGTGGGTTGTGTTGTAGATATGTGTAGCTGAGCGATGGCGCGTACGACAGCCAAGTGATGAAGACGTGCTAAGCGGAGCAGCGACGGCGCGCGCGGGGCGACCGAGTGATGAAGGCGTGCACAACCGAGTGGCGAAGTTGGGTCTCACCGAGTGGCGACGCGCGGGGCGGCCGAGTGGTGAAGTAGCGCCCAGTCGAGTAACGGTGCGCGGAGCGACCGAGTGACGAAGGATCGTTCAGTCGAATGACGGCGCGCGGTGCTGCCGAGCGATGAAGGAGCTTCCAGTCGAATGACGGCGCGCGGAGCTGCCGAGCGATGAAGGAGCTTCTAGTCGAATGACGGCGCGCGGAGCTGCCGAGCGATGAAGGAGCTTCCAGTCGAATGATAGCGCGCGGAGCTGCCGAGTGACGAAGGAGTGTCCAGTCGAATGACGGCGTGCGGAGCTGTCGAGTGACGAAGGAGCTTCCAGTCGAATGACGGCGCGCGGAGCTGCCGAGTGACGAAGGAGTGTCCAGTCGAATGACGGCGTGCGGAGCTGTCGAGTGATGAAGGAGCGTCCCGTCGAATGACGGCGTGCGGAGCTGTCGAGTGACGAAGGAGCGTCCAGTCGAATGACGGCGTGCGGAGCTGTCGAGTGACGAAGGAGCGTCCCGTCGAATGACGGCGTGCGGAGCTGTCGAGTGACGAAGGAGCGTCCCATCAAATGTCGGCGCGCGGACCTGTCGAGCTTGTCGCCGATTGGAGTCCCGGAGATTCTGACTGATTGTTTTTGGTTTCTCTTCCAGTGGGGGCACGCTGAGTGCACCCAGTGGGTGTAGTCCCCGAGATTCTGACTGATTGTTTTTGGTTTCTCTTCCAGTGGGGGCACGCTGAGTGCACCCACTAGGTGTAGTCCCCGAGCCTCTGTCGGACTAGATGAGTCTGGCAGAGGGTTTAAGTCTTTTGGTCTGGAACTGAATTAAACAGGTGAACCCTCGTGCGCTCGGCACGATAAATGACTTCAGTATAGAGCTGTGGTGGGTCTTCATGCACTTGGCACGGTAAGTAAATTCATCCTGGAACTGGGTCAAGCAGGTGAATCTTCGTGCATTCGGCACGGTAAATAACTTTGGTCTTGAAACTGCCGACTGGATAGAAAAGTTGGACACTACGAGGAAAAACTTGGTGGCACTCGTACGTCTCCCGGAGGAGATAGACTAGTGGTCCGAGGTGGACGTGCCATGAAAACCCGAGTGGCAAGGCTAGCGCGTGGACTGACTCTCCGGAGAGAGGCCACTCATTATCCCGGGGGAACACCAGCACAGGCCATCTCCAAGTCCAAGTGTATCCGTAGAGCAACGCCGGACTCACCCTTTTGCATGAAAGGGGTATTTGTCCGAGTGTACGTGCTTCCCGACTGATCGGGGTATGTTGACTGCGAGGAAAAACTTGGTGGCACTCATATGTCTCCCGGAGGAGATAGACTAGTGATCCGCGGTGGACGTGCCATGAAAACCCGAATGGCAAGGCTAGCGCGTGGACTGACTCTCCGGAGAGAGGCCACTCATTATCCCGGGGGAACACCAGCACAGGCCATCTCCGAGTCCAAGTTTGTGAAACTGACGCCTTGGAGCCTAGAAGAAGGGCCAAGTGTATCCGCGGAGGAGCGTCATTTTCACCCTTTTGCAGTCCTGAAGATGACTCCAGGTAATGATTTGGACGACTGAGTCGAGCTTATCGTCGAAGAGGAGTCGACCAAATGACGGCGCGCGGAGGCGCTGAGTGATCTTGTAACCTGTGTATGCAAAATAGCACAGGCCGACATAAAAATCTCTCGGAGTACTTTGAGTTTGCTAAAATGATTTGCATAAGTAACACCCATAGACACCCGCTGGGTGTGCCAGGTGTTTGCTGGTCCAGAACCAGCAAAAGTATAAAAGAACGAAGGATCTGACTGAACTCGCTTGAGTACTGGACCCAAATGAAGCAACCGAGCGCAGAGGTACACTCGGTGGCGTGGCCTCCAAGCGAACGTCATGTGCGACTTTACTTAACACTCGGTAATGCGAAAATAACCATTTAATTGGATGCAGTGTGTGAAGAATGACTTAGCTATCTGATGGCGCAAGAGCAGTCGAATGACGGCGCGCGGAGCGACCGCGTGGCGAAGGAGCGTCCAGTCGAATGACGGCGCGCGGAGCGACCGGGTGTCGATGGAGCGTCCGACGAAGTGGCGATGCGCGGAGCTGCCGAGCGTCGAAGGAGCGTCCAGTCGAGTGACGGTGCGCGGAGCGACCGAGTATCGAAGGAGCATCCGACTGAGTGGCGATGCGCGGAGCTGCCGAGTATCGAAGGAGCATCCGACTGAGGGGCGATGCGTGGAGCTGCCGAGCGTCGAAGGAGCGTCCAGTCGAATGACGGTGCGCAGAGCGACCGGGTGTCGAAGGAGCGTCCGACTGAGTGGCGATGCGTGGAGCTAACGAGTGGTGACGACGCGTCCCGTCGAGTGGAGATGCGGCTCTCCGAGTGTTGTGGACGTGTACAACTGGGTGACGGCACGTGGGACGGCCGAGCCACTGCATGTTGATAATCTGTACGCAAATTTCACCCGTGTGTCATAGTATTAGTAGCTCGAACGGAATGTCCGTCCGAGTGAACTGCTACTCGGAGACGATGACGGACAAGTGACAGGAGTTTTGGATGCATGCATCAGTCGACTCGGTTGGAGCATGCCAAGAGAAGAAACGTACATATGTGACCTCATAATCTCGTATGGACGCACCAATTAATTACGCATAGCGGAGCATGGGAAGAGACCACGCTCCCACCGAGGAGCCTTACGAGGAGTCTGCACGACGTCCCTTAATTGGCCGCAGTAATAAGGTAACTGGCGTATGGAAATCCTCACTAATTGGCAGGATTAAAGGCCATGGGTGGTTATGCATGCATGATTAAATGGCATGGAAAATGCTTGCCTGATGAGGCGTTTAAAGAAGGAATTACCTCAGCGAAACGGTTAACTCACATTGAAGTTCACCACGTCCTTTCGGTTCATGTACCTGCGTGCATTTACCTGCATGCACTAATCAAGGAGGAGGTGGCCCACTTACCTTGCGTGGTTAACTGAAGAAAAGGTTATGGCCGTAGCCAGCGACGGAGGGACGGACCGCGGCGCCCGGAGGCTTGAGCGGCTCCCTATTTCTGTGCCGCGCCGGGTCTGCGTGCATGCCGGTGCGACCACGTCGAAGAAGCTGACGAGGGCGGTGTGCATCGCGCCTGTGACAGCGGCGAGAGAAGCGACTCTATCGTGGGGATTGCTGCCGAACGGACGACAGGGCCGAGGACCTAGTGTCACCAGCCAGGCTCGTGTCTCCGGTTGATGTGAAGAAGATGATGTAGCCGTCGTTCTCGCTTGTATCTTCTTTTCTTTTTGATTGATTGAAAACTCCACGGTACTTGCATGAGCACGTGTACATACAGAAGAAAAACAACCATAGTTAGATTAAAGATCGATTGCGAAGAAATATATAGGATGGAATAGAACTTCCTGATCCCTCTGCATGAAGAGTATCATGTGATGTCTATCCAGTGAACGGAGTGGTGTCCGAAACACCTCGGATCGAATTTTCTGTTGATGATTGTTGATCAACAGACGAAGATTGAAGAAGAAAACCATGTGCATCATGGCTCGATAGACGCCAGGCCCCACGGTGGGCGCCAACTATCGTGGGAACAACTCTGACAGTACGAAGGGGGTAGTGTAATGGAGCATGATCTATCGAGATGCATATGGGTGACACGGTATTTTAGCGAGTTCGGGCCTCTCACGGTGGAGATAACAACCCTACGTCTCGTGCTCCGGAGAGGCATTGTATATCTGTCGAGTGGAATATGAGTACCCTTACAGAGGGAGGAGAAGAATGTCCGAGTCCCAGGGGGTGGAGAAGCTGCCTCGAATGAGAGGCCCCGGGCGGCTTATATAGAGTCCGCTGCCCGGGAGTTACAAGTCATAAAGATAGGTTTAATGGCGTGCTAATGGCCGACCGTTTCAGCCATCATGACGGTGGTAATTGTTTCTGGCGGTTGGACTGCTGTCGTCCGAGTGAGCCATACGACTGAGTGGTTGACTGTCGAGTGGAGGAAGGAGACTCCGAGTGGATGCTGTCGAGTGACTCATGCGCCATGGTGATTTCAGTCGGAGTCTTCCTTGTAATCTTCCAAAGTGGTGTCCTTAGGTAGGGTATGTAGGTCAAGCCTATGACCCTACCCTAGGTGCATATCCCCATCACATTTGTTTTTCCAAGTGTTTGTTGTCCTTGCTCCTTTTGAAGGAATCACAAGACGGTGCGACATTGGAGAGTGACCATTTCGAGCTTCAAGATGAAGAGTACTTGGTGATCGTCCCCTTCTACACGGCGAAGCCATCTCTTTCCCATGGTGATTTGGTTTTCGATCCGAGGTCGGATCTTTCCCAAGGGGGGGGGAGATGATGCGGAGCATCCTATGGACATCAGCATGTCAAGAGCCCGTTTGGCAAGTGACACGTGCGACATCTACTCCACATAAACAAAGGTGAATCATCTCCTTTACGCGTGTTCACTTGACCCCTTCGAGGATGGTATACTACTTGACACTCCACTCGTGTGCATACATAGGTATTGTCAGAGCACCACGGACGAGGAGGAGGAGTGCCAGCGCATGTGTACAACTACACCGTCCACGAGGGAAGCTTGGAAGAGAAGGAAGAAAAAGCATGGACAAGCTTCTGGAAAGCCCGGAACTTTCGGCCTCCAGCTCGGAACTTCCGGTCCCCGGACCTTCCGGCCACCAGCCCAGAACTTCCGGCCCCCGGACCCTCCGACGTCCAGAACAGCCCCAGGCATGCCAACTCTCTGGACAGCCCGGACCCTGCCCGAAAGCTACCCGGAACCTCCGACGCCCGGAACATCCGGCCCTGCTGCACCGAGGCCGTCCCAGACCATGCAAACTCTCTGGATAGCCCGGACCCTTCCCGGAACCTGCCCGGAACTTCCGGCCTCCGGAACCTCTGGCCCTGCCTGGAACTTCCGGCCCTGCCCAGAACTTCCAGCCTTGCCTGCGTGCATTAACTTGGGCCGAGGCCCGTGTACCCCTTCGGCCCCTAGACTATATATACCCTTCTTCCACCTATGTTTTAGGGGTAGCATTATGATAGCTCATTAGTTGACCTGTGCTCCTACCTCTACTCTTGAGAGAGAGAGACCACTCCCATGGAGTTCAAGACCTCCATGTGAGAAGATCCTCCGGGATATCCAAGATCTCCATGGATGAACTAGCTACCGATTGTACCCTCTTGTGTTGGATTTGGACCTTTGTATCCCTTATGTGTATGTGGATTTAGCACATGTGTGATTGTTTCTTTTCTATTTGAGTGATTCCCCTCATTTTCCCCTCTCGTGTTCTTCGCGGGATCCGCTCCAATCGTGAAAGATCGACACCGTTAGGGTTCCACCCTACATCACAATCCTAACTGAGCATGTGCAGAAAACAATTTTTAGCACCCAATTTTTTTGATAGCATGGGAAAACAGGGGGGAACAGTGAACTGCATGAATTAGTACTAGTATAAAGAAGATCATTTTGGGCAGTTATGTTTTAACACCCAGCCTGGTCGAATCATTGAGCAGTTATGATTAGAGAAGGCAATAGTTATGTTCAGGGAAGTTAGCAGTTATCTTCATAGATGAAGCAAAAGAATGCACCTCAGCTGAATTGGAGAGAGGAGGTCGCCGTCGTCCATCAGCTCTAGATTGCGTGTGAAAAGCACCGATTACGTTCATCTGCGACAGAGGCACCTTCCTCTTGGCTCCAGGAGCTTCAGAGCGGATGATTGAGACGTTTTTGAGGCGAGATAGTCGGGATGCTAATGGAATCGTACCAAATCCATCTGTTGATTTCGTCTGCTTCAACCTCGACAAGCGGCCAGCAGTTGCGGCAGTCTTCTCGCTTGATTCCATAGCACGAGGCGGACAGAAGCTACAGGTTAACAGGGGCGAAACTGGTTGCCGCTGCCGCCTCGCACTCCCTCGCTCCGGCTACCGCCGTCGCTCGCTCGCGCGAGGCAGGGAGAAGCTACAGGTTAACCTGGGCAAAACTGGTCACCGCTGCCGCCGCGCACTCCCTCGCTCCAGCTGCCGCCGTCGCTCGCTCGCGCGAGGTGGGTAGTTTCTACGGGTTAACCGGGGGAAAAGCCGCCACCTCCGTCGCCCGCTCCCTCGCTCCGGCTGCCGCCATCGCTCGCCCGCGGGGCGCCGTCTCCTACCTGTAGCTACCGGTGGTAGGTTGGGTGGTGGGTGGATCGAGATCCGACAACGATTGTTGATTTGTAGCTTCCTAATACCGGGGGTTCCTAAATAGTCCCGTCATATATATATATATATATATATATATATATATATATATATATATATATATATATATATATATATATATATATATATATATATATATATATATATATATATATATATATATATATGGATGCCTTTGCACCTCTCGTGACGGTTGTGGTATTTGCTTAGCTGGTGGCACGTCTCCCACGATCGACAAAGCCCATGAACTAACAATTCGGGATCCTGTCATCATTAGTGAAAATAAGAAACATAATCGAAGAATAATGTTCCTATGAACTACTAGGATGTGGTTGTAAAACGCTCACAGTATAGCCAATATCAAGGTCTTACAAGTTCTTACGAGGCAGCAGTCGGTGACGGGCAACCGGCGGTGTCAATTAACACCAAAAGTTGACAAAGCAATTACCAGGTGAATGTCTGTATGCATAGTGTAGAAATATGTAGAGCTGGGTTGGCTTTATATATGTGGAAAAAAATGCTACAACCACGTTAATTAATGGAAGCTGAAAAACCGCTCAAAATGGTCGAGTGTTGGTCTTAGGCTAGACCGTGCTAGAGACGGAAGCCTAAGACACAAAGGAAATTCACAGGCGGTGGCAACAAGTACTAAGTTGCAAGAAAAATTATGAGCGACACAGCAACCAGAAAGTAGTACTAGCACTAGTATGTCTCTTCTCTTCCACCACCGGATAAACCCTTTTTTTTTTTCTTTTTTTCCATGGCTGCGATCTTCACTTCTCCCGTAAGGAAACTACCCTTCTTTTTCTCAAACCGCGACTCTCTCTTATTCTATTCAAACTCTGCTCCAACTCTTTTTTTAAACGGATTCTCTTTCTCTTTTATCTTCCCACGTTTTTCTTTCACTTTTTTCCTGGCCGATCCAATCTCTTTCCGTTTCAAACTCCAACGTGATGATCCAAGGCAACAAATCCACGTGCACTTTCCTTCCCTTTTCTTTTGCTGATCACACTTGCCTTTTTAATAGGACCGAACATGGAAACAACCAATTCTCCTTGATTGACGTATAGATTTCTTTTAAAATATTTATTCTCCTTCCAAAAGCAAACAACTCACGTAAGATTACCTCCAAAAATGCCAACCGATCTGTTTTTTTAACACATCAAATCGTTCCAACCAATCTTTAATTCCTTCCAATCTCTCTCTCTTCTCCTTTGGCCGTATCAAACTTGCCCTTTTTCCTGCTTTTTTCTTTTTTTTGGGGGGCAAGATTCACAATTTTTTTTAATTCGGGACAGCCCAAGTCCAAACCGATCAAATCTCACTCCCTATTTTTTTTCTTCATTCCAAACAATACAAGAGATCTCTTTCCAAATATATTTTTCAGCGGATGCAAACCTTCCAAACTAAAAACCTTTCCAAATTAACAACAGATCGGCCATACTTTTTTTCTCAATGTGAACTCTCCAACCGAAAACCAGATCTGCACTTGTTTTTTTAAGCCGATCCAAAACTGACAATCATAGAAAGATGCGCTGGTGGCTTTCCTTTTAACTTCAACCGTTCACACAATATATTTTTTTCCTTCCTTCTTGATTTCCAAAAACGCAAGGATTTACCAAAGACAGCAGCACTTGCCTTTTTTTTTATTGCGGTCAATCCCTACTTTCCTTCTACCTCTTTCCAAAAAAAAATCTGCACGACTTGTTTATTTTCCTAGTACTAGCACAATTATTTCCTTTTTGACCACCAACGTGAGGAGCAAGTTCCAAGGGACAAATCAGATTTCCTTCTCTCTATTATTTAAACATGCATGTGTGTGGATCTGATAGAGGCAAAGTGATGCGGAGCATCCTACGGTCATTCGATGGACCCACCTACGTATCCCCAAGTACCTAGAGGACCAATGACTCGAGCACGTGCAAGAGCTCACGAAACCGAGGTGACATCACTCCTTGAACTTCAATATGACTCGTGCAAGACATGGCTACTACCTCATTTCGGAATGCTATGTGTGCTTAGGTACCAAGAAGACCCTCTCGGAGAAGCCCGGAACAATGGACAAGTCACCAAGTACACGGATGAAGGAGCCTGGGAAGGAAAAGGGCAGCTGAGCATCAGCCGCCGGACATCCGGCCTACGGCCCGGACATCCGGCCCCTGGAGACTTCAACTCCTCCACAAGATCAGCAGCCGACGAGCCCCAGGACCAGGACATCCGGCCCCGCAGCCGGACATCCGGACCATCCACCCCGGACATCCGGGTCCCCTGCTTGAAATCCGGTGCCCCTGTACAGAAAGCTGACCGAAGTTCGGCTGGACATCCGGCCCCCAAGCCCGGACATCCAGCACCCACCTGAACCGCCGGACATCCAGCCCGATGCCCGGACATCCAACATTCAGCGCATTCTTATTCGGCCCAACGGCCCATGTATCCCCCCAACTCACCCCAAGTTGTACTAGCACTATATAAGGACCTCTCCCTCCTCCATCTAGGGTTAGCAAAGTAGTTGGGTCTTTGAGATAGAGCTTTGCTCATCCATACCTCTCCCATGGAGACCAAGACCTCCATGATACCCATGTGAGAAGATCCTCTCCGGATTCAAGACCTCGACTCCTTTGCGGATCGGGACGAACTAGCTACTGTGTATCCTCCTTTGTTGGTTTTGGATCTTGTACCCCTACTATGTGTATGCGGATCTAGTGCATGTGTGATTGGATCTTGCCTATTTGAGTGTTCTTCTTGGATTTGCTCCTTTTCCCCCTCCTAAGTGTGAAAAGATCATCAATTAGGGTTCCACCCTACATCATCTTCGATCAGAGCCATGTTGATTCACACTTTGGAGTTCTTCCCCTCCACTTTCTAGCCCCAATTTTGTTGTTTTTGCCCAATTTTGAAAATTCCCCACAAAAATAGCCATACCAATTTTTTTGTGATTTGTTGGTTTGATGATGTTTTGTTGATTTTGATCCATGGATTTGCTCGGTTTCGAGTGGATCTAGCTTTCCCCCACCTTCTCCATCAATTTCATCCACAAAATCGTCTGAATTTTGCCCTGAAATCCCAATTTTCCCACTTGTTCTTCAAGTTCATCCACGGATCCAGCCCACGGACATCCGGCCCGCAGGCCCGGACATCCGGCCTCCAGGCGACAGCCCGGACATCCGGCCCCTGGGAACCAACACACCAACACTTCGCAATTTCATCAATTTTTCGCCTTTTCCCACTGTTTCTTCCACAACCACTTGAGCCACTCCACCACCGATTTCCACAACCACCACTTTGTGCCATTTGAGATTTTGAGTCATGGGTTTTCCGTTTCCTAACGTGTTTCGGCTATTTAGGAACGGTTTGACATCGACATCACTGCCGCTCATCATCGCCACGGAATTTGACATCGACAACGACCACTCCACCATTTTGACACCAACACCGTAAGCAAGGACGGTAACCTCGACGACAACTTATTCATCCCCTTGCCATTACATTGTGAACCCACGGCCCCCCTTTGCGTCACTTTCCTATGAGACTAGCCATTTGAGTATTGCCGGGCAACGCTACTTGTGCACTTTAGTGATACCGTTCCGCATAGCTATCATAGCATGCATATATACTCATATTATCTCTAGTGCGAAAATTTTGTTCCTGCATATACATCATTGCTATCTTAGTAAGAGCATTGCGCATAAATGGCCAAAGGAAAATAGCAAGAGCGAAAAGATTTTAAGCAAAAGAGAAAGAGCAACAACAAGCTTGTAAGCAATAGCCATAGCATCGCCACATTACATATCATATTTGATCATCGTGACCGAGTTCACCGGGAATCATACATACGTCGCATACATGAGATAGAAAGTCCATACATTTGTCTCTAATAGGTTGTGCACATGTTCGTATCCGCCTATCGTGCACTCGTGCTAGCGTCTCTCTAGTGTTGTGCAACAAGAGCATTTTCTGTGGATCCCACATTTTGAGCTCATTCCTTGGTTGCATGACCTCATTTATCTTTCCGTGTGTTTGTTTCCATGTGTCCATCATTTCTATTGGTCTACTTGTTTCACTTGCAAATTTGTGAATCTTTTTCAACATTATTGCTATCTTGCTAACAATTGCAGAAATTTTGTGCCACTATCCTAACCAAACTCCTCCAAAAGCTTTACTTGTGTAGGTGTGAGATTGACACGATCCGGTACCAATTGCACTATTTCCATAATACCATATTGGGTGATCATTGATCCATCTTCAACATTGGATAAGGTATATTGGTCTAGTTCATTTCTTTCTTCCACTAACACTTGTTTGAGAATCATGGATAGGCCGAGCACTTCTACCAACCCCCTCTTCGACGAACAAGAAGACGCACCGAACAACTACGTCACCAAGGCTCACCTTTTCGGCGTCCAATGAGCATTACATCAAGAGAGCGAAGCATTGGGCGAACGAATTGAACAACTCACCTCCGACTTTTGCCAAACAATTGATGACAAGTTATCATCTCAAATGGAAGAGTTCCGAACCATGTTGGTCAGCCGCGATTCTTCTACTTCATCTACTTCAAGATCAAGACAGCGCCATTCGAGCCAAACCCCTTTGGACACTTCTTCGGATGCATGTCTTCCACGAGCACGCACTCATCGCTCCCAAGAACATGATGATCGGCAAGCTACAAGAAACCCATTCCATGGCAATGGTTTGCAAGACCACCTTCGAGAGCGCGAACGACAAAAACGGCAAGCACAAGCCAACAGGAACCAAGTTCAAGTTCCACAACGCCAACATCAAGTACACCAAGACGACGACGCCCTACAAGAAGAACGACAACGTCTTGAGGAGCAAGCACTTGAAGCATAAAATGCCCTACGCGAGGCAACTTGCAACTTTGCCGAACAAAACCGCCGCATGCGCGAACAAGAAGAAGCCGCACGACTTGTGGAGCGCCAAGAGATGAGGAACCGAGCACATATCCCAAGACCACAACGTCAAGCCAATCAAGATGAGCACGAGGCGCAAGAGCTAGAAGATCATCCTCCATGGCAAGAGCATCATCGCAATCGCCATCAATGTAATGAGGAGCTCTACGGCAAGCTCAAGTTCAACATGCCTAAATTCTCCGGTGGAAATGATCTCGAAGAATACCTTTCATGGGCATTGAAGGTCGACAAGATATTCCGTCTTCACAACTACGAAGAGGAAAAGAATATTGCCATCACCACTTGGAATCAAATGAAGGATTTCATGAGAGCTCGTTTTGTGCCTACACACTATAGCCGTGACCTCTTCAAGAAGCTTCAACTTCTCAAGAAAGGCACCAAGTCGGTTGAAGCGTACTACCAAGAGATGGAAATTGCAATGATATGAGCCAACGTCAAGGAAGATGATGAACAAACTATGGCGCATTTCTTGAATGGCCTCAACTATCCAATCAAGAAAATTGCGGACTTCCAACCGTACTCCAACCTCCTTGAGCTAGTACACCAAGCAACCAAAGCGGAGCGAAAAGTACAAGAAGACTACAAGTACTCCAAGTAGTCTTCCAAGACCTATGGTTCATACACTCAAGCTTCAACGACTTCTACAACTCCGTCCACGACTCGAGCTACACCAAGTACCGGCGACAAGTCAAGCTCCAAGCAACCAATGACATCTTCGAGTCGTCTTCCTACTAATACAAGCAACTCCAAGCAAAGAGCTTCATCATCAACAACTCCTTCGGATGCCACCGACAAAACAAGTGACATCAAGTGCTTTACTTGCAAAGGCCGAGGCCACAAGTCGTTCGAGTGCCCAACAAGATGCACTATGATCATGAACGCCAACGGCACCTATGATTCCATGAGTGAAGATGAAATGGATGCCATCGAGCAGGTGGCCATGCACCGCCAAGTGAATGAAGATGAAGATGCTCAAATCTTTTGTGACAATGATTCATGTCCCGCTCTTGTTGTCTCCAAGGTCTTAGCTCTCCAACAACATCAAGATGAAGACCAACATTGCCACATCTTTCATACCAAGGCGGGTATTCAAGGACGTTCCGTCAAGGTCATCATCGAAGGCGGAAGTTGCCATAACTTGGCAAGTGATGAGTTATGTTCCAAGCTACAATTGGTCAAGAAGAAGCACCCTCGACCTTACAAGGTCCAATGGCTAAGCGACTCCGGCACCATTCAAGTGGAGCACACCGTTCAAGTCTCCTTCAAGATTGGAGTATATGAAGATACATTGGAGTGTGATGTGGTTCCTATGTCTGTATGCGATCTCCTACTAGGACGTCCGTGGCAATTTGATCGAGGCGTCACCCAAAATGGAGGGACCAATAAATATAGTTTCAAGATGAAGGGCAAGGAATTCATACTTTGACCAATGACACCAAGTCAAGTCATCGCGGACAAGCAAGCATCTACCCATCGTGGAGAGAAAAGTGAGCGAGTGAACCACCAAAAAGGGAGTGAGCACCACAAGCCAAACATGAGTGACTCCACGATGAGCGACAAAAGAGATTTAGTCCTCCTAGCCACCAAAAGAGATTTGAGGGATGTGAGTGAGAGCCGACCAAGTGTTCTTCACTTTGTGCTTGTGTGCAAAGATGAAGTGGTGCGGACTAATACTTCACAACATCTTCCTTTGGTATAGTCTCATTTATTGCAGGAATTCACGGACGTGTTTCCCGATGAGCTACCTCCCGGACTTCCTCCACTACGCGGGATCGAACACCGTATAGACCTCATTCCCGGTGTAACTCAACCAAACAAGGCACCTTACCACGTCAACCCCGACGAGACCAAAGAGATCCAATGGCAAGTCCAACATCTCATGGAGAATGGGTATGTACGCGAGAGCTTGAGTCCATGTGCCGTTTCGGTAATTCTTGTGCCTAAGAAAGATGGTACTTATCGCATGTGTTTCGATTGCCATCCTATAAATGCTATCACTGTTAGATATTGCCATCCCATTCCACGCCTAGATGACATGCTTGATGAACTTAGTGGAGCCACCATTTTAAAAGTGGCTACCATCAAATACGCATGCAAGAAGGTGATGAATGAAAAACGGCTTTCAAAACCAAATTTGGATTGTATGAATGGTTGGTCATGCCTATGGGCTTATTGCAAGCTTCTAGCACTTTTATGCGTGTGATGCATTATGTTCTTCGCAAATATATTGGCATTTGTGTTGTGGTTTACTTTGATGACATCCTTGTGTTTAGTGAAACTCTTGAAGATCATGTCAAACACCTTAGAGACGTATTGCAAGTTCTTAGAGACGAGCAATTTTATGCTAACATGGAAAATGCACTTTTGGTGTTGATAAGCTTGTTTTATTGGGCTTTGTTGTCTCCTCTAAGGGTGTTCAAGTGGATGAAACTAAAATTGATGCTATTAAGAATTGGCCACAACCAACCAATTTGCTTCAAGTGCGTAGCTTCCTTGGCTTAGCCGAATTTTATCGTCGCTTTGTGAAGGATTTTAGCACTATTGCATCACCATTGCACACATTGAGTAAGAAGAATGCACCATTTGTTTGGGGTCCATCTAAAGATGACGCATTTCATGAGCTTAAGAACTTGCTTACACATGCTCCATTGCTTGCATTACCCAACTTTGATAAAACTTTTGAAGTGCATTGTGACGCTACTGGTAATGGTATTTGTGGTGTGTTAATGCAAGAGAAGCGACCCATTGCATATTTTAGTGAGAATCTATCCGGCGCGCAACTTATCTACCCCATCTATGACAAAAATTTATATGCTTTAGTGCGAGTCTTGCATGTGTGGGAACATTATCTCCGTCCACGTGAATTTGTCATCCATACGGATCATGAAACTCTTAAATACCTTAAGGGTCAAACAAAATTGAACAAGCATCATGCTAAATGGAGTGAGTTCATTGAGTCATTTCCTTACATTATCAAGTATATCAAAGGCAAGGAAAATGTTGTGGCAGACGCTCTCTCATGCAAGTGCATGCTTGTTACTCAACTTGAGTTGAATGTTATAGGATTTGAGCACCTTAAAGACTTATATGTGCATGATTCTTCTTTTGCTAATCCTTATACCAAAATGTTTACCACGTAAAACTTGGGAGCAATATTACTTGAAGGATGGTTATCTTATGAAAGCTAACAAACTTTGTATTCCTGAGTCTCCTCTTCGTTTATTACTTTTGCAAGAAGCTCATGGTGGAGGACTCATGGGACATTTTTGGATACGACAAGACCTTCGCTACGCTCTCCAAGAACTACTTTTGGCCAAAGATGTTTCAAGACATTTCTTTCTACACTAACCGGTGCTCTAGATGTGTCAAAGCTAAGTCCAAAGCTTAATCTCATGGTCTATATATGCCACTTCCTATTCCATATCACCCATGGGAAGATATTAGTATGGATTTTATGCTTGGTTTACCTCGAACTCAAAACGGCAAATATTCGGTATTTGTTGTTGTGGACCATTTCTCTAAGATGGCACATTTCATTCCTTGCAACAAGATAGACGATGCTTCACATGTTGCAAATCTCTTTTGTAGGGAAAGCTTGAGATTGCATGGAGTGCCCAAGACGATTGTGTCGGACCGCGACGTCAAGTTCCTAAGCTACTTTCGGAAGACCCTATGCGCCAAGCTCGGAATCAAGCTACTTTTCTCTTCAGCATGTCATCCACAAACTGACGGATAAACGGAGGTCACAAACCAGACGCTATCCACACTCCTTTGCGTGTTGATCAAGAAGAACATAAGGGAGTGGAAAGAATGCTTGCCCATCGCCGAGTACGCCTACAACCGAGCAAGACACTCTACTACCGGCAAGTCCCCATTCGATGTCGTCTACGGTTTCAACCCGTTGTCACCATTGGACATCCTACCGCTACCACTACAAGAGCGAACCGACATGGACACGAGTGCATGAGCAAGCTACATCAAGAAGATGCATGAAGATACAAGGCACACGATCGAGCGCCAAGTACAACGTCTCGCGACCAAGGTCAACATCAACAAGCACCCCATGGTGTTCAACCCTGGAGATGTTGTGAGGCTACACCTTCGCAAAGAACGCTTCCCCAACGAACGCAACTCCAAGCTACTTCCTCGACCAGATGGACCGTTCAAGGTGCTAGCACGCTACAACAACAATGCATACACGATCGACATCCCTCATGACAAGTACAAAGTGAGTGACATCTTCAATGTCAAGGATTTATCTCCCTTCCATGGGGATGTGGATTACGATCCGAGGACGAATCTTTCCCAAGGGGGGGAGATAATGCGGAGCATCCTACGGTCATCCCCATGGACCCACCTACGTCTCCCAAAGTACCTAGAGGACCAATGACTCAAGCACGTGCAAGATCTCTCGAGACCGAGGTGACATCACTCCTTAATTGATGTGAAGCATCCTACGGACATCACCATGTCAAGAGTCTGTTTGGCAAGTGGCACGTGTGACATCTACTTCACATACATAAAGGTGAATCACCTCCATTACACGTGTTCACTAGACCCCTTCGAGGATGGTATACTACTTGACACTTCTCCCGTGTGCATGCATAGGTATTGTCGGAGCTTCATAGATGACGAGGGGGAGTGCAAGTGCCAAGGAACAACTACACCATCCGCGAGGGAAGCATGGAAGCAGAGACAGAGGAAGACGAATCTGCTGAAGCTACAGCGGCCGGACCTCCGGGCCAAGGGCCGGACATCCGACGCCTGGATAGCCGCGCAGGAGCTATACCAACAGACGGCCAACAGCATCAGTGGCCGGACATCCGGTGCCAGCCCGGACATCCGGCTCCCACCCCCAGAAATCTGGCCTCGACGTATCCAGAGAGCAGGGCCAGCCCAGCCCAGACATCCGGCCGAGACCCCGGACATCCGGCTCCTCATGAGCTGCCGGACATCCGCCCCCCAGCCCAGAGATCCGGCACCTGGCGTGCACAGCCAGGCCAGCGGCCCATGTATCCCTCTCACTTACCCCTTCATGGCTAGGACTATATATGCCTCCTCCCCTCCTCCATTCTAGGGTTAGCTAAGATTAGAACTACACATTGGAGCTTAGCTCATGTACCTCCCCTTGTGGGATTCCTCTTGAGAGAGAAGACTCCATTGGAGTGCAAGACCTCCTAAGGGAGAAGGATCTATCTAGATCATCAAGACCTCATCTCCTCTTGGATTTGGGATGAACTCTACCTTGTATCTTTCCCTTTGTTGTTCATGTACCTTGTGATCTTGTGTGTTTGTTAGTCTAGTGGATGTGTGATTGGACTTGTTCTTGAGTGTTTCTCTTGTGATTTCCCCGTGTTCTTCGTAGAATCCCCCTCCAATTTGTGAAAGATCGTCAATTAGGGTTCCTCCCTACATCATCTTGGTATCATGAGCCACGCTGATCATGAATTTGGAGTCCTACCCCCCACTTTCTAGCCTAATTTTGTTTGTTCTTGCCCAATTTCGAAAATCCCCACCAAAAAGAGCTGCAAAAATTTTCTTGCATTTTGTTGTTCTTGTGAGATTTTGTTGTGTTTGATTCATGGATTTGCTGTGTTTCAAGTGGATCTAGCATTTCCCCATCTTCTTCATCAATTTCATTCATGAAATCCGTCGAATTTTGACCCACAAATCATCAATTTCCGCCCCAGATTTCCGGCCGTGACCCCGGACATCATGCCCCTAGAGTTTTAGCCTTCAGTGTTTCACCGTTTTGACCATAACTAATTCACCCGGAGTCGGATTTTGACGTTCTTTAGCCCATTGGATAGCTATTGACATTCCCCATCCCACAAAAATACTTCCACAACCATTTGAATCCATAAAATTTTGTGTATTTTGGCATCTTTGCCTAGGCCCTACACCATATCATCCGCATTACCACCACCGACTTCTGAAACCTAAACCATTTTGATCCCCATTGCATTTGTGGTTGCTTGGGTTGTGATTCGAGTCTCCTAAGGTGTTTTGGCTACTTAGGGATAGTTACTTCTTCATCAACCATCACCATAACTTCCGCATACCCTTGCCCACCATACACTTCTGCCACCCTAACCCAATTTTGTTTGAGATTTTGAGTTCGTGGTTTCCGTTTCCTAAGGTGTTTAGGCTAATTAGGAATGGTTCAACATCAACATCACCGCCACTCATCATCGCCATGGACTCGTCATTGACAACGACCTCTTCACCTTTGACACCACAACCATAAGCAAGGACGGTAACTTCGATGACATCATTGTACATTTCCTTTCCATTGCATTGATCACCTTGAGCCTATTGCGTCACATTCCCATCGAGACTAGCGAGTTGAGAATTGCCGGGCCACGCTCATTGTGCACCTTACTGATATGCTTACGCCGCATAGCTACATTTAGCGTGCAATCATCTTGCTATCATCATTGTGCCATAAGTCTCTCCCGTGCATATCTTACATACTTTTCTCATATCATACTTGGCTCGAGCATCAAGCATAGTGGCAAATCATGCAAAAAAAGAGCAAAAGCTTTTAAGCAAAAGTGGAGATAAAAAAAATAGCTTGTAAGCAATTGAAATAGCATTGAGCCATCTTGCATAGTACATACCCTTGGAGCATACATACATAGCATACTTGGGATTGAAGACGGCACGTTTTACTCACTTAGGTTGGTGCACAAGCGTATCTAGCCCATTTGAGCAATCAAGCTATTGTCTCTCTATCATCCATGCAACAAGAGCTTTTCCGTGGTTACACATTTTGTGCTCATTCCTTGGTTGCCCGGATCACACTTATCTATCCGTGTGTGTGTTTCCTTTGTGCCACTTGCCCTAACCAAGCCACTCGATAAGCTTTACCTTGTAGGTGTGAGTGAACAAGTCCGGTACCAATTCCACTATTCTCTTAATTCACATTGAGTGACGCGGGATACATCCTCAACTTTGGGAAAGTGTATCTTGGTATTCTTTATCTCATTTCCTACTCACCTTTGCTCGAGTCTTGTGATGGATAGGCAAAGCAAACCAACAACGACGAGTTCGATGCCACAAAGCAATTCATCGACGCCAAGTTGGAAGCTCAAATGGAGAAGCTCAAAGCCCCCATCAAGACTGGCAAGAAGTCTTCCTCATCTTAGAGAAGACGCTCAAGTGCACATGCTTCCGAGCTACCATCTCCGGCAAGATCACATCGGCATCGACAACATCACCGATGAGAATGTGAAGGTCAAGAGATCAACACCAACCACCGCTCTATGCCTTCACCATTTACTTTGGCATCTTTGCCAAGCGACTTCAAGGCATCTTTGCCTTTGGACATGCGGCATCTTCGCTGACAAGCACCTCAAGATTACACTCAAGAGAAGCTCCCCAAGCTCAAGTCTGCAACTTCCCCGAGCTACTACGACTTTGACATTGACCATGAGATTCCTTTCTATGGGAGTCACGACCCCGAGGAGTATCTCGAGTGGGAGCGCGAGATGGACGACTACCTCAAGCTACATCAAGTCCCCTCCGAAGATCAAGTGAAGTGCGCCACAAGTAACTTCCACGACTACGCGTCGACATGGTGGCTTCACACACCTTGGAAGAGCTTCAACATGAGTTGGCCCAAGACAAAGAAAGCAATGCGGCGAGCATTTGTGCCTTTCACCTACACGGAACATCTTCAACGGCAATTGGAGAACACCATACAAGGATCCAAGTCCCTCGATAAGTACTTCAAGGAGATGAAGAAAGTCTTGTGACGAGCCGGCATGGACGAACCCATTTGGATGAAGTTCCACTTCATGATGGGATTGAACAACGACATCTCCAAGACTATCTTCCTCGACAAATATGAGTCCCTCGATGACATCTACTTTGGTGCTCTCAAGGCGGAACAAGAACTTATGAAGGCCAAGGCTTCTCCATCCCAAGCACACTTCACGACGACTAAGCTCCACGACAACAAGCATGAGGATAGTACCACCATGATGTCCAAGCCCAACGAGCTCCAAGATGACGCTCCCAAGTTTGACTTCACCGCCATACCTCTTTGTGGCATTGACAATGCCGAGTCTACCATGGCTCCTTTTGAAGACGGCGCGGCGACGACTACGACTAAGGAGTCAATCAAGGACCAAGCTTTGGAGGTGAGCGACACAATGGCGAGCAAGGATGATTCCTCCATCTTTGGAGGCGAGAGTGATGATGTGCCATCTTCGGCCTTCATCCACGGCGATGATGACTTGAGTGACATGAGCACCCATATTGAGAGTGAGAGCGAGTTCACCACTAGCCCCGTATATGACGAGTTGCCCCAATTCCCATGTGAGGATAGCCACAACCCCCACCACTTGAGTGAGATGAGTGACTCCACCATATGTGATTTTGAGTGCACCTACTTTGAGGGAGTGAGTGAGCCACCACAAGAGTTGATAGAGGAAGTTGATAGGTCTTGTGAGGCCATTTTGATTTCTAACAACTTAACCACTACCTCTATTGTGTCTTCTCATTTAGTGCTAGGTCCCATATATGATGATGCGCCGACCCTCGACGACTTCGTCCATCCTATGGACAAGACGATGGCCATGGTGGAATATGATGCACCCCGCACATGGTTCCATCAATTTGAAGATGATGACCACGATTTGATTTTTGCCACCTCACCTACACCACATGAGTGGAATGAAAAAGGTAACATAGGTGAAGGTGATGAGCTAGTCCCACTAGTGGACATTGATTGCTTGCATGATGTCGATCCTCCTATTGACAGCTTCATGCTAGTATGATTTCCTCATGCGATGATTTACCCATTTATGATGAGTTTGATGATTGCCATGTGGAGTATATTAGTTGGGATGCTATGTTGCATAGGATTTCTTGTGATAATTCTCTCGGTCACATCATGGTTGACAATTCACTTGACATGTCATATGCTATGCATGAGATCAACAATATGTCCAATTTGCAATCTCATCGTAGTAACTATGCATATGCCATTAAAATGAACCCAATTTGCACTTATGGCATAGATGACAAGCCCATGGTTATTGGCATTTGCTTTTCTTGTGATGATATTGCTATGCTTCCTTTACATCATTTGTGCAATTGTTCACATATGCCATGCCATGACCACCTAGCTTTTAACATGCATTGTTTTGGATGTTGTTCATTTTCTCCATATTATCCTTCCGCTATTGCTATTGAGGAGACCCCCATAGTTTCCTCAAACATTTGAGGAGATTTTGATCCATCCCATCCATTGCATGATCCTCATAATTATGAGCATAATATTCTCCCCATTAATAACAATGATATTGATGTGCCATATACTTGCATGCTCAATTTGTGTCCCCATCATGTTATACATAACAACTATTCTTTCATGATGGATGACATGTTCATATACCATGCCTCAAATTTCTTTGAGCATTGCTTGTTTTGTGCTAACTCTACCGTGCACATACACATCATGATGGATGATGTGTACAGTTACCACGCACACACTTTGTTTCATTTGCCTATTTGTTGTGTAGGTACCCATGCTTACTTGTCAACCTCGCAAGCGCATGAGTTGATGAAATGAGCTCTGGAGAGCAATGAAGACGTGCACCGCAATGGAGTTCATACCCTCCACACACCCTCTTTGTGCAAGAATTTTGCGCATTTCTTCTACATGGCCCTCACATGGTTATGGGTTATTGTCCATTACATATTCTATGCCCATCTTGCCATGTTCACTTTGCATGATATGCTCATTCCTATGCCTTTGCCATGCACTTGTGACCCATGCTTTGCATTTCACATGATCCTTGATTCTAGTACTTATATGTGTATTTGCAAGCTTGGTGGAGATATTGCTCGTTATTGCCATGTTCCATTTGTCATTCATGCCTATGATCATATTGAGGCCTACCCCATTACTTGTCTTTCTTGTGATATGTCATGTGCATTATCTATGTCTACTATTTGCTCACATGACATGATTGCCATCTATTCCTCTAGTATGTTGCATCTTCGCACTACTAGCTTACATGCCTTAACTACTAGGATTGCTTGCCTTGTTGCATCATCGATGATTCATACTTGCTCGTTTCATGCGGTTGATGGCATCCATTCACATGCTTTGCACATGATTGATATTACATGTTGTCATATGTCTCCATATGTTGCCTCTCTCATGCTAGATGATTTGCCATGTATTGAGTGCAACAATTCTTTTAGTCTTCCTAATGAGATTGCCCCCATAGCGTTCTCCCATATGTTTGGAACTTGAGACATATTTCATGTGCAACATGCTTGTCTTCCTTCTTTGCACCATATGCCTAGTTCCATGAATATAGCCATTGCTGCATCATATTATTCATGCACTTGTGATCTTAATTGTTATGTGCAAGAGAAGAGAACCATCATGATGGATGCTATGTTTATCTACCATGTACATGCGTTCTTTGCTTTGTTGTGTGCATGTGTAGGATCCTTCAACATCGTGTCAACTTCAACTTCCCGTGAGTTGACCATTCGAGCTCTTGAGAGCGAGCCACTTTCGGTCGACGTGCTTCTACAATGCATTTTCTACCACTTCGGTATTGTGAAGGACGCACAAGGACACGCTTTTGAGGTGATATCCTTCTCTTTTGAGAATCCCAACACCATGAGCATGAATATGTGGACCATACTTCATGTGTTGCTTGCACCATGACACATTGCACACATGCTAGAGATCTTGTTTTGACTTGTCATTGCCACATTGCCATGCCTCATGATATATATGCATTGTGTGTTGCATCGAACATGATTACTCAATGCTATTCCTATGTGTTTGATTGCAACAATGTCATTTCTTCACATATGCCATTTCACACTGATTGCTACACGCTTGACTTGATTGCCTCACACATGATGAACAAGTGCTCTTTCTATTGTGTTGAGTGCCACGCTATCTTCACTACACCCTATGCATATTATGCTTGGATTGTCTCGCAACTTGGATTGCCCCATTTGTTTAGACATCTCATCTTCTTTTGTGTTGTGAATGATTTTTATTCATACCATAGACCATTTGTTGAGCGCTTAATGCATGCTTGCTATGACCTTGAGGTAGATGCTTCTTCTCTTGTCACACATATTAGCATCTCGACCTCCCATTTGCATGCTTGTTTCCACGATGATCTTGATTGTTCTCAATTTATGTGCTTACATGACATGTCTCATTCCTTTGTCACACCTTATGCCATACATGATGACGACACTTGTTGAGTGAATCACCGCTTGAATTCTTGGTTTGCACTAATGCTAACCGCATTTGTTTTTCCAAGTGTTTGTTGTCCTTGCTCCTTTTGAAGGAATCACAAGATGGTGCAACATTGGAGAGTGCCCTTTTTGAGCTTCAAGATGAAGAGTGCTTGGTGATCGTCCACTTCTACATGGCAATGACATCTCTTGCCCATGGTGATTTCATTTTCGATCCGAGGACGGATCTTTTCCAAGGGGGAGGGGATGATGCCGAGCATCCTATGGACATCACCATGTCAAGAGTCCGTTTGGCAAGTGACACGTGTGACATCTACTTCACATACATAAAGGTGAATCACCTCCTTTACACATGTTCACTTGACCCCTTCGAGGATGGTATACTACTTGACACTTCTCGCGTGTGCATGCATAGGTATTGTCGGAGCTTCATAGATGACGAGGAGGAGTGCAAGAACCAAGGAACAAGTACACCATCCGCGAGGGAAGCATGGAAGCGGAGACGAAAGAAGACAGAGCTGCTGAAGCTATAGCGACTGGACATCCGGGCCAAGGGCCGGACATCCGGTGCCTGGATAGCCGCGCAGGAATTGTACCAACAGACGACCAACAACATCAGCTGCCGGACATCCGACGCCAGCCCAGACATCCGGCGCCACGACCATCGCCCGGACATCCGGCTCCCACCCCCGGAAATCTGGCCTCGACGTATCCAGAGAGCAGGGCCAGCCCAGCCCGGATGTCCGGTCGAGACCCCGGACATCCGGCTCCTCGTGAGCCGCCGAACATCCGCCCCCCAGCCCGGACATCTGGCACCTGGCGTGCACAGCCAGGCCAGAGGCCCATGTATCCCTCTCACTTACCCCTTCGTGGCTAGGACTATATATACCTCCTCCCCTCCTCCATTCTAGGGTTAGCTAAGATTAGAACTACACATTGGAGCTTAGCTCATGTACCTCCCCTTGTGGGATTCCTCTTGAGAGAGAAGACTCCATTGGAGTGCAAGACCTCCTAAGGGAGAAGGATCTATCTAGATCATCAAGACCTCATCTCCTCTTGGATTTGGGATGAACTCTACCATGTATCTTTCCCTTTCTTGTTCATGTACCTTGTGATCTTGTGTGTTTGTTAGTCTAGTGGACGTGTGATTGGACTTGTTCTTGAGTGTTTCTCATGTGATTTCCCCGTGTTCTTCGTGTTCTTCGTAGAATTCCCCTCCAATTCGTGAAAGATCGTCAATTAGGGTTCCACCCTACATCATTAATGAACTTCAATATGACTCATGTGAGACATGGCTACTACCTCATTCCGGAATGCTATGTGTGCTTAGGTACCAAGAAGACCCTCTCAGAGAAGCCCGGAACAATGGACAAGTCGCCAAGTAACACAAATGAAGGAGACCGGGAAGGAAAAGGGCAGCTGAGCATCAGCCGCCGGACATCCTGCCTACGGCCCGGACATCCAGCCCTTGGAGACTTCAACTCCTCCACAAGATCAGCAGCCGATGAGCCCCAGGACCCGGACATCCGGCACCGTAGCCAGACATCCGGACCATCCACCCCAGACATCCGGGTCCCCTGCTGGAAATCCGGCGCCCCTGTACAGAAAGCTGACCGAAGTTCGGCTGGACATCCGGCCCCCACCTCTGCCGGACATCCGGCCCCTGCGCAGACTTATTCGGCCCAACGGCCCATGTATCCCCCCAACTGGCCCCAACTTGTACTAACACTATATAAGGACCTCTCCATCCTCCATCTAGGGTTAGCAAAGCAGTTGGGTCTTTGAGATAGAGCTTTGCTCATGCATACCTCTCCCATGGAGACCAAGACCTCCATGAGACCCATGTGAGAAGATCCTCTCTGGATTCAAGACCTCAACTCCTTCGTGGATCAGGACGAACTAGCTACCGTGTATCCTCCTTTGTTGGTTTTGGATCTTGTACCCCTACTATGTGTATGTGGATCTAGTGCATGTGTGATTGGATCTTGCCTATTTGAGTGTTCTTCTTGTGTTCTTCTTGGATTTGCTCCTTTCCCTCTCCTAATTGTGAAAAGATCGTCAATTAGGGTTCCACCCTACATTAGAGGATATATCTATGGACTTTTTTTTAGGTTTACCTCAAACAAAGAAGGGGAGGGATAGCATATTTGTTGTCGTGTATAGATTTTTGAAAATGGCACACTTTATACCATGTCATAAATGTGATGATGCTGCAAATGTTGCTGATTTGTTCTTTCGTGAAATTATTCGCTTGCATGGTGTGCCAAATACAATTGTTTTAGATCGTGATACTAAATTTCTTAGCCACTTTTGGAGATGTTTATGGGCTAAGTTGGGGACGAAATTGCTTTTTAGTACTACATGTCACCCCCAAACTGATGAACAAACTGAAGTAGTCAATAGAACATTGTCTACTATGCTTAGGGCTATTTTAAAGACTAATCTGAAAATGTGGGAAGAATGCTTGCCTCATATTGAATTTGCTTATAATCGTTCACTGCATTCTACTACTAAGATGTGCCCTTTTGAAGTTGTATATGGTTTCCTACCTCGTGCACCTATTGATTTGTTGCCTCTTCCATCTTCAGAGAAGGTTAATTTTGATGCAAAACAACATGCTAAATTGATCTTAAAAATGCATGAGTTAACTAAGGAAAACATTGAGCGTATGAATGCTAAATATAAACTTGTTGGAGATAAGGGTAGAAAACATGTTGTCTTTACACCTGGACATCTTGTTTGGTTACATTTGCGCAAGGATAGGTTTTCTGATTTGCGCAAGTCAAAGCTAATGCCACGTGTTGATGCTCCCTTTAAGGTGTTAGAGAAAATAAATGATAATGCATATAAACTTGAGCTGCCTGTAGATTTTGGGGTTAGTCCCACTTTTAACATTGCAGATTTAAAACCTTATTTGGGTGAGGAAGATGAGCTTCCGTCGAGGATGACTTCAATTCAAGAAGGGGAGGATGATGAGGACATCACTATGACAGTAACACCCATAGCCCCTGCTGTTACATATATGGGACCAAATACTAGAGATCGCGCATGCCAATTAAATTACTAGGTAATTTTGTTTCTCGGTAATGATTCTAATGTTCATGAGAATATGATGCTGCCTAAATTGGATACGTTTGTTTTGCTTACAAGTGAAGGGCCTAGCATGGACAAGAAGGATGAACATTGGAGCATGATTGATGTAGGGTGGAACCCTAATGGTGTCGATCTTTCATGATTGGAGCAGATCCTGCGAAGAACACGAAGAACACGAGAGGGGAAATGAGAGGAAACACTCAAATAGACAAGACACAATCACACATGTGCTAAATACACATACACACGGAGAGATACATGATCCAAAGTCAACAAAGGACGATACAAATGGTAGCTAGTTCATCCCGATCCGGAGAGGAGTTGAGGTCTTGATATCCCGTGGGATCTTCTCACATGCTCACATGGAGGTCTTGAACTCAATGGGATTGGTCTCTGTCTCTCTCAAGAGGAGGTAAGGTGCAAAGCTCAACTAATGAACTATCATATTTGCTAACCCTAAAACATAGGTGGAAGAAGGGTATATATAGTCTAGGGGGCAAAGTGGTACACGGGCCTCGGCCAATGTCAATGCACGCAGGCAGGGCCGGAAGTTCCGGGTACGGCCGGAGGTTCCGGTGGCCGGAAGTTCCGGGCAGGTTCCGGCCGTGTTCTGGGCTAACCAGAGAGTTGTCACACTTGGGGCTGGGCTGGATGCCGGGGGCCGGAAGTTCTGGGATGGCCGGAAGTCCGGTGGCCGAAAGTTCCAGGTTGGAGGCCGGAAGGTCCGGGGGCCGAAAGTTCTGGGCTGGAGGCCGGAGGTTCCGGGCTTTCCAGAAGCTTGTCCCTGCTTCTTCTTCCTTCTCTTCCAAGCTTCCCTCGTGGACGGTGTAGTTGTACACGTGCGCTGGCACTCCTCCTACTCGTCCATGGTGCTCCGACAATACCTATGTATGCACACGAGCAGAGTGTCAAGTAGTATACCATCCTTGAAGGGGTCAAGTGAACACGCATAAAGGAGATGATTCACCTTTGTGTATGTGGAGTAGATGTCGCACGTGTGACTTGCCAAATGGGCTCTTGACATGGTGATGTCCGTAGGATGCTCCGCATCATCTCCCTCCCCTTGGAAAAGATCCGACCTCAGATTGAAAACAAAACCACCATGGGAAAGAGATGGCTGCGCCATGTAGAAGTGGGCGATCACCAAGTACTCATCATCTTCAAGCCCGAAATGGGCACTCTCTAATGTCGCACCGTCATGTGATTCCTGTAAAAGGAGTAAGGACAACAAACACTTGGAAAAGCAAATGTGGTTAGCGTGAGTGCAAAACCAAGCATTCAAGTGGTGATTCACCGAACAAGTGTCATCATCATGCATAACATATGGTGTGACAAAGGAATGTGGCATGTCATGTAAGCATATGGATTGAGCATAATGGAATGCATCATGGAAACAAGCATGCAAATGGGAGGTAGAGATGCTAATATGTTTGACAAGTGAACAAGCATCTACCTCAAACGCATAGCAAACATGCACAAAGCGCTCAATGAAAGGTCTATGGTAGGCATAGGAATCATTCACAACACCAAATAAAATGAAGTGTCTAAACAAATGGGTCAAGTGCAAGATAATCCAAGCAGAACGTGCATAGGGTGTAGTGAAAATAGTGTGGCACTCAACACAATAGAAATAGCAAGTGTTCATCATGTGTGAGGCAATCAAGTCAATCATGTGACAATTAATGGGACATGGCATATGTGGAGTGATGACATTGTTGCAACCAAGCATATTATAGGAGTGAGTAGGCAACAAGTTGGATACAACACACAAGGCATATATGTCATGAGGCATGGAAAGGTGAAAATGACAAGTCAAAGCAAGATCTCGAACATGTGCGCAATCAAGTGGTCCAAGATGACCAATAAGTCTCATGGTGCAAGCAACACAAGTAGTATGATCCACAATATTCATGCTCATGGTTTCGGGGTTCTTAAAAGAGAAGGATATCACCTCGAAAGTGTGCTCTTGTGTGTTCTTCACCATGCCGAAGTGGTAGAAAATGCATTGTAGAAGCACGTCGGTCGAAAGTGGCTCACTCTCAAGAGCTCGAATGGTCAACTCACGTGAAGTGGAAGTTGACACGGGGTCGAACGATGCTACACATGCACAAAACAAAGAAAAGAACGTATGTGCATGGTAGATAAACGCATCATCCATCATGATGGTTCTCTTCTCTTGCACATAACCATTAGTTGCAAAAGTGCATGAATAATATGATGCAACAATCTTAATGTTCATGGCACTATGCATATGGTGCAAAGAGGTAATACAAGCATGCTTCACATGAAAGATGTCAAAAGCTCCAATAATATGGGAGAAAGCTATGGGGGCGATCCCATTAGCAAGACTAAAATCATAGTTGCACTCAATACATGGAAAATCATCTAGCATGAGAAAGGCAACATATGGAGACATATGACAAGAAGCAATATCAATCATGTGCAAAGCATAGGAATAGGTGCTATCAACCGCATGAAACGAGCAAGTATGAATCATCGGTGACGCAATATAGACAAGCATATCTATCATGGCATGTAAACTAGTAGCGCGAAGATGCAACATACTAGAGGAATCCACTAAAGGAACATGGCAATAACAAGCAATATCTCCACCAAGCATGCAAATACACATATAAGTACTAGAATCAAGTGTCATGTTAGATGCAAAGCATGGGTCACAAATGCATGGCAAAGGCATAGGAATGAGCATATCATGCAAAGTGAACATGGCAAGATGGGCAAAGAATATATAATGGACAATAACCCATAACCATGTGAGGGCCATGTTGAATAAATGCGCGAAGTCATTGCATGGTGGGAGCGGTGGGAATGACAATCCACGGAATCCCAAATCATCATTGCTCTCTAGAGCTCGATTCGTCATCTCTTGCGCTTGCGAGGTCGATGAGGAAGCATGTGTACCTACACAACATGGGGACAAACGAAACAAAGTGTGTGCGTGGTAAATGTACACATCATCCATCATGACGTGTATGTGCACGTTAGAGTTAGCACAAAACAAGCTATGCTCAAAGAAATTTGAGGCACAGTAGAGAAACATGTCATCCATCATGAAAGAATAATTGTTGTGTATAACACGATGGGGACACAAATTGAGCATGCAAGTATGTGGCACAACAATAGCATCATTCATGGGGAGCATATTGTGCACATAATTATGAGGATCATGCAATGGATGGGAGTGATGAAAATCTCCAAACATGTATGAGGAAACTATGGGAGTCTCCTCATGAGCAATAACGAAAAAATCAAATGGAGAAAATTGACAACATAGAAAACAATGCATGTCCTAAGCTAGGTGGTCATGGCATGGCATATGAGAGAAATGATGCAAAGGGAGCATATCAATATCATCACAAGAAAAACAAATGCCAATAACCATGGGCTTGTCATCTATGCCATATGTTCAAATTGGGTTCATTTTAATGGCATATGCATAGTTACTACGATGAGATTGTAGATTGGACATATTGTTGATCTCATGCATAGCATATGACAAGTCAAGCGGATTGTCAAACATGATGTGACCGAGAGAATTCACACAAGAAATCATATGCAACATGGCATCACAACTAATATACTCCACATGGCAATCATCATACTCATCATAAATGGGTAAATCATCGCATGGTGAAATCACACTAGCATCAAGCATGTTAATAGGAGGATCAACATCATGCATGCAATCAATGTCCACTAGTGGGACTAGCTCATCACCTTCACCTATGTTACCTTTGTCATTCCACTCATGTGGTGTAGGTGAGGTTGCAAAGACCAAATCGTGGTCATCGTCATCGTGATGGAACCATGTGGGGGGTGTATCATAGTCCAGCATGGCCATCGTCTTGTACATAGGAGGGACGAAGTTGTCGAGGGTCGGCACGTCATCATATATGGGACCTAGCACCAAATGAGAAGACACAATAGAGGTAGAGGTTAAGTCATTAGAGTTTGAAATGGCCTCACAAGACCTATCAACTATCACACTCTTTGTATGTGGTAGCTCACTCACTCCCTCAAAGTAGGTGCACTCAAAGTCACATATGGTGGAGTCACTCATCTCACACAAGTGGTGGGGGTTATGGCTCTCTGCACATGGGAATTGGGGCAACTCATCATAATGGGGCTAGTGGTGAAGACATGATGACCCAAGATGATCAATGATGGTAATTTGATATGCAATGTGGTATGATGATATGGCTCTTGCTGACAAGCTCTTTGTTTTTATCTTTTCTTAAAAGCTTTTTTTTTCTTTTGCTCTTTTCCTTTTTGCCACTTATGCGAAATGCTCTCACGATGGTAGCAATGATGTATATGCGG